>OV788324.1:12376249-13576249 GCA_928718305.1 Tetramorium bicarinatum
GAAGTGCCTTCAAGCGATACTCCTTTTTTTATCCGGATACTGCAAACACATGTGTTTTTCTTCTTTTGTTTAATTTAAAGGAAAAAAGTACTTGTTTAATTAAAAAACACGAACAGAAACGAGGCTGAAATACTCTATAATTATGAAATTAAACAATGAAGATTTGGGAATATTGTGTAGAATTTTTCAATAATTTATATAAGAATCTTTATAGTGCACGTTGCGTTTAATAATCATTAGTGACACTGTGTAGCAATGAGAGAAAACGTTGCCGCTTTAAAAAGGCAGGCACATTCACTCTATAATCGCGCATTCTTCTTTAATGTAGTTCATTTAATCATAATAGTACAGATGCGTGTGTGCCGCCCTCGCAAGACAAATTGGTTTTATTTTTAAGTTTCTCGACTTGGCTGGCCACGGCAATTTTCCTGACACGTGTTCCGCACGGATGAATCTTTCTTCTCACAAAACACAAGGCGCATAACGCGATATAAGCCAGCGATGAGACTGTATCTTCTTCTATAAATTTATTTTGAGACGAAGCCGGAACGCGTGACTATCTAGACTAAGAAGAAATTTTGCATCACTTTTCAACACATTTAATAGTAATTTCGTCATAACGGAATGTTCAAAGATAAATTAATTACTATTAAAATCACTTCATGTCATAATGTAAAATTTAGATAATAAAAATGGGACGCCGTTTTAATCAGTCAATATAAATGTCATAAATCGTCCCCTAAATCGCTCAGTTCTCGATATTGAAAGGAACTGTTTCATCATTTAATTTTCATGATGTTTTGTTTGCCTATACCGTCTGGATAAATAATGATCTTCCTATCCAGCAATACTGTTCCACAAAAAAACGAGTTATCAATACGATATGTGATAAGTTATCGTGGACAGCATCATTCCGTAGATCGGGGTCATCGTTTCGTGGAAGTATAAAGATGGATGACCTCTTGATCATCAAATTTGGCATCGTGCGAGATTCTCGCGACGTCCGTCCGCGTTCTCCCATGAGTTCACGAAGTCGCTGCGTGTGTAATCTGCGTTGCTCTCTTATTTACACATGTTTTCTTTCAAGTATATAGAAGCAGTTCTCGAATTTTTTAATAATTACGAGATATTATAAATAAATTGTGCAACACACAATCGTGCAATGACAACGCAAAACTAATTAATTGATACATGCGTATTACTTTTCGATCGGTATATAAAAAGTATATAATTGTTTTTCATGGATATATAAAGTGTAATTTTTTTATTTTAAGAAACAAACAAGGAAACTGCATATCAGATATAATTCTTCCTGCTTGCGAGAACACGCGATCGTTTTTAACGCGTAGAAATTCGAAAGTCGTCATCGTTCTAGCTGTTAGATAAGATTGATTTATAGTATTATCGAATACGGTCACATTAATGTGCAGACACCGTTTTATTACGTGCTATTAACGTTGTGCGATAAGATGTTTTTTTTCAATCAAAAAATCTGTGTGTGTCGAAGTAAAATACGGTGTCCACAGAACAGAGCCCGCATTTTAGCATTGTGATTTAGCGAAGCTGCAGAAGATACATGGAAATTTCCGCTACTCGCTAAACGCACGTATGTACATTCGTAGGTGAAGACGTATCTTGTGACCTGTCGTTACAGATAATAAATGATAAAGAACTATAATCACTTCTACACATGTTGCATTCCATATCGAGAGAATTGATACGTTTAAGTCTATTTTTATCAGTCTCGACAGCGAGCATGTTTTGCTAGCTAAGGAAAGCTACCGGTGTACAATATTTTCATATTTTTACAATTCTATCTCTGTAACATTTATTATATTTTACGTTTGGTTTGTATAAAGTTCTTGCAAAGAAAAAAATACTTTGAGAATATTTGAAATTTCTAGTGTTTTTAAAAATATTTTTTTATGTTTTTAATATTTATTGAGTGACTTAAGGAAGCCGAATTAGAATGGATTACAAATGATATCTTATTTAATTTAGCTACATAAACTATTTTAATTAATTTGGCTATATAAACTAATTAAAATATAAACAAAGCTGAAAAAAGTAATTAGTTACATTTTTACAAGTTATCAAGTAGATGTCTAATGTTATTAATGCAAGAAACAAAATTAAAAATGACTGAATCTTATTTTTTAGATTGATTTTTGGAAGATTGAACTGTTTATTTTTTACATTTTACATTTTTACATTTTTTCCAGAGGATGGTATTCGCCCACGAGATTGGCAACCGCGAAGATCGAGTTATAAAGTACCTTTAAGATTGATGCGATTATGTTTGCTGGGACTGTTTTTGCCGTTTGTATTCATTGTTGGGCCGCTATATTTGCGATACCGCGTGTACTCCGAGCAGCTATACGCTTTAGCAATATCGGATCAAAGATTGATCGATAGCAAAGTATCTACCATTTGGTGCCAAGTAAGGCATTTTGCTATTAATATCTTATTTTTCCTTTTCTCTTTCTTCTTAAAATTCCGTAAATTTAATAATTGAGACTTAAAAGATATAATTTACATCATTTTGTGATTTTGCTCCAATTATTATATATTCTAGCATTCTAAATTTAATATAATTCTTTTCTTTCTATAATAATGTTACAAAGATTATGTTTTTAGTTTTAGTTGTATATGAGCGCGATATTTGGTAATTAAATAAATGTTTTTAAAAGTAATTCTTTACAAATTATATTTACTTTTTCTACTTCTTCTTTTCCTTTTCTTCCAAAAAATAAAAAGGATGATAAAGAATAAAGTCGACGATATAAAGCAATTATTGTCTGTAGAGCCAAGTGGTCAAAGTTAATGCCACGTTCAACGCTTATCTGATGAGTAACGAGCCTGCAGTTGAAAAAGAAGCGGTGCCCGTTTCGATGACGAGACATCTCATCATGGAGGACGACATGAAGGAGTATTGGGGATTTTATCTTCTTCGTGGCAGTAGTGTCACTGTTTCAGCTTGTGTAAGGTAGAATTACAGAAATGGGGGCTCGTTATCCCGCAAATCTTAAGAGGAAAAGAAAATTCTCTTCATGCAATGCAATATGCAATAAATATTGCTTATACACATAATTCCCCCATTTCTTAACTCAAGTTTATTTTAATCCGCTTAAAATAATATTGTACTTTAATTATATCATTTGTGAGATACGAATGCTTCACTATTTTCAGATGGCCAGGTGCTTCTTTAACAATAATCCGTGGCTTCAAGAATCTGCATGAGTGCGCCTTTATCGGAGATGACAGCAGCGAGGAACTCGAGGAACTCGTTGAAGTCGCTAATGAAGAAGGACTTCTTGACATAAAGAGCACTACGCAGGTGCATTATTTTTTTAGATAGATTTTCTTTTCTTTTAAAAATGTGTAAAACATTTTCATTTATGCCAGGTTTTTTATTACAGGCAGCGCGTCTTAGTAATGTACCTGACAAAATGAGACGAGCAGATCAGGATGTACATTTTTATCACGAAGACAAAGCTTTTCGTTTGAATGTTTCTAAATCATCTAAACATCAGCTGGGCAGTTACGAATTGGATGCTGAAACGATGCGGCATATACTTACGCAGCTTTTGGCCAAGACTGATCATACAAAGAAGAAGCAGAAAAATTCGCATCATCATTATGAAGCAGTCTTCAAGGATATCACTAATATTGATAAGCCGATGACAAATTTTTCTGGATACTTCCAAGATCAGCTTCACGAAAAGTCACTAAACAAATTTGAATCCAATAATAAAAAGATATCAGAAAATAATACAAAGTACGTTACTTATTAATACTTCTGTTTAATAACTTAATAATTATGTCTTAATAAATATCATAATTTTTTTCTTTTTGTTAAAATATTGAAAAATTAACATTAAATTATTAATTAAATTTGATTTTGCATTGTATATCGCAAATAAAAGAGTTTTATTTAATCTTTTTTCCCTAATTTTTTTCTTTACAATTGAAAATTGTATATTCAATTCTTTCAGATTCACACCTTCGAAAATACCAATTTCTCTCCAAGAAGAGCAAAATAGTCATGAAGAAACTAAGATCCAACAGAATTCCACAGTTTCTTCTAATCTCCATCCAAGTTCTACGATATCTAGCAAGCAAATGGAATCTAGTACGGCACGAGAAATTGTGAAAGAGCAAGAAGAGCCGAAAATCAATCAGACAAATTTTGAAAAGGTGTTTCAAGATATCCTGCAAAAAATCAATTCCTTAGGTGACCGTGGTAAACAAATGTTGCATAAATTAATGGATACGATTGACGCAGAAGCTGGCGCCAAAGGCGCTGCGTTGAAACAATTGGTGAATGACACGATGAATGACAAGAAATTGTCGAGCGAAGCTAAACGGAGAAGAAGAAGAGATTTAGTCCTTTCATCGCCGCTTTATCAGGAACTAACAGAGGAGGACGAAGATGGTGACGCGGCGATAGAGGAGGTAAAAGTTTTGTCTCGCTTACATATTTCTTATTATTTCTTGCTTATTTGTCATTTAATTGTTTCTAGTCTTATATGAATTTAGTAAAATATATTTTATTGTTTGTTGAAGAAAATATGTAATAATTGGAAAATAAAGAAAGGAATAAGAATATTAAGATATGTAAATTTATTATGGCTCTTTCTCAGGATATGTTGCATCCAGATGGTATTGCAGAGGATCGAGGTACCGTAAACGAAACAACTTTGAACGATAGAAGTAACTCCGAGTTCTGGAGCTCATTTAGTAGTTCCGAAGAACGACTGTTGGAATGCAAAGGCCTTATCCTAAATTTACCTTTGACACCGCATCGTTTTTGTACGCCCAAACATGAAAATGATCATTCTACGGCTTCCTTCGCCAATACGGTGACATATAGGTAGGTGAATAAATTATTATTTTGTGTTAACTTTCTCTTTATGAAAATAAGGATAGATTTATTTGATCAGTTAATTGCTATGTTTTTCTTGATCTCTTAAGCAGTTTTAAATCAATCAGAAAATTTTATAAGTCCATCATTTAAATCAAATAAATACTTTTTTCAAAATATAGGTATATTTTTTATATTAATTTTATACATATATAATATATATTTTTATGGTATATTTTGTATTATTTGATTATAGAGTACCTCTAAATGGATATTATTTCTTTGTGTTTAATTCGGAAAATGAGGTTCAACCTAATTTTGTGAGAGTAAAATTTGATCTTTTAAAGACTGTCTACAATACTTCGAATCCTGTGCACGCGTGTAAAAACAGCACGACAGAGTGTTCGTTACCGTTTAAGATATTTAGCGACGAAAGGACAGTGTTAGAACTGCCATTAAGTGGAAATGATTCGCAGTGGAATGAAGAATATATTGGTGTGTCTGTATGCCAACCAAGAACGATGGTGTACACCATTTGTGTTATTATGGTACCTTTGCTGATCCTTTGCTTCGCTTTTCATTAGCAGATTGCGTTATCAACAGTATTTGCACATATGTATATGTACATATCTCTATTGACAAAATTTTTAATAATTAATACAATATTTTTATTAATTATATTAGCATGGATATATAAAATCTTCCTTAATTTAGATAAATTTTTAATTTATCAACTAATTGTCTACTTGTAACATAAACTGGCTCGATCTAGTAATTATGTAATATTTACACGAAAAAAAAATGGTTTTGCTGAAATATCTCTAAATCTAATTAGAAACAAATGTAAAAATAATTATATTAGTTGTTCAAGTTGGTCGCCAGAATGTTAAAACTTTATACAACATTAATTTTTTGCTTGAGCATCCTACATAATTATTTTGATAGTCCGATACATATTTTCAGATCTGTAATCTAATTTTTATACATACTTCAACAAAACTATTTATCCCATATATAAATTCTTCGTGAACATACTGTGATTGCGCTTTTTTTCATGCAACTTTAGGTACAGATTTTCATATACATACAATATGTCTATATTATATATTTATAGTAAAAGTATGACTTTTAAAGATATGCGGGTTTCTGGAATCAAAGTTATTTAAATCTAAATTTGCTTAAATCAAATAATTGATTTGATTTAAGTAAAGACATACGCAATAAATATTAAGTATTCTCGCCTATACGTAAAACTTAATAATACAAAATAAGTTTTTATTTTTTTATAGAACAGAATAATTAATGTTGTCATGATTAATTCTATGTATTCTGGAATCTATAGAATAATCGAAACTTATCAAATAATTGAACTCATTTGATAATTGATTTAAATATGAATATGACTGAATATGATGCAAATGGTATTTTGCAAATACTCACATGTCTTTTAAGAAATTTTATAATATTTTGCATAATCCTCAAATTATTAAAGTCTCCTAAACTGCTGCTTCTAGGCCGCTATAGGCAAATATAAAATCTTGTACAAAATCATTTTTTCAAAGTGGTGAGAGAAGCTGTGATCGAAATTCGACGGTTTTACATTTAGTTGATTTGATTAACAAATCGTTGAATCGCATCAAAGGCTGAGAGATCATAATCTCGAGATACTATAATTAGAAGATGAAGTTCCAATTGTAAAGAGTATATTAAAAAATTATACTTTTATTAAAGCTACTTGGTTTATAATATAAGTACAGAGATTACACGTCGCATAATCGCTACTGGCTGTTGCAAATACTCTAGATTACTTGCGATTCATACGAGTGATACAGGGCCGTGATATGTCGAGTGAGATATCGTATCTCTATAGTACAACTTCGATTGTGAAGTTAATTGTTAAGGCTAATGGACGATACATTAATTAAATTGTAACATTATACAAATTAAATTGTAATATTGTACATTGTTGGACAATAAAATTGATTGTTAAATTACATAAATAAAACGATCCAATTGTATTTAACCATTAAGTTTATTTAAACCTTATCAATTCAAATTTATATATATCTGAAAGTTGATAACGCGTTATCAGTTAAACATAAAACAATTATAAATACATTTATACGTATGCGAATTACAATGCTAAGATTACTGATATTATATATATGCACTGTGTTTTATGTAAACATATTTACATGATTAATTTTAAAGTATCTTATTTCCTCAAAGTTGCGTTGAAGTGTTATGCCATAATATCCGCTTTGTGCGTTTTATCTCGCATCAATTATCTCAAGTTTAATTTTCTTTTGAGATTTTATCCGAATACACGATGCAGATATAATTTGCGACGAGGTAACATCGCGTAACTCTCAACACAGGGAATTAATATTCGTTCTAAATATTTTACATATACGCACCTTTCGATGATCGATATGTCAGCGAGCGCGAGTGCCACACGTGGAAAACAAACACTAATAATGGGATTAGCGTGGGGCGGCTGGTTGACGGCGATAACGAAAATTGATTTCACCCTTCGCGTCCCCCCCCCCTCCCCGGCTACCCTACGGCACGGGGATGCTCCATTCGAGCGCGTTGACGTTCATGGGACGCTGCGCAAAACCAGCGACACGCCTCTCTTCCACCGACACACCCCAGTGAGACCCCAATACCCACACGTGCCCGATAAAACATCGGTTTAACCCATTCAAGAAGTGATTTAACTCCGTTAACGGAAATCAATTGCACTCTCGCATTCCGCTAAACAAAAGTTACAGAGGGATACCGAGTCGTTATAAAATTGCGACACGAATCTATAAAAGTGATTGTTTATCAGGTGAGAATCTTTCAAAAATTCCAAAAATTAAGAAGACATTGAAAAAATATCTTAAGCAAATGTTCAAAGTGTTTACGAAAAAAGAATAAAATGTTTCTTGCACATTTTTTTCAACGACGACATTCATATTTCTATGTTGCCTGAAATGTAATTTTACATAATTTTATGTAATTATATAAATTATGAATTATTTCAAAAATATGTTTAGCAACGAGACGTACGAAAATAAAATTAAAAACAACTATTCTTGTACAAAATTATTTTATGACTAATTTGCTTTAATTTAATTACAATTCTAAATCTCATCACATTTTGTAACATCTTCGTTATTATAGTTGCATAATCGAAAAACAGTAAATATTTTTCTATTCAATAGCGATCGAATATTTAACTATTGCAAGAAGAAGTCAATATTCTAAGATGGTTATCTAACGGTGACACTCATATACAAGTGAAAGTGCCGCTGAGATTTCAAGCAAAACGCTATTGAAACGAGGGGATGGAGGCTGCGCGAGTGTTCGCCGCTGATAAGAGATGCCCCGCCCTGCAGCCCTCTCGCGGCAGTCACCCTCCCGGGTCCTCGCGACCGTAGAATTGCAGGGTCAAGTTGTTGGAGGACCCGGCAACGGCGTGAGATATTAATCTCGAGGATTAAACGGACAAATCGACGGAAGACTAATTTTTAAGGTGCCGTAAAGTGGAAAGGATTACCTCGACGCTTAATTAACAGTTACGCTACGTCGTTCTGTACTGTAATTAATCTTTGCATTTTTTACGGTTCCGCCGTTATGTTTCGCTGTGCGCGAAAGAGTCTGGAATTAAATACGCTGGAGAAACGCAATTGTCGAAATGCTCGTAATCAGCGACCGATGAATTGTGAATGAATATTAATAATTACGATTCCGCGATATCGCTAAATTTATAACACATTTATTACGGATATAAATCTTCCAACTGAATCCCGACGTTAATGATTCTCCGGATTTTTATCTAAAAATCGACACACCAAAGACCGCGATAAGAGTCACGTGAGTCAATCTCGTGTGGTGATATTAATACCTTATTCTTATTCATTGGCACGCGCAAATTGGCCGCGAGTTGCCAGGCCTGTGGGAAACCGCTACAAAATATCCCCTATTAAATTCTATGGGGCACCCGGGGTGCCGCTTTGTCGATTTCTGTAATGGGAGTTTCTTTCGACTGGCTATTTGTCACATTTTCTCTATGTACGTAATAATCACATATAGAAAAATATTATTGCATTTCACGCGTTTATCGTGTAGGAAAAAATAATATTGCACTTAAATCGATTGCGGCTAAATACAATAAACAACGTGTTAACGAAAAATATTGTGACAATTGATCAATCAAACAAGCAATTTTACAAAAACATTTTGTTACAGAATAAAAAATTAATTGATATTGTGTTTGTAAAATAATTCAACTATTTATACATATATGACTGAGAGTAAATAAAGATTGACAAAATATTCTTGGAAAAAATAACGACACTCAGTTAGTTCAGTGCAAAATTGCTATTCAAAAGAAATAACAGAAATTGCATAGTTACATTATGGCTACGTAAGAAGAAACGGATGACGCACTCACGAAGATTTTTCCCAAACAATCAACTTTCGATTAGCCGGATCCCCATGATTCGATGAGCATAAAAAAACGAAACTCCTGCTTAGTATACATTAAGGGTGAGAGAGCGGCGCTACCCCCCGTCGTCAAGTGGCCACCAGCTACGGGTTGTTTTATTGTGACACCTCGGGAGGGTGCTACAGATTTTCCAGCAGGATGCGTCGGGGTGTCATCGTCGGAGCCTGATTAGATGATATCATTCTTGATGTTCATTCGAGCGCCATTACGAGCCAATCTGCGTGGGACCTGGTCTGATTTTGGGTAAGCGCAGGGTGCCGATGGCTATCTGTAGAAAATCAATAAATGACAGATAACCACTATTTATTAATTTTAAGTTATAAAAAAAAATAATTCTTTCTAACTGATATATTCTAAATATTCTGACGTTTATCTATAAGAAAAAATTACAAATTTAGATGCGACAATAATTTGGAAAAAATCTATAATGGATAACTAAATATAGTAAATTATGTAATCAGTAAGTGACTTGAATGATCACTCTTATATCTACGATATCAAAATAAAAAATGACAACTGACAATCGTAATTAATAAATGCTTCAAAAATTTAATATCTTAAGATGTACGTGTTAAGAATAAATGCTAAAAATTGAACGATTTGGAGTGCAATGCGGCAATTCTTGTCGAGAGAACGAGTTTATCGCTTTCCTAAAAAAATAAAAATAAAAAAGGATTCATTCGTTTTATCGCGAGTAACGAAAAGTTGTTGTGTTCGCAACGATAATAATGGTAGCGATAAGATAGAAGATGAAACTTGACACGTATTATTCTTTGTAGGAAACATCTTTGAACATATGGCGAGTGTAAGTTGAAGCAGGAAGAGGGTGGAGACAAATTTGTCGCAATATGTAATGCATATACAAATATATGTATACGTATTTATACGTATGTATGAGAGATAATAAAGAAAATATTGCAACCGTCTCTACTCTATGCCCACATTGAATCAAAACGTACGAATTTGTAAAGAATTAAGTCGCAATAAATGCATTAATAATGTTATATATTGCTATTTTCACAAATATAGGATTTGTAGTAATTCTCAATTGAATTTGAAAATATTAATAGAAATCCAAGTGTACAATAACAATAAAACGTTTGCATCTTTTATTTTATTTCAGTTAGCGGTACAAATTATTTAACGAGTGTAAGAAACATTGGCGTTCTTTGAACATTTAAATATGTATTAGTTGAATTTAAAAATGATTCTTTCAAATATATCAAAACCTTAATCTCGGAATAAACGGCTTACAAAGGGCACGTGCGTTACCCTCGGTTACCTACGCGTGTCCTGTCATATAGTGCGCAATTTTTTTTATATCGTCAACTGACCCATAAAATATGTATACAAATATAAAGGTTGCCTGCAATATAATACAAAAAAAACCAGAAATTTTAATTTTTAAATTCCTATTATTATTACCAACAAAATAATTTTAATTTTAATTTTAATTTTTAAGCATCTCAGTTAAATTTTATTTTAATCAGTGACGTCACAGATGTAAGTTTATACACAAAGCTTTTATTTCTTAATAATTAATTTCGTATATCTAGCAGAGCCTGGAAAGTGAAAGTGGCGTTAGCATATGTTGCGTTTGTATCACAAGATCTTTCGAACGACGATATTAAGCAGACCGAAAATCGATGCATGAGGTAGAAGTGACGTTTTCGTTGAATGTATAAAGACGTGATCCGCGAGAAGCGTCGATACAGGGATGCTGGATGGGACGGACCTGACACCAGCTCCACCCATAAGCCTGCGCTCCGCCCTCGTGAAATTCATTTACCCAGAGGGTTACTCCGGAGTCGCGACTAGTTAGATCGACTCTTTCGACATCGGTGTTACTCTCCATCACGATGCGAGCTGGCGGATTGTTCTCCAAGTCCAAGATTTGTTCCCTAAGTCAATCTGCCATTTAATCTCGCGCTATTGTCAGACCTTTTTTTCACGTGCAACATGGTGAGTTTTGACCACTTAACGTGTACGTGTGTCATCGTGTTAAAACATATTCTTCAACTCTTCTGATCTGTGAACCTCGTGACGTGGTTGGACCGATCGTACGCAAGTTCTAGTGTTTGCGAAATAAATCTGAATTGACGATTTATTATAAGCGGTTTATGACTTCTTAATTCACGATTCGAAAATAAAGAATTTTAATTGAGCTTACAGTTGTTTTAATTTTCTAAAGAGATCTGAAATTGTAAAAAGACAATGGTTATATGTGTGTCATTCATCATAACGATAATATTGTGACATGTGGCGATAATGAATAATCAGTGATTTATTAATTGTGGCATTTTTTAATAAATTTTAAAAATTTATTAATATACAGACTATTAGTATCTTGTCGGTAATAAAAAATACAATTGACGCGAATAACATTTTCATAAAACTTTGTCTAATAGGGAATCCATAATTCATACCAGGATTTT
This sequence comes from Tetramorium bicarinatum, assembly GCA_928718305.1. NCBI lineage: Eukaryota > Metazoa > Arthropoda > Insecta > Hymenoptera > Formicidae > Tetramorium > Tetramorium bicarinatum. The sequence continues at coordinate 12,388,044 of OV788324.1, forward strand.
TTAATACTCGATGAGTACGAAATTTAATTGCAGAGTATAAAATTATGACTAAGAGAAGACGTAAATGTGTAGACGGAAACGCTTCCTTTTTCGTATAAATAAAACTGATATGTACAAAGCGACGAGTGCATACATGACTAATATCTATATAATGATAAATCGAGTGGCATACATATCTGTCGAATGTCAGGGACAGTTGAAGAAAACGAAGTATCAACTTCCTGTCGGCGCTATGTGACTAATTGTATAGATCGCAGAGAGCAGTCCAACCGGCTTATTTTATTGCCATTGAGTGTTGTTACCGATTCCACTTGTAATTTGGATAACAATTAATCACGGTAGCGAATCAATAATAAATTAGCAAGACAGAACTAGATCGATAATTTCAATATATTTCAAAGTTGTTGACACAAAACAACAGTTTCTATGGGAGCTTTCCAGCAAGAGACACACAAATCGACACAGGAGTCACTCTGTCTTTATTGATATTCAATGAGAGACAATGACAGAACGGCTCCTGTGTTGATTCGTGTCTCTTGCTAGAAAGCTCCCTATATTTATTCGTGAGAATTGGAACGCGACGGTTGTCGTTGACAAATGGTAGCGCAAATTTCTCGCGCGTACGTTCGTCGTGTTTGTTCACCATACTTATCAATCGTTACAGCCGATGTTAACGTATAGTGGCTGCGGTGTAGGAGGTGCGGAGGCCGAAAATGGTTCCCCAGCGGGATCGTTATTATCCGGCGAAGGAGAACTCGCGGAAGAAGCCGGCGATTCGCCCGGAACATCGAGGGACACCGAGGAAGAAGCCACGCTTTCCGACGAGTTTTATTCCCACGACACTGATGAAGAGGAAGAACAAGGCAAAAGACGACGGGATCGTTCCAGCTCCGTGAGTAAAATTTTAAATCGTTCTCGCGTGTTCAGTTACATCTTTAGAGATTTCAATTGCCGTTGAATATAACAGATAGTATTTCAAGTCTAATTAGTCTTATCCGAAATATAAATAATTTACGGTTTAATGAAATTCACAATAATCTCGTAGCTAGACGGCATCTCGTCTTCTGGCAGTGGTCATTTAGGGTCGCCCACGCCTCGTATAGGTAACTTAGGAGTTAGAAAATTATTTACTAACAGCCGCGAACGATGGAGACAGCAGAACGTGAGCGGTGCCTTCGCCGAACTTCGTAAATTAGTGCCGACTCATCCACCTGACAAGAAGTTGTCGAAAAATGAGATTTTAAGGATGGCAATAAGGTAATTCTCTAGTTACAGAAACACATGTTTTAACTTAACTTTTCAGCAACCCTTATATTTTCACTTATATTCTCCATGTATATTTTCTGGAAAACTTATTTTTAAATAATAAAAAATCCAAAGACTTTTTTCTTTATCTTGCAACCAATTAATAAAAATAATGTTTCAGGATTTGCGCATAAATGTATTTCTATCAATAATTAAATATGTTAATAATAAAATTAACATATCTCTATTAATAAAAATATGTATAAGTTTATTATACATATACATTATTTAATTTAACAATTTTTAAATAATACTAATAAGAATAGTATTAAAATGAAAATTGATTGTTTGATATTCGAAATTGAAGTAATGAGAAATCTTATTGTGTAGGTACATAAGATTGCTAAGCAATGTTCTGGAATGGCAAAAGAGTCAAGATCGCAATGGGATGCAGCATCACGACGTGCGCATCAAATGCGAGTCACATTTGAATAGTCAAAACTCCGCCACATATCACGTGAAGCCGGCCATAGCGTTTCTGAAGCAAGAGAAGCTGAGTAACGAAAATTCTCACGTCTTTCGTGTTAATTATGCCACGCAGAGGCATAATTCGCACGCGTGTGACAAGAACGGCAGTAATTTGCTGATGATTGCCCCGAGCGGACTCAACCCAGCTATTTCCGCCGGAAAACGCTGCGTCACACCCTCCATCGTCGTTACTCAAGGAAACTTCCACAGGTGGATTACGTTACCTTAGGATTTAATCTTGTTAATTGTCCACAAAAGACTAATTAGAAAAAATTGCTACACACTTGATTTGTAAAGCTTGTGACTTGATGATTGATTATTAAATTGCTATTTCTTCTGAATAGAGTAACATATTTATTTATTATTTATTTTAAATATATCTAAACTAGATAAATAACTTTTGGTTCTCTCAAGCCAGTGATAAAAATTTCTCATAATCGAATATCCATATATGTAGATTTATCTAAAACTAAATCATTTTGTGCTTTAATAAACATATTGTTTTTAACAAAATTATTAATGTATTAGTAATTAAATAATGTAATAGTAAACGCTTCTAATTTTATGTTTCTTACAGCAACAGCAACGGCAATGTTATACGTTCTCCATCGAGTGGGCGGTCCTCAAGTTTCCCGAAATCACCGCAAATCTCATCGAACACTAACATAGTACCTAATGGTTCCTCTTCATCTTTGACGAGTAATACTCCAGTTGCAAACGGAATAGGATCGAGTGGCTTGAATTGTGCCCAAAAAAGGTTTAAGATCGAGCGAGAAGAAGAAGACCAGGTATCGAGGGACTGTAGAGTTCCGCCACCGCCGGTTCATAATGTTCCAGTCAGAAAAAGAGTCAAAGTCGCTTTTGTAAAAGATTCAAGTTCAGGATTTCGCGGCGATTTGTGCGGTGCAGATCGCAAATGAAATATTGATGCGAGATACCTGCACGTGAAAAGATCGATCATTTTGCTTTAAGTGTATACACGTTGTGTAAATATTTCTTTTATGCTGTATTTGACAATAATTGGTGTTATATAATACGATATTAATTAAAAAATATTTTAGATCTTTTACATGAGCTTATATTTTGAATTAATGTACGTATGAAAGTTTTACTTTCAATTACTCAAATACCAAAGATATTATTCGAGATTCTCGCTAAATTATTATATTATACATATATACATATATATATATATATATATTTAATTTTGTAATTCATTCAAATATTGATTTAATAAAAATTTCTTCTTATTATAACAATAATTTCTTTCTAAAAATAATATTATATTGAATGGTTGCTCTGTTCTATTAAATTCAAATTTAGATTAAGTCTTTTAAATTGAATTTATTTTATATTTTAATTATCGAAAATTAACATTAAAAAAAATATTAATCAAATATTCGAGAAAAAATGTATATTCCTTAGTACAGTATTTTTTAAAAAACAATTGCCTTTCATTTAGCAAAAGAGCCATGATTAGAAAGCTAAACTAATTTTAAAAGCTATGCACACAGAAAAATCTGGGCAAAGAGGGCACATTCTTCAAAGAATATTTTATTATTTTTTGTATTACATTGTTTGTACATTATTGCATAATATCGCAGTTACGTTTTGAACACCGACATGTAAAACACGAATAGGAAACTTCCGATTATGTGGTTTATTGTAAACCTGCTACAAGTTATGTCTCAGGCTCTCTTTGCGTCCGGTCAGCCATTTATTGTAAGTTCTATACAGGATATTCAAATTTCGTACATCCATCCATTTATACATCGCATTATTCTACAATGAACACAATAAACACCTGAATGCTTAATAGTTATCCACAACAATTCCATTGCTTATATTTTATATTTATTCATTTTCATAAATATCCAAAATTTCGTTTTTCCGTTTAATAAAAGTGACGGGCATCGTCCAACACAGAATTAAGACTGTACAACAAATTTAATTTTGCGATATATCATTCTTGATGATACTTACGACTTTGGCGAAAATCGTGTCGAGCTTCTCTTGATATGACTATTTCCTCATTTTCACCTTGAACTTGTACTTTCACTTTGTCGAAACGTTTAAATGTTAATCCAGAACCCTGCGAAAGCGGCATTCACTTCGTGAAATGCCTGCTCTCGCAGGCATTTCCTATGTCAAGTACACTTTGTATCTAGTGCTGTCCCTTTTTGAAGGTTCCTCCAACTTCTTGGGGACGTATCGCTCGTCGTTGAATTCGATCGGTGGCACCGGGGTGGACGGTCGCTCGTCGCTCTGGCTGAAGGCTCTTCTCGGTGGGGCGTCGATCTTGCGGGTGCTCTTGCACTCGACGCTGCCCCTCTTGCCCAGGTTCACGCTGGCGTAGCTGGCGTCGCTGGTATGCGAGTCCCTCTTCGTGAAGTCTATCTCTACGTAGCTAACTTGGGAACCGCGCGGTCTCATACCCGCGTCCGAATTCCGTTTGTTTTCCTTGTCCACCAGTCTCCTGATAGCCGGCGCTTCCGGTCGATCCCTCTTGAACGTCACTAGCTCCGGCTGACGAGACACACGGGAATCCCGCCGAATCTTCTCGTCGTAGTCGTCCGAATAAGTGCGCCGTTCGCGGCCGCGAATTCGCCTCGCACTGAGATCCTCGCTGTATCGCAGTTTGTCGTTGAACCTTCGTAGACGCTCGTCTTGGTCGTCCGAGAACACCTCGCTGGCGTTGTGAACACTGTGCTTCGGCCTTCGTCTGTCTTCCTCTTCCGGAACCTTGGACTGCGGAAGGTAAAGAGAAAAATTAGATGAGTTGACTCTTCCAAGCATCAGTTTTCAATATCGATCCTAAAAGACCTCAACACTGATGATACCTTGAAGATATCGATTCTGTCGTTAAATTCCAAATCTTGACTGTTCCTGCGAACCGGCGGATAATTGTTTCTTTCCTCCTCGCTGCTGCTCTTGCTGATCCAAGTGTTGTCCCGGGAGGACCCGGCCTTCTTCGGCCACTCGTTCTCCGTCTTGAAATCATACAGGTCTCGTATACGTTCGCTGAGCTTATTCGCTCGCTCGTTAGTGTCAACGTAACTCAAGGAGCGGTCTTTTATTCGCTCGTTAGTGTCAACATAGCTCGCAGAACGATCTCTACCAATATCCAGCTCATCTACAATCAAACGTCATTCAATTGTTAAAATAGCTCGCATAAAATCAGGCGCATGTAGAAACTAAGAATGATCGCTTTACGCACCTTGCCTTTGCAAGCGTCCTTTCTCAGTCTTCGCTGGAGAGAATTTTCTGGGGGGTTGCCATTTGGAGGAGTCCGAGTCCTTGCGCGATCCTTCGTCTTTTCTGTCATATTCCGTTACGGAATCTTTCCTATCGGAATCCATCCTTGATGTAGGACCGGGTGACGGACTTTTGGCGAACGTCATCCATCGGCTAGCCGCGCTCTTCGTGATCTCACAGCCAATTCTTGCAAGGGGGGACGTCTCTCGATGAAACTTCGTACCGTTAATTTGTGGTAACCATCTGAGAAAATTATATATTTAAGATCGAGTTTTTACTTCAATTTTTGCCTATTCATTATTTTAATTTTGTATCAATATTCGCATGCAAAGACACGTACAAAGCAATGATCTCGGTTCTTTGAAAGATTTATAGTTTATAGTTGCTTGCAATAAATTACTTTAATCTATGTATAACTTTAATGAAAATGAACTTCATCTTTTATGATAAAAAATATAATTGTTCTTTTGTAGCGAATTTACTGATCCTGTTTGAAGTTATAGAAGCAATCTATTGCACATAATAATTGTTCATTTATACATATAATTATTAGATTGAGTTTGTTTCTGACTTTATATAAATGTTCAATTATTAAATATTGAAATAATTTAAAATAAAATCACAAAATCAATATTAATTGTTCATGCATATTTTCAAAGAAATTTTGATCAACAAATTGTCTTTTTTTCCAAATAACGTGGAAATAAATTATTCCACATAAAGGAGAAGAATGTAACGTACAAACATTGAGACAAACTTCTACAAACTTAGAAAATTCTTGTTATTATATATCGAGTAGCTATTTTTATGAAACTCTCTCTTTTAATCCAACACGTGGACCACAAATATACGATGAGCGTCACAACGTGAAGCGACTAGTTCCGGTCGATGAAGCAAACCAGGTACCATTATGTTTTCACGTTGCTCGGCACCTTGACCAACGTGAATTTTCATCGGCAAACCGCCAACGACCGCACAAAAAGAGAGAAGCGAGCGAAGGAAGCGGAGACATTCTGACCGAAACTAGACGCCTTTACTCCGTAATGACTATCGTGTTCAATCGCGCCTACGAATCTCAACTACAATCCCGATCAAGGCATTTCGGACGTGGAAAATGTGCGCGGTCAACCTTGTGGCGATGGTCCGCGGGTCGCTGCAGTCCGTGTGCCTTCGCTGCTCGGTAATGCTCTTCTCCGGTCTCTTCAGGGCGGTCACGTCGGTGCTGTGACTCCTGACGGCATGCTGAGATCGACCGACGGCCTCGGACGCGATTCTGGAGGATCGATTCTCGCCGGACAAGGATGTGATCGGCTTCGCTGGCCATTTCTCAGCAGTCGCGTCATCGACACTCTCCTGCCGCTCGTCCCTCGAGGGTCTCTTGACCGCCCCCGGTTGCTGCCCCCGAGGCATATTCTTTGGTAGCGGCATCCACCTTGAAGTATCCAACTTGCTGGTGTCGCTAATTTCCGTGTGCCGGCGTTCCTCCACGCGACGCTCCGTGTACTTCTTCAGGCAGTCCACGTCCGCACTGCGGCTACGCTGGCTGCGCGGTGATCGAGATGGTCTTCGTAGTTGCCCGTTGTTGTCCCCCGGGCCGGCCTTTTCCTAAAGTTTGAGCGAACGCATTCGTCGAGAGATACTGATCACGCTTGGGATGGTATGCTTTCAAATAGTATTTTAAAACTAATATTTTTCGTAATGGTTTTCGTTTGGTGCGACAGGCAACTGTCTCACACAGCAAAGAATAAAAGGAACTTTTCTCAACAGTTTCATAAAATGTACTTTCTAATTTAAATCAATTTATATTTTGTAGCTTGTATATTATAATTTTGTATATTATAATGTATAATTGTAATATATTTAATATTTGAATTTTTTATTAATTTCGTAGAAATTTTTTATGATATTAAGTTTTGAAATCAAATTTTTCCTATGTTTAATTCATATTGGAAATTAATTGAGTTATATAATTATATGAAGAACAATATGAGAGTATTAAAATTCTTATTATAGTGAAAAAAATGTAATTATTTAAGTTATTTAACTTTACTTACATAGAGAGGGGGATAAGGAGTGGAGGAAAGAAGGGATTACTTAATAAACTCCTAATAATAATTTTTCGTCGAATAGTTCAATTTTTTCGGTAATTAAATATTTCCTAATAAGTACATGCAATGTATTATCAACAATTCTATTACTTCTGCTAATGAATACAAAGATAAGAAAAAAAAGAGATTTTTCCCAGATAGAACAAAAATTATAATGACATCATATTGACATCAAAATAACGCTAAAGCAGTGATAAAATGACATAATAATAACGATATTTTAGAATCAGTTTGATGTCATTTTGACATCTTTCCCAGTAAACACAAAGTAACAATAATTTAACGTCAATGTTATAATTTCCCACTCAACAATATAATTACAATGTAGCACGTCTTGTATATAGCAGTTATATTTTTTAGTAGGAAATTTTAACATTGACGTTATATTACTGTTACTTTGTGTTTACTGAATTGTGGTTTCTTGTTCTACCTTGGTTTTCTCTTGATTAAATAAGAGGATGTGCGTTGTCGCATTGACAATAGTTGTTCATAGTTCCACACGTTATTACGATTACAAAATCGAACTTCATTCAGCAAGGAAGACCAGCGTCGATAAGGAGGCGCTTATCGGGGGTTACCTAAGTAAGGTTGAGCTTCGCGTAATCCGATATGTGCAAGATTCCGTGCTCCGCGGACGCGACGTGCAAGCTGGAGCCGCACGCGCGTGGATTGATCTTGGAATTATGCAACTCGGCTACTTGGGTGCTGCACGCGGCCGCTGGATCACCGCTGGTATCCAGACTTCCGAACCAGAACTCATTTCCTGCAGAAAGGATATTATTGTTTTGAAGATGTTAATAAAAATATATCAAAGTTTTCTCTCGTAAATAATGCTGAATTATCACTAGGATTTTGATATTCATATCCGTACCTTAACACTAGATTGACTAGATAAATAAACATTTAGATGAATAAATAATAAAATAAATAATGTTCAAACCTGGCAATGTATTTCCATCCCAAGCATAAGTCACAATGAGGAGTTTACTCGCGTCGTTGGCTCGGAACAGTCTGCTGTGTGGTTCTCTCAGAGCAAAATGTATCTTTATATCTAGAAATAATTTCATTGTAAGTTGCAAGGACATTTGTATTTATTCGTTTATTGTCTACTGACCACCCAGATAATCGCCGTTTCCCGCACCGCCGCATTTCTGTTGTCGGAAATAAGCGAACATAATGTCAGAAACGTATTTGAGCTTCTTGTTCATCTTCCTGATAGCGATTTCGAACGTTTTCAGGAAGTAGACTTCCTGATCCTGAATCATTTTCCAGACACCTGGCAATCGTTATTTAATTAATACATAATTAATCTTTAGGGGACGGGAAGCCGAGTTTTTGGCTCTACGGTGATTACTCATTTTTTGTAGACTAACACATAAATGTTAAAGTTCTAAACCGAAAACTGTACAAATTGTGGAAAAAAATCTAAAAATTAAAGAGAAAAGAATGAGAAGTAATTTTGATAATTTGTTACAATATTTAAGATTAATTATCTTAGCAATAAAAGCTTTGCACTAACCGAGGCCAAAACCAACCACGTGCAAGAAAGCGGTTGTATTTTGTTTCTCGGCGCGGCTGTTCGCCTCGAGCAGTATTATTTCTGCGGTGAGCAGAGTTCTCTTCATGTAATTCTCGATATCGAAGATCTGACTGCCGTCTGATATATATCGCCTGTTCTCTTTCGACTTCATGCGTTTCGAGATTTCTTCGTAGAGCGGATGATAATCCTCGCCATAAAATTTGGCCCATAAAACACGCATCCCGCGTTTTTCCTCGCCATCCACTGTGGGTCCGTACCTATTTCGCATAGATTGACTCTTTCAAAAAAATTTCATTTGTATACTGCAAAAAAAGGGTGCGCATTATAACGTAGCTTAATTCCATTATTATCCCATTACGCTTCAAGTTAAAGAAACATGCAACAGATTTCGATAGAACCGATGTTCACGGTTTTTTAAATATTATTATTAATAAAAAGAATTAAAAGAATTAAATATACTATTAAGGCATCTAATGTAATCGAATTTTTTTTCGGATACGTGTCGCTCAATAAATTTATATGTTAATAATTATTGTGGAAAGTTACTGCTTACCCGTTTTCCAGATTGTTCTGCTGTGGCGTGATAATGATGTCCTGATATTCCATATATCGGGGCCTCTGGAATCTACATGACAGATTAAATAGCATAAACAGCACAAGTTTAATGATAAAACATGATAGCAAATTTCTGACCAATTCTAGACTCTATAAAAGAGAGTAGTGCTAAAAATAAAAAAAGTGTATTTTATTAATGATGGCTAATGCATTTATGGTAATTTGCACGATTTTTTAACCGTGAACATTTTTATGGCTATAAATAGCCGCACGCAGAAGAGATAAAAATAGAATACGCATCTGCAGACGTGACGGCAACGTCACGGAATTCGCAAGTATAAAAATATTCTTGAAGAGGACGAGGTTAAATAAATGCATAAAACCTTGTGCCTACGACACCCATAATAACCCCTCTGGGTTGGACGGCGTCTGGGTCACTGCTCACGATACCTCTATTATTTCGCGAGCCGTCGTTTATGAATTCTGTATGGGACGACATCACCATCATTGCCGCCAATTTGATCTCGTCGTAGCTCAAGCATTTCGATAGGACCTGTTCATCAGATTTTAAAGAAGTTTGTTAAAGCATTGCAACGTCGAAAGAAGATGACATACCGCAGAAGCTGATATTATGAAACTTTTTAACATCCTATAAACTTTCAATATCGGTAAATATACGTAACGTTACATTAATCCGTAGGCAATTTAATAGCCTATAATAAAACACAGTAAAAAAAGAAAAATAAGAGTAGATATAAGAATTTTTAATAAAAATATTATTTACGAGAAAATTGCAAAAAGTATTTTAAAGTTTGTTTTCTCTGATTACATGTAGTTACTTCCGTAATAATAGAGAAAAGAATTGATGATACTTTGTTTTCGCCCAGTCAATGTTTTAATTCAGCCAATGTTTTAGTATTACTTATACCAAAGAAAATTAACTATTGGATTAAAAGTCTTATACATATTTTTCTACCTTAAATATTATTATCGCCGTATTTATTTTTATTTAATTATTGTTAAAATTATTATTCAATTGTTAATTAAATTTTTAAGAAATTTTTAAGAAAAAAAGAAAACAATTTTTATGATTAAAATGGCATCTTGGTGCTTACCAATGGTTCCTTTTCGTGATCGGTACCAACACTCTCCCATCCATTGAAGCCGCTCTTGTTATCAAGTAATTTCCATCGATCGTTAGGACCACAAAAGGAAGCAACCCTCTTATCCAGCAGGCGATGGATAAATTGGACAAGACTCATATCCGCATACATGACTTTCTCGACAGGGCTACCATACAATCGCTTATGTTTTAACCATCGAGCGATCAAGGGTATCATTGCTTCGTGTATCAGCGGATACACCGAATTTGCGTTTAACTGAAAGATGTCATCCAAGATCATCAAATGTGTTAAATTAGCCGAAATTATCAAACGTCAAACGTGAAAAAAGATGAAGAAAGATCTCAATTTTAAGTACAAAATTGTGGTCTTTTTAGAGTTATACAGAGAATAAGCTCTAGAAAACAAACAAATTTTTAAATCATCTCTCTTAAATATTTATTAAATATTTCAGAAAATTATTATTTAAAATAGAAATATTTTAAGCATCTGTTCCTTTTGTTATAAGTACTAATTGCTCGAACAAATAACTCGTTCTAAGTTTATGCAAACCTCGATAGTATCCGCACTGATTCCTCTGTCCTTCAAAGCGGAGCATTTTACAGTATTAATTGGGAACTTCAAGGGGAACGCGTTGCTTCGTCTGATTAGCTCCGCCACGCTGGTCGGTGGCGGCACGGAAACGTCTAGGCACTTCTTCAGCAACTCCTTTGTGTCGTCGTCGAAGGGAACGCCGTGGGGCGAGCCCAGCGTGTTTTCCCATGAGATCTCCGGCGGATCTTTCGCCAGCATTTGCTGACGCGCTTCTTCTTCAGCTCGAGTATTCTATCAAAGGACGCGAAGATATACGAAGTGATTCCCGCAATGCAAAAATAATATTGAAGATGATGAAACTTTCAATCTTTACGAAAAACACACTATGAAGTTGAATAGAAGATCTAAGTTCTAGTAAAAGAAATTACGTAGTAAAATTATTTCTCCTTGAAGAAATTATAAAAAAAGAATCTTTCCTTATCACGTTTCCCATTTTATATCATTACTTGCGGAAATAACGATATATATATCGTAAAAATGAATAAGTAATTATATTATATATACGTATATATTCAGGAACTTTTGCTAGAAAAATATAAGCGGGTAGTTTGTCTATTGACTTTACAATGTTATTCAACAACTTCGCGGCTCGCGCACGTACAGACTCGACGTCACCGGTGAAGCGAAGGGCTACGAAATCGATTCTAAGAAAAATTTTGCAAAACAGTGAATCGCCGTTCTATTAATACAGCCCCCCGCTGATTACAGCAAGGACGTCGGACGCTTTGATACTTGAGCATGAAATCCGTTAAATAGCGTAAAATGTATCTGTTCATCCTAGCGAGCGGCTTGACGTTCACTCTCTTCGTGGGCGCGAGCGCATGTGTACGCACATGGACGTACACATGTATACGAGTACACATGTAACACGTATGCACGTGCATTGGTGCTCGTGGCAGCTCTACAGCAGTTTACTTCATTTTTCTATTTACCGATTCTGCCACCTGAACGATAGGGGTGAGCAAAGAGAATTCAGACTATTTTGCATTGTAAAACAATTTCGATGTTGTTCCTTTCGCTAGCAATTGTTATCATTTTCACACAAAGAATATGATAATGTTATGGAGCGGGTGTTTCTTAAAGATTACCTACTAATATATTTATACATGGTGTTTCTTAAAGATTACCTACTAATTGCATAGTGTTATTCAACTTATCAGAAAGTTGAGTTGAAAGATCTTTTTTTTCTATAATAATTAATAAAGAAGTAATATTATCGAATAAAGTTAATCCGTTCAGCATTATTCTTCAGACTGATACATGTTCATGAGTCGCGCGTTTATGTGTGGTAAATTTAGCAGCAAATCGCTGATATACATATACCGCCCAATAAAAATAATTTATTTTTATCATTCCGTGGATGATAACATTTAAGTCCTCAAAATCGTCAGCTCAGCAGATCGAGATATATCGATTTCGTATGTGATGCAACCGCTAGTGAACCGCAAAATAAATTCAACCGATGGCGCAACTCATGAATATATTCTTACATTCCCCTTACGCGAGAGGAGTCTAGGAAAAAGTTACTGTCGAGCAGCATACATTATCAGGCGCATGATTCATTGATAAAATTGTGGTTTTGAGGTAAGAAACTAATCATTATTATCTTTATTATTGTGACAATTGTTTGTTTAAGTAATATAAAACAATAAAAAGTTTATTTAAGTAATATAAAACAATAATTTGCCAAAAAAACAAAATAAAAAATTATTAATAATTATATATATCTAAGGAATATTAAAAACAGTAAATAGATAAGAAAGAAATAATAAAAGAAAACAGAAGTAAAATAAAGATATATTATCAAGATATATAATCATACGATATAATAAAATTGCAACGTTATTTTTCATTCTAGATTTAAGAATATAAAACTTGTATACGTAATAAGAGCTATAATTTTATCTATCTATAATATTTATATGTTGATATCATTTGACAATAAAATTGCTGTTAAGAATAAAAAATGATATTAAATAGAGATAGGCTCGTAGGCGTCGTAATTAGCATGCGCAAAGTCGACTGATTAATTGCACAATTAAAATTTTCTCTATATATATAATTCCGTAATTTTTAGTACAGTGTGCACGTTTTTACAATTACATTATTGATAAAGAAATAACTCACCTTACGGACGCAACAGGCAAACAATGACATGACAGGTAACAGTGTTCTGAAATTTAAGCGTCGCAACAAACTGGGTAACAAATCCTCTTTTTGATTTTCTTTTGTCCGCTACGAAATGCAACGTCACACACTTTCTTTTTCAATTTGAAATTTTGAAAATACATATAAATACACAAATTAAGCGATTATCTACATAACCTGGAAAGAAAGTCAACGAATCGAACTTTTCGTCTGACGCAACTGGTTACGAATTGTAACAGCAACTGCGAACGACACGCAAAACGTCGCGGATTTTCCCGCTTGAACCGGACACGGTGGTGAACACACGTAATATCTTCCACATGTAATATTCTCATACTAAACGGCTAAACTAAGAGATACGCTGGTCCGCCGCTCTTTTAAACGCACATGCGCACCCGCGGCGTGGTGCACGCGCAGATCCGCGGATTTTATTTCACACATTCTGTTATGAAAAGACGGAAGAGACTGTAAAAAAACAGCCAGCTTGAAGTATTATAATCGAGCTCGATTCTTCCAGCAGATTCTTTAAATCATTGCTTAAATTTGTTCAATTTCTGTGGTCAATCTTTTCCGTTCTATTTGCATTAGGAAAGCTTATATTGGAGAACGCAGTTGGTACCAAGATCTAATCTGTTGATAATATGGCAATAATGTGACATTTAACAGAATGTCTCTTTCATGTCTCTTAGAAAAAAAATTTTTGTGAATCGTTCGTATTTTTTCCTCCTTTAAAACAAATTCAAATCTACATATTGACCCGGTTGAACCGGTTTTCCTGGCGCCCGAGCTCCCACTCGAGTGATGTCTGTTCCCCTCTATGGACGTTCCTGATAATAGTATCAGTAATAAAAGCAATAAACTTTAAGAGTAATACGATATAAAACGTGATATGGAATAACAGCAATTCTAAATCAAAGCACTTTTGGATGTTTATATTTTTCTTTAGCCTCAAGACGATCAGAAAGTTTCTAAAGTATGATTTCTAAGGCATTTGGTATACATATACGTGCAGTAAACACATAGACATGAGTATGAGTACATGCATTCGTGTAGATATGTATATGTGTGTACATACCATTGTTAAAGAAAACTCCGGCCAATGTTATCTCTTACTTTCGTGATGAATTTTGTCGAATGTCTTGCGTATGTGGCTACGCAGTAATGAAGACTGGAGAACAGGAAAACAGGCGCGTAACTTATATTGATTCACTTCAGCACGATGCAGGACCGTGACTGAAATATTTAGTGAAATAAATAATTTAACTTTGACTTCTAATAAAAATAATATCTCAAAATTTTAATATATATATATATATATATATATATATATATAATATAAAATTACATTTGTGAATAAATACATATATATTATATTTTTAAATTAAGTTTGTTCTCGGTTTGACAATATTGTCCGTGAAACGTATTCTTTTGAAATCATTGCCTTAATACGTCTTTGATGTTGACAATGAGTGTGAGTCATGCGGAATCACTGATCTCTGTATGTAATATTGTGTAATTTTTCGCAATTTTTTTTCAATTTTTATGATTCAATAACTGTGAAAATATTTTAATAAAAATCATTTAATTCCCCTTTCTTTGGGAATTAAATGTTTAATATTTAATATAAAATACATTAATTCAAATAATAAAAATGTATCGTTATGCGGTAGAAAAAATTAATAACCAATTTGCACAATCTTTTACTGATAAATTTTTAAATATAAATGAACAAAACACATAAAAAAACATATAAAATGCTGCAAAGTTGGGAATTGCGTAAATAGTCGACCTCTGTAGAACATCGCAAGAACTTCGCGCTCAAGAAGCAAACGGTAATTTCATTGCGCAAAGATTAGTAAAAAAAATTGAGCAAATTACGGATAATGATAGAATAAAATAATAAATCTGTCATTTTTTGACACAAAAACTTATTGATCAAAAATATTTGAAAACCATATTTTTTTAATATGCTGATTATGCTTTTAATTATAAATTTTACAAAAATATGGATTTAAGAAATGGAAAAATAAATGTAATGCATATTTTATACGTATATAAAGCAATAAGGAGCAAATAATATTGCACAAATTTAATTGTCACCAAATTGATAAAATCAGCAGAGATTTATAATAAAAGTAGATATGTCACATTTATACATATAGATTAAATATATTAAAACAGAAGAAAACGATCCATGTATTTTAAGAGACTGTAAACACAATCTTTCCCGATAGAGTAATGAGAAAAAATGAGATAAAGGTTGACGTTTGTTAATTTAATGATGAAGGGTTGATAGAGTAATCGCTAACCGCGTCACGAGAGCGAGCGGTACATCTTGGAACGCAGCGCTAACCGGGGAACCGGTTTTATCAATTTACATCGTTCGGTAAAAGTAAACCGCATACCTACACAAAGTGCACGGGATATTCTCTAATCGTCTCGTTAAGCGCATTAGCAATTTCTCTTCGTGGCATCCCGATCGCGTTAAACAGTCTCATTAAGCCGCGCGATCTTTTTCGCGCGCGCTTAAATCTCCCGGTCTCGAATTAATATGAAAGGCTTAGCCATTTTAAAGCTCAGCTTTATCTCGCGTCACGCTGATAAGGGAAATTAAATTAAATTAAATATTATGCACGTGATACTTTCATGACCCTAATATAAGACTTCATTTGCCGTGAAGACGTAAAGCATACACAAGCTTAATCTGCAAAATATGCAGATTATGCTTACCGGAGATATGTGTCATCACATAATGTAATCACAAGATAACAAAAGGGAATATTAAAAATGATTGATTAAACTTTTCAAACACTATTAAGAAAGCTTAAGAGAAAAGCCAATTTATATATCTAAACGATTTGGTAATATTTCAACGAGAAACTGCTTATCATCCAATATCGACGACGTCAGCGATCGACGTATTACCGCCGATCGTGCAAGACTTGGACGCTCTCCGCGTAGACTGGCCGAGGTATTTTCCGTCGCGAGCGGCGCGATCAGGATAATAAATTCTTTAGTTTAGATTTACCAACCTTATTTGCCAATAAGACACGAATTGCACTGCACACTTGATTTCCGCGTTGTGCAGAAAAGAGAACCGGAACGTCCGTTCAACGCGGCGAACAGAAAATTCTGAGCTCTTCTTCATACGTGTACATATACGTGAGGATGCGCGAACAAACGCGAGTGGGCCCGAAAGGACCCGAGGGTCCTGAGGGCAGGACCAGCGAGTAGGAGCATATTAATGAATTATAACAAGGGGCGTTTTCAAATTAACATTATTTAAGAGTTTCCAACAGATATGTTTACGTTTTTCGCTATTTTTATGTTTGTAGTTGACAATGAGACATTAGCTACGAGATAAAAGAGAGAGGGAGAGAATTCGTGTGCGAGAGAGAGAAAGACAAAAAACACGTTGATAAAACGAAGATGAACGACGAATGGTGAACGTACGGTACGCCGCGTCGTACCGTTTTGGTGGCATAGTCGTTAGTCCCTCTCTCTTGACATGACTCGTCAGTGCCGGCTTAAAGCAGGTGTTTGAAACAAGACATTGAGAAATAAGACGTCAGTAGAGAGGAAAAAATCTCGGATTTTTATATGAATTTAGATATAAAATCTGTCATTAAAAAGCAACGCAATGCAAATAGAAGAGAATGTAAAAATTTTTAGATATATGTATATATGTATATAATAAGAGAAAATAGAATAAAAAATTATCTGTAATAAAAAAATCTAAATGTTCATTTAGACCGGTAGATATCAGACATTTATGTGATTTAATATTTGTAAAGTATACAATATAATCTATAGATATGTTATATATAATTTCGTTCCTTTTATGCCAAAGCCATAAATGAGCAATTTTTTAAAAAATACATTTAGGAACAAAAAAAAGACACTTATCCTGCTTCTTTATTCAAAAAATAAAAATTTCCACATTCATGGTTTTAGTATGAGAAGGGTGATATATATATATTTTTTTATTTCCAGAACTAGAATTTCAACTATTATTTAGCTTTCTCTCGGCTAAATGTTAACTATTAATTTACATAACGTGTACATAATATCCTATATTGTACAAGAAATTTAATTTAAAACTCGTTTTTGTAATCAAATATTTCTATCTGAAAGAAATATCTTTCGAGAAAGAAAGAAAGAGAGCAAACTTATAAGGAAACACAAAGAACGTAGCAAAGAGGAATCTTAAAACTTATTGATTATTCAAGAGATATCCATCTCTTGGATAGATACAAATACCTATCGAAGAGAAAAAAGAGACAGAAACTAAAACGTCTCCAATAAAGGGGAAGAAAAGGAAAAAATCCACTTTACAAAATGGAATCAATTATTTCCAAAGACGCCTTCTTCTTCCTGCAAGCAATTTATCTGTTGACGCGGTATCTCTTTCGTGCGCGCGAGGTCATTGTTAAATACTTTCGATGTGCAAGACGCTGACGCGTCCCTCGATCGGTTCACGCTCGTACAATGCCTATATGCTGGCTGAGCACGGCGCGGCTCGCCGATGTGTACTACCAGCGGATAACTACGGACCTGAGCTGGTCTCACGGCCGAGGGCCTTTCAACTCGGCCCGTATTTCTCGTACAGTCTCTCGCAAGGTGTGGTTCTCGACGCTGTCGACGGAAGTATGCCGCCGCGAGATCAACAAGTGCCGCGCGAGATCCACGTCCGAGAGATCCACAAGTGCCGAACGATCGATCCGGCGCGTCGCTGATCCCCCCGTCTAGATACCCACGACGTCGCGTGTTGAAAAACAAGCGGCGACAAGTGCGCGTTTTTACAGTGTCTCTCGCAGCCGAGCGAGAAATACCGATCCCGGAGATCCACGCGACCGGAAGGACGCGGTCCGCCGTAACGTCGGAGGGCTACGATCGAGCGAGGCGCGATCGATGGACGCCGCCTCGGCGTGAACCGGGAATTAGTGCGCGCGTGTTATCGAACCGCCGGCGCCGACACACGTGACCCCCTCGAATTCGTTTGGCGCGCATTACACGGTGGTGAACGCCGTTCGGTGGAGGATCCGCATCCGCGATGGAAATGAGGACCGGTGAGTGCTTGCGCGGCAGTCACAGACACGCGAGTTTTAAGCCCCGGCACGTAGCATCCCCATTTTGGTTCCATCGGTGTGACTCTCCGTGTAAAAAAAAAATTATTGAAATTCCAAGAGTCTTCTGTAACGGAGGAGATGCTATTTTTAATTTTAAGTAAAGTTAATTAAAGATCTAAGTAAAGTAATTGAGTAACGTTGAAATGTGTGGGACTGCCACTTAATTTTTTAAAGTTGCCCCGAGCGAACGGGTAATGTGAAGGTGAATTTGATTCTTCCTGGGTAACTGACCGTTCGGAATCGTGGAAAAAGCATGTATGTGACCCGGCTGTTTAACAAGTTATGCGGGATACTACCTGTTCTAAAAGCATTCTGGTCGACAACGATATTTTCATAGTATATTTCAAGATTGATAAATTATTTGGGGTGCTTCATCACACGCTGCTTTTGTATAAATGAGATAAAACGAGTTTTGAAAGTCAACTCTTTCACATCGCTTGTCCGTCACTCTCTTAAAAAACTGAGTAGAGATTCAGTCAGATTGTCCAAAAGTTAATGAATAATTTTCCTACTGAAAAAATTTTTTTCTGTTTTATATTTACTGATTACGTCTTTTAAAAAACCTTGGAAGAAACACAAATTTTTCTTTGCTCTTCCTTATGCTCCGTAAGTAAAAAAAAATGATAAGATGATTCATCAGACTAACAAGAAAGGCCCTCCTCTCTGGATATTAAAGGTGTCCTTCTTTAATTTTAATAAAACTTGATATGTTTATAGAGGAGATCAAAATATTCGAAAAGTATTTTTTTTTATATGTAATTGAACATGTTTAAAGCGTGAAAGCCTTTCTTGTAAGTCTAGACAATATGAAATCGATATAGAAACATTAAGTGTGGTAGAATTAAGTTTTTACGTCACGGATGTTAGTTTTTATATTTTTATCTAAATATGAAAGTTCCCTTAACATGACATAACTGTCCAGTGCTAGTTAATAATAACTAATATCGAACTGAAGTACTAACATTCTCTCAGCTAGTATCCGCAGTTATTAAAACATGAATGCATCGACTGCACCAATGAAAATGATTGTAATAGTATTTTTTGGCGAAAAGCAATAACTTTTAATGATATATGATTTTAATTGTTACTTTTTCCAATTTTAGATTTGAATATATCGATTTCCAATTTGAATATATCGTTCTTTTTACAAATAAATAAATAAATTAGCTGAAACATATTTTGTTTTTAATAAAAATATACATAAATTGGTCAATAAAATTTTTATAAAAATGTCATTTATACGTACTCTGTTTTGAGAAAGAAATATGACAGACCACTGAATTTTACACATATATTTCATTGAAAATGATGTTAAAGCGTAGAAATCTGTTATTTTTTTATACAGAAAATGAACGTGGGAGAATTTACCAGTCAACTTTTCTTTAATCCGGGTCATTGTATGTCGTGGACGATGGGAGCGCGATCCTTCGCAACGATAAGTCCGCAGAAGATCGAGTGAATTCGCTAGATCCTAGATCCCTTCGATCGCTCTAAGGTTGATTTCTCCGATGTCAATTAACTTTAATCATGGGGTAATGATCTCTCTCTGTGTCTTCTCCTACATACAAAGATATAATCCCGAAAGAGGGATACAGAAACGATTGAATTACGAATAAAGTTAATAGACTTTGAAGAAATCGTTCCATTCTTTTTGACGATATTTCATTATACAGCTACGGTATTTCTTATTCTAGTGCAATACGAATAAATCACGCGATGATTCACACTATTGGGTTTTACCGTCCATGAGTATAAGTCATTCGTTAATTAACTGAATTATTATGAATTATAATAAGATACGAAGTGACATCAACAGTTGACTTCAGTTATTCTTAATTATAATTACAAATAACCACACACATAGCTCAGTGTGTAGACATGCAAGAAAACGTTATTCTGTATGACAATCCTCGCATTAGTAGTTTTCTTATGTACAACCCTCTGGTAGAATGTGCAATTATAAAACTTTGATTTATTGCTGCATACATAAGTGAAAACGTTATTAAAAATTCCAATTTTTCTGTCATTTTTTTAACTTGTAAATAAGCAGTTAATTAAGAACAAATTGTTTATTAAAAAATAGATTTAACTTTCTTTGAATATTTCTGAGAAACGTAGATTGAAATCTGTCTGGCAAAATAAGCTTTTCAATTGTGGAGACACTGTGATGCGATAAAGAAAATTGGATACGATAGTAATGTATGTCATGCCCATCTTTAGACATTGATTACTCTAACTGGTTGACTCAACCTGTACGTAAGACAAAGTGAAACAATCGGAATAAGATCGATGGGCTGAGAAGAGCGCTACGCTCATTAAAGAGGAAGCCGTTAGGAATAATTGCGGCAACGATGAATGGCGTTTCCCTGAATTCTTACTCGGTGGTCCCTGACTTACGTAACCAATAAAATAATTTGCGGTTCGGCGTACTGACGCGAGAGTAATGCTCGACGTGGAAATTCTAGGACAGCACGGCGACGTAACCATGGCGATGTGTTCACCAAACACGGAAGACGAGCGCACGATACTTTGTTTGCCTGATGACATTCGGAGCGGTAGAAACTTGCAAGTTGCACGAATACAATTAAATGTATCTCATTCGAAGAAACATGTCATGAATACCTAGCTACTCCACGACGCGATACACGTTCAACTTAAAAGAAGGCGGAATTGCATTAGGGTACCACGTTTTATTACAGCTTGCAGACGCCAGTCTCTTACGCCTAAAAAATGAACAAGGTCTATCTTAAAATAAAGAAAATAGAATAAATAAATAATATATAAAGAGCTTAAACATATTTTGTATATGAAAAATATTTCTTTTAATATATATTTTTAAAACACTCCAGTTTACGCTAATTTGATACTTTCTAACACGACAGATAGAATAATTGTTTTAAAAGCTTCTCCTTCTCCTATTACGAAATTAAAATCCAATTAAATTAAGAGGCAATTGAATATTAGGATGTGCTTAGATGCTTCGTTTGTAAGCATCTATAATCATTACGAATTAATTATCTCTAATTTAGTCCATTACATAATTTTTAATAGCCGTCTTATATTATATTATTACTAAATTTGTCATATAATATTAGCACGCTAGTCAGTTTTCCGTTCATTACAATATAATCTTCACATCGAAGTGGCAGATTAGTTATAACTTGCTAAGTAAACTAAACGTACGACTACGCGAAAGTGCATCGTGTGAAGATCACGTTACATAACAAAAGAGAAATACGCTACTGAGAAGATTGCACTTTGAATGCGTTGCCCAGACATGTTACACTTTTCCGTTGCAAACGTAAATGTAGCGACAATAAGAGTAAGGGAAATTTTAGCAAATAAGAAGTATTGTTAAACTTTTATCTAAGTTGCACAACTGTCATCGTCGATAGTCGCGATATTTTATTTAAATAGTTATCATAGTTGATGATAAACTCTACTTGATGATAAATAAAATTGACCTGTTATGCCCTCGCGGTATATTTCCATAAATAATAAACAATAAACAAAGAGCATTAATAATTTTTATCTTAATTGAAATCTTTTTGAATAGAAAATTTTGAAAAATTGTATTTAACATTGATCACGAGTATAACATTGACTTTTTTTTTTTACAAATGATGTGAGAATTTCAATGTATTTTTGAAGCTAAGATTAAATCTCAGTGTCGTGTTATAAAATTAACACATTAACACATCATGTTAACATATTGATAATCGAAAAGTCAGCAGCAATATGTGGAATCTGCACGATTTTTTGTGCGCAATAAGTTGTTATTGAATCGATGTTTGTAATCGTGTGTACATCACGTTGGGAATTTCCTGTGCGCTCACAAAGGACCACGCAGGAAGAAAATGTAGTCAACCTGTGCGGTAGATCTATGTGCATGCGAGCTCCGCGTACGTGTCAACGAGTTGTACGTGCCCGTGTGTGGGTGTATGTGTTTAACGTCGCGGATGAGTCACACACGCGTTGTAAACCGCAAAACGAAGCCTTGTGCTCGTTCTGTCTTTTACAATGGAATAATGATACATGATAATGCTAGGCACGCACGTGATTAACCGCGATCTTAATTCCTCTCCGATCTGTCGCATAAAAATGGACACCTGGATTTTTATCCGCGGTGTCTTCACGGTTTCTACTAAAGCTAAAAAAAACCAGCCGTTCTGATTTCTAGTGTATGTATAACGTGCAACTGGTATATCTAGGTGTCTCGGCGGCGGTCGCAGCTGTTTGCATTGCGGTCTCCGGCTGCTGAGAGAAATAAATTCATCAGCAATATTGATCTTGGGCATAGCCGATTTGTCTCAGCTCACCCACGATTGCCGCATTGTCGAGATAATTGTATTTTTCGCAAATGCCTTCCCTCGCTTCTCAATTATCGATTTTTGTGTCCATGTATCGTTGATTGTGACGTGAATACGGAATAGACGTGGAAGTAAAAAAAAATAAGTAACAGGAGGTCAGTATTACGTACTTTTACCTGTAATTGATTTTCACTTGTATCATTGAGACTAAAAAGTTTGAACCAACAATATTATTGTGCAAAGAATATAAAAAAATATAGAATATATATGATTAATAAAATTTCCATTGATTTTTATATATTACATAAATGACGCTAATAATAAGCTAAAGAATTTAGTATCTTTTTAGCTGTAATATCATGTAATCATGATAATGTAAATATATTTTATTTTTAGACGTAGCATTAAAGAAGAATTATGTGTGCGAAAAAGTTTGTAAAGGCACGCTGTGCAAATTATGTTTTAAAATAGTCATCTCTGTAACTATAATAGGTACTACAATATTATATAACTGCGATACGATAGTACGCTAATTAACTGCTATTCTCCAATCTTCGTTAAGATCTTTATCTCAAGTCATCTTGAGAGTCTCCGTCTCAGTTATTACGTATCGTCGTTGAAAACTCGCCAAATTCCTTTATGAATGAATCACGCTACGCATTCCACAACGCGACCGGCCAATCGTCCATTTCTTGCAATGAATTTACACCAATTTGCACCAATCATTCATTTCTTGCGTTGAATTTACACCAACACATATCGCACGCGGCCTAATTCTAATCAGCTAACTCGAAATACGCGCGTGTGTGTATGTGTTATTGTTGTAAAGGTGCAAAACAGTGTGGTTGAGAGTTTTATTGCAAGTGATCGACCTTGCCATAAATATGTATGTACATTTTGCAATTATTGGAATTGATTGGAGGCCATGCAAAGAACACGCATTTTATTGCTGACTAAGGTATTACTTAACTTTCTAGTAAAATACAGTCTTGCAGAAATGTATACAAAAAATATTCTCGATAATAACAAATCTGCAAAATGCAAACTGCTTGTATAATATTATTTTTTTAGTATTTGAAATAGATTGCTGAATAGATTTTATTTATGTTTAAATTTTTTTCGCCTAATTTCAGTTCTAAATTTAAGACATTATTATATTATACATATATTCGTCCTTTGATTACTTCGTTTCTTGAATCAATTTGTTCAAGAAAGCATTCTTCTGTTGAGGATTGTACTTTCAGACAGTAATGTGAATTTTAACAGTGAGCATGCAATGCAAAGCAGTGATTTTAACACGGTATTGTTTCAACTTCGATACTTATACAAGAAAACGTCGCTGCAGTCAGGCATTACCGTGGCTGTGTGGCATTTCAATGGCGAGGGTCATTCGGCGTTACATAACGGCAGGCATGGGGAATATTTCAGTAGTGGCGGGGCGTTTAGGAATGCGCGGACTAAGAATCTCGTAAGGAGTAAAACTCCCAAAGGGTGAAAGTCAGTTCTTTCAGGCGTGGGCCGTGCACAAGCGAGCGCGCTCATTCCTTCGAGTCATTCACTTCTTACGCCCCCACTTGGTCGCTCATTAGTGTCTCAATAACGACTCTTATTATCTCGATCCATTTTAATACTTCACATGATTGAACAATTAACTTGCACTCTAAATCATAAAAAAATTGTCGACGGTTTATTGTCTACAGGTTTTCCAGTTTATCTGATCAATTATCCTTATCCAATTTTGCTTTATATCAAAAGTATTCGAGAGATATGGCTTTTTTTTCATATTTTTAGATATAAAATATGAAACGTATCTTTTGTATGATTAGGAGAAAAAAATGTGGAAAGAATTAAATATCTATATTTTTAAAAAAGATAAGTGATTACTGATAATTAATAATGGAATCTAGTTTTATTAATATGATTACTGCATTAGAAAGATAGCAAAGGAAAGAATAGATGTTAAAGTGCATGTTGCAGTTCATTCTTGCAGCTCATGACTTGATTATTTTGAATAAAATTATATACGATCATGCATAAATGAAACTAGATGAGTCATTATCTCCACAATTTCTGATCATTCAGCAATTACTAATGCAAATGCGGTTGTTGAAATTGAAATTTACACATGAGATTACATGCAAGCAAGGGAATAAGACGTGCATTATGGATAAGCGACAGCGAATTGCTGCCAGATGCACATTTCTGTTTACGTCATACTGTATAAATTTAACATCGACGTGAACGGAGAACATTAAATACAACGTGTATTGTCTGCATTCGTGTTTAAACAAGTGTACTCTCTCAGATATTTTCTGATTATGTCGTTATTTCTCGCGAGGGAATAATTGCGATATCGTAATACGATGTATACAGTTAGTTGCAAAAAATTGCAAATCTAATGATGCGAGAAATTTAAAGCATTAAGTTTAACAATAATAAACATGTATAAATATTATATCAATATAAGGCATTCAAGAAAAATTAGCTGTATCTTCTTAATAATAATTTGTTTAGTTAATTTAAAATCAATTTGTCATTGATGACTATAATACAGTTAATTACAAAAAAATTGCAAATCTAATGCTGAAAGAAATTTAAATTATTAAGTTTAACAATAAAAAGTATGTATAGATTTATAGATATTATAAAAGTATAAGGCATTCAAGAAAAATGAGCTGTCTTCTTAACAATAATCTGTTTATAGTTAATTTAAAATCAATTTGTTATCAATGATAAATTGATTTTATATATATATATATATATATATATATACAAAAATATCATGTTATTTATGTTTATTTTTTAATTATTTTACCGTTTCATTATAGAAATGCTTAAGACGTTGCTGTTTCTGGTCTCCGGCCTACTTATAAAGGTACTGGGATTACCTAATGGGGCACCATCGAAGACATGCTTCGATCTCACACCACGTCATCCCGGGATCTCCCCGCAATCGTCATATGTACCTTATCAGGTATTACCCGCAGCGGGACAAGGCAGGGCCCGTCTGATCCTTGGAAGTCCCGAAGGTCTCGCATATGAGGGCTTCATGATCGTCGCTAGGGACGAAACCGGCGAATATATAGGAGAATTCGTAAACTTGCCCGAGTCCGCAAAAATCGTGGAATGCTCGCCAGGTTTAAAGGTATTCTTTGCACTATTATTTTAATCAGCCTTTTCTATGCAGCTAGACTTTAAATTAAGTCAAAGTAAAAGATTTGACCACCTTTAGAAACATCGAAACAATATTTATGAATATTGAATGAAAAAGTCAAATGCACGTCAAGAATATTTTAATTCGTATTTTAGAATCAACATATATTTTGCTTTTTTGAGTTTTAGATAAATCTTTTCTTGAAGAGGAAAAAAATTGTTGCATTAAATTTTTCAATTTTTTTATTTCTAAATATTATAACATTGCTACTTTTAAATATATTTTGCGACGTCAATTCCATGACTTTGCAATTTCCAGCAATCATGATAGCAGAGCGTTCTATTTCTATGAAACAAACATCTTTTATCCTGATTTCTTCAAGGTTGAATCATTTACAGAGACTCTCGTAAACGTAAATGATGTGCAATTTCTTATCGAAAAAACTTTTCCTGTTTCTTGTGTCTAGAATGGCGTGACTCATACGAACACCAACAAGAAGCACAATCTTGAATTTGATTGGGTGGCCCCGGTTGATTACGAAGGTGATATTATCTTCAAGTAAGTATCGTTATGCAATAATGACATTTTAACGACAACCATACAATCTAACAAAGGATTTCATTGAATTAGGTAAATTCTGAATGAGTTTCGCGGCGCAGAAGAATTTCTTTATCTTGATATAGTGTAAAAACAATTTCGTTGATGATTTCTGAAATATCCTATATTTGAAAAATTAAT
This sequence comes from Tetramorium bicarinatum, assembly GCA_928718305.1. Taxonomy (NCBI): domain Eukaryota; kingdom Metazoa; phylum Arthropoda; class Insecta; order Hymenoptera; family Formicidae; genus Tetramorium; species Tetramorium bicarinatum. The sequence goes on from OV788324.1 coordinate 12,414,469, forward strand.
ATATTTAAAATTTATATTAATATACTGTATCTGCCTCGCTCAACTTGTGTTAAAAATAATAATTATTTTATTATATAATTAATTTCAAAAATTAAAAAAAATTATAATAATAATATAATACGATGTAATACTAAATTTATGATTGATTTTACCTTAAAAAAGATATCTAAATCGCAATCCTAAATTGTGAATAATATAAAAATGTGTCTTTTTTGACAGATTTATCATAGTTTTCTGTGATTAATTAATATATAGACATAACAGATCGATCATCAGATTCGAGCATTTATTGCCGCGTCAAGAATTGCATTGAGATCGTAAGAGTTTGCTATTTCCACGAACTTGCGGAATCGCGAAGTTTCTGAATATCTATAAATTTTAGAACAAGAAACATCAGCGTCTGGAAGCGGCTTAATTGTTGAGTCATGATTTCAGCGTCTGATCTCAAGCACCGCGTTCACGCACATGCATACACACAAATATCCGCACTCATACACGTGAAGGTGCAGCATATCACACTTATGAATCACAATTAGGTATTACCGTACGCGCGGATGCGGCTCGTGCTTGGAATTCAACGCGCTCGTGCGGGCATAACGGTGCGAGAAACGCGCGAAACATTCCTTATAAACTTTTCCTCGTAATAATCGATGCGGAGTTACTAATGCATGTTTAATAGAACGCGCAGCTGCGACCGTCCGTTAAAACTTCGTAACTTATTTCGACGGTTTTATTTTGTTTCTATACGGTGGGAATTCCTCGCTTTTGTGTCCTGATATTTATATTTCGCCGCGACTAGTATTAACGAAAAAGAGAATTTACGTGGAAGTACTTTTAACACGTTTAACGTCATGGTTCACAGCGAATTTCGATGTGCTCTAATAGTCCTGCATGAATAGGGACTCTCACTATTAATAAATGTCAAGAGTTTTATAATGTTAGCAACTTCTACGTAAAAGAAATAAGATTTAAAAAGACGATTCAAAAAAAATTTATATTTTATAACGTTGTGTTTTGAACTTTCAAGCTCGGAGATTAGCTTTATAATTGTTAAATTTGTTTTATTTGTTATTTCTGGCCATTCATTTTAATTTTCATGAGAGACAATCGAAAATTAGAAAAAATGAGTCTTTTACTAAAAGATGTACCTAATAAAACTTTTATTAAGATATATTACAGAGTATCTTATATCACATCGAGCATTTAGTATTCTGCTATATTCCAGCATGTTGCAAATAAAAGAGAGCGTAGAAATTTAAACATCATTGCTTGAAAGTTAGATGTTTAATTTCAGAAAAATAAATTTCTCTTAATTCACTTTAAACTACAGTTCTTCTATGTAATTAACCTATTTTCGCTCAAAGTTACAAAAACGCGTAATGTGTTTCATATCTAAATAATTTCTTTTATCATAATTTTATATATTATTGGTGTACGTTAATTAGAAACGTTCTCTATCATACGTACATTTTTTTATTCGTAAATTAGAATTTAGAATTATTTTCAGAAATATTTTAAAGTTTTTGACATTGAACTCTTAAGGTTCAATTTTTTAGGATCGTAATATATAAATGAGAAACCATGCGGTCTTACAATTTTTGAAAAATTAATATAAAAATGCATAAAAATGTATTTGAAATATATATATATATATATATATAATTTGTCATAATCTAATATTCTAATACATTATGAAAATATTGCCATAATATTGGTTTAGTAAACCCTAAAACAATTTCCTGCTATTTTCATTAGATCTCGTTTCATCGCATGTTTGATCGATCTCTGCTGTTTCTTCTGTAGCTCCACCTTCGCTCAGGATTACAGCACGTTCTGGGTCGGCGTGGAGTCCAGAATCACCGTTGACAAGCGGTCCATCAGGGTATCGACCCCACCTACACCCGTCACTACCTTCAGGACCACCACGCCGCCCTACTACAGCCGCACCGTCAGTTACGCGGTGAGTATTATATTTCCTGTCGCGCGCGCCGTCACCATTATAAGGTAAATGCGCGTGGTGGTATTACAGCGTGTTAAACGATGTAAGCGGCCTGTAAGTCCCGATAGGTGTGGCTTTGCGAATATTGCTCGTAGGATGCCATGCATGGCAACCGACGCCGATCCGTAGGACGCCCGAGTACAGAGGATTCTCGTTAATTACATTCAAAGAACTTACTCAGCTTATGTTTGTTACATACAGAATACTCCAAAAATCATCAAGAACGCCATTCTCATTGTTTTACTATCTTATCTGATTATTCCTTCATCGAGTCATTTAATTTGGAATTATTAACGATAAAAAGTGAAGGGCTCTCTGTAAACTGTATCTCACAGACGAGACAGATGAAAATATTGGAATTTTCGGTTAATAATAGTTTAAGTAAACTTTAATTTCTATTTTCAATTCAGTTATAAAAATAGCTAATATCGCAGGATTCTTTCTGTAAGGAAATATTGATACAAAATTTATTGAAGCATTTCGCCAATTGAAATTTGATTCGTTTATTTCGCGACACTCTATCTTCCAAGAACTATCTCGAGAAATATTCAAGAGAATATCAAATAAATTGGATCTTTTAATAGACAAAATTTTATTATGTCTTTCCTTTTTCAATCAATATATATTATACAAACAAGCTGCTTGTTAATCTTTTTTAACGTAAAATCTTTCACAAATCTATAAAAATTTTCCCGAAAGCTACTAATTTGCTTTGAATGTGTTTCGTTATATTATGGTCGCATGAATTAAAACGAGCATCGAGTTAAAATACATTGCAATTCTCATTCGCATGGATAGGTTGTAATGATTCTCTAATTAACGAAAATTATTCAGCTCCAGGTGTACTATATTTGCAAGATAAATAAGTAATTGTATTCATCGTTAATATCGAATGAGGAATAAAATAGCCTACTCATAAATCTGCATTTTACAGTTTCGCGAAATTCAATTAAAATAGCCTTACAATCTCACATCTACGAGCGATGAACATCACTTATGACGTAAAACGTATAATTAATTAGAGCATGACGTGCTTTAATGCAAATTCCATTAAAAGACAAGAATAAAAAGACACATTAAGCGATTCTGTATCATTCTCTCTCTGTTTTTATCACTTATATGAATGAAAGTTTCAAATGTTTCAATCTTTCAATCAATGCGGTAAAAAAACATTTCTTCTCATTAATCTCAATTTTTTTTGTTATTATATACTTAATACGCGTTGATTTGGGCTATTATTATAGAAAGTAAAAAAATTCGAGAGGCGAATATAGCGGCGCGTGACGCATGGATGCATGAATTATGCATCTCTACGTATGTAAATACATGCACGGCCCTTAACCGTGTATAACAAACCTACAACACGCGACCGCAACCAACGTTCTGGAATTTATGCTTTATGTACTTTCACCGTTCACTTCCGCGGCTGTTCGCGATTTCGTGTCGCGGATTTTTTATAGCTCGCTATTTCTTTCCCACGGATTTGATCTTTACCGAACGATCGAGGATCGCCAAGTTGAACGGTTGAGGATCTATTGAGGACGGTTATTGATAAAATGATGGGACCTTTGGATTTTAGAGAGAGAAAGAGAGAGAGAAAAAGATAAAAGGAGAGATTTCGTTAAGCACTTTGAGCAACACGTTTAATGCATTATATTTTGCACATTCTTTTCTGATGTGAATATTCTACAAATCCTGCATCACTGGCATACAATTCAGTAGATTTAGAACAATTTATTCTTTTCAAGTTGTATTTTATTTTCCGTCTTCAAAAATTATATGCGTTTTTATTTTAAAAAATATATAAAAATAAACATTTTTATAAGAAGCAATAAATTTAAATATTTATTCTAAGTCTTTTGCATTAAAAAAAATGCTTAGTGATATTAAGAAAAAATGAATAAAATATTACAGGAGGTGTGACCGCAGTACAGGGTTAATCCTTAATGTATGAAATAGGAATTTATAAAAAACTTGAGAGAGAAATCTGAGAGAAACTTGGGAGAAATCTTACCAGAGTTCACGCGATACTTTTAAAAAACATAGAGAAAAAAATCTTTAAATTAATACAAATTTAAGTCATTAAAATTATTATCAATTTCTCTTTCATTTTTTAAGCTTGTTAATTACAAATTCTGGAAATAACTTGTAATACTTGCATTTATATAATACACAAACCTTACGTATTGTATAGATATCAATATGTAGAGTCCATTTGCAGAACTCTAAAATTTATCTTTGGAAATAAGATGCTCAGACGGAAGGAACTATTGATCGGGTCTTCTGCAATTTCTATAAATTGTCAGGCATTTCGACACAAAACTTTGCAATTCAGAATCTCTCGATCGCTATTGCAAAAACACTTTTCCGTCAAAAATGAATAGAGAATACTTTCCCATTGAAAATGAATTGCTTTTTGACTTAGTTAAACAATACGTACGACAGATTCATTGAATAATTACATCCTGCCGTGCGGCCTTTCCTTGAAAACGGCGCTCGATCGTTCACGATAAAAAGCGTAAAAGTACACCAAAGAGCGGTAATGGCGAACGAGGCCGCCGGAGCGTGAACGCACGATTTCGCGGAGCGTATCTAAGTTGAAGGCTGGTCGTCAAACTTCTCTTTCTCCCGCAGCAGATTTCCTTTTCATTCGATTCTGAGCTACGCTCCCGCGAATTGTTGCGCACGATTTGTTCCATAAGGTCTCCTTTATTAGAATTTTTTGCTGCTTCATGCATACTTCAACTTTATTAAAGATAATTGCATTAAGTATCTAGATAATTATATATTATTTATATAATAATTTGTAATAAAAAAATGTTACTTATTAATTTTACGTCTATTAGTTTACGTATATTAATTTTGTAGAAATGTATGTAGTGTATGCAATATTTAATTGAGACATTTTGTAAATATCTCATGTCTTGGAATCAATTTTTATTTATAGCAACTAGATTTTAAGTATTATGAGAATTCATGAATAAAATTTTATTAAATTTTGTTAAATCTCTTAATTATACTTTTATATTTATGGTAGATAGATTTATATCAGAGATTTTAACTTACACATCTTTTTGTGTTCATTAACTATTGCATTATGAGATGAATGTATGTCTTCTCAACCTTACGACAAGAATAATCCCACGCACAGTTTAATATTCACATCGTTGTCATAACTATAGATATCCTTGCGTCATAGACAAGCATTAATGCAGCGATACCTGTTTTAATTCCACACTATAATATTATCACTTTGTGTTTGATAATATAAAGCTCAATATTTATCTCTTATCGGTAGTTACATAATTTATGATTACTAAAGTAATATTACTTTTAATTTCTTAAAATACAATTGATATTTTCATTAAATATTTTTAGTAGATATGTGTAAATTATTTATAATAAAGTTTATTATATCTCTTAAGAATTCTTAATTATTTAAATAAGGATAATAGAGAAACTTTAGTTACTTTTTTGATATATTTTATTTTCTTTGTGTATTTTACAGTTTATAATTTTTAATATATTCCTGTCCGTAATTCAATCTGTATTTTCTCTCGAGATCTTGTTATTTATCTTATGTATCCAACGAGAGACTATTTCAAGGTATACTTTAAATAACCTTTCCTGTATGCTTGTTTAATCGTGAGAAAGAATATCTTCCCCCTGATATATCGGAGTTAATACTTCCATAATGCGTAAACGTCTCTCTCGAGCGTCTCTCTCGACGATCGACAAGTATCCAAAAAAACCATTATCCATTCATTTCTTTGTTCATCTTCATCCGCCGTGCCATCGGACGATTTCGAATCAAACGACGGAGGAACATTGCGCAATCTCCGCGATCGCGTCGTTCCGCGCGAGATACCATCTCGCGAATGACATTCCCGCCTGTAAATTCCCCGCGTCATTCCCAGGTGTGTGTTCTCGTTGCAGGCGAAGGATGAGGCGAACCCGTTCTACACCGGCTGCCACACCACGAAGAACTGCTTCGGCGCGCCCGCGGGCTGCATAAAAACCAAGGACTGCATCGCCGCGGTGGCCGTGATCGTGCAGGGCGACGAATATCATTTCGAGTTGCAGGCGCGGGAGGACGCCAAATACGTCGCTGTCGGCCTGTCGGACGATAAGAATATGGTAATTGCGGGACGCTGCGCTCTCTCGCAAGTATCCCGCGCAGCTTCTTCGCAAACTCTCGTGCGATTTAAGCGGAAACTTGCATAATCTCCGCGAGAGTATTTTATATTAAGTGTGTGAAGTTACTTCTCGCTCTCCGCCGTTTTTTGCCGGCTCTCCTCGAGATTTCTATTATCTCGCTGCAATATTTGTCTGCGTCTTTTAGTATCTTTCTTCGACGTAATTACTTTTGTAAGAGAGCTTATTAAAAATTTTGCGAATCTCGAGGACTGTTAATATTTCGCAACTCTCTCGTCGAGAGATGTTAAATACACCGTCGACACGCAATAAGTGTATCTCGAATAATTAGATTCAATAATTTTAATTTCTAATTAATTAATGCACGTTTAAATTTTGATTACGCTGACGCGATTGGATTTCTTTGTCGCGCAGGATGGTTTATTGAGCGTCGTCGAAACGTGCAATATTTACGCTGGCAATTAACAATGCCGACGTGTTATCGAAATTAATATAACGTATTTGTAATTAATTACGCGCATAATTTACGGTATCAACAATTAAGCAGCAATGGTTAAGTTATAATGCGCGAAATGGTATGCAGGGTGAGGACAGCGTAGTCGAATGCACGAATCAGAACGGTGCAATTGCATTACACACGTCTTGGAACTCTGGGAAGCGCAATACACGCTATATGATGGTGAGTGTCGTTTACTATGCCGTGCCGCCCTCCGACTAGGTGCACTGTTGTATTAATTAATTCGCCCTGCGCTCTGTTCCGCGCGCGCGCGCGAGCGGGCAACGAGTCTGGCCCATTAAATCCCAATTATTGTACTAGCCGTAGCCGCCGGTGTCGCTCCCACTACGATAATGCAGTAAATCTTTAAGCCCTACAAATAATTACGAAGCTTATACAGAGGGGTATTTCCGCCACTCGCTGTAAACTCACTCATTAACAGTCCGACCTCAAATCTTACTGCGCGTCATCCGTTGAAAATAGTGCATTAACATTCTAGCGTTGTCTAATTTAACAGAATTTTACTTAATGAAATTTCTATTTAAAGTTAAATTAATATAATTTAATGTCGTTATTCAATTGCGTTCAATCAATTTTCTCGTTAAGGCCCAATCGATTGTAAATTGATGAAAGAATATCCCCTGTAAAATTATAGTGATTCAGATTCTTTAGAATCATTTCGCTTCGATCTAAACGCACTTCGCGAATTGTTCTGACCTCGTTCCCGAGATTCGCGTCTAATTGTTGACCTTGCTCGATTCATTCACAGTCGGAAGGCGCGGTTGAGCTGGAGAACGCCGCGTTCAAAAATGGCATGATATACTGCAAGTTCCGACGGGAGAAGCTCACGAATATACAGGGACGTACGTATGACCTTGTCAACACTCCGTACCATCTCCTCGTGGCCGCCGGCAGAGATCTGATAGGTACGTATAAGCTGAACATAGAATTTCAACGTTATTAAAACTTACCGGGAAATTGTGATCATCAGTAATCTACATTAGAGGGAGGCAGAGTGTTTTGTGGCTCAACGACCGCGGTAATGCCAGATTTATAACATAACGATTTGCCGTCGCACTTGTTTAAATAAAAAAAAAAAAAAAGGAGAAGAAACCTTGGCGAGTGACTTCGCGAAGTTCACTTCCCGTGTATTTTCGCCGAGAGCAAAGTGCGCAAGAACTTTACGACTTTCTCGTCGCAGGTTGCGATAACTGCAAATTTGATAGCTTCCTTATGTTTCTGCTCGAATGAACAGGACCATGAATGAAATGCGACTCAGGTAGATCGGTTTCTCGAATTCTTATTGGACTGATTAAAAGTCACGTTATATAATATATTTGCGAGATACGGAAAGGTTTGCTCTCGATTTTTATGCAAGTAATTTATGGATATCGCGCTGCCTTTTATATTTTTTTAGCAAACGGCGTTGGGTTTCACAATCTCATCTATCTTGGGACCAGCAGCTCAAAGAGATTGTCTGACGTTGGGGAATGGTCCGCGGCTACTGACCTACTGATTCGTCTTCACGGCGCGCTTATGCTGGCGTCGTGGATCGGCACGGCCTCCATCGGGATGCTACTCGCGAGATATTATAGACAGACCTGGGTCAACTCCCAGTTGTGTGGAAAGGATCATTGGTTTGCTGTAAGTATGGAATTTTCAAGCAATCGCGCGGATATTCCATTTAACATCATTTCTCGTACTCTCTCGTACTCTCTCAAAGTTATACAATGCTTTTCTATTCATTCTCGTTGAATCGCAATTATATCGCAATTATAAAGCGTAAAATAAAATTGCTACTATTATTAATTTTATTAATTAACCTAATTAACTCTTGCTTTTCATCATGATATTCTATTAATTTCGTAAAAGTGAATTATATCCTTAAACAAATTCATATAAATTTTTCATATTTATGCAATGAGCAAATTTAAATTATTTAAAATTTAATATATAATATATCAATGAAATATTTAAACTCGTTAGTCTTCAGTCAAAGTGTATATTATTAATGTTTAAATTACACGTAAAACAAAGCGTTCCATGTCGTGTTTTTCACGCAGCTTTCTCCGTAATAAAATCTTATCAATTTCTTTCTCAAGTGGCACAGGTTTTTTATGGTACTCACATGGTCAATGACGATCGCTGCCTTCGTGATAATATTCGTGGAATTGGGCACGTGGAGTTCCGAGACAATACATGCTTCGGTCGGCTTGGCGACCACGATTCTGTGCTTTATCCAGCCTTTCATGGCAGCTATGAGACCACATCCCGGCGCACCACGAAGAGCTCTTTTCAATTGGGCTCACTGGTTCGTTGGTAACGTGGCAAAAATATGCGCTTGTAAGTATAAAAATATAACGAAAAGTAAATAAGCTTTAATTTTCAGTATTATGTTTTTCGATATTACCTTTATATTATTTTCTTCATTTATTGTTACTTGAAGAATTTTCTTTATAATTTTTTAATAATTTCTTTATAATTTTATAATCTTCTCACTCTTATAATTTTTTAACAAAAAGTTGTAGTACATTATAATTTACTTTTGTTTTCAAATTATTTAATATGATAATAAAAAATAAATTAATATTAAATCAATCTATTTCAAATATCTGTGGAGTAAATTAATATTTTAAGACTAAGTTCTCACAAAAATTTATTTTAGTAATCGCGCTTTTCTTCGCTGTACGACTGAATAAGGCTAAACTGCCGGATTGGGTCGATTGGATCCTCACAGCATTTGTGGTCTTCCACGTTCTAACTCATCTCATCCTCACAGTAAGGATTTTTATTTGCCAAGTTTACGCAAAAAAAAACTCTAAAAATCTCAAGAAGTTTAAGTAAAAATGTAATGAAAAATCTAATTCAGCAATTTGTTAATGCGAATGTGCAGCAACCACAATTTTAATACTTGATCTAAATCAATCAATAATATTAAACTCTTTTAAATCATTTTCATGCAGAAAATGGAAATCGCGTAAAAATTGAATTTTATGCAATGTTAAGAAAGAACAAGTAACCTGATCTTTAATGGAATTTATGTCAATGTCAAATAACAATCACTTGAGGCTTAATTCTGATTATGGTTATATTTGTGACATTTTTGCCTCTGTTGCAGTTCCTCGGATGTGCTTCTGACAGACAAGCCAGTCAGAGAGTGAATTCATTCCCAATGAAAGACATGCATTCTCGTGGATCAATGGTGCACCCAGATGCGAGACGAGACGCTCCAGTAAGATTTTCTAAAATAAGAGTGACGTAATCGAGCCGTCTTCTAGTGCATGTCGATCTGCGTGAGACATCAATAAAATAGATGGACGAAAGAAATAGTATTGTTAACGATAGTTTCATTTTTATGTTTCTTATAAATATCATAAAGTTTAACAATAATGATGGCAAGGGCCACATTTTTTCATGAAAAGCATTCCACGCATTAAAGATCGATATTTTATATAGTTGCATAAATGAGATAAATGCACACATCTTTATAATAGATGAAATTATTCGAATTTAATCTGTTTTGAATAAAGCAAAATTAGTAAAGAAAATTTAAAGGATATCTGTAGTAGGACAAATATCTTGTCGTTTGCATATATTGTGATACGTCTTATCTCTCACATAAACTTACGATAAGGTGTATACACACACAAATCAATGATGGGGGACAGTATCGCGTCAAAAAATAATTCAGTGTACAAACAGATATTAATACGCAAACAAGGTCTCATTTTGAATATTTTCCCGACAGCACTCCGGTATGCGGAAATTCATTTTCGGTGTGTACTTTGTGGTCATCGTCGCGTTCGCCGCAGTCCTCATAGTGATCACCGTGTTGGCACCCATCGAGGACACGTGGGCCACCTTCACCAACACTATCTCAAAATACTAAGGCCGCTAATCAACGCCATGGAAATATTCGTCACCGGCGCGATACTCGCGCGGAAGATTCCGACCGGATGGGGAACGTCGCAGTGACGATATATTCCCGGCGCGACTTTCTGTATGCAAATTAACACGAGAACCGTATAAATCCTATTCGTGTAAAGATGCAAATCGCGCCACGACAATGTGCGAAGACAATATCACTGGCGATTGTTTTTATACTCTTTTTCTAGGTTTTCCTGGAAAATCTCCATTTTGATTATGTATCGATATCATAATTAAAGTACGTTTCTGTATATATAACATTCTTTATTTACTTGGAAGATTAAGTGTTAAGCTTAAGTATTAAAACTTACATTATTCATTATTGCTTTATTATTAAATAATTATTCTCTTTATTTTATAAATTTATATGTATAGAGTATTCACTCTTCTTGATAATATTTTGGTAAATTTCATTTTTTCTAAAAACCCAATTGTCCAAATTATAGCATTGTATTTTTAAAACTAAAATTGTATTTTTTAGGATTTTATCATATGTATATTAAAGATCATTTTTAAATACCAATTATTATTTTGTGTCTTTCTATAATGTTGTAATGTATACTACTTCTCTGAAAGCGATAAAAAATAACTTATATTATTACATAAATACGTAATTGACATAATATTGCTACAACGATTACATCAAAGTCTGTCTATACAATAAATATTAATTTTTGTTCTGAAAATACGGAAAAATATAAGTAATTTACGACATTTTATAGTAGGTTTTGCATTTACAAAAAATGCAAATTACCTACGTAAAAATATTATGAACTCATAAATTTATCAGTTTACGCAAATAGTTATATCGATACATATTAAGAAAAAACAAAACTATTTTTGAAAATTCGGATAATAAAAATATTATATAATACGTTTATATTTATACATGTTATAGTAAGATTAATTTGAATTAAAGAATAAGAACATGATAATCAATTTCATCAATTTTTTGCGCGAATATTGTTTGATAAAATCTTGTAATTTAATCTTTTTTATATATTTCTTAAAATTTATTTCGAAAAATTACTTTTATGTTATTTTAATCTTAATGCAACTATCTTTTCGTTTCAACTGAAGAAAATTGAGAAAGATCGGTGAAAACTCATGAATTTTTGTAAATGTAAGATTTTTACTAGAGATTGTATAGCGATTGCAATTATATCATACAGCTTTATTGATTTTTTACGTGAAAATACACGCTACTTTTTTATTCTTTTACATACTACTTATTTATAATTTAATTTACAGTATTAGTTTTTGCAAATACTTTTGAACTCTCTCTTTGCAAAGTTTTATACTTATCGCGTCGCCTGTGTGACCAATTGCGACCAAAATTGCCAATAGTATGTAATACTGTTAACCTTATTGATTGTTAATAAATATATACATATACATACGTATACATGGATTCTGAATTCAATGTTTATGAGATGGATTACGATCAAGTTTATTACGTTCCAGAAGCAAATTGATATCCTAGCGATACATAGAGTGTGTTCATGAAAAGGGTTTAACATAATGGACTTGCAAAGTGTGGCAAAATTTGTTTAGCATTTTATAATTACTAAAAAAATTTGCGTCTTAATGGCTTGTTAGTATAGCTTATTAATACAGCTAAAATTATTGTTACATACACTAATTACTAATTAATTCCTTTTTCTTATATGCTTAACAATGTTGTATCGTAGTGAAATACATGTGTACTAATGTATATCTTAATACATATGTATATGTATTGAATAATATGTTATATTGTTATCAAAATCGTGTTATCACAACACTTGCGGAATAAAATAAAGATAATATTTATATTAAAGAAATATAAATGTTTAATAATGAAATTAATAATTTGCTAAGAACAGACTTGCAATACATTTGCGTAGTAAGCAGGTCCGAGACCGACTCCCTCTTCCTGCGTTGTTTATTCGTTAGCTCAGGGATATTTATTCACTGCCTCAGAGATGATTGGATAGTAAAACTATGAGAGTTTTCTCTCTCGTTATTGATTTTTGATACCGATACAACGATACGATACACCGCATACACCACAGAACCTTTTAGCTGTATCACAAACTGCAATGCAACATCGCAGGTACTTTGTGTAGAGAAGTAGAAAAAAAATGCAAAATTGGAGCAAGATTGCAATTAATTTTATAAAATTGTAAAAGTACTGTAATCAAATAATTGTAAAGTATAATATTGCATCATATTTCAACTCTGTCCTACAATAATGTTGTAACAGTATGGCGCGATGTACTTGTAATATTGCAATCTGGTAACAATACGTCTGTTTCTCGTCCACATCTCTGTTTTTTTGTGCCACATAAAATATATAAAATCAAGATAGATCGATAATTTAATAAATTATTAAATGAAATGGTTATCTTGTTGAATGAGTCATGTTGTAAGATTTTCGCGAGGATTACCCCCTTCTTTATTATCCCGCCGGGATCATCCGTTTATCGTCAGGATCCTGCAGAATAGGTCACCGGTTGAACACGATTAAGTATGAGGTGCTGCTGTTAACCGGATTACGTGGAACTTGAGTTTTCTAAAGTAATAAAGGGGAGCTCTACGGCAAACTGATGAAATTCATAGCGTTATATACGGGGTGTTGCAAATAAACCGGACAACTGGCGTACATGAGGTTAATTAATTTAACACTAAAATCAATAGCACCTTCGCTTCACGAATATAGTAATAAATTTATTATGTTGTATGAGTATTGGAGGTTGATTTCTTTTTTTTTCCAATAATGCCATCAAGAATATGATATCGATAGAATCTTAATTAATATATAATTGGTTTTCATTATTGTTATTTTTAGATTAATTTTTCTTGACACTTTGCAGTTGTTAATAAGCGTGAATTGATTTAAAAGGATGATACTAAATTAAAAAACAGAATTTTAATGGTTTAATAAATTCATTAACAATCGCTACATATGCAATACGAGAAATTGTAACATAAATATCAGTTTATTGATTTTTCTGCGTGTGGATATTAAACTTTAATTTAAAACAAAATTAATATGTACACACAAATTGTTCGGCTTTGGAATTTATTTTTTCGTTAAACTTTGTGTTTAATTTTGTAATTTAATCATTCGATAAGATGCATTAATTTTGACTTGTTTATTTTTAATATGTATGGTATTGGAAATAACACACCATGTCGATATAGCAAATCAAAGAAGCAAAAGCGAACTGTGTGTTGATAAGGTACAACTTATGACAAGGTACAATATGTATGATAAGGTACAATAAATGTTCTCATTCTATTGATTTTTAGCTATAGGCTAACTTTGAACCATGACGGACAATTCAGTGATAACATTTTGATAATAGTCAGACTCACCTAGCATGTTAACCAATCAACAAAGCTTGAGGCTCTCAGGACTGTAGATGCTTAGTTGGAACCCTGATAAGTATCAAATATATATCAAATATTAATAATAATATTAAAAAATAGTTTAGTATTTTATTAAAAAATATCAAAGAAAGCTAAAAATAAAAATAGCGATAAGAAAGCTTTTTTATTTTCTGGTAAGGATAATTTATATGAAAATGTAAGGGATTATAAAATTATAATATTTTTAATAATTTTTAATCTAATAATAAAATTTTTATTATATTTATAGAATATATTAATAAAAATTTATATGTATGATACATAAAAATGCAAAAATTTTTTAAATCTTCTTCAATTATTTCCAATAAAAAAATTTTCAACGTTTTAAAAGACTAATAATGTTGTGCATGTGTGATATATCCATAATTTTTATGATATTCCATATAATATTTAAAAAAAAATAGAAACAATCATAAATCAAATTTTTTGTATAGTAAAATAAAAAGTGAACATTCATCATAATATTTCTTCTTTATTTATATAGACATATTTATTAAATTATACACCTATTATTTCATTCAAAGTAGAGATTTATTAATATCATTTAGTATAATATAACAAATTTGATGTAATAAACTTCAAGAAATTGTGTAACTCTGTGTGAGCTGTAGACTAAGAGTATTATCTTCAAGTGTTTCTTCTCACGAAAGGTTTAATGTAATATACTCATGAAAATGAAAACTGGAACCGCGACAACATAAATTAAATTGTAACCAATTTAGTATTATAAATATAAATGAAACACAACTAGAAATTTAATCTTTAATTTTAATACAAATAGAACTTGAAATCTTTATTTACAATCAAAAGTAAGGAAAATTAAATTGGCTAATAAATTAAGCTATTTGTTAGACCTGAATACTGTCATCTGAATAAAAATAAAATTTAGGTTATTTTATTTTTTTTTGTATCTGATCTGATAGAATCTTGAATATTGTTTCTTATTAATTACTGTAGCCTATTATATGTACATACGTATGTACAATTGGATGCTCGTGAAATGTTTATTTTAGAATTCACATGTTAAAACCATCATGTATGTTCAAATTTTAAAATCGTTTTAAATCTTTGTAAGGCAAACTATTCCGTTAAAAAGTGATTAACCCAACAGTGTTTTTACTGTGTATTTTGAATCTTTTGTTTTACATTACCCTGCAGAGCTACCATTGAATTTTCAACCACTTTCTATCTAGGCAATTGGGTATTCTTGTTGAATCCTCTCCATGTAATGGTCAATTTAACCCTTAACTGAAGTGATGAAGACATCCCGCGTAACTGGAGCGCACGGGTTCATGAACCCATATAGCACCCATTTTCATATTGAAAGTAGCAAATTTGTTAAAAATAAATTTATATATTTACACATGATATGTGTCTGTGTGTGTGGTTTTAAAAAACAAGTATAAACATTCAAAATATGAAAAAATAAAATGTATTGACATAAAAAAAAAATAAAAGTATCAAATAAAAATTTCTGATAATTCTTTTCATTTATAACGCAAGAGAACTTTGTTGTAAAAAAAGAAGAGAATATCTTTCAATTTAAGATAATAATAACATTACAAGAACTTTCAGCTTTTTCTTTTGGATTCGCAATGCTTCAATTAAGTGTTAATAATCACTGTTCGTTAGAGAATTAAGCCCGTATTAGATTGAGGCTAAAATTGCTTTCGAAAAGATTGAAGACCGCTCAGTCATTGATTAAAAAATTAGCGTTAAAGATCGAGGTTAAAATTGCTTTAAAGAGATTAAAAATTATTTCATCAATTCGTAAAAACTGACAATGAGGATTAAGATTAATATTGATTCGAAGAGATTGAAAATTGTTCAATCATCGATCAAAAACTGGCCAGCTATTCGTACTTGCAAACAGCAAGAGATAAAAATTTCAATTTTTAATCTCAATTATTGCCCGTTTTAACTTCGATCAATCAAGTGTCAATCTACAAGATGCGATGATCTCAATGTAATCTCCATTCTCTCAATGCTGATATAAATTTTACAATGCTAATTCCCTTACCGTTCCAAGTCCACGATGTCTTCACCTTTCATTTTCGCGAAGCGAGAGGAGAATGATTCGGGGCGAGCGCGATATATTCTCGCGCGTACCCCTGGGCTTTACATCCCTGGCCAGGCCACCCGCGCGCACCCTCGATCGGAAGGCACGCATTTCCAGGCGGAATGTTTTCAGGGGGTTAGTAACGCGCGCGGCGCGGCGGCTCGGGCAAAAAAAAATGGCGGCGGCCGATCGAAGGCGGTGGCGGCGGCGTTATGACGCATGCCGCGCGTCGGCGGCGACGGCGGCGGCGGCGGCGGCGGTGGTAGCGGCGACGGCGGCGGCGTCCCTCGGCGGCGCCACCGTCGAACTACCCCCGCAGTTCGATTGGAGACACCGGCCGGCACCGACGGCCGTCGCGACGCTCCGCGACGCGTGTGTGCGTTCGTTCGTGCATCCTTCGCCCTCGCGTAGAGGAGGTAGACGGGGTTAAAAAGGGGAGTGCAAAGAGGAGAAAGATCCGCCTGCGACGAGAGCGGGAGGAAGCCTTCGCGTCGTGTGCGACAGGTACGGGGAGAAAAAGCTGCCCGAGCGCTTCCGCCGGCGCGGCGCGACGCGAGGCGACGCGACGCGAGACCTACGGCGGGGTTGAAACGGAGTGTCGAGGGTCGAGGGGGATTGGAGCCGCGCGAAACCTACGGGGAAACCGGGAGTTTCCCGTGGACACCTCGGCGACCGCTCCGGACGACGCGCGGCGCGCAGTGGCCCTTCCCCGAAGGGCAAGCTCGCAGAAGCGACGCTTTTTCTCTTATTGATTCAGCGGCCCTTCGGTTCCGCAGCCCGTGGCGCGATCGCTCGATAAGCTCGACGTGTCCGCACGCACGCACCGTAGACGCGTATTTTCGGCGCGGCAAGAGTCTCTCTCTCTCTCTCTCTTTCGCGTGCGCACATGAGAGAGAGAGAGAGAGTTTCAGCTATCCTATCGATCAAAAACTTCTCACGTATGATTCCCGGCATTAGGGTTAATCGGCCCTTTCGCGAGGGCGTACATTATAGCTCGACTCTCGAGGTCGCTTGCTTGTTGCTCGCACGCCACGGACTGCTGCGTCGGACGGCCGAGCTTTCTTGAGGAACGAATTTCACGCTTAGCCATGTAGATTATTCGGTAGTCGTTAGCGACGTCACGGCATCGTTGCAGCATTAAATGTGTCGATGCGCGGAAAAGTAATGTTTCGATTGAACCAATATCCTACGTACGTGTATAGATTCCGATTTAAATTCTGCCCTGTTAAAGGATTTCAGCCGATGCGAATCAATATTTATATTCGTGAAGAATCCTCAATTAGAACACCCTTTTGATCGGAATTTCCGTGAATATAAATCAAGTTGAAAAATAGATTCGTTTAACGCATCAATCAGCGTCATTTTTATGGACCATCATTTTTTTTCGGTTTCGTTGCGATTTTGTTGGCTATTCTGATATAGTCAACGTTGCTTTCCAACCCTTACCGAAAATTAAGAATTCCTTAATGTGAATGGTGAATAACATGCGGGAGTGATTTTTATCGTTATAAAAACAATTTCGATACATTAAGCAGTAAAAGCGGTAGGGAGCCTTAGAGTTTGTAAATGAGTATTTGCTTCAATCGAACTGTGACAATGGAACAGCTTTAAGCTACGTGTCGAGTGACACTGAACGTCAGTTTGTTAAGGGTTAAAATCTGTTTGTTATCGAGCCGCCGGATAATGGCACAACAGTGCAACTTGATTCTCCCTTTGTCACATTGTATTTTCCAGCAGTCTGAATTGTGTGAAAAAAGCTTCCCCTAAATTTCTCGACAATTTGTGTTACGCAAATATTAAATTATTAAGAGCTGCGGTAAAGCTGCAAGCTGCTTCCATACTTTACATGTAATTATTACACTTATGTGTTAAACGACAATATATTAATATATTGTCGCAAACGTTAAGTGGTTTATATTTGATACTGTACCACACTATAAATACGATTCTCTTAAAACATGCATACGAAAAGTCTCTCGAATGCAAAAAGAAATCTAATTAACGGAAAATTGATTAAAGAAAACTGATAAAATAGCAAGATTAAAACGATAATTTACGTGTTAATCAATTTTTTTAATGCAGTTCATATTCAAGGAAATTTCAGATTGCAGTAAATGAACGCATCGAATATCTTTTCCATGGAAACAAATATTAATTTGTACCGGGAAAACTCTTTAATTATTGATTGTCATATTTAATTATCGTGACGACTTTGTTATTCCATATTTAAACTTACAATATTCGATATTTGATTATAATGACATTAAACATGATAGTCTGTGGCAGAAAATTGTTGATTTAATTTTGCACATTATTTTGTAGTTTATATAAAATATATATGTAGCATACACGTCACACATTAAATTATGTATAAATTTGTGATTGCTAATTTAGCTTGTCATGA
Organism: Tetramorium bicarinatum; assembly: GCA_928718305.1. NCBI lineage: Eukaryota > Metazoa > Arthropoda > Insecta > Hymenoptera > Formicidae > Tetramorium > Tetramorium bicarinatum. The sequence goes on from OV788324.1 coordinate 12,432,923, forward strand.
TTTGTCTTACACGCAGATAAAGATACGTACAATAATACAGAGTAAACCATTAATAAATTTTCATCAATCAATAAATGAAATGTAATAACAAAAGCTTGAAAGAGAGACAATCTATATATATATATATATATATATATATATATATATATATATATATATTGTCTCTCTTTCATATATATATATGTATATATATATATATATATATATATGAGACGCAAGATACAATTTGCTCGATGCATAAATGATGAATATAATAATTAGGATTATTAAAAACAAAATCAGGAAAAATTATTTCTAAAGTATATAAAAAAATTAAATTATATTGCTATGCTAAATAGTAGGCGTGTTATATGTATTTTGGACTTTAAAGAATACGCGAATTTAGTTTTTTGTAAAACTTGTACAACAAAGTAAAGAACATCTCTTGTAGGCAATTTGTTGAATTAAATTATTTCTGGGTGACAGACATTTTTTTGACATTAATTTTCTATTACTTGCATGAAAGGAAAAACTGATAGAATAATCAAACCATATTGTTTTAATGTTCATACTAATATTTTTAATATTCAATGTGTTTTTATAATTTCACAATCATGTAAGTTTGCGTAAAATTTATTTCAATTTATTTTTATGTTATTTTATTCTTTTCGTTTTATGTTATTTTATCAATTTGATATCCGATTTGATTCAATTGAATTGGACTCAATGTAGGAAATGAGCCGCGATTTTTTTTTGAGTTCCATTTTTTGAGGAATTTAATATTTCTTTATCGCGATTAAGCTGTCAAAAAAAGATTTGTGTCGCGCGTTTTCTGATTTCGAAAATTCAAGACTTAAAAAATTCAATTCTCAACGATACGTGAGAAGAAGACGATATGTAAAAGATGTGAGTTGCACTCGATATTCGTAAGACATCGGGACGTAATGCGATGGATGTAAAACCGATGTGTTTTATCCACTGACTGCTGCTGCAGCTTATATCGCGCGACCCGGGGATGGAAATTTCGGCCACGAGGCTCTGCCAGGGTAATCTTATCTGCCGCAACTTCGTGACACCAGCCGGTGACTTAAGCTGAAACGTCAACTATCGGCTACGACAGTCGATATCGAGCTTCGCGTTTACCTCGATCCTCGTCGAAATCTAAAGGCAATGGATGTGATGTAGTTTGCTTGATATAATCGACAAATCGATTACTTAACTTTTCCTCGAATTTTATGAGCCCGCAACAATTTTCATAACCTTTATTTTTTTAATTTTAATTACTCTCATTACTTTCAGTTATATTACGAGTTTCGAAAATAACACGTTTCTATTAAAAAATAAGTAATAGGCTGCTGTTTGTCTTTTAATTATTTTATTATGGCACAATTTTTTCTAGTCTAGCTAAAATGCTCCGAAACAGGAGGAGCGTAAAAAACTTAAACAATGCGCAAATGACGGTAACGTTATATACCATTTCGGAAATTTATTACACTTAAATTAACTATTTAAATTGACATAGTCGATGAAACGAGATTTGCGCGCAATATTAACTTACCCCGTACATTGTTCCACATAACGAAGTCACGTGCTACGACAATACCCCGAAAATTTAATTTTAACCACGGTATACGGTTGACTTTTTTTTGCACGGCAGCTGCGTACTCGGACGCGGCGTCTTGCATATTCACGTAACGTTCGCGTCTGGCGACACCAACGCTGTGGCGGAAAGGTGTAATGCAAGCCTCGGCAATAAGCGAAAAACCTAATTTTAAGGGCGTTAATACTCGCTAGTTTGCGCGTTAATTCGACTGTTGCAGCAATTCGCCTTACATTTTCCGCCGTGCAAACATCCTGCCACGGCGTCCTCGGCGAGAGGATGCTTACGTCTCGGGAGTTCTTGCGGCAGAATGCACGATTATATATCCTGTCTCTTCGCTCCGCGAATTTCGAAAAAAAAAAAGAAAAAGAAAAAGATAGTCGGAGATAGAAACCGAGAGCGAGGCGAAAACAACCCCTTTGTGCGAGCCCGCGGGAAATATGCATGCCCGCATTGATATGCATACGGTGTCAAGTAAATTTGCATCGGGTATCGTGCGAAAATAGAGACCTATCATTTGCCATGATATAACGAGAATAGTAAACGCCGCGCGGATACTTTGTTACGTACACGCCATTTGCAACTGAATCGACCCCGACCCGTGTCAATTCACTTTTGCAGAACTGTGAATGATGTTCGCAATCGTCATCGCGATAACGAGTTGAATTCATCTTTTACGACACGCTATCGTTATTAAAAGCTTCTACAATTTTTTTAGCGGCACCTTCTTCTTCCTTTGTTAAAACTTTGCATTGAGTTTATTATGATATGATGCAAAACATTTTTAATTAGCAGAAGCTATATTTCTTTAAAAATCACTCCTGCAAAAATATTTTGTAGATAATAATTGCACAATTACCAAGTAAAATATTCAAGTCGCAACACCGATTTTAAATTTACGAAAATTATTTCAACAACATGTATATCCTTTTCGTCGAGATCTGGCTTTTACTGTTTTACTTATTGGTTCTTTGGTTCATTTGGTTCACAGAGAATCAACGGGGGTTCGCGTGAACGGTTGTCGCAGCATTGGTTCGCACCGTGTTGTGACGAGTGTCTCGGATCGGTGCATCTCGAATCGCCTGGTGCTAGTAGTCGCGAATAATTAGTGAATTCGGCAGATTGAGAGAGTGTGTCTCGCGTGTGCTGCGTAGTGATCGACAGGAGTCACTGAAGCATGCGACAGTAAGGACCTATCGATCCCAGCGACGTGCATGTTTATCGCTGGACAATGGCTGGACTACGCTACGTTTGCCGGCTCTTCGTCATCTTCGGATACCTGTCGGTCGTTCCGGTGCTCGCCCAGAACCCCGTGGAGGAGAAGACCACCTTCGAGGCTGCTTTCCAAGGTGAGTCGTTTTTATTTGTTCTCCCTTTGGATTTATAGACTCCGCGGTAACTTACGTGATATGATATACCGATCTGACTTTTGTTTTACGGTCGATGTTACCGCAAAAAGGAGCTGAGGATCATCTCGTGGGCGCGAGATTAATGCACCATATTCTTCGAAAAAGTTCTAATATATAATTGCTTCGTTTTTTTAGCAAAAAAAGTTCACGTTTACGACTACATTGAAATTGATATTCTGCTATTATAATACGTATCATAGTATATAATACGTATCATAGCTATTATAATACGTATAATGAAAGTATCTTTTACAGTGTAATACGGTTGAATGAATAACTGTACTTACACTGTAGTAAAAGAACTTTATAAAATCATTTAATGTCTATAAAAATAAGTTTTACCTTTTTATCTATAAAATTTTTATTTCTATTGATTATTTTTTTCATTCAATCTATTTCTAGATAATCATGTCGTTCGTTGTAAATATATATTTACACTTAACGTTGCATCTTCACGTACGATAACACACACACGTCAAATAATAACAATACTGTTCTAGAAGTTTAAAGAGTTTTTAATATACTGTTTCTTGAATAGAGACTTGGATATTTCTCTTTAAAATGAATAAATTTTAGAGTTTTTTTTTCGAAAAATATTACACAATAGGAAATTATTAAACTTCCTGTATTGAAATGAGAAGGTACATGAAGCGTAATATATACGTAGCCGACTATTGTCGGTAAAATTAAAAATATACAGGAAATCGAAGAATTTTCATCATGCATTTATTATTAGCTAACAATGAGCTTGGAAACTAAATGTATAATAAAAGTTATTCATTTTATAATGTGACTGGCCTTATAATACAACGTTAATAAACTACATTAACATTGACAAAGAATATTTTTCAATACCAGGATTTTTCAATACCAACGAATATAATTCAGAAAATTTGGTTTCTCATTCTTAGAGTTTCAATTTAGAAAATTTTCATTTCTGATAATTATTCATGGATACTAAAAATAAATAATAAATAAATTATATTTTTGTGTTCCGAGACGATCTTTTTCTATGTTAAGCAGAACTGCAACTACAATACAGTAAAGAGTAGAAGGATATACTAAAATATTTTAAGATTTATCATACAGATCTATTTTTCAATAATGTTTTTGAATAACTAAATAGTAAATCTTGAACAAAGATTTAAATGAAAAAGTTTCAATTAAGAGAGAATAATTTAAATTCGATTATATCTTATTAAAAAGATTAAGAAATCAATAATTTTCAGATATAGAATAATCCATAAAAAAAATTTTTTTATTTAACTAAATTACTGGGAAAAACAGATAATGCAATCTTGAGAGACAAAAACTATTGTTAAAAAATATAATTCATTTTTTTTTCAAATAATTAAAAAATTATTAATATTTTTATAATTATCTTATGCCCTGCAATCCAATAACTGAATTAATATAAACATTAAATATTATAATGTAATATAAACATAAAAAATTAAAAGATTGATAAGGTTATACATATATTATAGTTTATAAATTCGAAAAAATATTGTATTTTTTCTATACAGAATTTATGAAAAATCACAAGTTGACCTTATGATATATTTTAAACATTTTAGTAAATCTTGAACAAAGATTTAAATGAAAAAGTTTCAATTAAGAGGGAATAAAAGAAGTTAAGTTTATTTTACAACAAACACCGACTTATGCTGTACTTTTTGTTGTAGCCTGCGGCTTATAGAAGTTTGGTGACATTCATTGTTTATATGGATCATAGATCCAAGTTTTTATTACTTTTCCTTACTTTGTCGTTGCTTGTACTTTTGAGATAGACATATTCCGTTATACTTTTAAAAATTACATTGTAAGATAAAAAATTCATACTCGTTACTCGTCATTTTCGCTTCTGCCTTTTTTTTTGATTAGTTTAAATTATCGATTTCGAAAGTGCCACTTTAAATAATTGAATTTGTTTTTAAAATACATTTCGTATCGAAAATCCATAGCCACATTCGGTAAAAAGTTAACGACAACATCTCTCAATAACTTGCGACGTAAAATAAAAAGTCTGTATGCGGAGTAGAAGAACCTGCACCGCGTTTTTCTGTTATTTCGAAAAAAATTCCACAGGTTTACGGCCATTTGCGGCGCTGGTTGTTCTTAATGAAGCGGACGGATAATTTTTGAAAAATTACCTCGCACTGGCTAAATTCCACCGAGCGACGAGCTGAAATTCGCGCAAGCGAGCGGGTGAGAGACATGAAAAAAAAGGGTCGAGCCAGCGAAATATTTTGCGCCAGTCAGTGAAATATCAGTCGGTTGCCGGCGCGACTGTATCCAGTTAATTGTAGCCTTCGTATCGATCCTCTCGAGAATGCGAGAGTGCCGTGGGATCGTGCCGCGCGATAATGTTCGCAATTTCCAAGCTGCCGTGTGCAAACACTTTTGACCGCTTAACGACGACCAGCTTTGGCTTTCGTAATGTCCGCGTATTTGAATATTCAAAACATTCTGAGTATGCGGTAATGCCTTTCGACTACGTGTCAATATGTATGCGCCTATTTGTTAGCTAGTCGTATCCTGATAACGCTAATCGCGTTAACACGCGATCAACGGCAAACATTTTATATGCTTGCACTTTCAATTAACGCGACTTGATGTCTGCTCCATTTACGACACAAATATTGTCATTTACTTTATCGTGTACATTGTAGTAATGGAAAATAAAAGAAGATAACGGTCTATTAAGTACAATGTGAATCGCGATTATATTGTTGCATTATATTTAAGATAAGGTAATCTATATGTATATAGATCCGCCTGAATTTTTAAGAAGCTGCGATCCATAACGCGTAATTAAAAGATTAATTATTTAAATAATGAAAAACAATACTCGAGATGTGATCGCTTGGTAGAGAATACAATATATCAGTGTCGTGCAGTGTATTCTACGATATCACGGCGACGCGAAACGTGTTGATTCGGCAGTAAAAACAACGCCGTTGGACTATGCGCGCGTTAAATTGAATTATATGTGACCTGTTGAAATGAATTGAATTCCAGCAAGGCCGGCGTTATTCCACGCGGAACTATTCGGCGGATTCGTGGCGGTCGCGCAAGTATTTATGCAACATTTACGATCGATTAATGCGCAGAGCCGTACGAGAATCGATACCACTAGTCTCGCCAAAAGCCATTAGAGCTTTATATTTCCGCCATTTTCTCCGACCGACATTGGCCGGCATGCCGTATTGTCGTGAGCTCGCTCTCCATCTCGGCTGCCAATATTCCAATGGCAATAACGCGAATAATGCCAACCGATTTTTCATCACGAATGAATGCGGGCACGTCAATGCTGTTGCGCGAAACAAGATGACTTTCATTTATTTCTCATGACAATCAGTAAGCATATTTCATACTAAATGAAACTCATAATTATGCATGACCGAGCTTGTATATGGCTGACCTGCGATAACCTAAATAAAACAATTTCACGAAACGTAAACAGGTCTATGTGTAATTTTGATTTTCAACTATTCATCGCTTAGGAATTTTCGATTCTTCATGCTCTCATCCTTCGTGCATCAGAGATATATCCTCGAATATCTCGTGAAAATTCATAGCATTATATTTTCAAATAGTACCTAAATTAAAAATTGAAATGTTTTGAAATTTTTGAAAACTTTTTGACTAGACAATATTTATAAATTAAAAGGTGAACATAGTTTCTATTTTTGATGTTGATATTATTTATTAAGCTGTTGAAGATTCATTTGGTCAGGCTAGATCTTGGTGGCCTAATAATATTTATCTGTAAATTTTATATACATTTTTCAATTTAGTATACTGTACACCGATTATTTGTCGGTCTTAAAATATAGAATTTTGTTGAAACAGTAAATCTATTTAAATCGATAATCGATTGAACTTTTGATGCTAATAAGCATCTTATTCTTTAGAGCGAGTAGTCATTTAAGTAAGATCTTAAATGACATATTAACGTCAAAAGTTAAATCGATTATCAATTTAAGTATGTGAGTTCCAATAGAAATTTGTATTTTAAGACCGACAAATAATCGGTTATACTCGATTTATCGAGTTGAAAAAAGCATATAAAATTTATGTAGAACTATCATTATTAGACTATTAAGATCTAGCTTGATCGAGAATGTCATCTCTAATTATTTCATCTCATTATTGATAATTGAAATATCTCTATTATGAAGATAAGAATTGTGACTATTTAATTCCCATTATACATTTCATATATTTAGAGACTTCATACAATTTAAATAAAATTATTAATGAGTTCTCAAGGAAAATAGACCGTGTGTTTATCATGTAAATTTACCATATTATAGATTATTAAATTTTCTAAATTTATATACGGGACGCGCGAATATTATATATCGTAATTCTAATAATAACTAATATAGAACTAATAGCAATATGTATTTATGCCGCAAAACGTTACGCGTTTTCACCCACAGTCGTTAAACAAAGTCGCATGCATTTTACATAGATATTCATGTATGATTTCCCGCACGTAGCCGCTATTCTCAGAAAGCTCGTTTCGTCCGCGCCTAAAGGGCATCAAACGCCTACGATATTAATCGCTTGCTACCCCATTAGCAAATGGGCCCCGCGCGCGGGTTTCACTCGCGCAGAGGGAGCGTGCCCGCGAAGTCATTAACATTAACGCACCCTTTCTGCGCCGTTAACGCAGTAGCGCAATTCTCCACGCGTAAACTATTTCGCGCGCGCTATTGTTTAACACATTTCCGAGACATTAAAAGTCAGGTCGGCGGATTTGAGTGCGCGATAACGCTATCGCTGACGTCGATTAAAAGCGCGCGTGCCCCCGCGACGAAAAAGCGATAGATAATAAGTGGGCCAATTTTCTCATAACTCGAAGATTGGCCGATTAAAAAGCGATCCGTGCTCCCGACGACTGACGGCGATTAAAGCTTTAGAGAGAATAATCGAACTTTGCGTCAGACGGAAAATTGCTCGACCGCGAATAGTAGCTTATTAAAATTTACGTAGCTTTCGCATACATTGACATTTCTAGGACACGAACGGTGTCTGTGACAGAATACAAATAATTAAATCTGTCATGTCAATTATGAAATGAACATATGGAAAAGCGCTCTTTAAGTAATATCTCGTAACCATATATTTGTACGTGATAAATCTCCATAAATTGAAATATCCAGGTATTTTCTTCTTTCGTGGTTAATGTTTGAAAATATTTATTTTATAATCTTGTTTAATAAGTGTGATCAAGATTTTAATTTATTAATGATTTTTATATATTAATGGAATATAACGTATTCCGTGATTTATTCGTTTATTTTAAGAATGCAGTAATTCCGTCGTGAGAGGTGCACTAAAATCCTTTATTAACATTTTATCTATATCGATTGATAATATATTTACACATACACACGCAAATAAATTATAGAATATACATACTTATCTGTTTTTTGTTTTAAAAATTAGTTTATCCGATTAATAGAGAAAATTCTATCCTATTTGAGAAGAATAATTTACATTAAAAGATCCAATAATTTTCAATTCAACATTTTCTTTTATAACTTCAAATAAATTATATTTAGATAATTACACATTTTGCATTTTTATAATTGTTTTTAAATTATAAAAACGGACATATTAAAAAAAAATCTATTATCGCTTATTTGTAAAATAGATATATTTGTAAAACAGACAATTGTTATTTGAGATAAATTCGTTTTATTACGTTTCACGTACATGTTTTTCCTTTTTATATTATTTCATTGAATAGTACAGCATAACGATTAATGTAGAGAAAAGAAGTCGATAAATTTGTAATTTATTTTTTAAAATGTATTATTTGGCAGAGATTTAAATAATTCATTCATTGAGAATCTGATGATATTGTGTGTCGGTATTTTGTTGTACATCATAGTTTTTATTTTTCCTGGCTATTTATTTTATAATTCCCAGTTACGCATATTGGTTGATAAACAATGGTCCACATAATATCCGATGAGAATAAAAAATAAAAATCGACAAGGACTAAAGAATAAAATAGGAAATATGGGGAAAAATATCTGCAAGAAATAATATTGGAATAGGATCTTGATTTTTAAATAGCATCTGCATATAATGTATTCTTTTGACACAGCTGCCCATTTAATGCTAGAACAGTATTTATGACGGTGTCACAACGGATACTACACTTGCAACTTGTTAGAGTATATGTTACCGATTATACCTGTCTACAAGTGTTAGAGTATCGTGGCATACGTGCGATTATACATGTCATGGCATTGCAGGCAATGTAGCAACGTCGCTTTGCATCGCGCCGCGTCGCGTCGCGTCGCGTCGCCTCGAATCAAACCAAGATCCACATTGTACTTAAGGCCATACAGCATAGTTTGCGTAGCTCCGTACGTATGGCGCACAGTAGAATCATAGCCTGCATATATCAGCCCAAGCTCACATGTGCCGTACAATTGGTTCATTCGCCCGCACCTTCGTAAGGAGATGCAAACACTAACACAAATTCCGTTTTAGAAATAGGATCCAGTCTAAACTGGCTCATTTTCATTCCGATATTTGAGTTTCCGATATCTGGCTAAAGCAGAAATCTCTTCACTTTATTAAAGTATTTGCGTAAACAGATAAGAAGAAAAAAAAATATTTTTTATTTATCAGAGTTTATCAGAGTAGACGTTGTTTTAAAATGCTAATTTTTTTGGATGCATATCAAAGAGTCTGTTGAAATGTAACAAAAGAGTGAGGCAACCCGGTCGTCATGTCACAGTTGCTGTAAAATATGGAATATTCTTTTTGGTTTTTTATGTTTGCATTCATCCGTGTATGTCATTATCCGCGTATGTTATTTAATTTCATCGGATTGCGAATTATCTGCAACTATTTCCGTCTGTTTCCTTCATATGTCAACATTCATATGTTTTACCCACATATCGCATATGCTTTGAATTCCGCGTTTCATGTGAAAATGCATCCGGGTAATGAGAACTTGAGTATTCCGCGAAAGTCGAGTAATTACCCGGATGCACGGTGTATCCGGGTAACCGGATATCAATATCTCGAGTCTAAATTCACTGCTTCTTAGCCAAAAGTAAAGCTGAAGCGCCCTTTAGATGTAATTTCTCACAAGAGAATATTGCACAAAATTATTAAACTAAGAAATAAAAAGATAAAAAATAGAGATGCGAACATATACGTACAAAAAATGCACAAAAATGTCGGAAGATCTCGTGTGATCGGATGGCGAGAAGTATGGGATTGACAAATAAATAACATTAAAATTAAATGATGAGAATAAAGTTTCGAAACTGATTATCTTGACGCGTGGGTATTTAAGCAAAATGCCGAAACGAAATCCTATCGCGTTCTACGAGCATCGGGCGACATCGGTTTTACTACGTGACCGGTGCTATCGACAAGTCAAGTGCAACGCGATATATACTTCCCAGTAGCGTACCACCATGAAAATAATGCCGGTTTTTCCCACGCGACCAGTTTTTCGTAAAAAGTACACACGACCGAGCCGGATATTGGAATTTTCAATGTCCTATGTCTACGGCACAAGGGGTGGGTAACTATGAAAGAACGTAGTGCATCGAGGTGCAACGAGCCGCGTGATTCATCGCAGAACGTAGCGCGCGATGCAAGTTCGGCATGCATGCGTCGTTGCACATTCAACAGCAAATTTCGCTTCTTTCAGTATTATTCCTGCTCGCGTTTTATTAATCGTTTTATTATGCAAACCCCTAATTTTACGTCCTTCAATTCCACTTTTTTACGCTTGTCTTTTTCTGCCGTGGAACATAATGTACACAAGCACTACATTTGATTACTATATTTGAGATTCTGCACGTAATTCATCCATTATGCGAATAAACGATTCTGTGTACGTATAAATTCTAGTTTAATACTGGCAGACGATAAACATACTTGTTTGCTCTTCAATTAGGGCTTCTATTTTAATGCGGTAAACATGTAAGAAGCTATTAAAAAATTTTAAAGCTGCTTTCGCAGTTTTGAATATGAGATCGATATAAAATATTTACTCTGCTCTCTCTAAAATATATGAGAAGTTTATGCACGATTTTATATTACGAGGAAAAAATATATGGCATAAAAAGACAGAGTCACTCTATGTAAAACAGCTGCTACTAATATTATTAGATTATATCTGCGTAATTAAATTTCACACGCGGATTAAATAGTAATTGCCGATTTGTTAATCGTATTACAAAAAAGAAGGTATCTGTGGAAATAAAAATTTATATGTTTGTACAATTGTAAAGCACGTGGCTGTCTATTTATATTTGTATATTAAATGGCAAAAACATGTTGATTGAAAAAAAGTTTGAAATATTTTTATTGAAATTGAAAATCAGAAATAAAACTCGTTAAAACTTATTAAAAGGTTTTCATAAACAGAGCGATAACACACAGAAATGTTTTAACTATACTAAATTATTGTGCGACCGGTCGGCTTTATATATGAGGTCCACTTAGCAAGCACTTTCGTTAAACTAAAATTAAGTGTGAAATATATGCATTAGGTATGCATATGTGCAAATTGAAAAGTCCGCATACAAATTGAATGCGCTTTATTTTCATTCGTGATGCCGAGCCAAAAGATGAGCTCGCTGGAAATAAAAGCGCCATGAAATTTTACTGCATTGAATGTAATGCACTTTTTTATTAAATCTTTTTTTGCTCCCATTTTGTCCCCTTCCAATCGTGCTTTATGTAAAACATTTCGCAATATGTCGCTATTTTGACTATTTCACAGAATCTCTGGGAAATATATCATTATTGTGAATATTTAATGTTAGTGTTGCTAAAACGAAATCGTCGTTCGCAACCTGCATTCTTTTCACAATTACAAGTTGTGATTTGTAGTACTTTTAAACATTCACAAATATGATGTCGTCATCGTTACTAATTCTTTAATGAATTAATTGTTAGTTTTAAACATCAGACCAAATTGTTATAATTATTTTATTCTATTCCTGTTATTATTATTTATTATATCATTATTATCTTTTGTACATATAATTTTTTAGAAAGAGAGAGAGAAAGAGTAAAAACTTGTTAAACAAGATGTACCACAATCACTAGTTATTTAAATTTTAATAGCATATTCCGAAGATTAATTCGAAGAATAAAATAAAAAATTTTGATTGAAACCTAACCACAAGTTTTTGAATTATCAGGTGATTAAATTTGATCAATACTATTGCGCGATTATTGATTCTTACAGCTTAAATGTCATTGAATTTTACGGTTTAGTTAAGTTTATCTTATATGCAGATATACTACATCAGCTATTTAAATCAAAATATTGTTCTTAATGAATTTGTGAAATGTTATATTTATTTTTTAATATTTTAAATTTAAGTTTTCAACTACTCAAGTTTTTGTTGTATTTATAACATAATTCTCACAGATCCATTACTTCAAATTAAAATACAAAATTCCTGTATTTCACGGTGAAATAATTTTACACGTACCGACACGATGCGTAGCAGCGGAATTGATAACACGACACAATAATACATCTCTTTCCCCCAACGTGATTTATAAAATACGAATATATTTAAAGTGTAATAGAACGTTTAAAATAATTAATTTATAAAAAATAGTTATTGTATAATAGTATTATAGAAATAATTCATATGTATTATAATAATTAATTTCCATACATTATTGCTTCGCTCTCCACTGTAAGTAAATAAATCAAGCTCAATATCTGCTTTTTATTAAATAGTTGTCATCTCGATAAGTTTACGAATATATTTTTAATAACATTTAATAACATGTATATGTTTTAACTTTGTTTTTCCAACGAATAGCGTATTGTAATGTATTATACGCGTAGTGATTCGATGCACTCATAAAAAGGGCTGCCAGCGTGCATTGCAGCAGGGAGACTGATTAATTTATTGCTAGTCGTAAAACATTTGCAGTAAATTTCAGAGTTGCAACGACGGTTACATGACATAAAATGTCAGCACTGAAATTTTTAATCGCATCGAACGAATGTTAATTGTTGAATTGTTTTTACGTATAACTTGCTAAATAGATGTAGTTTAACTGCTCGTATATTTATAAATATATTACATACAAACGAAATGAAAAAGAAAGAAAACAATTATATAAAAAGTAGGTATTAAAATATTACGAAATCTGATATTTAAAAATATATATCACAAGGTATTAAGTTTTGCAATAGATATAATTATATTAAGTTATTTAGATTGCTGTCGTTGACATTTCAATTATGTCATAAGCCATATTTATATTCAATATTGTTTCAAAAAAATTTTTATGTTTATATATATATATATATATATAAAAGAGTTAAAAAATTTTTATGTTTATATATATATATATATATATATATATATATATATATATATAAAAGAGTAAAAGAGTTAATTCTTTGTATTATTCAGCATATATTAATTATACCGTTGTTATTCAGAGTATTACATTTGTACGTTTGTCATGATTTAATATTTCACTATATTTTTTTTAAGTTGTTAGATTAAATAACAAAATAAATTCGAGAAAAACTACGTTATAGTTCTACGTTGTAGTTGGCTCGATGGCATTTAGTTGCTCGTATGTCGCAACATAATATTGCTTTTTTTCATCGCGAATTTTACGTAACTTCTTTTTACCGGGTATTAATGCGATATAATCATAAAAAAATATATCCAAATAGAGCAGCTAAAATGTTACGCAGTTACAGAGACCTACAATTTATGAAATATTAAAAAGCAAATAGAATATAATTAATATATTTTATTTTTCTTTCCTTATAAAGAAGAATTTTATTTCGTGAGAGATTCGTAAAAAATGATTGATCGCGAGAAAATAGATCATATTTCGTACGAGAATTAAAGAGTATAAAAAAACATCTCTGTTGAAAAATTGCTTAAAGGAATAACATCATATGTCGCATATTTGATTGGCGAAATCTTCGACCTTCGATCTAAATGCCAATAATGAACTTGTCTCATGAGTCGAGTAACGCGATAAAAATTATTTCCTTGTCCTCGCGAAATGTCTAACGGTAATGCTGGATAAATTCGAATTTGTGTCACAAATCGAGACACATTCTGCAAATTAGATAACTGATAGAACATATTCATTGTCTGGTATGTACAAAGCTACTTTTATTTATAAAGGAAGGATAAACTGATTAGAGATGTATGTAAAAGTTGTCATCAACCGACCACTTTCATCACTAGGATTATTAACGTATTTCCTCCACTTGATTGTCAAGTGCAAGATTATGTCTGCACTAGAATTTTTATCGATCTCATAATGTATATTCAAAGATAGCGCTGTGCTATCTTTTAAATTTATCGTCACTTTTACCATCTGGATCATTGACGTATTTCCCCCATTTGATTGCCGAGCGCAAGATTATGTTTACACTAGAATTTTTATCGATCGTACAATGTATGTATATTCAAAGATAGTGCTGTGTAAATACGCTATTAGGGGTGGGAACGGAGAACGCGCGAACAGTTCCGTTTGCAACTCATCGCCGCCGTCTATTCCGATGTTTCTCCCTTTGTTCGCCACTTCGCGCCACCTCGAATTCCCTCGGCACGCATAACTTACTCACGTCCTCGTTTCCCTACCATGTTTCAGGAAGATGCGGGCACGGATCGCCCTGCGAGCAGCTCTGCTACGAACTCCATGACGGCATGTACGAGTGCGACTGCAGGGACGGCTACATACTTCACAAAAATGGATACAGCTGCGCCGGTGAGTGTGACTCGATTCAATCCTTATCCCGCTTTGCAATTCGCATTCATGGCGGGCGACATCTTTGATTTCCCTAATAAAATTTTGCGTTGCGCCATGCCGGCGAAACTTTTTGATGCGACGCCCGTATTGTTTTCGAAGCGCCGCTCCCGTCTGCCGCTGCTGTTGAATCTCTCGCTTGATTCCAGGCGAGTTTTGTTCCAGAAGTATCCTTCAAACGCGAGCTGTTATTATCTCTGAATTGCTGGGGTAATATTTTTTTGATAACACCATTGCAGTTTCACTAGGTTGGAAATCCATCAACCAAAGTTCGAAAGTTTTAGAAATATGTTTCGAGAGTTTTTATAGCTTTTTTTAGTTTACGATTATCTCTTTCTAGCCCTTCCATACGCGTTCCACAAACATTCATTCATTATAATTCATTATAATTCAACACGATTGTCATTAGAAAACAAAAACGATGTAAATAAATTTTTCAAGTCGAACCGATGTGAGAGAGAATTTTCAGTTATACATTTTCAGTTATACAATTAGAAAATGAGGATAAACATGAAATAGCTATCGTAGAGTTTTTTTATCGAGATTTTCTGTTATAACATTTTTTAATATCTGTAGAAGCAATAACGTAATTTGTATTACGTGTAAATTTTATTTATCGCGCCATCGAAAAATTACGAGGTAAAAAGCTCGCTCACTGGTTGCGAATTTATCTCGACAATCTCAAGTTCAAGCTGTTTACAGTGCCATGCCCGTATTAAAGGTAATATCTCATTTCGCGTGGAATTGCGCGGAATACATTTCGCGTCGGGCTTATGAAATACGGAGAGAGGGTATTGTGAAAGAAAAATACGGTAAAATTATCCATAAATCACAAAGAATTTTGGGGACAGCTATGATTTATCGTTAGTTTAATCTTATGTAAGGGTTTTCGTGCGTCACGACAAAAGTGTTTCGAACCAGGCGTCACGTTATCACAAATGTGATACACATAATCGATATGTGTGTAGAATTCTAACAAAATAAATTACATATAAGTAATGATCATTTTTTTATTTCGACAAACAGATGCGAGATTTCATTTTTCTTGTATTTTCTCAGGATATAGAAAGTGTAATTGATGTTTCTTGTTATTTTTTAAGTTATATTTTTGTTTTTAATAGTGAAAGAAAATAACTATATTTAAAAAATGTGAAATGTTGAGATAATTTATGTGTTTTAATCGCACTCACGCATTTTGATGACGCCATGTGCGACGCCATCGAACTGACCTAGACTTGCATTACTCTATGCATTGTTGCAGAAAGAATTCCGCGGTTTCGTTTATCTAATAGACATTTTTCTCACGAGCGAATGCGACAGGAAATTTAGTCGGAAGTTCGCCGACGATCGCCTCCGTTAATTGCTTTCCGATTGATTGTTCGCGGAATTCCATTATTACAGTCTGTCCACGATCGGAGTGCTTATCTTGGTACACTCGCGACTAAAGTTTTCTTCTATTATTCATATCAACTATTCATTTTTTAAAGACGAATTTAAGAAAAAAGAAAGTAGCTTTTAAAACATCACTACATTTACTACATTTCGACTTGTCTATTGAAAGTGTCTTATTTCTAAGAGCGCAATTTGCATAGATTGAAACAATTGGTAAAAAATTACATGAGAACACCTGCAAAAAATTATAACGATCGTTAATTGCTACAATTAGAACATGCGCGCACGAGAAAGGATCGTAAAAAAGAAATTATATTACTTCTAACACACGCGTTTATTCCCGATTTATCATGTTATGTAAAGCATAACTCGCAGTTAGTGAACGGCTTCATTTTCTTTTAGAGGATATTACATTAATGCAGCTCGAAAAAAGAATTTATGTTCGTTTCGATCTTGTCTATTTTAAGACATTTATTACTGGACTAAATACGTTTTAATGTTGTTGCATTTTATATGCCATTGAAGTATAATTCTGTTTGTTTCTCATTTTATTTCAACTATCGAATGCAATCATTACGAATTTCATTGTTGTTATCGGTTTTACTACATATCCATTAAGTACATCTCTCATCGGATAACGCAATAAATAACTTCGTCGAATTTTTACTACGCAATTTCCTCCATCCGTTTGTTCGGTGAATCTAATCGTGCAATCTAACTAACATGAATGTTGCGTCCTCGTTCCTCTGCTCGGATCTCTCCTCTCTGGATTTAATTTCGCGGCTGGTAAAACTCCAACATCTTTTATTTTTACTTCGTCCAGCTCTTGCGCGCTGAATCTGATGGTACCGCCATTGTGAATACTTCCTCCTCCGTTGCCAGCCACGAATCCAAATCGATCCCGCTGTCTTGCGCTAATTGTACTCCCTCCAGCACGATAGAGCCCGTGTAATTCTTATATTGATTCTGTCTCTCTGATTCTGATTCTCAATCTGGCGACCACCGCCCGTGGTAAATCGGATAAGTCGACTTCTTCTTGTTCCCGGTTTCAAATCCCTCCTCTGGAATCCGCTAATTCCGGGGATGATAGAATCTCAACATCTTCCATCTTCCACAGATTCGATAATTTTGATTACACTGACTCCGTTATCAACTGTAATGTCTAATCTGGCAAGCTCTTCTAGCACAAAATCCAGTTCTTTTTCGTCGAATAGAACGGTAACATCAACACAGACGTTTTCCTTCATTGTTGCCATCTTCGACACGCATCCAGATTGCTCCTCTACATTGCACTAACTCTGCTTTACCTTCTTCCAGTGCCGTAGATTTCGCGAACCCGATTGTTCCATTGATTTTACCACTAAGTGTAATTCTTAACTTTACAAGAGTTTTACTGGAGGTAAACCAGCTACGTCGATTTCTCGGGATCTACTTCGGCATTTCTCGCGAACACGAATTTCGGTAATCTTGCTAATAACTTTTGCTAGATCGGCATCTTGACGATTTGCTCCGTCAACGACTTCGCAGATAGCTATCTAAAATGATTTGAGGCTGAAATTAATTGAACATCCTGCAACTGAACTATTTTACCTAAATTTCGTTTCCTCTTAATATTTACTTTTGTTCCTAATTATATTCTTTCATTCCACGAAAAGCATTATTTCATTTATAGCGTAATCAATGAGCAATGGAATTTAAAATTCAATGTTAAATATAAGATTGAGATTCAATATCGATAATTTTATCGGGAGAACAAATTATTTGTTTTTTTAATGACACACGAGAGAAAAATTGTATTCTGAGTAAGAACTATCGACATTCGATTTCGATTGTGTGTATGTTTATGCTGGCAATATATTGTATCGATGTTTCTTCATTGAACGATAAGCTCGTCACTGTTGCGGTGACGATAGACCAAGAATATCACAAACTTTATCTTATTATCTGCAAACAATCGATTATTTTTCCACATGTTAAATACAATAAGGGATCACAAAAAGATGATTACAGACTATTATAGTAAAAAATTATTACACATCTAATTTTATTACTTAATATTATTTTTTAGATATCGTTGATTTATTGATTGCAAACAATAAAGTAAATAAATACTTAAGTAAATATGAATAAATGAGAATTGATGATATGATAGTAAGTCCCAGAGTATTCATTAAACTATATTATAAATAACGAAATTATATAAAATCGATAAGTGATTGCTAATTACTTAACAGATTATTACGTTGAAAGCGTTGAAAGATAAATACTGACTGACGATTAACTTCCCCTTTGCCCTTTCTCTTTTTCTTCTATTTTTTCCCTCTTTTAAATAGAATAAAAAAATTAAAAGGTTATCTAATGATAAAGAATCATAATTAAATGATAATAATTGTTCTCCCCATTTCTTCAATATACGTTTCTAATTAATCCACTATCATTTTATGTTAAATTTTTACACTTTAAAAAATGGAATTAATGTGATGTTAACAAATAAAAAATAAATTTTATCTTCAATTTTAATAAATTAATTAAAATTAATTTAAGAAAAATTAAACTAATTATTCAACGATTTATTTCTTCCCTATTATTTTATTGATATTTTATAAAGTCTTCGCTGTAGGAAGAAACAAATCTCGTTTTTTCCAAATTGCTCTCGATAGTGATCGTCTCGACAAAGAATCAATGACAATCACAATTTTTCAAATTATTATATAATGCGAGTAAAATTGCATAATGCATTTTTCTCGTATATTTTCTCAATAATTTAATCAATATTCATTATGTCAGTATGTATTTGCACGAAAAATATTCTTCCATTATTGATTTCTCTCTCTTTTTCTCTCTCTCTCTCTCTCTCTCTCTCTCTCTCTCTCTCTCTCTCTCTATATATATATATATATATATATATATATATATATATATATATATATCATCTATTTTTCTCTTTATCTTTTATAATTAAAATATTTATTCATTACTAAAACATATATTTCTCTTATTTAAAAAATATATAAACAGAATAATTGTTACCAAAAAGTGATTACAAACGAGTATATTTAAAAATAAAATGTATACGCGAACGTATATTGATGTTGCATGCGTAAATACAAATAAATATATTTGCGCATTTTTATGATGTTTATGTAATTAATTAATAAACAATCATAAAGCTTTTTTATATATTTGCGTACATTTTATTATAAGACAATATAAATTGTGAAAAGTCATATTATCTCATCTAATTTTACGTATTCTTAGTCATTATTAATATAGAAATATAGTAATATTATAGATTTCACAGATTCGTTATTCCAATATAAAAAATTCATCACTCACCGATTCGATGTGCAACGGGCGAAGTTATCAGCGATACAGCTACGATGATTCTATAATACAAACATGAGATTCAAACCGCGTTCAGACTGATAAATGTTTCAAAAGATAATTCTTATGCGCATCGAATTTTTCATTCGTCTATCAGTTAGATAGTTATTAAAATAATTTTTTTTTCTGGAAATGATGCTCGTAAGAATAAACTTTTACAGAATTTGGGTTATCTGTTTTTTTCTAACAATTATTTTTAAATTATTAAAATACAACGAGCCAAATAAACGGGAAAGAATGTGAAGATTAATCTTACAGATAAGAAATTATATTCACCGCAAGATTGCTCCTCCGATGCCTAGTGCCTCTCCGAGGCTTCCTTCTCTCAAATTGTCTGGGTTGTCAGGTCTCACGGTGCACTCACTCGCGAAAAACACACGCGAATAACTACGATTGTGCACGAACGAACTATCAATAAAAATCTTTCGCGCGATATAACAGTATCATCTCCTTTCCATGACTGTAAGCTCATGATAAGATATCATATTCTGAACCTACACTTCGAGTCGACGAGTAAATCGAGACAGTACTTAAGCCCCAAAGAAAAGAAAATGTTCAATTGAATTGAACCCGAGACGCTTTTATCTCAAAAATCACATTTAGAATTGACTCAACCATATTAATTAACCATGATTCAGGTGAGACACCAGAGTGATACTGCAATATCACAAATTAGATCAAACGTGACGAGAGAGAAGGTACCTATTGCCAATGCCTAACAGTCTAGACAATCTAGGAAATGGGTCTGTTCATCAACACGCTAAACCGCCAGCTAAACTGGTAAAACCAGCTTATACTCAATTTATGTGACATCATAGATGATGAATATATGGTTGGTAAACAAAAGAAGCGATGCATCTAAATTAGTCGACCGAAATACGATTAGATAAGACTTACTGAATTATTAGTCAGAGATAGAACATATTCTCGGATTTGTCGACAATTTATTGCAGTCGCTTAAACCGCGCAAACATACATATTATGAATTGCAGCATTACTTTATGCCACTTGATCGAAGATCAAAGAACGTTGCCTGAGCAACGCCTTAATACTTTATTTCATCAAACATATCGGAGATACGACTGCCGAATTAAGATGTTAAATGAATAGGCCTTAAAAAAAGTTCAATTATTTGAACGACACTCTCGAAATTATCGCGCGACGCGACGAGTCGGTTGCAGTTCGTTTATTTAACTAAATCGGCGGTGATGAGCATATTGGCTTTTCCGTCGTTGAATGTTTATATTCACAGGATAGTGCGACTTTGCATCTCGTTATACCTAGGGAAAGAAAGTAAAGATAGCCACGTAATTATTGATTCATCTTTAAAAATAAATATCGAGAATATGTCAGTTCGTCATCACTGCTGCGAAATAATTCAATTGTATGCGAATTAAGTTCCGCGTCGCCGTGAAATATTTAATGCATAAATAAAAATACCGAATCTTTAGTTCATTGAATCACAAATTGGTTATTAATATATAATCGATATATTATTCATCGTTGTATGATGTGATCCAATTATATTATGCTCTCTCGATTGAAAAATGAAAAGCAAATTATGTTTTAACAGATGAGAAGATCAGTGCATCTTACCAGAAAAATTGGAAATTAAGTTAGAAAAAATAATTATTAGATATAACAAAACGACAATTTAATATTTTTCTATCTTGTGACTATATTTGTCTTTTTATTTCTACATAATTACGTATCTATACGTATTTTAGGAATAAATCGCTCGAAATATACGGAAATATAAAGAATTGTCATTTTCATATATTTATAAAACATTAATCACATGCGGGCTAATTATTTATTATAATAATCGTAAGATATTATAGCGTTTATTATTTTTTGCTACCTGCCGCGTGTCTTGAGGAGTAACACAATGATACACGAAGCATGCACTGTTATCTGCTTGCTCGAATAGGTGAATGCACTTGTGACCTCACACAATATGCTGTATGCCACAAAAACAAATACTAAGGTTATGTGCCAACCAACTTGTTATCGTACTAAAACAATATTTTCATTTTAATAATTTAAATTCACTTTTTACATTAAGTACATAATTACTACAATACATTTATACTCATATTATTTTAAGCAATGTGATTTATAAAACTGAATTAACGGCTAATTAGCTATTTAAAGTTTCCTTTGATCTTCAATCTAATAAACAATTTCAAAGAATTAAATCCTTTAGCTACGTATATATATATTTTTTTTTATTATTTATTGAACAATATGAATTTGTGTATATATCTTTTTATAAACATTTAAAAAACAGTTTTGTATACTACGAGAGAATCAATGAATATTTTTCTTTTAATATTTTTTTAATTGGTTTACTATTTAATCAGCTTATTAAATTTTACCCATAAAAGTTATAACACCGCAAGATAAATTAATTTTTGTGGCTAGTTAATCAACGTAATGTTATAATCGGCAAATGAAAATGTATGATTAATTGATGTTAGTTTCATTATAGATATTCAATATCGTTTTTCTTGATTGATTAACCGTGTAATAGGTCAATAGACAATCTGTCGTGTCACGATAAATATAGCTTGACATGACACAATATTTTATTTGAATCAAACATATTATATTATTATCTGATTCCATTAAATCTTTCTCCAAAATTTTAAAATTAGATATTAATTTTCAATTTTAAACACAAATTCTTTAATTTTGTATTATTTTCTTCTTCCTTTAAGTTTTACAAAAAAAAGGATTTTGTATAAATCATTATATTTTTACATGCGTTCCAAGCTAATGTATAAAATGTAGTTATTATACTGTACAATTTTTAAAAGAGACAATATTTTCATGTATAAGATTCATTTTGAATAAGCAAAATGTCTTTATGAAACAAAACAAAAAGCATGATGACTGAAAAATAATAACTTGTAGTAGAAAAGTGAGGAGATAAAATGTATCATTTCATAAAATTGACTTTCTGAAGTTTCCTTAATCAGAGCGTGAAGTGATCAAAAGTTCAAGTATTAATAAAGTTTTTTTGGAAACTTAGATCATGAAATCCACATATGACAGATCACTAGAAGTATTGCCGGGATTAACACAATTTTCCAGAGATTTTCCAAGGAGCACGAGAAATATTTGCGAAATAGACAGTGATGCAGTATACTACTGTATTACTCGTACAAGAAATATTTACGATTAATCAAAAATAGCGAAGTGAAAATAAATACTTATTACAAAATTTTATGAATTAATGGTTCTCAGAAAATATGCGCTTACTTTAATAAAATAAATAATATCAAATTAAGACAAAAATATGTTAAATTCTGTTTAATCTATATGATTTTTCAAACAAAATTAGAATTTATTTTTAAAAATTCGTGTCATAATAGATAATTAAATTTATTTACTTTTATTATATCAAAAATGACATCTAGATAATTACATTACACTGCCTTTAGTATTTAATTTAATGCATTAATAATGAATATTAATATTAAAATATCGGGATATCTTAATCTTATTTTGCGAGAATTGCATTAAAGAATAAATAAATTGTGCTTTGTGATATTTGTCTTGTTTCGATGATCTGTGCTTTGATTTATCTATTTGTCTATCTCTAGTTACATGAAGTATAATGAACTATACAATTGGATTAATACATTGGTTTGTTATGCCGATTTAAACATATGTACTAATATTAGCTTTCTATCGTGCGTATATATATGCAATTCATTAACGATATTGTCGTACAACAAATATAGTATTATTCAAGTAGGTGCCAAATATTTAGAAACTCTAGATAACAATATATAATTAAAATTTATATATTTTTCATTGAAAATTAAAAATCGATTACAATAATAATGTAATCTTATTAAAATTGAAAAAAGTAGAATCTAATTAATATTCTCATGCATTCGCCTTTATGTTTAGCGATAAAAATTTGATAAAAATTTAAACGCTAAAAAAAATTGTGAAATTTAATTAATATATGAAATTGTTCTGTCTAATCTTATTAATTCATTTTGAGAAAGAAGTTACAGAGATGTATATTTCATAAAATATCCAATGTCAAGTATAAAGTTTAAGAAAATATTTTATACAATATTTCTCTCTTAAACCGATAAACTTTATGTCTGTTTATGGAGATATGCGACGTCATGAACACATTGCCATTAATATTGATTGCTGATAGTTCATTGATCTATCTGTTCGTTCGTTTGCCGTAACGTCGACGATTTCTTGATCGTTTTGATCGCCATTCTTTTAATAACGCCATTACGACCAGCGTCGTAATTGCGTTGGAACGCGTTTCCACTATGAGCATCTTTTCTAAATCGACTCTGCAAAACGCGTTCCGATCGGAATTGTCGAAGTTTCAGGAATACTCCAACGACTGCCTGCTGCCTTTTAAGGCTTTTTAAATATGGTGGATACCAACATTGCACTCCGTGAGCACAGCTATGTGCAATTTTGCTTTCGGCTCCTTCCGCGTCGCGAAACGTAATGCTCGAAATGCATTTCGAGCTTCATTTTGAATTCAAGAGTCGTTTCAACCTTGATTCGCGAAAATCAACATTTCACCAACGATTTTTGCACCGGAGTAAATTTAGGATTGTAATTTCTGATTGGACTGACATTTTCACAGTAATAAAATCTATCATGAGTCTTGTTAGTTATGATCTAACAAATGCAATTTATTCTAATAATTTGTAAACTGTAATCTTTCTTAGCATGCATAAAATCTTATTGAAGATTAAGTTCTTATTGTAATTTATTCAATTTCAATTTTGAGTTATTCAAAAGTAATCTATTTTAATTTTATCCGCACTATTTCCATTTTTTTTCAACTATTCAATTTATTTTATAACTTTGTCAATAAATTATATGTTTCCACATATTACGCTACAGATATAAATTAAAATAAAATGGTATTTCTTTTAACGTCTACTTTAAATAATTATCACTATTATGATTGCTATATGGTTCTTAATATAATTTGAAAACATATTGCAGAATCGTGCTTATCGCAACTATTAAAGTGGACACATCCCGCAATAGATTCTATTTTAGTACTGTGATGCGCGCGCGTGCATATGTAGGTCAGCTATACGTTGTAATTTTAATATATCCAGATTTTATAATTATAATTTTTTAAAATATTTTTTATAAAGCAACTATTTTTAGCTACAGTTTATTTGTGACAATACATAATTCATAGAAAAAATAGTGTACTATTAATAATATTTTATCGCAGTTAAACACTCATAAGTTGTTTTATCGGAAATAATCTTATTACGATAAAATATAGGATTTCTTTCATAATTTTTAATTGAGATTTTTATTTAAATTATAAATTGTGTTAATCTTAAGCAAAATTACGAAAAATGTTTCAATAAATTTAAGAAAAAAATCTAATTTAATATTATAAAATATATAAAGATAGTTAATACATAAATCATGTGCATTTAAAATAAAAAAAAATCTTTATTCAATCTGCACGTCTCATATTTTACTTATATTGCCGAAGATATTGCATCTTTGCATTGCGTCTGTTTCAACGCACGGAATGTTTTATGAATCGATAAAATTGAGATTAGCTTCAATTAAGGTCTATCAGGCATCATTTGAATAAAAATGGCTGGCGTCAAAGGCCTTTGAATTTGAGCTAGTTCAAGAGGCATCCACCTGGCAGTGGAAGCTTCGTATACGACAGGCCCATTAAATTTTAAATGCCCGGGGATTAAATGCCGGAGCTCGCCCGCCACTTGATCCACTGGCAAGTATCACGGCAGAAGCCTTGGCACACAAGAAATCCTCGTTGAAAAGAAATAATCGAGTGTCCTCTTGAAAGTCGGTAGCTTTTGGTCGAAGTAGCTACTATTGAGTGTAATTACTGCAATTGTTTGCAAACACTATTGAACTATTTACAAATAATAATCTGTACCTGAACTAAATTATAAAAGATTTATACATCGAATGTATCTATGTTATAAATGATTGATTATTATTACTTTTAATATTATTTTTAGATCGTTCATCTTTTAAAAAAAGAATTGAGGACGAAAAATCAAAATGTCAAAGAGATAACATTTGAAAAAATTTAAAATAAAAATATATCTTCGAAACGATGCTAAGAACAGATGCATATTTGATTTCAAATTTGTCTACGTATCCATCCACTCTTTAAAAAAACGTATTAAATCGATTGTTCAAAAAATTTTGAAAGGTCTTTTTTTATATGAGTATTGATAGGCCGCAACCTTTCGACCAGTTCGTGATCCGCAAAGATGATGGCAAACTCGTCGGTTTTATTCATGAAGAATATTACGTTACATATTCAGGAAGTTACTGACCGACTGTTTCAAGTTTCTGCGGAATCACCGATCGCTTTTTGGTCCGAAAACACGGAGCGCAACATAGTTCGCAGCGCGGTCGGCGCAAATAAATTCTCCCCAAAAACGAAATCCAATACGGAGTCCGAAACCCGTGTTATTCCCGTGGCATCGATCTCCATGCGCTATGCATCTCTCGTTTCGACGGTGACTTTCGATACTGCCGCCACCGCCCTCACTGGCGGTCGCGTTCGCTGGCCGGTGTTATTATTCCGCAAGCCCGGTAATAACCAAATTAACGCTACACGAATTTCCGATGCGGCGCACGTATTTGTGCGCGGCTTACACCGACCAGGGCGACCTGCAAGCGTAAGCGCCCCGAAGTTCAGTATCGCGAGCTTGCCTCGAGCGATCCAATGCTGGGCTTTGGTCCTCGTCTTCGCTCTCTCTCTCCCTCTCCCTCTTGCCTTCCGTTTCTCTGCTTCCATCTATGATAACATAGACGAGTTTCGGTCAGCGTTCAAGGAACTCGAGGAGCACTATCCACTACTCTGCCACGACATAACTACTCGTGCGCTGTACACGTGGAAACTCATGTGTGACCAACGGATAAGTTCTTAACGACCCTTCACCTCGATACAGCCGCCACTGTCGCGCCAGTTGCATGTGCAGTGAACTGATCGTGTCTGTGCAACAGTTCGTGGATTCTTAGCCAATGCGCCGCGCATTTATAATTAGGATAAAGATTGAAATTGGTTAAAGAGAAAATGCGAAAGAGAGATACCATTTTGTTTTTAATATTTTATGAGATCTGATATTTTCTAACGTCGCTAAATATGTATATTAATCTATATCATGTATTACGTGGATTATCATAATATTGCTGTCTACTTTATAACTTTGATTAACTCGATTTCCGATATTGTAAGTACGCCAAGTAGAACTTGTACCAATTGTCGCGAATCATTTATTCATGCAAATAAAAACAAGCACGCGGACGGCAAGATTCGAATCTGAATTCAGCAAAATACCAATCTTAATTAACGACTCATTTAACTATTGACGCATTAAGTTAGTTTTAAGTACATTGAAAATAAAATTTTGTTATATGAACTAAAGATTTGTTTTAACGTATCCAAATAAAAGAAATTTAGTTGATTTAACTAAATTTTAACAAAATGGGACTCTTATTGTCTACCTAGCTTGTTGAATAAAATAAAATTTGGTTGAATTAATTAAATCTCTTGTTTGAACGTATCCAAACAAATCTTTAGTTCATAAAACAAAATCGTATTTTCAGTGTATGGATGCAAATTGATGAATGCTAGGCTTCATTAGTATTCTATTTTCTTTTTGAATTAATAGAGCAATTCGTTCAAATGGGGCGAAAAAATTGCATACTCACGGTACGCTGTAACGAATAATTAGTTACGTCTGGTTTTGATAGCTAGATAAAGTGATTTAAAGATTGAAGTCGAGAAGTCGGCGTATAAATTAATATCTGTATTATGTTAAGCTTATAAAATTATTTGTAAAATTTTTTTCGTTTTCTTGTTTCATGTATCTGACAGATTTTTTAAACATATTTCATTTATTTGGATTTAATTTTACGATTTCAAATATCTTGAAAATTTATTTAAATAGACAAAGTTTTAATTTACCATACTTTTGGCAAATTTTAAAAATGATAACGCACAACGTACGTGTTAGTCATTCACCCGTAACAAAATTTTCAATATTTAACAGAAAATTATAGTATTAAAAATAATATTATGTTACACAATTATTGTAACCACCGTGCAGCGTAAAACTGTCAGAAAATATAATTTTCGCGATAACGTGCACACATGCAACGAGAATTAATTGGAACGGTGAAAAGAAAGCAACAATAAAAAAAATCTCGAATTCGATAATTTGTCGATGTCAATTTTCTATAAAACCGATTCTAGCAGACAACAGTGTTATCTCGCGGCTTATTCGATATTCCAGGCTTGTTCCCGACAGTTTTTCTAACAGAATGGCTATTCCGTTACAGAACTCAACTCGACATCGCCATCGACGAGCGAACTCGGCGACCTCGTTGACGAGGCCGAGAGCGACGAGGCAAATGCGGACAATGCGGATGACGAGGATGCGGTCGAAGACATCCTTTATATGCGCGGTGCCACCTTCACGATACATCTGGATGCCCCAGCCGAGAATTCCACCGTGAACGCGACGAAGATAAACGAGGCGAACGGCGCGGATCGGATCGAGCTGCGCGCCACGTCTCAGGTAACATTATTCGCCATATTTCCTGGGTTAGCTTGTCGTATTGCTCTGTAAGTGTTTGCATGTTGTTCTATAACCATTTGTTATGTAGGATTCCAGAGAGGTATTCAATGAAAAATCTAAGGTCTTTGATGTATAAAAAAAAATATCAGGAGATAGTTGTTACTTATTATGTAGTATACTGTTAAATTTTTAGTATCAAATTGTACTCAACTTTTTTTATTTTTAACTATTCCAAAGGTCGCTACTACTCCTACCCAATATATTATTAATTTTCACTAAAACACAGAGGTTTGGTTAGATAAATTAACGACGTACATAGTAGGAGCAATTGTGAGATACTCAATATGCCGTTAATTTTATCTCGTTGTTTTAATCAAATTAACCGAATATTGAGTAAAAGCAGCGGCAACCCATAAACGTTTACAGTGTACGACAGTGTAAACGCGGTAATTAACGGGCCTTAAATTTTAAGTAATTCTATTACTTTCAATGTAATTTTTTTTTGTTATTGTTACGTATTGGCAATTATTCGTTATAATTTATGTATTATCTTTCTCAAATCAAAATGAGAGATAAAGTAAAATTAAACGCAGTTGCTGGAAAAGGCAAATATATCGGTATATATGCTTTAAGATTTGACTAATTGACGTGTAAATACGAATTCAAACTTAGTTCTATTGATTTAGAGCAAATATTCGGTACTGCAGGAATAATCAATATCGCAAGAATTCACACACTAACTGCAAAGATTTAATTGATCGATGTGTCCACGTGCCGTTACTATTCGCACTAAATGGGGAGAATCGATAGAACATTGTCTTTGGGTTAAGCACTCGAGAATAGAACAGTCCGTAAAGGGACGTCAATGGGTATGCGTGTCTATGTGCGATGTATAGAAATAGCGATTACATGAAATCGAGTATAAACCGGAATGTTCTCAACTGAGGAATCTTCCTTTGAGTTAGAATTAATATTCCCGATACATTCAAAGAACGTAAAGTTTTGTGTGACGAGATTAAGAATTCGATCCAATTGATTGTTGATCTGACATAGAACGTTGTACAACGATATATCATTTTTTTAATATTGAAAAGATTTTTTTGATCATAATTACAGCAAAATTAAATTAAAGAAACAGAAATAAATATCAATATAAGATAATATCGTAACGTTATATTAAAATGTAAAATGTATATCAACTGATAGAAATTAACCGAAATTATTGCAAATGAATATTAACGTTATGATTGATTACATGGGACATTAAAATTTAATAAAATTGAATTGACATGGAAATTTTGATGATATCAAATTAACACGCTGTTTAAAACCGATATAATGTGAATTCAGCCTTTCATCAGGTGATTTTCCTTTCCGAATGCGTAAACAAATTTAATATTTCGCAAGTCTCGGCATTAAGCATGATATTCGCAGCTTCTAGGCCAATCTTTATTCAAAAGCCTTCTCAAATAAAAAACATGAGTCGCGCAACAGGTACTTCACATCCGCTGCAGCTTTCTTAACATGCAGCAGGCTACCACATTATTTCTGAAAATTTCTTGGCCCCGAATCGACAACAGCGAGCAGAGGGATCAATAAGTGATGAGGCGGGATGTCAGAAAGCGGGTCAACTCATAAATAATATTCTCTTCTCTTTGGCTACTTACTTATGTACTTTCTTCACTTTGTTATGCCCGGAACTATGCGAAAAACATGCTTTCATAGAACTTTCTTTAACTTTTTATTCAAATATAAATCTAAAATTATTCTTACTTAAAGTATAAGCTGTATAAGACATGATGTTTACACTTCACAGATTATGCTGATTTTTTTTTAATTTTTGTAGTTTTCTAATTTAATAAAATTTTTTAACACATACTATCATCTAATTTCCAAATATTTTTCTTCTTCTTAAAATAGCTTTCGCTTTTATCTTTCTG
This sequence comes from Tetramorium bicarinatum, assembly GCA_928718305.1. Taxonomy (NCBI): domain Eukaryota; kingdom Metazoa; phylum Arthropoda; class Insecta; order Hymenoptera; family Formicidae; genus Tetramorium; species Tetramorium bicarinatum. Next base: position 12,463,035 of record OV788324.1, read on the forward strand.
CAATTAGTCAGTCATTGCATTATCACTTACATGTGAGGGTATGTATGTGTGTGATGCATTGATGTATGAATGTCCGTAGTGTATTGAGCTGTGCTTCGTGGGTTTGCTAAGCCCAAATGACTGCATGGATCAGTCATCCCTGCGGGAAAATTACTGCTTGTTGATGCAGATAGGTTAATTATGATAAATATGATATTTGACACAGTGCTAAATACGATACTGTGAGTATTTTCGAACGATATAATTGAGATAGCAATTTAGCAATTTAATGAGACGTATTAAAAGAGGGTACATTAGTTAAAAAATAAATAGTTAAAAATTCACAGCTACTTGGATTAATTTTAAATCCATCTAACGTAAATGGGTATATAGAAAATTGGTTTCCTTTCTCGGGCTTATAGTTTCTTTTCAACGTTAAACCCTAATTTTTATACGTACAGACTGATACGAAGCAATCCAATATGAAACCGGTGATGATATTTCTTGTTCCTGTGGGTATTCAGGGCCCAAATCTGGAGCAAAAACTGCCATCCACAATGGAGAGCATCGTGAGCACTGAGCCAGCGTGTTCCTTGGACTGCGGACCGGCTGGAAATTGTTATATCGAGCAATCTCGCGGAGATGAAGTCGACGTGGTGATCGAGGACGACGACGACGACGACGGAGTCGTGGATCTCGAGGGCAATACCGTGAATCTCAGGCGAAACCAAGGAACATTCAGGCAGAGATGCCAGTGTCCTCTCGGAAGAGGTGGAGATCGCTGTCAGCTCGGTGAGTGATATTTTTTACCTTATCTTTCAATTTTCTTTTTTATCTATTCCATGAATAATATGTATATACAAGGATTGTTGCTTCAATATTAAATAACAAATTTGCCTTCACAATGCTCTTATAAAAAAGGAAAGTGAGAAACTTTCTTATCAACATTGATCTTATCATAATTTTTTGCTCCGAAACTCGTTCTCCCGAAATTGATATCTTCACAAAAGAGCAAAAAGTAATACTATCAAATGTCGCGCGCAATCATTTATCCATGTTCCTTGGAGAATGTTAGGTGGAAAGAAATACATTTAGAAACGCGAAATTAAACTCGATAAACAAGCGAGATCGACGTGAGATGACGAGTGATTCGCGAAAGTAAACTTGAACAACGGCCCTGCAGCCAAGGAGGTTCAAAGAATTGAAAACTTGCTCATCACCCCGATTGCCTTCGCTTTGTTCCGCTCCGTACAAAACTTACGGCATCTAAGTCGAAAGAGTACTGTTTTCACCTCGAGGCCCCGGAACGAGGCTCCGTGCATCCGAGGCGATCAGATCTGTTTGCACCTGGCTGCTTTACGGAAACTCCCAGGAAACTCGATGTGCGGGACGCTCTCGGTAATCTCAAACTTTTAACCCTTTGAGATGCCCGCTGCGGTGCGCGCGCGCGGCTGTCCGGCGAATAACGTTAAACGCTCTCGAGGATCTTTGGAGACCCGTTGCCACGTCACGGAAATGTAAATTGCCGATGGCGTATACACGAGTAGAAGTTCACCATCGTGCTATCAGCTATCTTGAATCTTAGCATCGAGGGGATGATGAGAATTACGCGAATATTCCTGCCAATTTAAGTTCGCATGAATAATCTTCTGTTAACAAAACCAATTTGTTATCGTTAAAATGTGATACAAACTCTACTATTATCGCTTTTGACATATCATGTAGAAACGAAGAAAATAATTAAATACATTGCTGCTAATTCATTCAGCGCAAAAAAAGAAAATAACAATTGGATCGAAACAAAGTTTCTAACATATTTGTCTCATCGAGTTTCGCGAGTAGAAGATACAAGAATACACGTTATTCTTTTTCCTTCTGTTATCGTAATTCGATATGGCTATTATAAAGACAATATAATAGCCTTCAAGACAACGCTTTAGGTAACGATAATCCTTCAATCGATATTAGCAACTTCCAATACTTGCGATTTTCAAACGCCAACCAAATACAAATGCTTATATGAAAAAAGGTCGATATCTATTTCAGCATTATCAATATCAAACCAATAACCGGACTGATTCACCAATATTGACATTTTATGGATAACAAAGTTTAAACGAGACAATATGTAGTTTTAAGACCTCGGGAGTATAAATTTTAGAAGTTTTGTGTGTCGAACCAACACGCGAGAAATATAAAGATTATCTTCGTAGCCAAATAAAATATATCTTCTTTATCGACTACATATCAGTCTTCGTTTTCACTGACTATGAATGTTCGAAATGTACGGATTAAACTACTCGATATTCGATTTAATCTTGCAGAGTGGTTTATATTGCATCATGGGATTGCGTGGGATTAAACGGCAGAAAAATTGCGAGAAGAGATCGATGATTCCTAGTTTAAAATATGTTTTGCACCTCAATATTTGAGTGTTTTATCGTGCAGTTTCCGTATATGACGCGGATGGATGCGAGAATTATAATATGGCAAACATTCATCTAGTTCTCACGATAAGCTGTATAATGCAATCGCTTACCTGAAATAATTAAACCGAAATCATATCTCATAGCAGTCTGATTTTTAATTAACGGCAGCTGTATCAAATTTATTTTAGATTGCTTTTTTTTATCCAAGACCGTAATAATTAAAAGGAAAACATGATGTAAAATATATTAGAATTTTTTGCGGATTACGATGAAATTATTTTGAAATATTATGCATACAAAATATAGTTATTATACAATGCATTATTAAAAGAAATAGGTCATAGAGCGAATAAATACATGCACGGGCAACATGTAGGTATATTTTCGGTTATATTTAGTAAATATATAAAAAATGCGTAAAAATATCATGATTGTTTTTGATGATTGAAATTAACTTATTGTTATCTGAATAAGGAATTACAGAAAATTCTGTAAAAATATATGAATGGTAAAGAGTACGATTTGTACATTGTATTCCTGTACAGGTTGAATATGGCTACGTTATTGATGCTAGTTCCGAGAATGATGGTGCTTACAAGTACACAACAGAAAGCAAATGCTTTGTAGTAAAAGCAAAAGATTATTCATACGAAATGTCGGATATCCTTTCGCTTTATGCGTTCGCTTCATGCTTTCACTTCTACCTTTACTAAGAGCGTTTGTGTCGCTTTTATTTACACAAGTCAATAACGCTTTTGTGTAATATAAGCAGAATTAAAAATTCAACGAGCATAGTGAAAATGAAATAATATAATAAAAATTAGAATGGTAAAATTAATGATTAATATTAATCATTATAACAGTATAGCTAAAAGAAAATTTTTAAAAGCTATTTTAATAATTAACATCACGTTTGAATATATTTTTGAAAGTATTCTAGTTATATGATGTGTATTAATATTTTTAATTAATATATTAATTTATTACATTTTATTTATATTATATTTTACATTTTATTACATATTTATTAATTTATTAATTTATAACAACAACTGATACTAAATTTTAAATAATATTCTATTAAATAAATTTTTTTATTTTTAGAAAATAAATTAAGCGAAAAGAACTATTGTCTGTATTATATATTTATTAATATTTATACTGTTGCTTTTTTCTCTTGTTGTCTGTTACGTATTAACATATAGATAATGTATGCTAGTTTTTCACGACAATACGCAGAAATCAAGTGTCCACGACAGGCATTTTGATTGGGAACGATACTTTACATTGTACTCAGAATGCATCGTGTTACAAGAGGCTTGTTTTATATTGACCTAGTACAGGATTATTCGCCACCTTGTTATTCGGCGTGGCCAAATTAAGCCTCGCTGAGCGGCTTGGAGTAAAACCACGAGGTGGGCGTTGCCTGCCAGTTAATTCCGCTTGCGAAGGTTTAAAGCAAACGCGACCTGCAAACCGAGTCGTCCTCGTTGATTCTCTGAGCAAGATCTAACGAGCTTAATTTATTTTATCAACGACGCCCACTGCACACCGCGCTCTCGGTTCCCGTTTATACATATAAATATTTATTCTCCCGAATGCGAATACGTCCGTTCTTGACAAGAAATCCAAGCTACAAGTATTTGCGCATTAAAAATATTGACCAGTCTGGAGTAAAAAAATCGTGACGGTGTAATGCAGGTACGATATAATCAGCATAGGTGCAAATAAACTCCAGAATGTGTTTGTTATGAATTTATATCATGTTTTTATTAAATGAATCAATTAGAACAAACAATATAATCTTAAATTAACTGTATCCAACTAAAATTAATTGTATCCAACTAAATTTACCTCATTATAATCACTTATAATCACGTAAAAATAAAAATAAAAATAGATAATAATGTAATAATAATATAAATACTCTACATGTTTAAAATACATTTTCTTTAAGATATTTTATGATGTTCCAAAATTGTCATAAATAGAGAAGACTATAGCAGAATTAAATTACGTGTCTTTAATCCAATTTTTAATCACAGGAGAAAACCACAAATGTCAAGCATAAGTAATAATAATTACGTAAATATATACCGCAATTAATAACGCCGAGAATATTCACTCATAATAAATTACACATCGCAGAATTAAGATCGGCAAAACAATGGGTCTGGCAGAACGAATGTTTAATAATGATAAATTTGACGCATTATTCAAAAATTAATATGAAAGCGAGACGTAAAATGTATAAGGATAAACTGCAATTTCTTCTACTATTTAAACGCGAAAATAGTATCTCCGACGGCTTAGCATGGAAACAAAAATTTACTAGCACCTGCCGTCGAGACGTAACTTCAGGCTGCTACATTTTAATAGTGATACATTATCCGGACTTTTAATATTACAAAGTGCAGCTCGGTAATTCCGCATCATCCGTCCGCCATCGCGAGGTGTGAGAGACGGCGGCTTTGCTGTGATTTATGTCACGGTTGAAGCTGCGCACGCGGCGCGATGAGCGGAAGAATTATTTTTTCGCAGCTGCCGCTCTTCTCTCTCTCTTTCTCTCTCTTCCCCCCTCGTTACAACCGGACATAAATCAAGGCAACTTCCGTGCCATTTCAGCCAAAACCGGATTCCGCTTCCCGGACAATAGCGTCAGATCATCTCTTTTATAATATTTTGAGTGGCGATGGAGTATGTCGAGAGAATGCAGTTGCGTTAATTATTTCACGCCAGATATGCGGAGAAAAAGAACCTTGTTGCAGTAAAACTGGCAAGTTCCGTGATATCAACCCTTCTGTCGTACAAAAATGAAAAGAACTACACTAATTACTGTCATAAAACAGATGTATATAAAATAGAAATTACATTATTAATCTGAGAGATGTTGGTAGAGGATCAAACTTACAGTACCACGATATTATCTTCCTGCGAGGAAGGATACAGGACTATCGAGAAAAGTACCGGCCCGAAGAATCGGCAATCATCGCCTCTTTCAGAAGCAATCGTCGGACAATTGCCGACCATTTCGCACGACGCGGTGCTATTATACTACGGTTACGATGATCTTCGGCCACTGGAGAACAGGAGAACCTGGTCGGCCGTCCGGCCGGCCGGGCAAAATCTGGGGAGATTGGCGCCCCGCCAAAATGGCGTTCCACACGCTAGATTAAGCAGATTAACAGCGCACGTCTCCAGTGGGCATTGTAACGCCGGACAGAGAGCCCGGCCCAAATGTCGTTAAATTCTTGCTGTTTGCGGATAAATCGCGCCTTCCTAATTGCGCGATCTCCATTCCATTAAGCCGAAGGGAAAACACGAACGTCGAACATTGGACAGGCTAATTGTAGTATCAGGATAGGACAGTTGAGACAATTGAGAATAGCCGCTCTTCTACCGAAAGGTGTAATTTGATCGAAAATTATCGCGATAATTTTCACAATTTCTTTTTTTTTTCTTTGTAGTATTTTTCTAGAATATATCGTTCCTCTTGTGTCAAAACCATAAATGTGCAAATTTTCACTTTTTTAGTAAATAGTAGGGCGAATGTCTTTTTTTGTTTCAAACTGTATGCTAAAAAATTTACACATTCGTGGTTTTTGACATAAGAGGGACGATATAAAATCGACGGTTTTCAAAAACATGCGCGTAACAATAAAAGAGACGGATCTAACAAGTTGTGACATAAATTGGTACAATTTTTCAATATCACAAACCATGATACCTGACGCTATTATTTACAAAATAAAAGTGGTTACAAATTTGTTTTCGTTTTTATATATTTTATATTTTATATTTTAGCAGCAGGTGTGCTGAACTGTTTGAAACTTCATTTATTTACCATTTGGTCTGTCAGTAAGCTACATAAAAAATTTGCAACGCTTTCAGGTAAAAAATCTATAAAAAGTTGAGTCTGGCGCTGTCTCGTCGAAAGTGAATGTTAGACGAGCAGCCTGTTGCATTTTTAATACAACGTAATGTGTTTCGAGGCGTTAAATTCTCCTTTCCTTTTCCCTAAAAGGAACGGAACCTCCGTTCTGAAGCGTTTGATTGAGTAGCCTGTTGCAATCTGGTCGAGAACAATTGAATAATTTAGTAACGCGATTAGATCGAAATTTTAACCATTTCAGTGAATTTCCAAGTCAAGTTTGGCTACGATTTTTATCAAATATAAGAAATTTCGTGATAAATGAGCGAACCCTTGGATGTGTGAATTTTTTTCATTACCTCTACATAAACTAAATAATTAAATCTATCTTAAATGGTCATGTTTTTAAATGCACATGTTAATTATAATTTTTCTGAAAATTAGAATTCTCTCTTTCGTCCCTCTCTTTCCCTCTCTCTCTCTCTCTCTCTCTCTTTCTCACATACTCACATATTAAATTTGAACATACATTAAATATGCTAGAATTGAATATCTTTTATTGTTTTAGAAAAGTACTTTAAAATAGCAAATCTGATTGTATTACATCATGCTTTCAGTATCGATCGGCTATCCTGTATACTCAGGTATCCGACTACATGCTCGTTAATCGAATTCATGAATAATTTCCAGCTAGTCAAAGTCACAAACTACAACGTAATCAGTTTCGATAAAATGACATATTATTGTTTCAAAATAATAAAGGGAGAAAAATGTAGAATAATAAAGAATAGATAAGTGAATGGATAAGTTAAACCGTCTAAATAATGGATCACAAATAGAATGGAAATAAAGTTAGTTTAATTGATTGACACATTCTCGATTTAGATTTCGTTTATTGACGGGGTCGCTTTTCGCGATAGACAGTGTTATATATTTTTGACATTGACATATTTATCAATGTTCGCGATCTTGTATATAAGTAATCAAAATATGTCAAATATTTAATTAAATTAACTAAATTGGTACTAGAAATGATTGCCGGTTATTTTTCAAATTCATAATATAAAATGACTAAAATATATTCACGACTGTAGATGTATATTGCAATATTGAAACATGTTTGTTTCATCTCCATTATTCATTATTAACTCGAACTTATATCGAGATGTTTGCCGAATTTCAGTAAGGCAGCTCATTTAAATGTAAAACGTGACGGCGTGATAGTATTAGCGCACAACCGCGAGCTCGTCGTCGTATATTCGAGCGTACACATTTAAGCATACATACGTAACGGTCGCGCGAACGTAGAGTTGCGACACGAGTTGCTATCGCGCATATTACCCAAGTGCATCTACCTACTCCCCAAGACGCGCATAGTTGCAAGATGTAATTCGGTTACCGCATTATCGGCTCATAAAGCGCCCATTATCGTCGCTCGCGCGGCACGATTTCCCCGGCTTGAAAGGCTTCATTGATAATTTGATATATTTTGAACGCGCGAGCCGTCTGTCGCATCTCGAATCGATGGAAATCTCGCGCGGTGTTCCGATCATCCGCGCGCGGATGAATTATGAAACGCGATCAGAATTCGCGTCCGATAATCCATTTCGTTAACGAGGTGGCGCGATACGCGTCCTTACCGAGTTGTAAAATTCAAGCGGATATCTCCCGCAAGGATCTCAAATTAAGTTGGAATTTTTATCACAGAAAAATATCGAGGTTTCTTTTTAACTTTTTCAACTTGGGTATTCGTTAGGTGAATTCGTAATGAATTTATACATACATATATACATATGTATGTATGTAATATATCTCACATTGGTTCAGTATACAAGTGTATAAAATATTCTACAACAAATTATAATACGTATCTAATATAATACATGGAATATAGATGGACACGAAAAAATGAAAATGAAACGTGATTCTTTCCCCACTAGACATTCTAAATGTTAAAAAAGACCGTTGAGATATATTTTCATGAAAACAACAGATTTTCCTTTTCCTTACGAAAGGAATAAATGGATGGCTGTATCTTTTCACGTGAACTAGAAGGTGTCATGAATTATCGTAACATTCCAACGCTTTCCGTCAAGTTCTACAATTTTTATCCCGCCCATTTTCTTTCCTTCGCACATCTTCCAAGAGTTACTGCTCTTAAGACACTTCGTGCGCAGTACCCACGAGATTACGAAGTGCGAATACTTTAAGCTGAATCTAGAATGTGCCAAGGAATAAATAACGCAAGCGGGTCATGACGTGAGTAGAAATAACTGTATTTTAAATAGCAAAATTCAGGAATGACTTTATGGTACATATTATTGAGAAACGTAACGTCTTGCGATTTCGAGTTTAATACAAGAGTTTAATACAATGTATAATAGTTGAGACATGTATCAAAAAATACTATTTTATACCATTATATGTGCAATTTATATGCATATTATATGTATTAGATGTATTTTATCTAATACACGTATAAAATATACTATGTATATTTTATCATACCATATAATATACATATAATACATATATAATTAAATTTTATATTTTGTATAATTATAAAATAATATGTGATTTCTTCTCTCTCTCTCTCTCTCTCTCTCTCTCTCTCTCTCTCTATGATCTTGATTTTGCAGTTTATGTTGCAATAATATAATAAATTTATGAATACACAAAAAATAAATTTTATTATGATGATTTTACGTAATACTCGATACAATTTTTCCACAGTCAATTTGATGTATTCATACTACTGATTGTGAGAATAGCGTATAATCGGTCTGGAAACTACCGCCGAATAGTAGCGATTCCAAGAACACAAAAGAGCGTCTAGTGGTCTGAGATAGGTCGTTGATCTCGCTGGTCTCTCGCTTGTTTTCCAGCATCTCGAAAGCGTCTCCATTAAGTCCTTTCTTTCGAGGTGCAAAACAAAAAATTACGAGAAAGAAAAGAAGCAACAATTCCCCACTGCGAGATTCACGCGCGGTAGACGACTGAATTTTGTTCCGGATCTTGCTGGAAATTATTTCCTTGCTTAAGCTCTCTTTCCCCATGTTTATAATGGAAACAACAATATTTTATCTTAGAATGCAACAAAAGAGCGAAAACTGTTTAATTTTTCCCATGAAATTATGCTCTTAAATGTTAAGCTGTAGTTGTAATCAAACATCTTGAATTATGATGTTTGAAGCGATAAAAATAGGAGGAAGCACACAGAAATAATTTTCAGAAAAGTCATTCATATGACAATGAAATTTTTTCAATAAAAAAGTAAACTGATAAAACATTTAAAAAATTTTGTATTAACGTAACAAATCATGTAAAAAAGATTGATCGAATAGGAATAGGAATAATTTTCAGAAAAGTCATTCATATGACAATGAAGTTTTTTCAATAAAAAAGTAAATTGATAAAACATTAAAAAAATTTTGCTATTAACGTAACAAATCATGTAAAAAAGATTGATCGAATAGGAATAGGAATAATTTTCAGAAAAGTCATTCATATGACAATGAAGTTTTTTCAATAAAAAAGTAAATTGATAAAACATTAAAAAAATTTTGCTATTAACGTAACAAATCATGTAAAAAAGATTGATCGAATAAACGTCTAATTCATTACTAATGCAGGAGACAATCTAAATACGATGTTTAAACTTATTTTACATTTCAACGTGATATAATGGATTGATAGTAGAGCTTACATATATTTCACAAGGCTGCTTTATCGAACTAGTGAATTCATTGACGGAAAGTCGCTTATACAGACTGAGAATCATTCATGTATGTACATCGACTCGCGATTTCCTCGCATATGATGTCGTAATTCAGGATGATTGGCAGGAAATAATGGCCGATTCATAAAATTCTATTTTATGAATTCCATTAAAATATAAAATTTCTTTAATAAAATTCTTTTAAACTATAATTCTATATTATTTTTACATGTATTAATTATATGTAACAATTTTTATCATTAAAACTTCTAATTTATACGAATTATGCAAATTATATATAATATATGTATTATATTTAATATTATATTAAATATTTAATTTAATATTAAATATAATAAATATATTATATTTAATATTATATATATATAATATTAAACATATATAGCTATTATTTTTTGTCTTTCATCAGTTTTTCCTGTCATCTTTATAATTGGCCTCGGGTAAATAAGAATGTTCATCATAATACATCGTCTCTTGCCAGACCCGCACTATAATAAACTACTGGCTCTTTATTCCTCCCACTTTACGATATATCATAAAAGTCTAGCGAATCTCCAAGTTGCAGTCAGAGAATACACACTAATAAAATATGCGGAAGTGAGAAGCAAGTGAGAAAAAAGTAGATATAGGGCTCGACATGAAGGAAGGTGAATCGTTAAAGACGACTATTTTTTTGTATGATGTATTGTTGCTTATATTGTCAGAAGTTCTTCATAAAGCAGCTTTCTCGCGATAACGACGACGAATATCCCGAAGACGAGAAAAGAAGACAAAAGTCAAGCGAACAATCTTGAAGCTTGTCATTCTCTTATATTGTTTTCTTTCTTAAAGAAATCTGTCTTAAAAGTTTGTCAAAGTCGTCATCTATAATTAATGTTAAATTGAGAATAAATAGATATTGTATGTATATATATAATAATAATAATAATAATTAAATTTAATAAAATTTATATTTCAATGTATATATTATTTTTTTTCAAACAAATTTCAATTAAATTTGTAAACTTTCACTAATATGACATATTTTCCATTTTCCAATTGTTTCACGTGCTCTAATTGAAAATTACAGAACGTATATTGATTAAAGGTAAAAACCTAAGCGGATTAATTATCTTCAATCCTAATATCCTCGTATATTAATTAACGGAAAAACGAGACGACCGCGTTCGTTAATTAATGAATCGATTGCGCCACAACATAATTATTATCTGCGAAATTAATTGCTGTTAAACAAATGGAATACGAAGTATAATTTAATTAATAAGATTAATAATTAAAATTTATAAACAATGTGCTAACATATATATTCAATTTTATGCTCAAAAAGATATGCATTTCCAACAATCGATTCTTTCGTATCCCAACTCGTAAATATTATACGAGATTAAAATTTTTAGAATTTTTTTCTTCAGCGTGTCCAACCTGCAATATTCAGTTTCATAAAAATCCCTGTTTAAAATCTTTATAATTTATTTGTATATCACTTTGGACATTTTCTGTCGTGAAACGATTTATATTTAGTATAATGTGAAATGCGTTGCAATATTATTTGCAAATTCATTCTGCTTGTTTGACATTATTATAATTCAAACAAAATTAGTAAAGTTTATATACCGAGATAATAAGTACAGATTTAATCCTCCAGTGATATGATTCTTCGCTAGATTGCTTTTACCTCAGCCAATCTTGGTGATGACAAACGCCCGCGACGATTTTTACATCCGGTTGCATCGAGAAATGGCACGAACGTCGTTTGTTGAGAGAGTAAACATTCCGCGAATATCGTTCCGTATCGAGCCTCCAAGTGATAGCGATAGACGTGAGGCGCGAAGTACCCTGCGTCTTCCGCAGTGATGCGAGCCGCATATATCGTACGACCACGTACATACATAGATACACGTGCGGCCGCGGTATGCATGCACCATCATGTGCGTGCGCGTGTGTGTGTATATATTGTATACATGAGTTTGGATGGAGAGAAGAGGGCACATGCACATGCACATGCATTCAGGGCCGCAGCTCAGTATGCCGCGAGCAAACATTTACGCGGTTGCGATAAATCAATTTAGTTGTCTTTGATAAAATAATTTGTACATCTGGACCGTGTATTATTGTGCGCGGAGAATCGTCGTGCATTAATTCGCGAGCCAATATTTAAGCTCGGCTTTACGTGTGCAAGAAAGCGTAAATTCATGTCACGAAGCTATAGCCGTATAGCGATACCGCATGCGAAGAGTACAATTAAATTTATATACGAGAGAAAAGACATCGTTAAAGATGTTAATTTTATTTTCAATTTACTTACTGTTAAGTTCTTAAAATATATTTGACGATGAAAGTATGATTCGATTCAATAATTTATCGATAATAATATTTTTTTATTTTTAAATGAGCGAATTTAATTTAACAATTTTATTGTTATAATAATTTGACATCTATTTTCTATAATTTTATTGTCGTGAGCAAAATATCTACACAGATTTTTTAAATAAAAAAATTATTGATTTATTTATTTTATATATTTATCTACTGTTTTTTATTAAATTCAAATGACATATTAAGGTCGAGTCTTTATTCTCGATGGAATACATGCGGTTTCCAGTTCAACCAATTATAAACTTCTCTATTATCTTTTATTTATGTCGCTTTGGTGATTTTTTTCATACAACAATGAAATAAACATTTGTGATTATATGTTAAATATAAAATCGTACAATAGAAAGTCACGCTGCGTGATAAAAGTGTTAGAATATATCTTAATTCGATCTGTAGCATAAATTGAGCTCAAAGCGGCCCTGCATAGGTACGTAGGTACATTGTGCATGCGATAGGAGTGGGTTTCAATGTTCTTCTGACCGTTCCAGCAAGCCGTATTGTTTTCTCTAGAGTAGGGCTTCGGCGCAACCATTGTTAGGTCCTCGCGTTTTTCGCATGGGGCACTTGATCTTTCGCTTTGTCTTTTCTTCTAGCACACGGGACAGACTGAAAAACCAATCATGATACACGAGCTTCTTATTACACAATTCTATCGTTAGCTCGGCGACCCTGTATCGCGTTTTATCAGAATTCTATGGACTGCTATCAGGGTCACGAAAGATTCTCGAAGTAACATTTTCGACTTTATGCGATATAAAGGACAATATAAAGGACATAAAGCCCAGGGAATGTTTCTTGCCGTTTCTGATATTACTTCGTGCTTTTGCCAGAAGACGTTATTTCGGACTTATTTATCGCGCACGTCACGTTCCTTTAGACCTGTATCTCTATTTGTTAAGAAAAGTTCTTGAGATTTTCATGAGCTATTTCTATACATTTCTATCGCGAAGCGACGAGAATTTGTTCTTTTTAGTCTATGCAAAATCCTTTCTTTAGCGACGCAGTGGCTTTCCCGCGATAACCAATTCAAATATCACGAATCCCGAATTTATCAATCACAAGTGTCGAGTTTGGCATGCGAAACACGAGGAGAAAGCCGAAGCGGAAGAATCGTTCTTTTCTGTTGGTCGTATAACCGGCGCGATTCTTAGTTTTCGCCTCTCGGTTCCGATCTTTTTCGCTTCTCGCTCACGGGAAAGCTCTCGATCTTAACGACTCCGTAAATTTTCGGCGTGTGTACGGGCTCGAGAACTCGGTGCGTCGCTCGTACAAAGGCGCCATTCCAAAGCTGGATGGAATTACGTGCATAGAATTACGAAGGCGGAAAAGGGGACTGGCGCGTAGCGACATGGCGCGTCGCGGCGTTTCGATCGAAGGGCCACGGATGCCGTGACTGAAGGGAATCCTCCGCTAGCTCGCGTGTTCGCCAGGAATGTCTGACTCGCTAGCTTATTATCATTTATATCAAACTTCGTGATAGGGCACGCAACCCGTTCGCTGAAGTCTTATCAGCATTTCCAACTTTTTTTTCCAGACAGTCGCAAAAAAACTTGCGTTTACATTCTCTCCCTTACATGGTTTCCATCAACGAATGAATATTATTTAGGTATATTATCATTATTTCCTCGTTATTGAAGATCCTATTAATATTATAGTACTAATATCCAATATTGCTATATTTCACGTTATCGAAATTCTGAGATCTGTGTATTGATTTAATCTGGATACTACGTTAAAACTGTTTTAATCGAACTTCTTTCACTCCGTGCGTCTGAAATCCATCTAACAACTATGTCAACAATTTGAAACTTAAAAGAAAAGTTAAAACTTAAATAATGTCAATCGTGATTTCTCCTTTTTATTCTTTATTCTCCTCTTCTTCAACATTCGGCTTCCACGGAAACTTGCCGAAATTACCAACAATCCAACTTTTGCTCATGTATGTTATATGAATGTCAAGAATCGGCAAGGTCTTAAAAATTGATGGGAAACAGCGTAGAATGACATTCTCGTTAACATGTGTTAAAGCCCGCTTGTCATGTTTAGCGAGCTTAGCAAGCATGTCGTAATCTTGGAACGTTAAAACACGTGTGTTGCGCCCTATTAAAGGTATTTGGGGGTAACATCCGTTCGCGTGTATCCAGCCAGCCAGCCAACCGGTGTTCCCAGCTTCCCGGAGACGTTTTCCCTTCTCGTGTAACGACGTAACTTCGCAGCAAGGCCCCGCGCACGTGCTTAACGAGCGTTGAACTTTCGTGCCGCTCGTTTCGGATGTTACTGCAGGGATAATTTAACGGATAACTTGGTGAGCGTGCATGGCCCGACGACGTAATTGCACTGTAACGTTTTTCCACCGTATTCTTTCTCGTCCCGACGCGACGGCCGAGACCATTGCTTCGCGACGGATTATTGTTACAGCAATGATTGATTAAACGAATTATTTACTTCGCGGATTTTTATCCAGATTAAATAATACTTGCGATAAATAATTACTTGCGAATCTCAATGGCTCTCTCTCTCTCTCTTTCATTTTAATAATATCTTGGAATTAATATAACTGTAAATTAAAATTAAAAAATTTATAATTTATTTCTAAATAATTTATTAATAATATAAATATTATAATATAAAATTTTATTTATTTATAATAATTATTTTAATTCTCAGAGACAGAAGCAAGTAGCAAAATTTTATTCTTTATTTTTTTCAAATATAGTTTGTATTTTAATAAAATTTAAGGTATATGCGTGTTAGGTTTTTCAAAATATTTAACATCAAGAAAGAAAAAGTACAAATAAATTTTCGTTAAAAATGTCAACTTTAAATTATTCGCGAAATATATCTGCAGAGTTAACCCACTTTAAAATCGGCCTATACTACTTTCTCAGACATACACTTTCGAGTAGTACAACTCGAGCATTGTTCAGGAATAAAAGAGTATCCTTTCGTATTCTACAACGCGTGCAACCGCGCACCTCCGTCTTCTTGACATAGCCGTAAAGTGTATCGGACGCGAATGAATAGCTCAGTAGTTCCAGAACGAGACAAATATTGTTTGGAAAGAAAGCGAACGCGCGCGTTTAGACGAGCGAGTTGCATTACAACCCGCGCGTAATGGAGTGCGTGCTTCGTTAAAAGTTACTCCCGTTCCTTCTACGACTCGAAGCTATACCCGGTGTACTTCGTTAAGCTCATTCAATAAGAATAGCGAGCACATTCTACGTTCGCCTATCCTTCTCGAGGAAAATAATGAACTGCTGGTAACTTGTAAATATTCTCCGTTCTTCTGCGATAAATGGACAGAGTAAGAGAAAATCCTTTTAAAGAGCCGCACAACAATATCAATGTCATAAAATCGCGATCTTTTTATAAATATTTGATTGTGCCGTGTTTCATGATACTTAGGTACAAGTATTTTTAGAAAGAGGGATTGTCAAAATTACTTTGTACGAAGCTATTAGCGAAATATATCCTGTCATATTAAAGCTATTATAAAGTTGTCTTCATCAACTTTTCCGGAATGTAATTGCTCTTACTATCTAATACCATTATAGAACTTCGAATTAAACTGTTAAATAATTTTTATACATGTTAGGAAAAGGGTTTTCACTTCATAATACTAGTTGTTATTATATCATTAAATACTTTTGTTTTATACACTCCAGTACAATAGAAATACACGATTGCGAGCTTACAGTATAATCTTATTGTTAGATAGCAATTTTTAAACTTCTTGATTGCAAAATGCTTTTTCAGTAGCAGAATTAATAATCCTAATAACCGAAAAATAAACTATATTTAACGTTAGATTTTTCTTTAATGTCTCGAACGCATTAAAAACTTTCCGAAGATTATTTCGCCTATATTTAAACTGATGCGCCAATAATAAGTTTCTATTTAAAATCTTGTCTCCATAACATAAAATCTTACTATAATAATGTCAAAAAGTTCGGGATGTCACGTCATCGAAACGTTGATGCGCTCCATTAGCAACTTTTGACTAAAGAGAAAATATACAAAATAAATATAATTAAACTCCAATTAAATAGTTTCTTATAGAAATAAAAATTCTGTAAAAAGTGTCATTTTTATTAAGTTATTTTGTATTCGAGTATATGTAAAAATTCTACTGAATAATGTTAAAATGTAATTTAAAAATTCACAAGAATTTGAAAATATAAAAAAATAAATCTATTCTTTTTTATACATTATTACTTACCTATTTTATTGCAAATATAATTCAAGAATGAGAAGTAGCATATTTGCAAGTGTTAGATGAAATGTTATGCAAAGTATAATTCGAGTAGTTTTAAATTTGAATCTTCCGGCAATAAATATCTTAAAATGTTGCTAATAATATGTCTGTTATTACATTCAGCGAATGCCGGAGAAAGCTTCGTGAAGCACATTTTGAAGACCGCTGACGTAAAAGAATATGTCACTCGAAGAAAATAGCACTTTCCAAAATTACGGTGACTTGTTGAAAAATGCAGTCTATTTCGCAGTGAGATCAATTACGTCCTGCTTTCCTCAAAACAGCTCATAGTTTATATTTTTAACACGTTCGTTGCATGATTATCTCGTTATCTTGAAATGTAATATACTCGACTATGAATTATTATACGTGGTAACTCGAATTATTTCAATAGATTATTTACGGCTAGCATGGTATAAAAAGAATAAAATTCGAATATTATATCAAGTTTTTTAAAAAATAGTTAAACAATTTTTAGAAATGTGTGTGAAAAATATGTTTAACGGCGATCGTATTAATTCGTAATTTCGTAATTACGTTAAGTACTATTTTCCTCCGAAGAATTATGATTTTTTTCAAAAATTATCCTACAATAATATCTAACATACCTTGATCTAGATTCAGGAATGCATCACACACGTTGATACGATGATTTGTTCGTCCGAGAGATGTAATAAAAAATAGAAATCTATATGGAGAACGATCGATCACTTCTTTGTTTTTAATACCACGCTTACGATACTGCGCAACGAGCTACGTTCGGTCAATATTTACGAAAGGACAAAAGCTGCAGCTCGCTGCACTTACCGAAGTTAGAGCCAAAGCTATCGATCCTCGCTGCTCGTGGCATACTTTGCTTTCGCTACATTGGTAATATTCACAATATTAAGATATCACGTCAGAAATTTCAGAAAATTTTATCAATATTAAATTTACTTCTTTTTTTGGGTTAATACAATATTCGAAATTAATCAGGGAGAATATCAAAAAAATATTAACTTTAAGAGAAATCATATCAATCAATTAAACATGTAACTGTCGATGTTAAAAGTATTGAAAAATTGATAAAAAGTCTAGAAATATCTAAATTAAAAAATAGTAGGTTGCCACAAAAAACTTTTTCGCTTTTTCAGTTATATTCTGATCTAAACAAGAAATTTTAAAGGAATTTAGAGTTTTTTAAAAAAAGAATTGAAAAATTTCTTTCAGAATTAAAAAAGTACATTAAGACCAACAGTTCATTAATCAATAAAATTATAAATTCTGAAAAGCTTGTAACTTTTGTTCTCAATATACATATGAAACAGTCACCTTGCATTAATTTAACACGATTTAAATTGTAACGAAATGCAAGCTGTTCGAAATGTGGTGACTCAATGGTGCGTGTAACATATGAAATATGCAGTGTTCAGCATATAGCGCGGATGTAAAGACGAGGAAATGAAATGAGTATGAAAACGGGGCGGGATTACTGTAGCTGGCGCATGAAAGCGGACCAATTTTGCTTGGACGACCCGATACATCGCTGTGTTTACCGGCTTCGCGAAAGTGTCTTCCTACAGGGAGTGGTAAAGCGCTACGATCCACCCAGCAATTATTGCCAACAGCTGCCCAGAGTCTAACAGCTCTCGTAAGAAACGCACACATGCATATACAGAAACGCACATACATGAACATACACGTGTGACTATAATCGTTTTGTCGATACTGCCGACTACTCGAAAGACTATTCTGGTCACGCGAATTCGTGGAGTTCTCGCTTACTCATATCAGGAGCGAAAAAATTCGGATGTACCCTGGGTCTTCGTCCCCGCGCGACGCACAACTTCTAAGAAAGAACGCGAAATAATTCCGCGTATCGATATGTTTAACCTTTCAATCATTCAAGCGGGATCAGTAAAAGATATCGATGCTTAGTAAAATACATTTTTTTTAAATATAAACTAAAATATAATAAAATATAAACTAAAAATATAGACAAAAAGATATTTAAATTCTCGATAAAAGCTATAAAAGCTATGAATTAATTTTTTATGGGAATCTCTCAAGACTCCACCCGTTGATTAGTGTTACAAAAAATAGCAAAGAGATTCTGAAGGGTTAAGAAATATTTCCAAAAATAAAAAATCCGCGCTCCGTAATTACTTTGATCTACGTAATTGCTTTGATCTAAAAATATTGCTATCTACAATATCTTTATCATAATTTTTTAGTCATTTCAGATTATGTAGGGAATCTAAACAGACATAACTTTTGAATAACTTTAGAAAATTCAGATTTTTGTCCGTCGAAGCATCACTTTGTGCCGTTACGTAATCCCGATTGATAGTATACGAAACACAAAAGAATATTTGAAATTGTTTGTCGTGAGCGCGTTCTCTTTCTCTCTCTTCCTCCCTCTCGTAAAGCACGGCACGTCAAAATAACTCCTCTGGCAAATTTACGTTAGGCAGTTGCTCCGACAACGTTTACGTTGTAATTCAAACTTGCAACGAAAGATTATTTCAACGCTACGTTTACTCGTTTAGAAAAGTCATTTGGATTTATAAAACAAATCCTTTCTTTTAAACACAAAGGCACATTTTACAAAAGGTTTAAGTACTATAATAGATACATATGTACATAAGAGAAACGCAATTCTTACTTTTAATAAATTTTAATGTAGATTTCTTTGAGATGGCAGTTGTCTTTTTTGTTTACATTAAGCCACACGATGTCTTAACAGTTTCCAAAGAAATTTAATTATTTGGCTTTGACGGTGAGTTAACTCGACGTTCCGTTACAGAGACGTTCTCAAAGGACAATTTAACTCGTTTTCTCCGCTAATCGGTCTTTTACTGCCGTTATTTTGCAAAATATACATTTTGATACATAATTCTTTATATTCTTATGATATGCATTCAGTGTTTAAGCAGAGATGACCTTCTTCTTATGCTAGCACAATTAAACACCATATGCTAAATAGTTATAAAATTTTGAATCTGGCGAAAAAAAAAGAGAGTGCGTGCGGAATATAAAAATTCCTTTTTAGATATCGATAAGATAACTTTAGGAAAAGCTATCCAACAAAGTTGCATTCAGTAATTACGATACAAATTTTTCAGTCGAATAATTTTACAATATCAATCAAACTTGCGCTGCATTCGACGTGTTTACCAGCGAAGTTTGTTATTCCGGTAATGATGGCGACCGCGCAAAATATCGCTCGCGAGAGAGGGGCACGATCTGGTTTTTCGCGAAAGAGTAAAACTTCATTCACGTTCATCGATGCGTTCACCGATGCTCGTGAGGAGAAAAAAAAAAGGCGACCCGGTCACACGGCAACCTTCACTCGATTGCTGGCGAAAGGGTTACGGCGATGAGAGCAAAAAGGGTACGGGGCACGTGGATGGCCATTGTGTCGGCCATAATGCAGGAGGGACAAACGCAATTTGTCGCGTCACAGCGGATAGTCAATCGATTAGACACGGGATACGCCACAACAGGTGCATGTGCGAGCACATGCACGACGACTGCCGGATTACGCGTGTAGGGATTCCCATAATTCCACGCGAATGCGACGAGTAGCCGCTCCAATTATGCAGATCGTGCCGTCGCGCGCGTACAACGATACAATTAATTTTAGAATTTATTTGCGCGTTCACGCAACGTTATTCGTTAATGGCGAACGCGATAGTGGGTTCATTTCTGATCGCAGTTTGGGTAAACGCATGGAAATATTGTTACGGTTTACGCGGTCGGAATAACCTGCCGACTTTGCACACTCCAATTACATAATTACGATCGTAAAAATTATAATAATTAATTGTGATAGATGTCTGTTAAAAATCTTCTAATACATGACCTGAGCGTATATCTCATTCATTCTTATTTGCTTTAAGCTTTTCAGTTTTTCTTATTATTAAAAAATTAATAAGTTTACTTCAAATATCGAACGCCAATTTTGTTTATATTAATCATGTGATATTTACTTAAAAATTTAATTTTTGTATTATACAGAATATTCTATGAAAGAAGCATTATTTGATTGATAATCCAGCTGACTGATGATAAAAAATATTCCTTATTTATTACTGACTCGAGGGAGAACGCTAAATCGTCCGCGTGAAATATTTCTCGAACTATTAGAAATTTTTGTGTATACCGCAAGGTATTTCAGGATCGTGACGTCCGGGATATAAGTTCGCGTGGTGTCAGGGACGGCATCGCGGGTGGTGAAACGAGAGCACGCGGTTCACTGCCTCTACCTTGATTATAAAATCGATAGTGCACGGCAACATGTACGAGTCGTGCTCTGCATACTGTTCTTCGTTGACTTATGACACACCGTTCGGCACGCGCCAACATACGTCCTTTTGATTGCTCTTTGATACTGACATCGCGAGTTAACTTTTTTCCAATTAAATTGTACTCTCCGTGGATCCAACCCTCGGCGTAGTTCCACCGAGATGATATTTGTTCGCCAGTGTCGACAAATTGAAGTGTACGCTTGTGTAAATAGAGGATGAAGTGAAAATTGATGAAACAGACGTGAACAACGAAGATGGGAAGCGTAATGGAAAATCACATGACTGTTGAATCTTGTTTTCTTCCTTTTTACCGTTAGTGTTGACAAATTATTGAAATCAGGCAGCATGTTAGTTTGCTGCTTAAAAAATTGTAGTTAACTTGGAAAAAGAAACATGTATTTGTATGAAGTAAGTATAATGTAACATAACTGCTAAGAGAGATTTCAAAAATTACTTTTCCATTGAGAATAAATTAGGATTTTATCAGAATCACGAATGAAATATTATTTATGAGCAGCTTATGATGCTCTCGGTATGAATAAAATTTTTCTTTACATTTCGTAATAAATATTAAGCAAAATATCATTTTCCGGAGATAAGCAAATTTTGCTGGCACTTACAGTCTCTTTTATGTCAAATATTTAATTATGGATATTTCCAGTAACTTTCCAGTATTTTTTATCTTGCGTTATGATCGTATTTGACTTTTAAGTAGTATTACGTTGGCCGCTTAGTTCTTAAAATCTGAATGGGGAAAATTGTAGATTCATGCTACTTCGAATAGCTTAAATGACTTACTCTGTCAAATAAAAAAAAATTTTTTTTTGGGTGTATAAAAGATATAAAAAATTTTTAACGTTATTATTTATGTCTATAACTCAAATATTAATGTACAAAATGTACGAATTTGTATATACACACATACATCATTCGTATCCACAAAATATAATATATCGAAATAATGTCCTTTCACATGCACTGAAAAATATTAAAACGTTGCAACCTATTATTGCAACAATTAATACCATGGGTTTTATTTACGACTATATCGCAATTACCGACATTTATTACAGTATCGACACCATGTGTGCATCGCATACGTGTTATAATTGCAGTGCATCATAATTTTCCTGTATAATCATGAAAGCTTCGATACACGACATTTCTCTTTGTCTCATATTGATAACAACGAGCGAGTATGGGAATGGGACGCGGACATTAACGATGATACGATCTGGATTTTGGTCGGTAATGTTCCGGAGAAAATAGCTGGCATGGCTGGCACATGTTTGTAACGTACCATTGATCTGTCACGATTATTACGGGATGTCTATGTCACCGCCATCGAGTCTGTTAATTGTCAGAACCACACGAAACTAATTATGAAACATTCGCGGATACGAAATGTTTAGACCTTACGTCATCGACATGTAATAATTGGCGTAAGCGATGTAGCCATTACACGGGTGCACGTCATGTAATCAATAAATTTCTGCATATTATACGTATTTACAATAATTGCATGAAGCTCGTATCAAAGGTGTATTAAGTGAGATGCCAACATAAAGGTTCATATTTTGTGGCGGTTCAACTTTGATTAATGATCAACCTGAGAGTTCACATTCAGTTGAGAAACAAATTATGAGAATCAAAACATGAAATCATTCACTTCAATACATTCATATATCAAGTAGCAGATTAAATAATCGTATTAATTTAACTTATTCATTTCAAAGTAATAGATATGTATAAAATGTTATGTTTACGTATACTTTTATGCTCTTAATTTGATATATACACGCATTTATGTACATGTAATATATATCTAATATAACATTCTCATGCAGATCTATTAATAAAATAAAAAATAATACATCACTTACCCTATGATGATTGCGCCCTCGTCTGGGACCGTTTCGTTTCTTTTCCATCCATTTTCAAATTCACTTTTTGCACTCACAATATAACATTCGCGTAAACATAGCTAATTACGATCGCGTGTACTAATCGCCAGAATATAATAGTCATACAGCACTTTGAACAGCACCCCTGTTGTTCAAAGTGCTGTACAAATGCAGCGACGGACTTTACTATATTGTATATTGCGACGCAATAAGAACACGAAAATACAGAAAGCTTCTCATGATCGCTAATCTCGCAAATAAGAATAAAAAAAAATAAAATCCTTATATGGCAGAAAGTTTTAACAAATCACGAACGACATAAATAAATTCAGATTTATACTCAATATACATATACATGTACGCATAGGTAATGAATATTCAAATACAGGTTCAAATATAATATTAATGATACTTATTAATGAAATACGTTAAATACGCTTCTAAACTTGAAGTCGATTCGTTTCGTAACGCGAACGTTCCATTTATGGCCGAAAAGTTGGAAAATGACATTGATATTTCAGTACCGTGCAATTAATAAAATCGTGCTAATGACTAATTGAGATGCAATTATACCGAAATATACAATCGCAAAAAGTTTATTAACAGCGCGGATTGTTGATTGTTCGTAAAACTTAATTGCGTTTCAATGGACAATGCAATACACGGAGCGATTTGCTCCGGTACCTACTGTTTTGTCGAGCGAATAACGTGACAATGATGATTAACGGCGCACGGCGGTCTTATGCGTTGTAGTGAACAATGCACAAAAAATGTGTGTGATGTACATATATCAAGACCTAAATACCTTCTCCTTCCTGAAATATTTAACATATTACGAGATAAATTTTAAGTTCTGTCTTTTCCACCTTTGGTTAATTATCAAAACATCATATGGCTTCTTGTTACAACAACTCGATTCAATGAATAATATTTGCTAAATAAATTATTTAAATTGAAACTTCAAAGGGTGATACTCAAATCCAAGCATCATCAAATAGAATCAAATAATTATCGTTCATACATGTCGCACAATAATAGTTTATATAATCTTCATGTTCCATTATTCCGAGTCTTATTATTTTAACAGATTAATTAGTTAAATATTAGCTTGTATTTTAGCACTGTCCCTTACATAGTATAAATTCAAGATTTGCACGTTGGAGTATGAAAACTGTACCGTTTGAGAATTCGTTCGTCTTGCTTATTTGCAAGATTCACGGCTTCAAATCGCACGAAGTATCTGTTACGATAAGCAATTTGCTGCGAAACGGATTTACATTTATAAATTTTTATTAGTGCGAGCTAATAATTGTTTACTGTAGTAATTACGATGATTTGATATTCCCTAGTACA
Source organism: Tetramorium bicarinatum (assembly GCA_928718305.1). Taxonomy (NCBI): domain Eukaryota; kingdom Metazoa; phylum Arthropoda; class Insecta; order Hymenoptera; family Formicidae; genus Tetramorium; species Tetramorium bicarinatum. The sequence goes on from OV788324.1 coordinate 12,487,230, forward strand.
TGTATGCATGCCGCGATCGCACATTTCATTGATTAATACCTACATGACACGGAATAATTCGCGTCGTTCGAGCCACGCCGCGGAAATGATAACACGGCGCGCGCGGTAGCCTTGGATACGCAGCAGTACGGTGTTCACCATCAAAACAAACAGTAAGGTATATACAGCTAGTCTCGCCGCTTTGAAATATTTAACGCATTATATATCTACAAGGTGTCCCAACAAGAGCAGTTTCGCAAAATCAGTTTCGGAAAAATTTTTTATTAGAAATGCAATTATATATACGGATCTATATTTTATGACTTTTACCATAGCTATTTCTGTTTTATTTAAATTAGTATAAATTATTGTCACAATATAAACACATTCATCTTTTACATACTCATATGTCATACTATCGTATATTACTTTATTTATATTGTAAATGCATTTTCCTATGCACTTTCATTTATACGACGAAATATTCTGCAAATGCAGAATTTCCACATAAAAGACTGGCCCAGTGATAAACGTAAAATACGGAGATTTTACATTTTTTTAATGTAAATTATTCCTCGGTTATTATGCTTTAGCGAGTGGTCAGACGATGGAATTCCACTTTATTAGCTGGTAAGTAATACCATCGACAAGTAAAATTTTAAAATTTTTAGAGAGAAGTGAATATTATAATAAAAAAGAGGAGATGTGATATTTAAAAAAGAACAGTCTTTGGTTTACGTAATAGCTTGAAAAATGTGTATGTGTATAATCCACACGACGTTCAAAAATATGTTTTAAAACTATGCTAATGACTGTGAGTTTTTTATTATTCCTTTTATGCTATTCTTTCTTCTCCTCTAATAAAGATTTTAATGCGCTAAATTTCTATAAAATATTTTTATATAATTTGAATGAGTAAATTTATATTAGGTGTAATACTTAACAGTGACACTTGCTAGTTGGCGATGAGAGTTTTTAATGGCAAAGAAATGATCTTCATTAACATTCGCGTTGTATAAAACAGCGCGTCGAAAAGGCCAACGCCAGTTATGTCCAGCCTTGCAAAGCTCGGATGGAAACTGCGGGAGTCTTTTGATCCGCTTAATTTACATAAAGGCACGCCTCGAATGACGAAACGATCAATCAAGTCGCCGCGGGAAACGAGTTACTATCGCCGTTCTTTTCGAATGGCCGCCGCTTCGATTGGTCCGATAGTTTACACGCTTCACTAAACCGCGAGCGGCGGAAACGTTGTTTCTCCCGCTCCGAAAGTTCGTTTCTCGCACTAAGTCAAGCGCAATGCGAACATCAGACGATAACTTTGAAATGTTCGATCTTAATCAATGAGCGCTTCCTCTTTTGCCCCTTGCATTTTCCGGCACCAAAGAAATTTATTTACTTATTACGCATTCTAAACGCCTTTTTGCAGTGCAAAAAATTATAATATTAATAATGTTAATAGTAAAAGATTGTTATATTTCTTTTATTATACTTGTGCTGTAATTTTTTTAGTTATTAATTTAATTCATTTGATATTAATCGTGATACTAAAAAAAAAGCATTAATTTTTTATTATAGCTTATATTAGGTGTGATTTATGTCAAAATTTTATTTAAAATTTTACATGTAATAAAGTGGAGATATTTAAAGAAATTAGAATATGTATAAAATATACATTGAAGCATATGTATATGTAAAATTATAATTAAAGTTTGATCTTAAAATTTGACATAAATTTATCTTTTTATATTAAGTTTTAGAATAGCGTTATATTTTTATTCCATGTAATGAGAGTTACAACACTGGCGTATCAGTATTGGTTCTTCCTTTTTCTTTACTGATTTTTTAGTATAAATTGTGATATTTATTTGAATATAAATGGAATAGCAAGAGAAGGTAATCCTATAACTGCAATGCAGTTAATTCTAAGCATATTGAAAATACATGGGTATGTAATCGAAAAGAGAATTGCATTGGTCCGAATATAATGTACTTGTTCTACTGGTAGAGGAAGAAATATATGGTCCGACTATAATTTACTTATTCTACTGTGAGAGTTGAATCTATGGTCTGCCTGCGATGTACTTGTTCCATTGCAAAGAGAGAATATATGGTTTGAGTGCAACTTAGTTATTCAACTACGGATAAAAAAATTTATAAAATATTAGTATTTTGATTGTATCGACGTGTTATAATATATTGCTCAATTTGTACATGTACAACATAACTAAAAAGTTGTCATTTTTAGATCGTTTGCAAAAGAATGGTGAGAATTCAACACACTGAATGTGAAGAGTAATATATAGCTAGATATTTTTATTTCTCTACAATCAATTATTACACTAAAAAATCATAATTTAAAAATAATATTAGAAAATTTTAATGATTCAAAATATTCAAACTTATTTTCTGTTTGAGAAACTTTATTTTTAAATTTAATATCGTCATTATTGCAGCAAATGAGCGACATGGACTATATGTTATTAAGTTGTCTAATCAAAATTTTATATTACTCTGTTACTTTATATTAATATGTAATCTCGTTGTTTTATTGATAATTATCAAATTATACTCATATGAAGTTAATGAAAATCAAATATATAATTTGACACCACTTGCAATAATAATTAACCAAACTTTAAATATATCATTAATCTTAAAAAGGAGATAACTATATAAATTGTAACACAGTAATTTCTTGTATGATAAAACGGGTATCGCTGCAGCAAGTCATGCGCCTAGGATCGACACTTGAAAATCGAACTTGCGGTCGCGCAATAAAGAAAAATCGATCGAAAATATTTTCTCGCGCTAACACAACGTGTCAGTACACGTATAAATTTTCCCCGTCTTTCCGATATCACCCGTTGTAATTGCGCGTACGATTGTGCCAGGCGAACGACGCTTTGTTACACGATAGCGTCGAGGATTCCCGGCGCTATCAAGAACTGGAATTCCATTTCCAGGCCCCCACGGGCGCACTTTTTCTATTCTTCTGGTCCGGCCTGATTTATCGTCACCCTTACGCTCACGTGTTCCACGAGCTCGAGGTCTTTCTATGGGTACACCCTGCGGTACACTCACGTGATTGATACGAGGTTGTAGATCGTGGGGGTAAAGGGACGTTCCATAAGCCTCGCGTGTGGCCGGAATTCCCGATTTTTCGCTCTTTTCCCTCCCAGTCGATGTAACCTTCGAAAGTAGCCGACGATACCAGCATGTTAACCATTCGCACGTATCTCGGCTGCAAATTGCAACAGATACGTATCCTTCGAGATTATTACGTGATACTTTCAAAAAATGTATTTATTGAGATATTGTTTTAATCTCTTTATAAAAAATTCTATCAAAGTAATATTTTTGCATATTTTGATTAGTACGCTGATATTGGATTATTATAGATATGTGACTGATGACAAATAGTTCAAAAGCAAACGAAATCTATTAGCAAAACAAATTTCGTTGAATCAGTAAATCAGACTTTATGTAATGTTGTGTTCCAGAGGCTGAAGTGAGATCGCCACGTTTTACTGGGTCAGGCTGGCTAGCTTTCCCCGCCTTACGAGCTGCTTACAAGCACGTTCAATTAGAACTGGAATTTCGGCCAGAAGCATGGGACGGAGTGCTTCTCCTGGCCGGAGAGCGGGACGATCTTCAGGGCGATTTTATGGCGTTGATACTGCATCACGGTTTTATCGAGTTCAGGTATTTATATTTCACACATTACATTATATTTAAATTATTAATTAAATAATAGTAATTATTATAATTAGTATATTATAAAATGATTTGATTTTTTTATTTCAACACTACATTCGGAAAGGAATTGATACTCATATGTTTAATTAAATAGATAAAACACTTTAGAAGAAACATTGCAAAACGTTCAATATGAAATTTACGAGACGTATTAAATGTCGAGAAGCATTAGCAAAATTATCGTAAAAGAAACATGGAAGCAAACTTTCTAATAGGATTAAGTTCACAGAGGACAAGTAACATAAGAATATTAATTTAGAAATTAAGAGATCGTCGTAAATGTCGTCAAAGCATGATGAAGATTCTGCGAGAACATAAACTTCTTAAACAGTATCAAGAACGAGAGAGAGTTCATCGATTTTTTTTTGACTCCGCAAGGAGAAGCAAGTTGTATTGAATATAAAGTTATACGAGACACTTTGTAGGACACTTCGGCGCCATAATTTCGGAGACTTTGCTCTGAGTTTGACGTGGTCATTAATTAAACATTCCGTGCTGGGACTAATTTTTCGTTTACAGCTTAATAAGCCGTGACTTAATGGAGTCCATGTACGATTTATGAGCGCCGTACAAAAACTAAAAGTTTACCTTTTGCAATATAGTCTGATCCCGTACCACCTCTTTTACGGCGTTTTGCGCCATCCCGTCGAGCATCGACGGAAAACTTTTTCGCTATGAAAACGATGCCGTAGGATTTATTTTATAACGCACTACGTAAAGTTTCGTACAAATACATTCATAAAGGTGTTATATTACCACATGACACCTATAATGTTATAACGATATACTTTCTTGGATATTGCAATGTACATAATAATCCACTCAAACATTAAGATTATCCGTACTTGTAATCGTGTTTATTTATTGAAAAGTTCTGCCCAGTTAATAAATTATATTTAAATAATAAATTTAAAAATTTAAAGCAAATTAATATTTATTTTTTAAATTGTCCTGAAATCATATTTTAGTCACAAAACAAAGCGCAAAATATGAAATAACAGTTCAAAATTAATTGAGATGCAAGGAATAGAATATTCGCTGTACATTTATTTTATAAAATATTGTGTAGGCTTAATATCTTTTAGCAATTTACAGCACTAACACAAACCCGACATCTTTGTCATTTGTGTAGTAAAGTCGAGCCAGGGTAATAATGATAAGGTAATAATAAGAGCTATTCTGTTTATCATCGCATTACTTACTGAAAAAATCGCGTTAAATATTAAAAGATACTAAACGTTATCACAAATATTACAGTAAGCAATTATTAACTTGCCTTAATGAGAAATCAAAACAGAGATAATTACTTTTTAAAATAGATGTTTTGCACGATTTATTGACTTTAAGCTGCGAATCTCGCAAATAAATAAACCGAACAAATTCTTAATTTAAACGAAACGTTTTCATAAACCGTAAACGCGCATACAAGTGTACCGAATTTATATTACGCATGGTAATATTAAAATATAAGCTTTATTACTACTGTACTTATTAATTAAATGTATCGTTTGGAGTAGAAATCGAAACAACAGAGAATAGGGATTATAAACTATTGTTTTGCGATATGTACAGGCGATAATTATCTTCTCAGCTACGCTTGGATTCGAATGTTGTATCGCGCTTTGAACTTTTGGTTTAAATGTAATTTGCCTAACATTTCGATATTGATATCGTGAAATAATATACAAATCGTCGGATTCAAATAACGAAAATCCGTAGTTTGTCGAAATTTATCGAAAATTATATACATATAAATTAAAATTAAAGAAATAAAATATTTAATCCTTCAAATCGTTGCTCTATTTTTTGTAACACATCGACGCAAGGGGTCTTGAGATATTTAGAGAATGTAAAAAATTAATTTATATCCTTTGGAAATATTTTTTCAGACTTTCATTCAAAATTCAAACAATAAAGTTTGTGTTTTATTACAAAAAAATGTGTTTTACTAAACGTTGAAACTTGTAAAAGACTCCACGCAACGATTAAAGGATTAAAATTTATTTCACAATATACATTAAATATTTCGAAGAAGCTTGAGATTAATTTACGGCGCGGCCTTGGTGTTTGTTTTTATGTGTACCTCGTTACGGCCTGCACAAGTCGCCGCGCGTCGTCATTCGCACGACGAGACTCAAGTCGGCAGGTAGCAGAGTGAATTGCTCCGTATACCGTTGCATCGGAACGCGATTATTTTTTACGAACATGGAACAAACCGTGTGATTAATTAATTTTCACGATTAACTAAATTTTAATTGTATATTTTCGTATGATCGCATTTCAATTAGTCACTAATTCGACTTTGTTAATTATTCGGTATTGAAATACCAATATCATTTTTGAATTTGTCAGTCATAAATGGAACGTCGCGTGTACACGGACGGATAGACTTTGAATTCAACAATGTTTAATGATGTTCAGTTAATGAATGTAATCAAATTTATATTTTAATATTCATCTACGACAGTATAAATTCGGTAATTGCACATCGTTCACGAGTTGATAAAAATCTCTACCATTTGAGATTTATTCATCGTGTTTACTTATGAGATTTGCGGGTGTCGAGGGGATTATAAAGCTTTATACTTTTTTCGCATTTTCTTTCCGTTACGATGTGCAATAGTATAGTGCGCATCGTGCGAAATTAACGTCGAGAGTGCTGTGAGATAATCTTATTCTGGTGATTAGTGTAGTCGCAATTAGTCGTATTTTCGCGAGTGTTGTGAGTACAATAAACGAATCCGACAATGAGAGGAAGAAAAGAATACATGGAAAGTGTCGGACGATGGTGAAGCGACCATGGGGTGAGTAAATATAACATCTCATAGAGACTTATTACCTTAGAATAAATGTGTTCTAGGATAAAGTGGTACAAATTTATATTTGGAAGTACATAACAGTCAGTTTGTTACACACAGATTGTCAAGGATAAGTAAGATTTTCAGGAGAATCATAATTTAGAACATCATGAAGAAATAATATATTAATAATTTTAGTTTCTTAAAAATAGTTTAATGTCAAACAAATTATAAGACATTCAATTTCTGTGTAAATTGTACAGATAAAACAAGAAAAAAAAGAAAATGACAAATATAAAATATTGGCACTTTTGAAATATATAATTTTTACTTAAATTTTTTCTTCATGGTGTTTGCATTTCATCGATAATGAAAAGATTAAAACAAGATGTTCATGTTCATTCTGTACATATTTAAATAAAATAAAAATTAATTATATTTAAAATAAGGAAAAATTAATTGTTGTATTACTTTATTTTCCACGTTCTCAAAATTTTTTCATAAAATTTGCGACCTGTGTTTAGCTTTTATTCGTTTCTAGGATTAAATATTATAAGCTGCGCAAGAACAACATTTAATATTTTTTAATGTGTGTCGCGAATATATAACTAAAAAAAGAGAAAATATTTTAATGTTAGATATTTCAACTGATTTAATCAGATATTATAATTATTTCAATTAATAAAAAAAGTCTATGATTATTAATTATTTTTTCTTAAACTCTCACAAATAAACCAATTATATTTTTTAAATAAAAATAACTAAATTAAAACAGTTTGTATTAATATCGAAACTATACTATGTAATATATTATCAAATGAATAAATTACCTAAGTATAAAATAAAAATATGAATATGATGAATAAAAAGGTGACAAATTTCACAAGAAGAGATTTATTCAAGAAAGAAATGTACGCTCTCAGAGAATAGATGCGATAGTTTCTATTCAGGTTTTATACTGCGATTGCACATCACATAAAGGGATTGAAATCATAGATCAGATATCAAATTCATAGATGCATCCATCAAACGTGCCACGTAATTTATTCATTGACTGCCTATTGTTTCCCAAATTCGTTTCTACACTTCATTAGTCGAACGTTTAAATGCTTAACCGTATAGATTTATTATTCTATTAACTAAGCAGAGAATATTATTGTACGTTTACATATTAGCAGATTACTTTCACAGTAAACGCGAATAGATTATCGCCAATGATAATTTCCATATTGATTGTGGCAAATAGCATTAACCATGTTCCAAAACAGTCGCAAATATTATTGAATGCTAATCATATTTTTTTCTCATCATTTATGAAAGCTTATTTAGCTACTGATTTAAGATTATAAAGATTACACGGTATTTGTATATTTTATATTTATTTTATATTAAGATTATGAAGGTTTACAACATATATTTATACGAATTTCTAGAAAACTGACTTATTATTTCATCGCGAAACAAAATACATTCTTTATGCTTAAGCCGGATTGAGTAAACGAGCATGAATATACACGAGTGAACAATTTACTTTAATAAACAGCATCGCAAATACTGCAGGTGGCTCCGTTCGCGCTCATTGAAGTTTATTTGCGCTCATTTATACTAGATTTAGCCTTTACGTCTCTGACTTTATATCAAAATATATGACAAAAGAACGTTATTATGGATTCCGTACTGATAACGTCCGCGTGATATTCCGCGACGTGTCTAACATTCCCAATCGATTAACCCTCGTACCTTTCTGCGATAAGGTTCGATTGCGGCAGCGGTGTGGGCACCGTGAGGAGCACGGAAACGGTGAAGCTGAATGAGTGGAACACCCTCAGTGTCTATAGACATCGATGGGACGCCTGGATCCAGCTGAATCAGGAGAAGAGGGTGGAGGGACGATCGAAGGTAAGGGCACTTCATTTTATTTCCATCAAGGCCAGACGCCGGATATTATTTACCCGCGTACACCGCGGATTCAAGGGGGGGAATCGATATTCCGCAGCGAGGCGGGACGTATTATCGGGATTACCAGTGAGTTTATTCGAATTCTCGAGATTCTTATGGTGACGTCCACACACCACTCGCTCGATCGCCTCTCTTGGGACTTTTCCATTCGTGTATTTTATGTAAAAACAGAATGAGAAAACGAAACTCAATTGATTGCGATAACAGTAATTCATTGTCGCTCGTAGCGGTAAATAAGCATTTCATTTCGCTAAGTAAACATTAGTTTGAAATATTAACTGTTAAAATGTCTCTCTCTCTCTCTCTCTCTGTTTGTTTTATTAGATATCTAAAGTAACGATAAAAAAATGCACACACAAATTAACGAGTGCTATCAAATGAATTATATATTATAATAAAAGAATATACAAATGCAAATGGCATTATATTTCAATAATATTCATTATTCTACTCAAACATTATCAGTGTTCATGGTCAGCTATAGTAAGATAAAATTATTTCTATTCGACGAAATCCACTCGCGAAGTTTAATGGCACCAAGGTGGAACCAACATTAAACGCTGTTGTATCTCACGGAAACTTCCTGGAAACTTTAATGAGAGAATGTAGTCCGGAAATTGAAGAAACGTTCTTACATTTCGAAACTTCTTTCTTGGGGTATTCCATGTGGGCTGCGCAAAATTTTGACTTTCTTTTTTTTTATTTTGCGCGTGAAGTTGGAACTTTGTTGCGAGTTATATCGATATGTGCTAAAACACATTATACAATGTTGCAGCAACAAAACTTCGGCTTTCTTGAAAATTCTCATTTTGCTATAGAAGTCGGAAAAACTTCGCATGAGAAGTTCCCTAGTATTTTCGCTGTCCTAGATATCACAAGAAATAAGATGCGAACAGCAGACTTTGAAAAGATCGCAATTCTCACCACAAGAAAAATAATAAACGTTATGTTATATATTTTGCATAAGAAAACATAGAAGACACAATACTCTCTAATTAATTTCATCACATATAATTTAATGTTTAGTGTATACAAATATGTTAAGTATATAATGTTAAAAATTGAAAAGTTAAAATTGTGTGATCTTTGATTGAAAAAATTGAAAAATTTAATGTAAATAATAGTAGGATAAAGATAGTTATGAAAAAGTATGTATAAAATTTTAAAAAAAATACAGAAATACTGACATAAGAAGCTGAAGAGAATATAAATAGTCAAATATATCGAGATAGATGGTGGAGATTAAAAGCGAAGCGAACCACACCCCAGAACGAGGCCGCACCTTCTCGATCAATCTAATCAGCAAAAAGTGCCACTGCCCATAAAACATGTCTGAATAAGATACTTCCAGCCAAGTAATCGTCTATCGATTTCGCTCTTTCCAATATTAATCCGTTTCAGTTGATTATCCTTACGTACGTTCGAAGTTCATTAAAAATGCATAAGTTCGAAAAGCGCGTAATAAAGGAAATCCGTGCAATAAAATCAAATTTAAAATTTATTAAGAAAATAACTATTGTAGAAATATATTGTTACATAGCTGTATTATATCAATTTATTGTACATAACTAACAGTTAACTAAAGACAAAAACAAAAGTTTAGCAAAAAGTTTCTATCGAGATATTTTAAAATCGATCAACACATAATAACATTAAATAAGTTTATTGTAAATAATTGTAAATTGTAATTTTTATGTTTTATTTATTTCGAAAAAAGTGAATTCATAAGTATGAAGGAAATATTTATTAGTACTATTAATATTAATAATTTAATATACAGCAATTAAAAGATTTATATAATATATTTTTTTAATTGTAATAATTGATGCAATTATATTAGTTATGTATTAGCAGCATTAATATATAAATGATATCATCGCCCATTAAACAGAAATAATTATTTTATAATTATAGGGACAGAGAGAAACAATAATGATTATAACAATTACTATTGATTCAATTATTCCATATTATCTATACTCAATTCATAAACCACGAGATTTCGATGTTCAATTATATTTAAATACGATAAAAACCTTTTTTTCACTACTATTAAAGAATTATATAGATCTGTCAAAGATATTTTCATAACACCACATGATGTATTAATAAATTTTTATTTGCGGTATATATACGTATATACAGATGTCAAAATTATTTAATCATCACGTCGATTAATATATTTAATCTCCGAAACCACATGCCATATGCAAGTATATCGTAATAATTTAATTAGTTTTAACAAAATAGAATGAGACATCGATTTTACTCTACGGTTACGAACTTTCGCATCTTTAAAGTCAGAAAATCGTGCTTACTTAAGAGTCAGTGATTTAATTTACGATGCATCAGCGTGCCACAGAATAATGCAACTCCTTTCTGATGCAAACGCCGTATAATGTTCTTTGACGTATGAGGCTTCCATAGTCGTTTTGCAAACGAATACACGAATCTTATTGTTAACTAACCCGTTCCTTGCTTTAATTGTATTCGGCGCTTGTTGCTCTTGCGCTTCTTGTTCTTTTTTCTTAATTTGGTTTGCATCGCTTTTTCTGCTTCGCCCATTTGCCTTGCTATTTTGCAAATGAGATGCGGCGCCAAGAACGAAGAATCAAGTGTGTAACTGAGATTCACAAAACGTTTTTACACGTTGGTGATAACGGATAAATTTACAAAGTCCTTATTAATATAGATATTTTTAAACGATTTGACGATACATTTTTGTACCATCATATATTTTTACATATTATTATTAATCGTTACGTACATTTCACGAAAGACATTAAGGCTCCTTTAGAACATTATGGTATAAATGTAAGCACCTCGAAGTATGATAAATATATTCGAGTTAATCAAGCTCGATAATCACCATTGACTGAACACTGAATATTAAGAGAGCAAGTACCGTCGATAAATGTCTCATCTACTTTTTCTACCAATCCTCTTTCTTCAACGAGTCTCTCAGGCGTTCAGAATAGCGGTATGATAACGAGGAATTATCGGTTGGTTCTCGACCCATCTGTTTTTCCCAGGCTAGGTTTAATTACCTTTAAAATCGGGCAGCATCGCCGGCAAATGGCTTCGCGTTTCAAGCCCACTTTATCCTAGAGTGCCATTAAGCACTTGGTGTCCTAACGACAGCGTCGTAATTAGAGAAGCCATCCCTGACCTCTCCGCTGTCTTCTTCTGTTCTCGCCTCTTTCTCTTTTTTCTCTCGCCTTCTTTCTTTTTTTTTGCCCTTCGCCACATTCTCTTCTCTTTAGGGGGAGAAAAAAAATAAGAAGCTAAAGCGAAACTGGTTACCAAAGCGATCGCGCGCGTGATCTTTTCATCCGATTTGAGGAATTTCCTTTAAGAACGGAATTCGAGAAGCGATGATAGTCTACGATCGCGCGCGAGCACGTGCATTCGAATACAAAATGCATGCTGAACGACTTCATGTATGACAATGGGCATAGTTTGTCGTCCTATACGAGGTGAAGAATGTGAGAAATGTGTAATGCGAAAATAACACGGATTTCAAAGAGATGAAAAATTTCCTATTTACGTCATTTGCTGATATTGTTGCGCCTTTTGCAATTGCTGTCCACAATGCAGTTGCCAATTTTAATTTTTAATTTATTCGTTTTATAATTAAGGCTTTTGGTTTCACGATGTAATTAATTCAAAGCTTTTTTTGCGAGAGACAAATTTATTACAAACATCTTAATATTTTTATTTTCTATTCTTATATTAATGCAGTACATTAATAAAATTTTTTAAATTTAAAATCTCTAAAAGTGAACTTTATTCACAGTCGAATTATTTTATCTTAATAAAATTATTTCATTTTATCATACACTTAAATATGATTAAAATATTTCATAGAGATGATTTTTATACCGTTGACAGTATTGTCATAGAAGTGTGCAAAGAAACGGAAAATAGTGCTGGGCTTGTACGCCGAATGGAATAATTTCATGCATTAATCAGGCAACCGTGCAATTGCGCCGGTTCGTGCGTTACACTGCAACTACATATGTATAACTAGAGAATTCCGACTTCAATTGCAGGGCTTGTTCTCGAGAATTACGTTCCGCGAGCCGCTCTTCGTCGGCGGGCCCGGAAACACGACCGGTTTGGAGCGACTTCCGGTGAGGACCGGATTTAAGGGCTGCATCCGGCATTTGGAGGCGAACGAGCACCATTATCGCTTCCCATTGGCCCCGCAGGGCGACGCCGCGAATGGATTCGACATCGGTGAGTATAGCATCGCGGCGTAGCATCCGGTTTCGACATTTCACCAAGCCAAAGTTTCCTAATCGTCGAACTCTCTCAGTGATCGGGAGAATTCGAACTGGAACTGAAGTAGTTTCGGTGACAATTTCTTGTTGCTATTGTATTTATTTTTATACTTATAATATCGCGACGCTAAAACACTTAAATATTCTGACGCCGGTTACATATTATATGGTCACTATAATTTTCACAGAGTATATGAAAGTTTGAAGAGCACGAAAATAGTAGCACAGTAAAATGTATATCAATAGATTAGTATTAATACATAGGTTTTTAAATTTATTATTGCAACTGACAACTTAACGTTGTGCAGTATGATAGTTGAACTAGTTATTATGTTTCTCAACCAATAAAGTGATATACGCATTCGGAGATTTGAATTACTTGCTGGAATCTGCTTCCAGCAACGAGAAAAAAAGCACAAAGAATATATTCGGAGTTAAATCGAGCGGGCGTCGGAGGATTTGCCAACTAAATTCATGTGACACCTGTTGTCCGTTTGTCGATATAGCTGTTAATTCGGTCACCCGGTAGCGCTCCGTTGCATTCTGACCGATCATGTCGTAGATGCAAGGCAGCTAATTAGAGTTCATAGTTATTAATTGTTTCAAATATTTTAGCTCTGGTTCCACGTCAACTTTACAGCTGTCGCACAATGGAAAATAAATAATAATAATAATAAATCTCCGCACACGGGAGCGCACAAGCCACCTTTATTATTTCGTTGTTTGCACGATAATAAATGATATACCAGTTTCGTATTAAATGTCGCTTTCTCTTTTTTACAACTAGTGATTTATTAGGAGGAAATTTGCATTGTACTGTTATTCGAGTTATACGTTTGCTTATGTCAATTGTTTATGAGAAATGCATGAACAAGCTTTTCCAGACTACAAAGATGATTATATATTCAATTAAAATGGATTCAATACATGATGATTGAATAGCACACTCGTTGTATCAATGTTGGGACTTTATCGATCATATTTTTATTTTATCAAAAACAACGTATAAATGTCTATTTAAATCTAAATAGTTCAAAAACTCGAATTTCTTTACACAATAATAAAATTTTGCGAGGGCGATAAAGTAGATTGAAAATATAGTAACAAGTTAGCTGAAAAAGAGGCAGTAAAAACGAAAAGTTAATTAAAAGAGATAACAAGTGAAACAAAATTCATTACAAACTCGTAAATTGAAATTTGATAGTTTCACAAATATAAGATCATATAACTTTAACAAATATTTAATTAAATAAACGATTTTAAAACATCTTAAAAATTTCAAAGATAAAAAAATATATATCGCTAAGAAAAGACAAAAAATGAAATAAATACTATTATTGTTTTATCTACAAAAATTTTTAAATTTATCTTTTTTAAACAGTTATTATAGATATATTGTTTTACAAGCTATTAAAAAAATAATACTATTTATTCATTTAATTCTTTTTAATATCTTTAACAACTCCAAGATAACAAATTCAAACAATTGTTCTATATTTGAATGGTTGTTGCATCGTTTTTTATATATCCGCAGTGAAAAATAATTCCCGGATAGACTAAACTACCTTTGCATCCGCGTAGTTTCTTTTTTTTTCTGGATTTATAGATATCGAATTTTTCTTGTTAAAAAAAACATGGAAAACTGCGATGTTTGAGTAATAGACGCGTCCTATTTAATTACACCGAAAATTGCACGATCGTGGGACGGTCTCTTTCGTTAGCGAAGGAGAAATCGCTGTGTCAGCCAAGACTATGATTATCGCAAGTAATTATTATTATCATCGCCGGAGTGTCGGTAATTAATTGTCAACATTTGGGAGAGTGGGAAGTCGTGTAGGTCTGACTATGCAACAGCTGCTTTGTATGTCACATTAATTACCTCTGAGTAATGGACATCTGGCTGGTATTTATATCACGACGCAGCCAGCCAAATGTTATCTCTATTTTGTAATATTGAACACGCTATTATTCGTAATATGTACGGAACATAATTTAGATATATGCAGTCGGACATATCCGAACTAACCCAATCGTGCGACAGATACGATATTAATGTCGGTAAACATTTGCGATAACAGAATATAAATAACGGCGAAGCGAAAATGCTCTTAACAGGAGATACATGTAAAAGCACATTTTTATTTTATAGTAAAAGAGTAAGGCAAAGCGCATTTTATATTTCGCATGAATAATCTCGTTTAATCTTATAATGTATATACGAAGCATTTGTATTTCATACTTTGCCTGTGTAAAAGCTATATACTAATACGGATAGTATTATAGATTTCCTTCCTTGAAGCAGAATTTAGTGTTTCCGTCCGTACATAATGTACACAATACCATACGGATGTAGTACATTAAAATCGGATGAAACGCATCCGCGAGCATAATCGGTTATGTATGGTTAATCAAATATATCGCACGCATGGAGTACGGTCTTTATCAGCGTGTAGCATTAATTATCAAAGATTAATCGATATCAATCGAGGCATTATTATGCAAATTTGTGAAATACCAATTGCCGAATTGGAGCCCGTTTTTATTTACAATTCATATGTTAATGCGTGTAAACATTGTACATAATTAATACAGATATTTAATTTGATAAGCGTATACAGTTTACATATATTTATATGTATAGGATATTATTTATTATTATTTTTATTGCATCTTAAAACATAAGAAAAAAACAGCAAGTATCGAAAATTATTGCACAAAACTGTTCAAAAATTGAAAAATTATTCCAACAGGAATTTGTCATTTGAGTATAAATCGGAATATATGAAAAATATTAGCGTCCCGTTTAAAGTATGCAAGATAACATACATTTCGTTAATATTTTGCTCCGTTATTTTCGATCTACAACTATCGATCTACCGGTTTGTTACAATGAGATAGATGAGACGGGTTAAATCGAAAGTTTCGCGTTACTTTCCGATTGGGTCTACGTTTGCCGTATGGGGAGACTCATGAAAAGATAACACCATTTAGATTGGAAAACTTTGGCCTGCAGAGTTCGAACACTTTGGTACTTGCGAAAACGAATAACCGGCAGAAAATCGTTCGAGGTCATTCATTATCGTGAGATCGACATTGGTTCGATCTTTTCTCAGGCATTCGGATCTTTATCTTTATAAGAATGATTTTAATCCACATTGTTAATCTTTCTTCTAATTTGCTAAGCTTTTTTTCTGTATAAAATAACCAATATATAGAGAAAGAATTATTCATAATAATATGATAAATAGCTATAAATAAAAAAGTAAAAAGACAGTTTAAAAATTTGAATTTATGTATTTTATACAAATAGAAAATTATTTTATTTTATTTTATTAAAAAAGATATATATGTATACATATATATATCTTCATGTATAAAATGTAGGTAAATAATTTAAACGCAAAAAATGAAACAGAGAACACGTATTTGCACAAAAGATTTACTGTTTTTTGCCAATATTATATATAAATAAAATTATTAAAATTATAAATAATAGGTAATTAATAAATTTTTAATTATTATTTATTAAATCTGCTAATTAAAAGACTAAATTGGTTTTAAATTTGTTAATCTAATTTTGTAAGCTATTTTGTTGTGTAATGATTATAAATAATAATTTGTTTTGCAAATGTGACAGCACAATACGCGATTTCACGGAAATTTCAGCGAAAACTAGTAGTATAAAAAACCCATAACGTTAAATATATATTTCACAACGAGTGCGGAGAATCGTGTATTTCCGGTCGGTTGTTCCGTCACGTCGTAAAGCTCAACATCGAGTGTTATATCATGATCGTCGACGTCGCGGACGCGCGCAAAAAATTCCGTCAATGCTCGCGCACGCTAAATGATATCGTCGAAAATACGATGAGGCGGAAGAGATTGATACTTCTCCACTCCGATAAATCGGACGCGACGGCCTGTCGAGGCGCGAGTGATTTTATTGGTTTTATCTCGCGCGCAGCCGAATCTCCCGTGTCGAGTCGAGTCGAGTCGAGTCGAATCAAATCGAGTCGGCCTCGATCCGATTCTCACTCGTGTAACTCTTGATTTCGCACTCCGCCGGAACTTTTATTAAATCGCCTGATTTATTGTCATTCCAGAGGAATGCACGGCCGACAGGTGCAGTAAGGTGCCATGTTCCCACGGTGGAAAATGCCTGACAACTGGAGGCGACACGGCTGTCTGTCTTTGCCCGCTCGGCTACACGGGCGATCTCTGTGAAACCCGAGTGGATCTGCAGGTAACCGAATCAATTTCGCAGGAATTATATAAGCGCGAACAATCAAGCTTACAAATGAAAATGACGAAGCCTGCTGAATGTAAAGCTCCAAAATCTTTCTTCCGCGTTATGCTGCAACCCTAGTCAATAAAATCACTTGCCAAAAACATTAAACACAAACAATTGGTAAACTGTATTGTTTCTTTCTAATTTATTCTGTCAGTTTTTTAATTTCTGAAGATATGTACACCGAACACATTTTTATATTAATTTCATTATTTTTCCGCATTTTTTGGCAACATTGGAAAAATTAAATTGCACGAATTTTATTTACGCAATGTTTTTCTTTTAGCAGTTATATTTTAGCATACATTTATTATGGACATATTTAAATTGAGCTTCATTTATATGTTAAAGCCAAAAAAAATTACCAAAAATAAAGGAAAATCTTAATGTTTAAATGTGTCTATATAAGAGAAGTTCTAGACAGATAAGAAATAGATAAGACAGTTACAAAACGGATTCCTCCTCATCAGTTTGCAAATGGAAAGCAATTGCATAATAAATTACTATGGTTCGTCTGTTAAACTTGTTACTGTCGTAAATACAGACGTTTGTGATCTTAAGTCCAATTTTAGCAACTTTCGGGTACACCGAACGAATATTGCAAGGCGCCGTTCGCATGCTAATAACGTTCACTGCAATGTATTTCCAGTCAGCTAGAGTCGTTTTCATCTAACGTTTCATGTTTCCGGCGACTTAACGCGTATATTTCCTTCACGGTACTGCCAATTCTTCTTAAAATAGCTTTTACGACATAATAAAATGATGTAAAAATCTGATAAAAGATTGAAAAATAATCGTTCGGAAAATGAGGTTTACAAATAGTATTTTTAGATTGTTCTAAAAATATAGCCCTTGAAGCCACTTGAAAAGACGGCAAGCTATGGATTGTATCTCACAATGAATCCAAACAGTTCATAACATAAAAACGACATTATAATAGCTCCATTCACGTATATACGTATACACATATATCTGTGATCTAACACATTTACAAAAATTTTCTGATACACGGATTTAGGAGCTCGATCATACGTGTGATAATTAAATTCACAGACAAATCAATTTTTCTCGAGATTTTTCTAAATTATTTTCGAATTTAAAAATTAACATATTTTTAAAATTGTGTTTACCGCGCGCGATTATAATTAAGAGCAATTCAATATAACTTCGGCTTTTAAGATATCCATGTTTTTCGAAAATATGTTTGCACGCAAGAATTGCATACGTGCAATTTATAGATCGCTTCCGTACGTGGGAATGGTATTGCATCTACACTTGCGCGTGCTCTGGCAGTGAACAGTGTTTACATCATATCAGACATGACGTTGTTATGCCGTCACGTTACGAGATTTGATGGATTATACGCGGCTTACTTTAATCTAAGATCCGATTGCATCGACAGCATGAATCGAATAAGCTTGACTTAAGCAGTTGTCTCTTTCTAGATTAAATTCCTATCTATCGCGAATGAAGAAAAAGCATTCAATTCTTTTACAAAGTCTTAAAACAGTTCTTTTTGACTTTTTGATCTCGTCTATTTTGTTTTTGCTTGAAAAGGTATGCATATATAACTTTAAATTGCTTGAAAGTTACGAGATTTACTGGAAATTTCTATAAAAAATATATAGCAATGCCACGCGGTTTACAATATTGGAATAGTTTATATTATTATAATTTATTCAAGTTGTTTTGTCATTTTCCCATAAAATATTGTGGACACTCTATTCCGCTCAGTATTAAAAAGCGGCATCCCTTGTACATGCATTATTCCATTGCGTTAATGCGTTGTCGCAAAATGCGACGCAGCGTACGAAAATCGATCGCGTCCACCCGTTTCGCAAATGACGCGTTTATCCGAGCAATAAACGGTTGGCTCCGAGTAATTAACATCCGCGCCGCTAACGAGGCGGCTTAAACGAATAGAAAGATATAATTCGCGTATCGATATATGTATATATATTATTATATATTGTATATATATGCATATATACACATGATATGCATATAAAAATACTTTATAGCAAACGATGCATATTGAAATTCACGCGATTTATATCAGTTGGCTTAATGGAGCGAGCGCGGCCGCATTCGCCGGAAGTCACCGTATGCGGTTCGTCCGCGCGTGTGCACGGTTTCTCGCGGATTATGCGCGGTTATATATACGATATCGATTATGGCAATGGCGGAAAGCAGCGGGGTAGTATATTCATGCTTCGATATGATGAAATTGGTATTGGCGCTCGACCGATATTACTTCCGGCACGAAGCGGAATGACACCGAGTGCCGAGTTATAAAGATTCGTTCACATGCATCAGTGACGACTCAGTACTTTGCCCTCGATATCAGTAATAGTTGTGCTAAAGTTAATTTTCTGGGATCCAATTCTGGCACTGTCCTCCGCAAATTTCAAGGATACTTTACAAATAGAAAGACACTGTAAAAAGCGTTTGATATCTCAAAATTGAATATATTACTTAGTTTTGTATTGCATAATTTTATAAGTCAGTTGCAGTTAACTTTGCAAGCAATGACTTAAATTGAAATTGTGATAAGGATTTTAAATAATTATCTCGGTAATGTTTTGTTCGTGATGATGAAATTAGAAGCTGCACTTTTATTGTATTGCAAACTGCGTTTTGCGTGCAGGAACTGCAAGAGTCGATAGTGGGATGTATACTTGGCAGGATTACCGCGTTTCCGATCTCGAAATCAGAGCATAAACTAGCTCGAGAAACGACCATAAAGGGCTCGAGTTAACGAGTATCACTTCAAACTCGAAACTCGTTCTCGAACTTTGGTCTCGCCCGACCGTTCCCGAGTTTAATTCCATTAACGTACAAGCGGAAGAGATATAGCCGCAATAACCAAATGTCACCGAAATATCGTCGTAATTTACGGCGACCATTTTTGCAACATCCGTGATGAAAGATGTCGCAGGATGTCGAATAAAACACTAATGTCGAAGTAAAGCTAAACAGCTCAAACGGCACACTTTCGTGAGGAATGCGCGTGACACATTTTATTGGATCATTTATGTGAAAAAGATAGTGTTCCATGCAAGCAAGCGTAACTAAATAACTGACGAATTTTCTTGCCAAAATGTGAAAGATAAAACTAAGCATGTATCCTATTATTAGATTTATAAATTGAGATTTAGTAGTATCGAAATTGTAGAATTTTGTAAAATGTATCTATTGCATCTTAGATAGATATGTAATATTAAAAATTTCATTATGTAATTTTATTTTATTTGGAATTATGGAATTTTTATTTCAATTAACGAGTGAGAACAATATGATTCATCAATATGTTTAGTATTTATTATTAAAAATGTTTAAAAAGTACAAGTTGAATTCGTAGCATATAACTTTTTGAAAATTATAACCTTTTTTTCCACTCATATAATTATAATCTTTTTTTTCTATTCCATTTGAACAAAGTGCTTTCTGTGTTAAAGCGAAGGAACGTGAAAAGCTTTTCCAGAAATTACATGTTCAGGAGAAGGATACATTGCATTTCGTAAGTAAATAACGTAAAATTATATTGGTCGGAAAAAGAAATATAAATGACTTTCATATTTAAAAAAGATGTCATAAAAATATCATGAAATATTATATTATCAATTTTTCGAAACTTTGTAGCTATAGTTGCTCTTTACGTCTTTATTTATTATTTTTTTTACGACATTCTATATTGAACTTATGTCCCAATAATAACATGAAATGATATATATTTTATAATTGAGAAATAAATTTAAATTGAGAAATAATAATAAATGTAAAAAATAATATTAATATGTATCAATGTGACAAAATATAATCTCTCTATATATTATATTTTTAATAAAATTATTGAAAGTATAAAATCCTTTGAAGTGTGACAAATTAAAAATATTATCAATTATAACCAAAGTATCATCATTTGTAATCAGATAATATTTAGATCACATAAAATATATAGACGCGCTACCAAGTCATTTAATTCTATTTAAAATATATTATTTATCATAAAATAAACCTAAAATATATATTAAAAATAGATAAAAATACATAATTATGATTTTAATGTGCTGAACATAAACGTAACGCGGAAGCATTTTCCGCAACACAATCAATAGAATCAGCGAACCGTTACCCTCAAACAGTAGCTCGATGGTAAAATAATATTTAGTTTCAATAGCGTTTGTAATAGCCGACGCGTATTCGATTCATACGCGTTCGATAATGCAGGACGATTCAAAGTTCAAAAACTGTCTCGTAAAAAATTCGTGAACCTATCAACAGTTTTTGCGCGCCGCAGACTGTCGGAAACATCAGGAGGACATAAGCCGAACAGAAGGACGATGTCGTAAGCGGCGAGAAAGGGTGTTCCCCGAGGGACCTTACGAGTTGCTGGTCTTTCGCATAATACAAGGTTACTTCTCTCCTGGCTTTCCCGTGGGAACTCCTTATCACCGAGACGTAGCTTTTACGTAGCAGGAAAAGGAAAAGGAGGCCAACGAGCCAACGTATAGGCGTCGTACGGGATGACTGGGAATTTCTTAAAGGAGCATATCCTGCCCGACTTAACGGCGCTGTCAGGATTCCTTCCGTTTTGTTGTAATTAATTTACGCCGCTCTTACATACTTTGAAGGGATCGTTCGTGCTTTCGTTCCTTTGATTTTTCGAATTTTTCACTATTCTCCTGGACGACGCGATGAAAGGTAAAGAATCTTTGAGCGTCCGAGTGAAAA
Organism: Tetramorium bicarinatum; assembly: GCA_928718305.1. Classification (NCBI taxonomy): domain Eukaryota; kingdom Metazoa; phylum Arthropoda; class Insecta; order Hymenoptera; family Formicidae; genus Tetramorium; species Tetramorium bicarinatum. The sequence goes on from OV788324.1 coordinate 12,509,030, forward strand.
AAATCAAATAAGTGTCAAGTAAAATGAAAAGATGGAAAATGATAATTATTATTTTAAAATTATACAAAAGAATAATCCATGTTCCCCAGTTTTCTTTTTTCTTTAAACATGGTTTAGTATATTTTTAATGTGCTCATTTCGATCAGATAAAAGATATGAAGAATTAAACTAGGTTAACAGTTCGCGAAATTTCTTTAAGAGGAAATATTTCGCTCACGTTTGATATATTTAATGATATATTTAAAGATAATAAAAAAGATAAGATAAGGGTTAAAAAATTATAAGATAAAATTAAAACGTAAAATTCATGGCGTACATATTGATGTTTGTCCTTTGAGTTTCGCGAAACAGCAAAGTACTATAATTCGTCGAAGGATCCTGCGCAAGCGTTTATGTTTGGCATTTTATCTTGAGAGGTACCTAACTGACGTACAAACAATTATCAGCCAGACTCATTAAGATGGAAGCAGCCTGTTTCGACCTCTTACTGCTCTTAAGGCACTTGGTGAATGTAGCTATATTATGGATTATCCAAGACAGTGACATACAACGTATTTGCATTCCGATTTACGAAAAGCACAAAATCCAGCGCCGACCGTAAATTAAATAACAACAGCTGTTCCGAGAGTTTCTCTACTTTATGCTCGACGACGAGAAGAGTTATTACAATTGCTGCAAGAGAAACGTATGTGTGTGTGTGTGTGTGCGAACATATGCGTCTGTAATAACAAGAAATATATTGCTTAAATCTACCACGATTTTAAAATTGTTCGTGAATGAAGGAATAAATATCTGCAAACAAGGAAAACGATTTCAGATACAGCAAAAGAAAAAAAGTACTTTCGAGATAATTCAAACTGTTTTTTCTTACGAAGTATATTTTTAATTAATAGAGCGAAAAATGTGAAAAGGATAATTTAATTTCTTGAAAGAAAACATATATGTATATACATGTGTCAAATTAATTGAACAAATCATGTACATATTAATATAACAGAAAATTAATTGATACAACAATAATTAATTGCATCTATAATGTAATATTTATTCATATTATTGATATTTGTTTGAATAGAAATGCTTATTAATTCGCTCATCTAAATAAATATTTCTTCAATATGATATATGATATACATATATTCATAATAAATTAAAATATAATTATTTTGAATTTATTAAAATGTTCTTTCTAAATTAGTTTCTAAAGTTTTCTCTTGTTTTCTATAACACATATTTAGTTTATAGATAGAGCTTTGCTATTATAATAGATAGAGTTTTGCTATTACAATATAATAGTTCCTTTTGGAATATCACACTTAGGAATACGATAAACGTTAAAGTCTTACGTTCCCAGAGAAGACGTTCTCAGTTGTGAATTATCACGGCAATTTCCTCCTTAAACTTACATTATCATTTACAGTAAGTACACGTGAGTTGGTATGACATTAGCATTTCGTATCCAAAGTTACATTATCGCAAGAAATCTCTATTAACATCTCCAAATTTAATTAAAAATTAGAAAGATTTTACGGGCTTAATCTTTTATTTTCTATCTATGATAAGTTCTTTATATTTTATATTCTTTCTTCTGGTTTTAAATTTGAACGACTTTGAACATTTAATTTAAAATTTAAAATTCTGAAAAAAATCGGTTATACTTTCATACATGTATAAGAAATACTTGAGTCTAATAATTTAACGTTAAATAAAATATCTGAGATATCTTAAAACATACTTTTGGATTTTTGATAATTTGATTTTTTCCAACAAAAGCATCACGATTGCAATCAATATTGTAAAGAACTTTTCAGAAATCATATGCTTGAAAAGTTTAAACCTAATTTAATTGTAAATGGACTTAGTTTGGATTTATTAAGTTTAGTAATGGAGTTAGTTTGGATTTATTAAGCTCAATAACGCACGTCCGCATAGATATTTCATGTTAAATGCTGAAAATTTATGACAATGGATCACATCTCCCGATTTATCAAAGACAAAAGAATGAAGCGCTGATTGATTAAAGATAGTTTGTCAAACGTAGGGGAAATATCCTGTATTTTTTTTACGTCAATCTACTACCACTTAAAAGGCACGAAACGTAACAAATACGACACGTTTGCCAGTCTCCCCAATGGCAGGCGATTAAGGGTGGGAGGCAAAAACGGGAATGCATTTGCCCGGTAACGACATTTCCATGCAATCTCAGACCGCAACGGTGTTTTATTCCCGCAGGTTCCATCCTTCAACGGATCCTCTTACCTACGTTATCCGGGATTGGCGGACACGTCGCTGTCGTGGCTGGAATTGTCCGTCACGTTAAAACCGACCGCGCCGGACGGCGTGATACTCTACAACGGCCATCACAGCGACGCGACCGGTGACTTTATTGCTCTCTATCTCTCCTCGGGCCACGTGCAGTTCACCTTCGACCTCGGAACAGGACCTGCCACTTTGAGGTAAGCCGATGGCCCTCGAAGTTTCTGCAAAACGGTTCCGCCGTGCGCAACGAACAGCTAGCTCGAAGTGACAATCCACCCTCGGAGCTGTTCGTTTCGCGATAGACGTTACTCACACCGCGCAGCGCAGCATTGGCAATCGGGCGCTAATTGCAACGTTTGCCTACGTATGCATCGTCAGATAATTAGACCAACATGTACGCGTGTCGATATCATACGCGAAACGGGCTTTTTTGCGCTACTACGTGAAGTGAGGAGAGAGTTTTTAACGTGTTTAAATGCTAATTATTGCTTTAATCCTTGTTATTGAATTACAGTGAATTTAATTCGTTGCATTAACTAAAATGGGATCATTGTTAAGTAAAATCGTTTCATAACTGTGCTTGTTCTCTTGGATAAACGTCAAAAATATTTAACAAACGCTTGTCAGGCTATTAAATTTTTTAATATTGATTATCATTTTTGAGATAAGTGGAACATTAATAAGCGCTAATGTTAATCGGATTGCTTGCTTTAATTCGACGTAATAATGAACAATGAATAAAATTATTAAGTAGAATCGATCAAAACCGACAGTCATATGTATTCTCGTGCATAATTGCATCATTCGTGCATCAATGTAAAATGTAAAAAATATTTCTGATAATTTAAATCAAGTTATTATATTCTTTAAGGTTCATCAAAATTAAAGAGACATGGAAAAGACTTGTCATACTTTCAAAATTAAAAAGATGTATCTTGTTAAAAAATGACTTTAGGCTAATCGTATTGATTCTAAATATTACTTATGAGATTGCGAATATCCTCTAAACTGAACGTAAATATCTTGTTAATATTTTTTTATATAAAGAAATATTATTTAGATAACTATATATTTTATAAAATTTAATTACTTAATATCTTTTATATCAAATTTTAATTTAAAAATATAAGCAATTATTTCAATAAACATAACAAAAATATAAACATGAATTGTATTATTAATATAAAATTATTCAAAAATACTTTTGAAAATACAATTCCGAAATACTTTACATTCACATTTTGATATCTTGATTAATAGACTGCTTTCAATTCCATTGAATAAAATCTGAATATTGGAATAATCTCCATTTATGTTTCACAATCGAATAAAATTTTAAATAAATTGATAATCCAAAAAAGATACAAATATATAAAATTTCTGTCACATATATTTATGCTATTAAACAAATTTTACACGTGTATGTTATATTTGGATACATATTATTACATAATTAATTTTATTATTTAACCAATTTCTAATCGATTCTCTTGTAAAAGCATCAAGAGAGATTATATCGCAAGTTTTGAATTTTCAAAATTAAATTTTAGTAACTAACAACATCTTATTAAATCTTAACAACATGTTTGCTTTTAGTTTCAAATTATAAGTCTACCAAAAAAAGTAGAATTTTCTTAAAATTAAATAAGAAATACAATTTAAAAAAGATTATTAAAAAAAAGATCACTTAAAAGAGAAAAATGATTAATGTTTCGATATTTTAATTTAGAAAAATATTGATTTTGAGTTAAAGATATGTTGTTAAATATTACTGCGACAATATGAATTTTTTTTTACATAGGTAATATAATTACATTAACCTAATATAATTCATTATCTTTACTGTATATTATTCACAAATTCATAACACGCGTACATAAACGATCTTCATAATGTAATATCAAATATTCTAATAACAATTTCCCATCCGAGCAGAAGCATTTATGTGCTATTTATAATGCAGTCCGCTAGATAATAAATCTTACGCGAAAATACATCTTCTTTCCGCTAAATAAAAAGCGACCATTATAAGAGTCCGATGTAAAAAAACGTGCATTATTACGTGCGCCATTAAACAAGGATATTTAACCTCGTGTCTGGAAAAAACGAAGCAGTTAACAAGCGAGCCTAGAAGTTCCAAGCGCGCCGTATCTTTTATCATAATAGCGTCGGGCGAAAAGTCCAATATGAAAATTTCCGACTCCATCTCGTTCCTTTATTAATTAGCAATTTACTTTCCGCTTACGATCCCACGAACTTCCTCCCGCCTGCCCTTCGGTACCTGCCCCTGTCCTTTCCTCCCGATTCGACATTAATTATGCAAGAATTTCTTCTGTTGAATCCTCTCGGGGAAAGGAGCGTACCGGACCCCGCCTACAAGAGAGAGAATCCATTGTCTACGGAACACGCGCCGACTTTCCTCGCGAAATTTAAATTGAATGATCCGACTTTGTGGCCGTGCGCGTAAAGTTTCCGCGCGGTACGTGGGTGAATTTTCGCTCCTGTGTCCGCTCGGAGGAAAACTCCGAGCCGCCTGGCTGACTGGCTGGCGCGGCCTCCCGGGCCGTCGTTGCGAAATCAAATCGATGGAGCGTCCGTCAATATCGAGTTAACGTCGATTATAATTGTAGACGTGGCGAGGAGAGCGGCTCCCGTGTTAATTGCTTCGCACGGACACCGCGACGAAAAGTGCCGGTTCAATTTTTCAATGCGGAAGTCCCGTTCTACTTTTTTGCCGCTAACGTGTTTTTCCGAGAGCTTCATCTCGTGGAAAGTATAGTTGCTCCGGGCGAAATGTTTTCCAACGTTAGATTTCCAGCGGAAGAGACGCAATGTAAAAATACGATAGATATACTCGATAAAATTGACGTGAAATTACGGGGAGATTGATTTTTTTGTAAGAGTATAAATAAAAGATGTGAAGTATAAGTTTATTCCAGTAGGCTTCATTTAAAAAAAATTAAATTGTTCGAAAAACCCGTAAAAAAGTAATATCATCTCTCTCTTTTCTGACTTGGGATATTCTTCAAGAACCTTATGTCATACTTCGCCAAGTTAGAAGGATCATATCGTCTCTCATGCTATACTTCATTTTCCTGTTCAGAGAGCCCTTATAGATGAAGATTAGAATAAAAAGAAGAAAATTAGAATAAATTACGTTCACTAAAAATAGTAACAGGGAAATTCACTTACAAAAAATACACATAAATAAATAAAGATACAGTTACAATTTCAATTTTGAAAAAAGTTACTAAATTATTCCTTTTTATATTAAACACATATCTTTTATCAAAAGAATACGAGCCCATGGAACGTAGCTTTCCGGAAAGCGTTAGAGAAAGGATTTATAATATGAAAATATATTAAAAATCTTATATATAATTTTCAGTTAAAATAAAAAACTAACATTTTTATCCTTTTTTTAATGCTATTTTGTTTTGATTGTGTGGTTACCTCAATTTATTTCCACATTCAAAATGACCTAAAAAAAAAAACAAATTATTACTGGAATAGGAGAATGTATTTTAGTGAAACATACAGATTTTATATCCACTAATTAGGAAACTTTCTTCTCTCTATCCAATGAAATTTTCGGATTTTCATATCAAAATATCCGACCTTTGAAAAGTTAATGCTGTAATGTTGAATTTTCAGTGTATGATATTGCATTATCTGCATTTATCATTTCAGAAGCGAAAATCCGGTTCGTCTTGGCGAATGGGTCGAAGTTCGGGTCTCTAGGACAGGTCGTTTGGCATCCTTAGAAGTTGAGGACGACGCGGCCCAGGAAATCCTGGCGCCCGGAGCGTTCACGCAATTATCCTTACCGCTGAACCTCTATTTAGGCGGCGCGCCGTCCTCCGACATGTACTCGCCGAAGATGAAAACTACGGCCAGCTTCGTCGGTTGCATTCAGACGATCGTGCTGAATAATCGCGAAGTAAGAACACTGGGATTATACAGGCTGCTCCGAAGTTGCGCGGTAGATAATACTACTGTCGAAATGCCTCGGAATTTGAGCCTCGCTGGTGTAGTAGATAAGATATTGAAACTCTTACTTGAATCACTTGGATTTAAATATCTATTGTCATTTCTGGCATTTTATAAAAATAATTCGAGATGAAATAGACGTAAAGTGAACGTAATATATAATTACAATGAAATTACTAGTAACAGGAAGCCAAAATAATATATAATAGTTTCAAGTTAATATAAAATTCAAATTAAAATAAAGTCCACTTGAAATTAAATTAAATTCTTTGAAGTTAAAATGAAGAGCTTTAAATTTTTTCAAAAAATATTGAGATTACAGCATCTCTAATACAAACAAAATTGGTTGAAAACTATAGTCAAAGCACACGGTTCAGAATTTTTTATCCCTTTAATAGCTCGTTGTATGTGAGAAATGAATAAAAAAAGTAATTATGATCATCAGTTTTATGAGTCACATAGAGATTGAATCTTTTTTTAACAGAAATATTTTAATTACAAGCAAATTCGCTTTCGTTTTCGTATTATTTTGCCATTTATATTATTATTATTTACAACTATGACTTTTGTCGCAGGTGGGTATCCTAGCCGAGGCGTTAGGCGGGGTAAACGTAGGAAATTGTGGGCACGCGTGCGAGGCCAGACCGTGTGGTGATGCGGAATGCCGGCCTCTTCGCGAGCGATTTACCTGCCGGTGCCGTCCAGGGGTACCGCACCCTTGTCCTGCACCGGACGATTACACGCCGTTAATCCCGCCACCGGCAAAAACTAACGGCAATGCCGTTACGTCCACGAGATACGAGAGAGCTGTACCCAGCTTCACCGGCAGCGAGAGCTACCTACATTATAACGACGCCGACACGATGAAAAGGTACTCTATACAAAAACAATGAGCGGCAATGACAAGAAATTGTGATAATCTTGCACTTCGAATACGTTAATCGATTAAATTTAATTATAAGATAAAAAATTTTAGATTTTTAATTACATTACATTTATTCTTTATTTCCGGAGATTTCGAATAAACACCCAAGTGGATAAATAGTTTTTTCTTTTCCGGTCGCTTCCTATTTCTTTTTTATTTTTGCGATGTATATCATAATGTTTAAAATTATTTGTAATGCGTGAGGTTTACTGCACGAGCATTTCCCACCCTCATGATTTTATGATGTGTTGGTGACCCGTCTTTGTAATTTAAAAATCCTGCTGATTCGTCTATTAACACTTTATTCATGCAAGCGTGAAATAATCGGCAGCACGCAAAAGTTTGGTAAATGTCAAAGCGACATATCGTCGGCGTTTGAAAGACGAGTGGGGCGATAAACAGCGTTACACGTTGCGCTACACAATCGCTCCTTGACCTGATTTAATAGCGTTGCGTTACTTTATCGAACGCCACGCATAAGTGATAAGTGAGCAGTCCGAGGAAAAATAATTTTTATATTTCGTTAGACAACTTCTTAATTTATAACTCTATTATTTAATATAACAATTGTCTAATTATTTTTACGGAAAGATTACATAATTTTCCAATAGCGTTTCTTTTCTCTGGTAAAGACTATCAATACTTGCCCTGATTATATAGAATAAATTAGAATATAAAATTATCGTTAATTGCTTGATTGATTGATAATGATAGTTGAAGTTGAATTGAAGTTAAATTATTTATCTCTTATCTTTATTATTGAATAATTTAGCTTCTTCATTAATTTTTTCATGTATATCGTCGTGCTCGTCACGATTCCTTTTTTTATTTTGTTATTAAAACACTATTGTCAATGTTTGCAGGATAATCAGCTATAGGGTAGATATCAATATGAGATTCCGCGCCAGCAGCAGCAGCGGCTTGCTGCTGTGGAGCGGTCGCCAGTCGGATCCTCAGGAACAAAGGGATGAGAACGACGACTTCCTAGCCCTCGGCCTGGATCATGGTTATCTCACTCTCGCGTATAATTTGGGTTCCGGAGAAGCCGTGTTACGGTATAATCTCACGCGATTGGATGACGATCTATGGCATCGTATCAGGGCAGTTAGGTGAGAACAAACGCTTTATACGCTTCGTTATCCAGGCCTCTCTTCCGCTTGCGCGCCTATTTTTACATTTATTTATTTAATATCCCTTTATATATTAATCAATACGTAAAGCAAGAAGACATTAAGAAACGTATTATGTAATATCTTTTTAAATATTAAGAAAATAACGATTTTTATGACCACTTGATGTTTCGTTAACAAAACAAAGACTAAAATATATTCATATTTAGTTAATTTCATTACGAATATAGTTGTTAAAAAACAGTTAATAATAAAAATTAGAAAACTGTATCAGTCTAAAACCATTCAACTTTAATTAAATAAAAATGTATCTAAATTCCATTAAAAAATTGTTAGTCAGAAAATACATAGTTTCTATATATGCAAGTAAAATATTGCGTGCAAATGTTGTTCTATTTCCAATTTTCCATATAGCTACATGGCTTGAGGCTACCATTTAAAATGGTACTATTTCCATGAAATTTCATGAAAGAAGAATATATTTTTATAAACATTCATGTATTAATCTGTACGTCGTATATTTTGCCAAAAGCGAATAAAAAATATCTGTGTCTACCTCTTTCCAAAGCAAATCGCTTTTTATTAAAACCAGGAGAAAAGAAAAATGTTTATTTTCGAAATGGGTCATAGAGCAATGAATAACATTGACTTTTTCTAGAAACGAGCAATGGGCATCTCTCGTGGTAGATAGCGGTACTGGTGTCTCAGCATCTTCTCCGGGGCAACTGAGACAACTGAACACCGATACCGGTCTTTACGTTGGTAAATAGTCCGCATTTTATACTGTTATTATCTTATCATTAATTTACTCGTAATCTTAAAATATTAACTTCGATATTTCTAAAAGACTTTTCAAATTTATTTTGCACCCTCTTTGTAGAAAGTAGAGAAGATATTGATGCAATCAATTAATGTCTAATTGTTTTAAAATTCTTGTTTAAAATTGTTTTAAAATAAAATTTCATTTTAATAATTATATGTATTGTTACGAACGGAATAAAATGTTACGCTTGCCTTTTTCCGGATTAAACGCACTTTGATATAAATAAACCTTCATATATAGATAATATATAAGAAGACAAATCTTTTCATGAAAAATTCAATTTGTTCTGAAGGCGGTGCACCGGATATCGTAAGGACAACGGGGGGCAGGTACACAAAGGGCATCGTGGGTTGCATCAGCGACCTCGTGCTAGACTCGGACTTCTCCGTCGCTTTGTCCTCGCCCGCACAGGCGACCAACACACACTCATGCATCCCCTGAAAGAGAGATATCCGTGCCGTCCGACGTCAGGTGTTGTCGGGTCCATCCCGAAGCTAGGATATGAAAATTTAATGATAACGTATCACGTATCGCGGTGAAATAGCCGCGGCAAATAGTGCATCCGCGAAAGTGCATCTGTGTGCATCTCTCGTGCATCCACGTGCGGCCGCGTGTAATATCCTACGCGCGGCCCATCATTTTTGTACAGACTCATCCTTCCACAGGTGGAACTCTCGAGAAGATGGAGATCGAGTGGGTCGGCACAACCGACCGTCGTCGTGCGCGGCCATCGACTGGTAGGAGGCTTTACTGTAAATATTAGGGCGATCCGAGATACTGCGGAGATATCTATCACTTGCCTCGCGGCATTGATCCTTGGCGCTGCGACTTCCTGTCGAGCCTTATGCTCGGCCGGTCTTAGAATAAGATTTTATCAAAAGCGATAGACAACGATAACGATTTTCTGACGACAAAGTTGAGGTATTGCGAGAAATCATGAGAAATGATGAACGTTTCCTCATAATGTCGTTAAACGATTGAAATCGTTCATCATTTGAAGCTCATTGCAGCGTCCTATTTACTTGAAAGTTACAATTACTCCACTTGATCGTGCTTCTCGAGAACCAAGAGCATCTTAAGAAAGAAATTGGTTTTAAATACAACCGTTCGTATGTATGATTTGTAAGATTTTTTTCGATACAAAAAATAATAATTAAGAAATAACTAATTAAATATATAACTGGGAAATATTAAATATACAATAGGAATATCGAAGTAACATATCCATTTTTTCACAAAAATGTCGCTGTTAATAAGGGTTGAGAGAAAGTTCACGCAATCATGCACGGTAAAATACTCTGATGTACAACACTAAACAAATAAGACAGCTTTTCTACTTCCATTCTTCGTAAGTAATTATTACTAAGTAATTCTCCATTGAGTTAAGAAGATAAAAATTCTTCTCACTTCACAGTTGGTGATACTTTTTTAATTTATTTCTTTGTCTAATTAAGATTTAAATACTGAAGATGTTATTAAAATTTGAACGGAAGAATGGTAGCGAACATAAATTGTACGAAAGAATAAAGAAGCTCGTCCGTTATATAAGATTTTTAATATAATTTATTAATTAAGTGAAATTAATTATTGCTGTGCAACGTCTGTGCTATTTTACGCGCGAAAGTCACGAAAGAAACTTTCTGTCGCTAAATTTACAGTATTTTCCGTTTTTATAGAGTTACAGTAAAATTGACGATAATGCACTATCTTTAAAACAAGTTAAGCGAACATTATTCAAATTAAATGAAAATTCGTTGCAATTTTTGCAATCGGTTTCTGAAAAATCAATACTCGTGCCGTGATAAATTATAGCCTTTCACTCATGTCTGTTCTTAAATTGAGTCAAGGGTAATTTAAAATAGAATAGAAGTTAAAATTGGCAGCAATTACGTTTCATTTTCTCTCAGACTAGGAAAAGTGAAACGCAAATCAAACTAAAAAACTTTCTTCCTTATTTGACACTCGTATAATTAAACCACCGTACTATTAATAATTTCAACTTTGTCGATATCTATGTATTAATAGTCGTCCCTCTCAAAAATTGTTTCGTAATTAAATTCACGCGAATTAGATCATTGCTTCTAATAAAATTTAATAATAATAACAATGTTTATCACGACAATAGTGGAGTCAATCTTGAACTCTGTAACAACGCGTGATATGAGAGGATCGGAATTGCGAGAATGTGCATAGCATTCGAAAGAAAATGGAAGTCGTTGCACCAGGATAATGCCCGGCCGGATATAAAATTTGACGGAGCGCGTCTCAAAGACGGCTTTCGGCCTAATAAGATAAAGTATATAGACAAAGCAACCCCTCCGCGTCAATTTTGATTATTCCCTCCGACCGGATGTTATCTTCGACACGAGGTGTCATTATTTTCGATCTTTATGGGTTCAAAGCATTCAATATTGTCAAAAAAATTAGAGCGCGTCTGGATCGGCGCTTGATAAAACCTCAATTGGAGAATTTAAGAAAAGCTGGAGAGAGAAATGAACATTTCTTGAAAACTGAAAATTTTATTTCGCTGAGTTCATTACGTTAATAACTACATAATGTTCTATACTCGTTATTCATTACTATTGTATGCTGTTTTAATTCTTTCTGAGTAGTTCTTACTTTTACATTTCTCTTTTGAATATATTTTTTTAATTTTTAATAACACTCTAATAAGATTAATTTATATTTTCCATGAAAAATGTTACATAAAATGTTATATTTTTTCCAATATTTTTTTGAAAAATTGTATCCTCAAATAAATATATGAAATTTATTTTTAAAAGAAAATGCTATTGATCAGCAGAATTTCGTTAATAAAAATAGTATAGCATCACTATTTTAACGTGGAAAAGAACTATCCAGCACCGGTCCAGGCAATGTGTGCTCGCTGCTCCTACGAATCATTGCATACCGCAACTTTTCTAATGTTCTTAAGAATTATCACAATCTTTTTCTAGCAGCTAAGTCACACGCGCAACTACGAGCACGAGTTTTAGTTCCACGACGATATCAAAGTTAATATTGTGATCGATACGAGTAACTACTAATAAAAATAAGAGAGAGCTATGCCATGGACCAAACACCAACACTTGTATCACCATCTATTCCAACGAGAATATATAATACGTAAAATACAACTTCAGTATGCAAAGTGAAAATCCTGATGATAATGCGGGATTCGCGTCCTACATAAACGATTTCATCCGGTGTTGGGTAAACTTTGCAAATTATTTGTGCAATATATGGATTAAATTTAACCATTTCGTCCGTATAAACGCCATATCTTAAGATATTTTAAGACTATGATTGCAATATCTTTGTGCAAGAAAAATTTGCCGTTTTAGTAATAAAACAATTTTTCATTATTAAGTAGATAACTAAAATTATTGTTGATATATACGCATATTGAGGAAAATATGTATTTAAATTGAATTTCTGACATTATTTGAATGGCAAAAGTGTAAGATCTCTACACATAATATTTAATTAATATTATAAAAATGCTACGTATACGAAGTATTTGTATTTCATGACTTTGTATAGTAAAAGTAACAAAAGTTATTACTTTAAACAGCAATATTATTCACAGCGATTTAGCTAATATCAATTATCTCTTTAGTAATAATTAATTTAAAGTTAAATGATATTTAACATTTTGTTCAACGAAAAAGCGAGGAAACGAGAGGATAACAATGACACATTTACATATACGTATAAAAAAAGAACAAATATCTTTATTATGCAGATCGTCGCATATTTTTTTATCTTCATAGAGCGTTTCACTCAATCCTATAAACACAATTTAGCACTACCGGTCGGAAAATTCCAGGTCAATACGTATACACATCCTATCTCACTCTTAACAAAATGAGGAAAGAATGAAGAAAAAAAAGTGAGACAGAAGTGAACAAAAAGAAATGAGGTGAAATAACATAAGGTATAGAGTAATCGATGAACTTCACTTTGTCATCGCACGAAAATGATTTTAAAATGACCTACTCAAATACACACATCATAAAAGCAATCGGCTGTAGTCAATTTTGTACGGATGTTATTTTCGGGACTAAATATATAATAATATATCAAAGATGGGTGGTAGTCGATAGTAGAAAATGTAATAATATACAATTTAACTGATTGTACGTCGAGAATTAGCAAAGTAATTATTGTTCTCATTAATCCTCTCACGTTCAAACATGAAGAAAAATCAAAGCATTTTTATTATCAAAAAGAGAATCCCTTAGATAAAGAGGTTTATTGTTTCAAGTATAAAATAATTTTTCTTAGTAATTTATTATTATGGACTATTATTATGGACTAATTGAAATATAAAAGATTTAATATATTTCAATTTTTTAAATAAAAATTGATCAAATTACACATTATATGATTATATAAGACATGTTCAATGCCTTTATTTAAAATATTTTTTTACGCATGGGATATATGTATAACGCGTGGGAGGATTAAAGGCACTTTTTCTAGCGTAATTCAATGTACAATATTTCGCGTAAGTATGCATTGAGTGACTTGAGGCTTTTGTGTTCGTACGTTAAATCGTTTTATATAGCGTGTACTCTGTTTCTTCGAGCTAGCAAGTAAACAGGAATTCACGGACGCGGAGAATTTCTCGAGCAGTCCAAGTATGTTCTGCTGATTTTGTAATTGCAACGCATTCAACTCGGAAATATGGTTCCTGGACGCATTCCACCCAGTACCGTTGGAATTACTCGAAGTGTGCAACGTATAATTCGAATATTCAATAATAATATTCCAGCTGTGGTAATTATTCCAAAATGGGATTTCTCGAGTATTCGCATGCTTGAATTGCGAATATTCGGATCGATAATAATTCCATTATTCTAGCAAACTCTTATAACAATCTAATTAATTATCTAGTGTATAAATTTTGAAAGCTATTACAAATTAGAACTAAAATCAAATTGCGATGATAATTTGTATAATTAAATATCGGATTAAGTTTTCTCAGATTGAGATTAAGACAGTTGACTTAATACTCAATAATTATTTTAACAATAAATATTGAAATTCATCCCAATCGCATAAAGCGATAATGGAATAGTAATTATGCGGATGCATTTCGAGAATTCGAATATTCGATGGCAAATCTGATTCTAACACCAACGTACGATAGTAGACCGAAGCTTTAATTAATTAGCGCTTACCTTCGCACTTGTCGTTTCGAACTTTCAATCGTACGTTTTTCATTCAAAGATCAAAAAAGAAAGAAAAGTTTCATATCCATTATATATGTATAGGAATGAGCGACCCTTCGATAAAGCATGAATGAGAGTCCTTACGACAAAATGATTGTGATCAGGATTTTTTGTTTTAATATTTAAATGTCCTATATCGAACAAGAAAGAAAGAGAACTGTCACTCTATAAATTGCAATAGTTTCATTTTTGAATCGGAATAAGAGACGGAATCGATCGATAAATCAAATACTTTTAATTGTTTCGTTCTTACAGAACTTGAACTGGGTTTATTCACGTCATTTATATGTATACGTCAAATTAAGAGTTAACTAAATCTTTTAAGAAACTTTTATGACATATTTATAATTTTAAATACGCAAAAGCAATATGTTGAATATTGGATGTTATAAACGTCTGTATTTAAATATAATAAGCAAATAGTATATATTATCCTTGATAATATGGACTAATTGCTTATGATTACCGCTGCCTAAGAAATTATACATTACTTCCTTTATTTAATAAAGTATAGCGCAGTTGTGTTGAAGCAACTGATTTTAATACGCGTGACAGCATCAGTTTAAAATATTCTAAAAAATTTCTTGAATAATCGTTAATAGAATATGGAGTTTTTTTCATTGAAAGGATTGAATGAATCAAAGTCGATTCAACTTAGACAAAAACTTAGAAAAACGGCGTTTTTATCGATAAGATTATCTGACGATAATTCAGCATGGTGCAATTTTTGCTCGATTATCAGATAATCTGATTTGATCTGATCAAATATAAATTGAAATACAACTGATTGAACTTTTTTTTTTAAGAGAAAATCATTATTATTTCATCAAATTTCTGTTCTTTATTTCATAAATTCTGTTTAAATTTTTTCCATTATGCAACAAAGTTCTTGAACAAAATTTATTAATATTTCTTTATTTTTCATTTTTTACATAAAGAATATGTGGAAAAGTTGTAATTAAAATTAATTGATGTCAATGATATTAGAATAATAAATTATTTAAAAAGAGCAGGTAAAATTTCTGGCAAAAGTAAGCAAAATTAAGTTGCACTTTATTAATTTATTTTAAATATAGTTTTCTATTTATTTACTAATTGGAATTTTTTTTATTAAATAAGCTCTACGATAAAAAAATATATGAGAAAATTAAAAAACATCAAAATATGACGACTCCTTAAATTAAACAAGCTCTCTCTCTTGTACAAAAAATTTGCGTACATAAAGGACGCCGTTTTTCTATGCGCATTTTTTAGTTTTAATTCGAGTCGGTGTACCTATCATAGAAAGAAAAGACAGGCACGTAAAATTCAGTCTCGAATTCGCTTTTAGAACGTCACAGTCGACAAAAATTACTAATCGTGTCGATTTGATTGTAGAAGAAAAAGATAAATGCAATCAGACGTTCGCGCATTTGATTTCGAGCATCGTACAAGCACTAATACATCGAAGTTGTTTCTTATTATTTTGCACATATACAGGATAAGTTGTTTAAACGAGAATCTGGAGGACAAATAGAAAATATATTGTATGGAGACAAAATAGAAAATTAAGAAACTCTGAAACTCAAAGAAAGGAATATATTCAAAACTCTAATTGATAAAGAAATAAGGATTCTCCACGTTCTCGTAAAAATAACTCGTTCTGCGTCCCTCGATGTAATCCTGCGCGAAAATAGTTTACCTGAAATTCTACCGAATTTCAACCCTTTCGCCAATTTCGTTTGTCGGAGACATAAAAAAAAATGGATGACGAATAAATTTCGCATGCAAATTTACGCAGTTTGCACAAGATAACAATTTGCACAATTTACTTGTATTTAGAGTAAAAAATGGGAGATTAAAACGAAAGGTTTAAGACGATTTTTAAAATCTCTTAGAAAGAAGAAGGTAAATCAATGCGAATTTTCGCAAATTATCTATAATGCAATCTATTGTTTATATAACTGTGCAAAGCACTTTAATTAACAAATCTTAAATCTCGCCACATCTTCATTTTATACATCAATACTTATCGATTCGGACACGCATATAATCGTTTACCTGCTAAGGTACTTAGCGAAAGGGTTGAGGCGCGATCACAAATGTTAGGAAGAGATTTTTTAGCGAGCTCGGAATGATATTCGACGATTAAGTACGTGTAATAAGTCTGACGCGTATATGTACTTTTTACATCCATATCCACTTAAATCTAAAGCAAATCGCTGGATATCACACCTCAAGACAAAAAGAGAGCGAGAGAGAGAGAGAGAGAGAGAGAGAGAGAGAGAGAGAAAGAGAGAGAGAAGAGAAAAGCGGGAAAAAGCACTATATTGAAAAGGAAAAAAAAATATCAATACATATTAATATATAATAGATATTATATTATTACTGAATATTATATTAATATATGATGCTATATATATATTAACTATTTCTATTATGTCCGTCTGCAAAGTCTATTAGAAGAGTCTATCCTGTCGACCTATTCTTACGACCCATGTGGATCTCCTCGGATATCTATGTACATACATGTGTGCGTGCGCGCGTATCGACGAGCGCGCAATTATCGCGAGACGAGGGCGATCTCTCCCTCAAAGCATGCCCACGGGGATCGCGCGTCGGCGCGTTTTTTCCGCGCGCGTTTTAACGATACGCGTGTACGAGCACGTATATGAGACTCGCCGGAGCGACCGAACGCGGTCCTCGCGGGTCTCCCGTCCTCGTTTCAGACGATCAATGTGTAAGATCTTCATCGTTAAATGTTCGTGAGACGCTCGTGGCAATAAAGATAAGGACGCTACGTTCGCGATCGTTTGCGATTTCTCGCTTCAATCCTCTCCGGCGTTGTCGATGGACGCGTCGACGCTCGCGTACGAATTGCGGAAGCATTGTGGATTAATCTTGGACAGATGATACAATGAACGGGGAAGAAAAATCACTTACGGAATATGCTGTTATTTTATTTGCGCAAACAATCGCTAAGTAACTAAAGTTAGGATTAAAATACTTAATTATTCGCGAAGGTATAGAATAACAGCATCTTCAGTAATGTTAAACTTCTTTTTGATTAAATTAGTTATATGGGAAAGCTTACACGTTTATTGTAGTAAGAAAATTTATCACGAGACGTTTTGCAAATTTTTTGAAAAAATTTTTTGAAAAAACGATTAAAATACAGGAGAATCGTTTTTCTAATAAAACGAAAATAATTGAATGCTTATGCTGGAATTTCAGAAATATTGATTGATATCAAATTGCATAGTGATATAGAGCTGAATTTTCAAAAAGTTGATACATGACTTTCAAAAATAATTACTCCTTGTCCCTATAAAAATTATTACAAAATAATTGCAAATACTGTTATATCACTTTCCTGCACTAATTCTGCAATAACTCCGTTCCATAATATTAAGAATTACAAAACAAGTGATTAATGATAATAACGCATATGCGCATGCAAACTTCATCGTTCTATAAATTTTCGGCCTGTGTCCAGGATTGATAGAACAATCTTCCTACAGAGCGATTGTTATTGCTCGTATGATATATCAAACTGTAACAATTGCACGACCGAATCGATACCTTATTAATCTGCGTATGCCGAAGTGCGTTATCGCGCGTGAACGTCGACGTTTCTCGACACGGCCCGATATACGGCGTGCATACGACGCCGTATGATTTATTTCCAGGGTGTTCGGTTAGTGCATACCAGCCCCCTCCCCCCTGGCTCTGCGATTCGACGGAAAATTGCGGAAACCGCGTGCCATTTACGTGCGGCCGATTCGCATCGACATTTTATACGTGTGTGATTTACATAAGCCCGAAATTGAGTTGACACGATGGCGCACATCGGTCGGCGCGGCACGATTATTTAATGGATTGTGTACGTATACGTTTGAACACGCAGTGGTTAAATTCATATGAACTATGAGCAAATGTGTGTGTCTCAGCCCATGTTGTCAAAGCATCAATAAAAAGACAAAGAGATTTTATAAACCGTGCGATGTTTCTCGTTGTTGCGAATTTCTCTCGTTTCTCCTATTCTCTCCCATCCACGTGCACAATTTTATTTTTTATTTACCACAGAATCCCGCCGTGCGATAATGATAGGATTCTGTCGAAATATAATTTTTTATACTTGTAATAATCTCTCACCGGTAGCAGCGCAGCAGCGGAGTTGTAGCACTACGTTGATCTTTCTGTAACACACAAATATATTTAAACTAAAGTAACGCTCAAGAGAATTAATATTTTAGGAAATAATTATCTCGCGCATTGAATTTTTCAATCATCTCTTAAACAGTTAATTCAATTAATTAAATAGATTGACAGTTAATTAATAAACGCTGATGCAGAAAGTAATCACGATCGCTGCTAATTATTATTAATTCGTCCAATAATTCATTAATCGATTAGGAAATTTATACAAGTAATACGATCGCACGAAGTTCATCTGAGAGAATTGTCGCATTATCAAGACGACATCGATCGCTACGATTGCATGAAACTCTCTTGATGAAATTATCACAAGTTCGCGCATTCGACACAATATACTGTGTTCAATTACGGTTTTTCCAAGCAAAATAGACGTCTTATACGAGGAATGTAATAGACAAAGAGATACTAATCTCCTCTGGTGAAAATAAAATTTAGAACGTAAGTCGAATGTAAGGGAAAGATGATATAAGCGTAAATAAAACGTCTAAGAAGCGAAAATTGAAACACAGGAGCGTAAAAGAAGCGTAAAAAAATTTTAACGCTATTTTTACGCTCTGGTGTTTCAATTTTCGCTTCCTAGACGTTTTGTTCACGCTTCTATCACCCTATCCTTACATTCGACTTACGCTCTAAATTTTATTTTCACCAGGGTCATTATTATAAAAACGAATCAATTTGCGCTTAAAAATATTAAAGTGGTAATAATTGATCGCCGCTAAGTAACAAGCAATAAATGAATCGCAATTACTCACCTAGTGGTTGCTCCGCCGTCGCCCGAAGCCTCCTAGACCTCCACCTCCTCTCTCGTTTCCGTTGTTGCTTCTTCATGACACTCGCTCATTCACACACACTGAGAATTGTTGATTACGAATGCGCGGCACTTTGCAGCACTCCCGACGCGAACACCTCGTCCCATTTCCACGGAAGAATAACGCGTGGAAAGTATGACGCACAAAAGTTACTTGAGCTCTCACTCGACATTCACAACGCGAATCAGCGCGAATATATCGGATGGCGGAAGAAGTTTGACAGAACAATTGCGCGGCCGACTTCACGCATTAGGGGCGACTATCGCCACACCGTCACTTCACTTGTTGCTCCTAGCATTTTTATTCGGTTTTTGCGGCGATCGTCGAACGAATAATGAATAATATGCATGCATTCCCTGGTGAAAATAAAATTTAGAACGTAAGTCGAATGTAAGGGAAAGGTGATATAAGCGTAAATAAAACGTCTAAGAAGCGAAAATTGAAACACAGGAGCGTAAAAGAAGCGTAAAAAAATTTTAACGCTTTTTTTACGCTCCGGTGTTTCAATTTTCGCTTCCTAGACGTTTTGTTCACGCTTATATCACCCTTTCCTTACATTCAACTTACGCTCTAAATTTTATTTTCACCAGGGTTTTAGATCAATTGCCATCTCGTATTGTAACATAGACGAATATGATATACGGATAAAGGTGAAAAAATAAATGTTCACGAAACGCAGTATCGGAAAACTGTGACTGATGTTTTGTTGATTTTTCGTGAAAACAAATCAAATAAATAAAAACGAATTAGGTGTTAAAACAAATTACCAACTTTGACACGAACTCCGAATCGATGTTACTGTCAAAAGCGACTGACAAATAATCGAATACGGTTGAAAACGGAACAACAACAATTGTAAATTACCAACTGAACGCGTCGCAACATCGCTCGGTTTGAAACCCAATATATGGAGCCAATAGATCCGTGCGTTCTATTTGCACTTTATGCACTCGGATTTTTCGACCAATCAGCATCGCCAAGACCAGAGCATTAGTATTTCTAGGCTGCGGTCCATTTGACGCTTCAAATGCTTTAAAGCATTCTTCTTCTTCTTCTTCTATCTTTATTTTAAAAAAAGGGAAGAAAAAAATGAAGCTTCGAAGCATTTGTAGCGTGAATTGGACCGCAGCCCTAGTAAGAGGATAGACAGTAACATCTAAACTGTAGCAGAAGAGTTTTCAGTGATCGCGGCGCATCTATCTATCCACGCGTCTATGCTCGCGCTGAGTATTGGACGCGGAATGTCGCGCTGCGATTGGCAGCGATGTAGGTGCGCGAGTCAGTGTCAGTTCCGCCCCTGGCGACATCGCGGGTTCTCGCGATCATTCGTGCAACCAGCGAGCGGACATTTGACGCGTGAGATGTCATGACGCGACGGCGACGACGCACCGACCTGGTCGTGTCCCCGGAGTGACGACTACCCTCACCCACCGCGGGTGCCCCCCGCGTACGTACACGGCCGTTGCGAGAGTCCCTCGATGAACGCTGCTGATCCCCGCTCGTGAAAGCAAATCGAGGCGGTGATCCCTCACTGGATCGCTTAAATGGTAAGCCAGTTCCCCTTTGTTTTCCTTCACGAGTCATGTGTCCGTGATATCGGAAGATCAACGTTCGCAGCCAGTGCCGTGAGTACGCGCGGGACGATTATCGCATTCGATAACAATGTGCGTCGGGACTACATCGCGGAGTATCCGGGAGAAATTTGGAGAACGTCGCGATCGGTCCTAATACCATCGCGTTTATTTATTCCGTTACCGAGCTACGAATTTCTCATGGCAGATTGTTTTGTGTGGGTACGTTGCACGCAGATCCGATTGTCAAATCGCCAGGAATATGTACGGATTCTCTGAAAGCGTAATGATTTATAAGGAACGCAATATAACGCCGACGATATCTTTTCTTGTATCAAGACGCAAGATTTTCTCAAATCGCTGTTACTTATGCGAATGAGTTTGATAGTTGTGTTTAATAATGTCTAGAAATACATATAAATTATATTATTATAATTCTTTTTAAATTGATTTTTTAATTATTTATATTTTTCACAACTGTATAATTGGATCTTTATGTGTATTTACGAAATGTAATTTTTGTTAAATAGAATTTGTAAATGTAAAAATATGTTTTTTGAGTAAAATTATAATAGAAATAAATTTTAAGGTCGTACTTCTGATATTTAAGTAGTCAATAAATTGCTGTCAAGTAATCATCACTGTATATTTAAATGAGAATGTATGATATTTATTATTTTAATAAGAAATATAAGTTCTGTTATTGATAATGTTGAATCAAATTTAAAATAAATTGTTTGGAGAATTTTAATGAAGCGGGAAGATTTTTAAATAATTAAACCTCTGATATCTGACATATATATATATAAATTATAAATTGTATACCGTGCTAATTAAATAGTTGATAATCCAATAATTACTAAAAAATAGCTTTAATATAAATCTTACTATAAATACTAAAAAATAGTTTTAATATAAATCTTATGTAATAATGATACGATCTTCCTATAATTTTATATAAGCATCTATATTATTAATGAAAAATGGAACTCAAGAAAATTATTAAGATTTTTCCTATTGATTTTTATGTGCTTCTTATATAATGTTATTTATCCTAGGCTTTGCGTATTATGTCAGCCATAGTGCCGAATACACATAATGTAATAGATCATGTAGCTGAAAAGGAGAAATTATTGGATGATCTATTAGTATCTGCAAAAGAATGTCACGTCAGGTTTGGGGGACGTGCAGAATTAGCCACAGAATCAGAAGCATGTGTAGCAAAGCTCTGCCATATATTTGAATTGATTTTTAGTCATGGATTAAAGACAAATTATATAGAAAAAATCAATTCAGCGTTCAGGTAATGTTTCATATTTTAATGCGGTTTATGTACATATACTTATCTTCTCTCTGTCATTTCCTACATGGAGCATACAAGGCCATAAAACAGATCACATGCCTTATCTACAATATGACTCAACAATACATTATACGGATGACATTTCTCTGCCGATAAATTTCTTAAAGCATAGTAAATGAAAGCATAAATAATTTACACACAAATGATCGTGCTTACTTTTATTTACAATAAAAGTATGTTGTATTAAAAATTTTTTGTTTATATTTGTTTTATAGACATGTATCTGATCTGGTTTCTGGCGGTACAAAACCTGGCAATGGAGCAGATATAGCATTTTGGCCATGTATAAAGGATCAACTCACTTGGCATGAACAGGAACGTTTTAGTATGTTAAGAAAGGTTCAAACAGACTATGGTCGAGGCAGAGCATGGCTGAGAGCTGTCCTAAATGAAAGATCTCTCGAACGGCACTTACATGCTATCATAAATCCTAGCACATTATCACCTTTTTATGAAGAATGGGCCTTTTTACTTGATCAAGAAAAAAGTTCTGTGTTACCTAATGTAGCTGCAGGTATTTATTTTTAAATGATTGCCTTATTGACTCCCTATAAAAAATATTCAATTAATCTTATGTACATGTATACATATTAGGTCTTGGTACAATTTTATTTGCGATAAGAACAGACAATGAGGAACTTGATGATCTAAATGGAAAAGGAATGGATAAAAATAAATATGCGCAATCAGAGCCAATTATTTCTACAGTAATACCAGGTATGTATTTCTGTACTATACTAAATATAGCTATATTAAGTATAGTTATATTGTATTAAATATATATAAATTAGATATAGATATTAAATATTAAAGTAGAATATTTTTTCACATCTGTTGAAAATTACAAAATTCATAAAGTTACAAAATTGAATTTTATTAAATTTTAAATGTAATTTTTATGAATTAAAATTATCACTACTCATGTCACTTCCTATTTAAAAGGAAATTTTCCGATCTCAAAATTTTTGTTTAAGAAATTTTAATTTGTAATATTTTATTTAAAATGGAACTCAAGTGAAAATTTAGCTTTTTACACTATAATGGAAAAAATTTCAAATTATTAGTATTGAATTATTAATTATTATGCTAATTGTTATTAAACAGAATCTCTTCCGTCTGAACAAGAAAAGCGGAAAAAGAAAGTACAAACTCGAATAATTTCTTTTGATGACAATGAGGAAGAAGAACGTAGAGAAACTGCAACTTCTATTAGTGCTCCACCAACGTGCCCCAGTTCTCCTGTAGTAACGCCGACTAAAGATTCTTCCCCATGTTTATCAGATTGTCAACCTCAAGTAGATTCCAATGACAGTACAGCGATCAATACAAAACTTCCAGAGTGGGAACAATGGTAAATGTCTTTTATGTAATATCTGATAATAGATAATAATAGATACCTAATAATAACAAATAAATAAATAATAATAAATTCAAGATTTTTTAATAAAATCTTTTCTAATATTTACAGTGAGTCTTTTGAAGAAGAGAAAATATTAACCCCTGTAATGGATACCGGAAATTTAGGCGGCCTTGTACCTATTTCATCACTTGATCAAACATTAGATGATATGTTAGTCACTCTGCCAAATTACTTAGACGTAAGTTTACAGTTTAATTAATTTTAACAAAAGAATTTAACATATATTTTCTTATTCTTACAAATATTTAAAGTTTAAGATAGATTTATTAATATATTTAAATATTTATATTTCTCAAAGTTTATGTTAAGAACAATGTGATTAAAACAAAATGTACAAAAATTTATCTTCAAAATTTTATTTCTATTTAGGATTCATCAGAAGTAACAGAACCTGCGCTAGAAGCAACAGAACCATTAGTTGGTTTAGATTTCCATGTAGATCCAGAGACTTTAGATGTAGATACGTTACGCGTAAGACTTTTAGCTATGACGGAAGTGCTGGAACAAGCTAGAGAAGATGCTATAACAAGCAGATTGCAATTAGCTCGTTTCCAAAGGCAACATCAACATTATTTGGAGAAACATGAATTACAGTTGCAAACGTTGAACAGGTAATCAAGATTATTTATATAATTAATTTATAAACAATTACCTTATAGATATATACAAAGATGATATTATTTTTACAAAGAAAAAACGATTAATGAAAACAATTTGTTGATTTATTTAAATTGAATTATCGAACAAAAGATTAGAAGGTTCTTTTTATAGACTTATTAATAGATACGGATATATTTAATAGTAATTGTAGAGATATGTCAAATAGTATAATTTGTATTGAATTTGACTCGCTTCTAAATACGCAGAGAGAATGAACTCTTAAGACAGCAATTGCGTAAGTATGTTACTGCTGTTCAGATGTTAAGACGAGATTCCAATTCTACGACGGTGTCTGAGGAAGATCCATCGTTAGATTATCACAACGAGGCAAGACAATATGAAGAAAAATTAATACAAGTTGCAGATATGCATGCTGAATTAATGGAATTTAATGCTAGATTAACAATGCAGTTGACAAATAGGTATGTATTAAAGCAAAATTACGAGTAACTTCATATCTCTATATTGTTCAAATTTTATACAGGGATAGATTAGTAAAGATGCTGCAAACAGAATTGGAGTGCCTCCGAGGACCGTTGAACGAGGACGACTTACCTGCAGAACCACCATGTCTTATTCACATATGGATTCCATCAGCATTTCTTACGGGACAATCATCTGACATCCACCATGTTTATCAAGTACGATCATCTTTCGTATTCGTATTAAAATCTTTTTATCAAGGTGATTCTTGTTTAATTTATATATTCATTGTGTTAAACACAGATTTATGTACGCATAAGAGACATAGAGTGGAACATTTACCGGCGGTATGCTCAATTTTATGCGCTTTATAGAGAGCTAAAGAAACACGATACTATCGTTACAACTTTCGAATTTCCACCGAAGAAAACGATAGGAAATAAAGTAAGTCATAAATATATTAAAACAAATTTGTAAAATAATAGCAGATATATTTCGATGCACCAAGTAATTATTAATGTTTAATAATGACTTTTAGGATGCGAAATTTGTGGAAGAACGACGGCAAAAGCTGCAGCAATGGTTACGACGAATCGTCGGGCGCGTAGCACAGTGTTCACCTGTATTTGCGTGTAGGCCGAGCAGGCAAACGCTTGTGTCTCTGATGCCTTTCTTTGGGTAATTTATTTATAAGAGTTTATAAGGATCTTTTTCGATAAATCAGCATTGTCCAATAGTGACAAATAATTTAACTATTGGACAATATTGCTATAAAAAGAAAGTATTTATAGATACGTATCCACTCGAATTTAGCGCTAAATATAAATAATTATATTTAGCACTAAGTATATAATTAAGTATATAATTTTTGCGTATCTGAAGAATGATATATATCAGAATTTTTATCTCTTTTATCACTAACTTTTAATACGCAAAGACGTATCATCAGATTTAAATTATCAAAAAATTCTGTTTTTAAAAGATGATTTAAAAATATATTTTTGATATTTTTGGCAAAATATCATCATTAGTTTTTATTTTCAGTGATAGTCCTAATGCTGAGGAATCGAGGAAAAATAATTCTGCAAGAAATACTTTTTCTTCCTCCCCTCAATATATGGGTTTATAATCATGACAATTTTTATAGACAATTTGTACATAATGAAAAAGAAATTTTAATTTAATTGCGTCAGACAAGTATCTTGTTATATACAATATACACTGTTGATAATTAACCAAATGAGCATCGTTACATGTATTTATGTAAATAAGAATATATCTATGCACACGTGACTATATATATGATGCCAGCATGTGTATAAAATTAATATGTAGCAAAAAAATGATTAAAAGCTGGTCTTTTCTATGCAAATAAGATTTATATTTTTAAATGTTTTATTACCAAAAGATATCCCAGTCTAAAATCCTATTAATTTGATTACAAAAGAAAGTTTAAAAATAATAAATTGCACTATTTTTATTAAATTACGCAGTATTAGTAGTCTATTTGTTATTGAGCTATAAAACCCAATATATATAATTGAATGAATTATTAGATATTGTAAAGTAATAAAGCAATAAAATATAAATTGTGTTTGCTCAAATATAAATTTGGATATATAAAACATTTTAAAAGCAATTAATAAATACAAATGTATACCAGTTGGCTGAATGAAATATGAATTTATTCAGATATATATCATAATCTTTTTCATAATAAGAATGAAGGAAACAACTAAAATAATATAAAGTTATTTGTATGATTGAAATATTAAGTGAAGCGTTACCTACGATAACAAAATGTAATGCGTAAATTATAAGACATGTATCTCATTTTCTAAAAAGTTTATTTACGTAAGGCGTCTTAATAGTAATATAAAAAGGTACATTTTTCCATTTATCTTTTATGACAAAAATAAAGGTGCATATTGTTATCGGAATAAGTACATATAATATTATGCCGGTAAATCAGAGTACAACTAATCGCGCACGAAAAACCATGAATTTTAATAACTTATATAAGATATTCTCACTATGGAGAGGTAAGATAATAAGAGGATTCATGAGATCAAGAATATCGATAAGTGTATCTCGAAATAAATCTGCGCAAAACGCAAGTAGCACTTTCGGCTCATTTAAACAACAATTCATTTTTTTACAATATATTTGTACTAGGCAACACTTTGGCTGTGCTCACCTTTCCATATTGAGAGAAGTTCTTTCTTCCTTAATGGCATGGTACGCTCCAAGTTACAAATATACTTATTATTATTATTATTAAAGTTTCTCTTGTTTTCCTATCGAATAAAGATCAGTAATAATTATGTCATTTTATGAAGCCATCATGCAACAGTCGATGTGTTTATCTCAATGGCCGAACGAAATATCATGAGAGCTTAAATTACATTACATCACAATCGCAGTATTATAATAATTATATTCATCGTAAGTATAATTATTAAACCATGTTATTTTTTTCAAACAATCGATAAAGAATGACAGAATTAGACAAATTTCATATTCAAATCAATCGTGTAACATGTCAAGATATTCAATATAGATATTAAAAGCACGAAATTTTATCTATCTTAATATTCTCAATACTAACTTTTTATATATTTTTATACAATTCTTGAATACATATTTGCAATAATTAATCGAGAATATATTGAAATATTATTAAAACTGCGAAACGAGACATTTAATAAAGTAATTATATATTATATCAAATGAAATAATATCGTAATATTGAAATTTATTTGCAAAACTACTAAGCCAATAAATCGTAATAACGAATAAGAATATACAGGTTGTTCCAGAATAAGATATATCACGGGTTCTTGTTGCAAATTGAATTTCAATTTTCTTTATGAAAATGTGAAATAAAATTATTTAGCATCTATTTCTACATTTCAAAAATATACCCATCTTGGAACATCTTGTAAGCGAAAAAACTAAGTTTACTAAGTGATAAGTAATTATTGCGAAAATATGAGCACAAAATTATTTTTGTATATGTACACATTAATATATATACATTGACCAACGTGCTGTTGTTGCTTCATCAATAAACTTTCATTTAATTTTGTGAAAATATGCATCGCTATGTTCTGTATCAGAAATGGTTAGTACAAGAAGCGTTAACTTATTATTTACATGCTCTATTTCTCTTCTCTGACTAATTTTGATTTAGCCCTAGGACCTGCTAAAAATTAAACAAATTTCAACCGTTTAATCTACAAAGATAGAGTAAAAAGCAATAGTATCTTTAAGTAGCATTGTAAGATACTCTTCTCGAATATTGAGAATGTCACAATTAATTATAAGACAATTATATTCGCTATTCTAAAAATTAAATTATATCTGTATTTATAAGGCCAAATCGGCAAACCTATGATCATGTAGCAAATTATGGAATTTTCAATTTCGTAAATATCAATTAGTTAACAACCGTTTTATGAATATTTTACATGTATAAAAATCACAATATGACAACATATGTTAAAAAATGAAATAAAGTATTTATTTACATAAGCTTTGTTATTTTCAACTGAATGAAAAATATCGAAGTTTATTTTAGCAAATATATATGCATTATTCGAATAACATACACAACATATATTGCTCGGTACATCGAAAGTTTTATGAATTTTATTTAAGCACACAAGCAATACTGAATTCTAGAAAGTAGGTCGACAGTAGCCCTCATAGAATAAAAAAAAACCATAAATAATGTTTTATATATTTATTATAAAACAGTGAATAAAAGTTGCATTTAATTTCAGCAGGTATATAAAATTTTTTTTAAGATATTTTATACAACATACATGTTTTATGTACTGAAAAGTTTGTATAATTCTGAGCATCTTACAAATTACAATATACGGTCAACAATTATTTTTCGTTTTTTTGTGCAAGATACTGCAACAATACATCTAGACTGTCCTAGGGTTAAATGAATTTTTAATTGACATAATCATTTTGCCGTTTCTGAAGCCTGCTCAGATTTAGATATGTAGAGAGAATGTACCGAACAATAGTGACGTAAAGAGATTATTTAATAAATTACACGAGTATGTTTATACTCGTTCATAGGTAATCGGTATGATTTGAGCCTAATTTACTTTAACTTTAGATTCTTTTTTTTTAGGTATATCCGAATAACAAGTAATATTCTCAGTTCCAGCAGTCTTCATACGCATTACTCTGCTTATGAAATTGACAACAAAAGCTAACAATAATGATAACACATTATGCAAGTACATGAAGGTTAAAAAGTGGAGCCTTTTGACAAAGTGCGGTGAAAATAACGAGGCTAGCGTTCGCTGAAATCACTTCCTTTTTTCATCTACTGCTCATTATTAAATGTACGAAAACCTGTTCTTTCATTTTATTCATTAACGTTAATTATACATTGTCGTCGTGTTACGTCGGAATCATTCTCCATTCGAGGTGCAAAGCACAAACAGACTGAAGTAGTTGAATACGCTTTTTTTTTCCTTCAAAAGCTGCTTCACACACCAGATAATACGACAAAGTGGTGGTACGAAGTGTTGTTAGATCTGTAGCAAAATAAATAAAAACGAAGTTCTCTTAGTACTAGTAAATACTACAGTATCTTTGTATTGTATACACTTTAACTAGCCAGTGCATTTTTTTGTGTGTATCCTGACTCTCTGATTAACCTTCCTGTCTATGTTAGCACACCTTACCACGCATTCTAAGGCATGAACTTCCTAGTGAGCTGGATAAGAGAGAGCATAGACCAGTGTGCCAGGTACTTATGTGTTAACATTCTTTTTTTTCCTTCACTGTTGTAGCTAGATATACATTACATTATTAGAAAGTATATTACTATCGTATTTAAAAAAACCGTTCCTCTGCTCTTGACTTTACACTCTATCAAGATTCTTATTTTCCACACACAGACAGTAACTATAAAAACCGTTTGCAAACTTTTCGTATTAGAAAGCAAAAAATAAACTTGAACTTCTTGAGTGGCTATGTCTGCGTATACTAAAGAATAATTTAACCCATTCTACGAATAACTTTCAATTTCTCTTACTTCTTACGTACTTTGTACCTTATAACAATTTATCAATTTTTTTATTTCTGTCAATAACATGATAAATGTCTTCAATAAAAATTAAAACGACTTTTCTACCTGGATTGCTAATTATTTAATCTAATGTAACATAAGATTGATAATCGTACTGCGTTTGAGCAAATATTTTATGTGCTGAAATTGATTTTGCTTTATTAGCCGAGTCCTTTCCAAAGTTATTCGTGAATGGCTTAATCAGGATTCTGATATTACAACACATGCACACTTTTGCTTGTTAAGACGCAGATTATATGTTTTCAACATCCACGCCTATACAAGTACACGCACACCCTTCTTCCGTTATTAGGGAACCGTTTTTACTCACATCTGATACCATACTAGTGAAAGCATATGTCGTCAATCAGTATTTAGTATTATCACTCATTGTTTCTGCTCAATACATATCCACGTCTCGTTAGACTCATTCCATCATACATTCATTAATCTGTCACTGTATGCTGTATTGGTTGTACATATTCAGATTGCAATTTAACATAACAAATCAAAAATATTGTAATCCTACGGTATTGTCGCAAGACAGAATAACGTAAAAAACGAGACATTAATTTCGTGAATAAAGTATGAAATACTTCAAAATATCGAATTCATTTTCGATTTCAAAATTTATAATTTACCTAATTCCGTTTATCAAAAATAAATCCATTAAAACATGTTTCTGCGCAGCTCCAAACAAATTTTCACGACAACTGATCGCCCGTATATGTCTCACATCAAAAACAACGTTCTCGTAAAGCCACTTCTGTAAAACAGAGACACGCGCACCCACGCATACATACACACAGAGGGATACATTTTTTAGCTCCTTGTACAATAATAGTTTGAGAATATTTTTAGCATACAAGTAATAATACAAAACGATACAAAATTCTAACAAGTGATTTATCTCTGTCACTATGTAATTGAGTTACTTTAAGTAATGAAGAATTAATAAAACATAGAGACAAGTAGCAATGTATATATACATATGCGTACATATGCATATATATATTGTAAACACGTGCTCTCTTCTCTGTATCCGTAGAATTTTGTTTATTCCAACAATGAAATTTAATACCTTTTTCTCATCTTGAATATTTATCCGTATATACAAAACTAAAATCGTTTAGCACATTTTTGCACTAAATTTAGAATACACAATTTCATTAGTCTTTTTTCCCTGTAGAACACAATGTTCATTCCTAAACCTTTTGTCGTTTTCTTTTCTTTTTGTTATTTTTTCTTTTAGTTATCACAAATTATTGTTCCTCGTATTTATTATTGTTTCGATCATTATAACGGAGCTCAAATGTCTTCCAATACTTCTTTTTCTTTTATCGATGCAATTGCAACTTCTTTTTAATTACACAATCCACGATGCCCGCACGATGTTCGCACGGGACGCACTGGGAACAGACTGTTCTTTTTTTTTGTTCGGTAACTTTTCTTTGTCGTTATATGCCTTTATCTCGAAGTAAATCACTTTCTACCCACAAGGTCGTTAAAAAAAAATATATATATATGTATATATACTAATCGAGCTTATAAGTGTAACACCGCAAGGTAAAGAGTGGGACTATGGATTTGGAGGAGGTGTGGTCGGTGTTGTATGCGCGGAGGGTGATGCACTGGCGACCATTGTCGGACTGGCCGGCTGTTGCAATGGCAGGAACGCTGATCCCAAGCTGGGTTTCAACTGGAATGCTGGAACGCACGGCTTTGGGCAATAGTCTAGTTTGCTCAAATCTATCATGGGCCGCCTATGCACACGGAAGTGTGAAAAAATAATTATTATTTTAATCGTAGGAAATACTATCGTGGGGAGAGTGATCTCTTACCTCGCATCTTCCACAAATTTGAGGTTGACTTTCTCACAGCCATCGGGCGGTTCCCTCGCGAGGAACCTGTTAATGTGAGGAGAAGTGCCGAGACGTCCTTCTCTGTCTTGTTCAGGTGTTGAACCACGGCTTCCACCTACAAATCAAAGAAGAGTGTTAAAGTAATGTCATCGAAGAAGATGTAACTCGTGGAGCGTGTTGTTCTTTATGTCAATCGAAAATATGTAATAGGAATTCATGCCACTCACTATTTTCACAATGGTTGCTTGTTCGTATATGTATATTATTATGTATATAAAAAACAGATATAAATTTATGCAAAACAGAGCGTCTTTGCACGTTTATTTTATACACAGATAAATGTGTAAACAAATTATCTCTTTTTACATGCTACATTTATATTATAATAATATTAAAAATATAGAGAAAACTTTATAAGATATATTAAACATTAATATTTTTTGCTTTTTCTTATAGTGCTAAAAAATATTAGTACGATTTATGAAATATATTGAATTAAAATCGCAATTATCATGCACTTGTAATGCTATTGTTCCATTTTTATGAATATTTTATGAATATATATATATATATATAGTGCATAATATATTGACTGCAAAGTTTACAACTACAAAAGGAATACTGATTCTAAAGAATAAATAACTGTACAAAAACATTCATAAATAGTAGCAAATCATGCAACTAATTCAGGTATATGTATATGAGTTTGTTTAAGAATATCTGGTTTTTTACCTATCGTGTATTATTATACAGGCTGTATACCATTTAATGATATGCGTGTTATTGATGGTAAAAAAATTGATAAGATCTTGAATAGAAATTCGATAATCGAAATGTGACTGTAAAAATCGTGATCACAAATTTGTCTGTAAACAAAATACGACGTTCTTTTACAAGATCAAGTTTAATAGATATAAAAGTAAAGTTTTATATGTCTTAACGGCATTTTTTTAGAAATCGATAATAATACCATGCATATAAAACAAATATCTTAGTGAGTTTTAGCAAAAATTGTACTTATATTTATGCATATACACATATATATATATACACACACAACACACGCACGCACATAAAATGTGTATATATATTTATACATATATACATGTAGATACATATAAGTCAATCAATATGTAAGATCAATAAGAACAAATCGAGAGATTAAAGACAAACAAATTTGTTAAATGAGATCTGTGAAAACGAACAATCAAATCTTTCCGCAAATATGCTCCAACCTTGTAAGAGATCGCTAGGCGGACGGGACGCATCCATAACACCAGGAATCAGCGGAGACTCAGAATTCCTAGACGGAGGGCCTGTCTCAACAGGCACACACCTTTAGTTAGTGTGTTATTTATATTGTTGCATTTAGCCAGAAAGAATATATGTACGTGCATATACAAGCTGGCTATAATTGCTTGATTGATGATAATCGGAAGCGTATCATCATACA
Source organism: Tetramorium bicarinatum (assembly GCA_928718305.1). Classification (NCBI taxonomy): domain Eukaryota; kingdom Metazoa; phylum Arthropoda; class Insecta; order Hymenoptera; family Formicidae; genus Tetramorium; species Tetramorium bicarinatum. The sequence goes on from OV788324.1 coordinate 12,542,250, forward strand.
CAAAAATTAATAAATTAAAATATAGAATAAATTTTTTTTATACGAATTTGATTTCATGCTTTTTAAAAAACAAATTTTCGTATAAGAAATTTTATTCTACATGTTCTACTTATCTTTTTATGTAGAATCATTATTTTTCCAATTATCATTAAGATTCACTCTATATATAGAGTAAATATAATCTTAAAATAGCTTAAGAATTAGCTATTACCCAGCTATCTTTTGAAGGGTTCATTATACTATTAGGCACACATTTTTTGCATATTTGTTACAATCATCATAATTATAATTATCGAAATTATATAATCACCGTATATACCTGGAAATCAATTAAGCACAAATATATCGCATAATTTTACCTGAAGAATAAGAACTGGAGGGAAGGTCAGTAGCCGGTGTTTGTGTGTTGACACTCCGAGTGGCCCGCAATAAGTCTGCTAAAGGGGCGCGATGTCCTTCGGGTGTGATTTGCTCGCGATATCGTGCATACTAAAGAAAAAAAATGTTACACTTATTATCGAAATTCCATATAAAGCAAAGATTAAAAAAGAAAACATAAGCAAAAATTTTAGTTTGTAAAAAATTTAGTGGCTACCGGGTGCATCCCTGCCAAACAACCTGATCGCCATTAGCCAGCCGTACCACGAACAGAACGCGAAAGCATTCGATATAAACAAATCACATTTATAAGCTCACCCCCAGTGAATATTTCTCGGGTTTGAACTCTACAAGTTTTACAATCTCTTGATTACTGACAACCATGTACAGAATATGGGCCCAACATATCGTTATACATATATCAGACCGTGAGCAAACCACCAGGCCTCTGATTGCCCTATGCCAACAATGCTACACTACATAATCAGTGACGGAATAGCAACGACCCTCAAATGATACCACCAGTAGGCTCGGTTTCATAGCCTTCGTGGTTTGCCACATTCGCAGGTCCCGCTGCGCACTATCTCTGAACCGACAAAAGGGAAGCCACATCTCAATGAGGCTTTCCTTGTTGTATATACAGAACGCATCCGACATAATTCTGCCAAAACATAAATTGCAAATTCTTATTTTATCTTATTTGAACTCTTAATAGAGAATCTGTTGAATTCTTAATAGAGAATAATAATACTGGGCATTTTATACATTACCTTGTCTTCTACTGGATGATCTGCGTCACTGTTATTGGCTGTATTTTTGAGCACGAGTCCTTCAATTTCTTGATTGAGTCCTTCGATAGACGAACGCATTGGAGGCCTTATTGGTTTTACTGGGATATTCATGGGACTTGCTTTTGTACTCAAGCTAAATTGATTGTCTGCAAAGATAACGAATATTAAACATATGTTTAATTGATCTTGCAAACAGAACAAAGAGTTTTTAGAAGGTTACTCACGCATGGATGTCTGTGAAGCAATACTAGGCAAAATTACTGAGTGATCTCCAGGAAGTGCGGGTGGTGGGCCACCTGGCATTATTAGTCCGAATGCCGCTGTCCGCTCTCTACTGCTAGTTCCTTCCTTATTTGTACGTTGTAATCTGTAATGTAAACGATAAAAAAGTGTATAAAACAGTGTAGTATAGATTTTTCAATAAATATACAGAACAAAAAAGAAAGATATTGTCAGCAACATGAACACATACCGATGCCTGAAGTAATTCTTCTCCAATTTCTCATCGGCGACAGTTTGTTCTGAAGGATGGCGAGTATGCATCTTTCTTGGCTCATTGGAACATTCTTCCGTCTATAATAAAGATAAGAGATACACGTAAATCAACTTAAACGAATGCCAACGATGTGTTGTATGATGCAAAATATTACTTAAGTTTTTGTGTGAATATTTTTTGGAAGAAACAGAATCTACTCACCTGAGTAGATTTGTCTACCAAAAGACTGGAATGCATATAATAAGAGTCACGTGGCCATTGTCCTTTCAGATAGATTGTATCCAGAGATGCTGTCCGTCGAATACTCTGATTTCCACTTAAGCTATCGCTACAGCGGCCGCTCAATGTTTTTGATTTGGCTGCAAAATATAATAATATTCAATTGAGCAAGAAGATAACGTGAAAAAATGTTTCAAACTGAAATTAGTAAATTGCAAGATTAAAGTGCAAAAATATGTACATGCACCAGACCGAACTATAAGCATTGTTTTCGGTTGCTGGAACAACTAAAGAGTGTATCTGTGAAATAAAATAATAAGAAAACATAGATATAAAGACAAACAAGTGCAAACAGTGTAACCGAACTAAAAATGTCTCTTCGGTTACTGTAGTTGTGATGCATGTAGCAATACAGGAATAAAAATTAATTGCTTGGGGCATTTCTCAAAAATTTATTCCTCGAAACAATTGAAAAATGTGTAGAACGTGTGAGTAACCGGAGTAAAACACAATTTATGAATTAAATTAATGAACAGAAACAAGATTTCATAAACGTATTACGATATGGCAAACACATTAATAAAAATAAAAATAAGATACTTACCAGACAATAAATAAACAAATTTGAAATGATCAGTTCGATTGCGTCGAAAGAAGAACATTTTCCAATTATGTAAATAATTAGATTTACATTTCTCATTATGTAAACTTGATTGAATAATAATAAATATGGAAAACTTTTGATACTAAAGTCAAAAACGGTGAACGAGCCACTCTCCTCCCTCCTACTTTCTTTCAATTTTCATTATAAAATAACAAAAGGAAGAACCTTGTGTCAAATTGCAAACAATTTGAAGATTTAAAAAAGATCTTTCGATTAAACACAACATTTGCGGATAAGCGCAATAAACTTATCTTACGTACCTGAATCGAGCAGTAACGCAAGACGTGCTACGAAAAAAAGTGCTTCGATAAATATTAACTTCGCACAAAACACTCCGCAACTTACGCACCTCTCAACTGGACCAAAATCTCCCGGGATTACGTGCCTTCCGAAGGACAAGTGACAGTACCGGCGGTACCCTCGAGCCGCGGAGTCGTCATCACCAGGACAGACCCTCGTCCGCGAGGACGACTCCGGTGCCCAAGGGGTTACGCGCGCGAGTACTCCACGATGAAAACTCCACGAGCACAAAGAACGAGCCCGCGGCTCGAAGGGGAGGGGAAGGAACGGGAGAGAGCGCGAGAGCGAGAGCGAGAGTGAGAGCGAGAGAGAAAGAGAGGAGGAGGGGGGGGGGATCGACGTACCTTTGTAGGACAGGGACCCGGGGCTCCGCTGTCCCGAGGAAGACGACGTCTCCGGCGAGATGCGCGCCCGCCAGGCGGCCGCGTTCGTCGGCGAGACGGTGGGACTGTTGCTGTTGCGGAGGCTGCTGCTCTGCCGGCCCTGCCTCATCAGCGTCACGGGCAGGGTGGCGCGCATCGGGCCCTGCTTCGAGCATGGCGAGGACTTTCGCATACGCTGCGAGCTCGACATGTTCCTCTCACTTTCGCGGCGGCGGCGACGGCGACGGCGACGAGGACGATTCGTGGGTCCGCGCGCGCGGACCGAAGCGGACGCGCACCTGGCGGCTTCCTTCTCGCGGCTGGCGGCCGCTCTTTCTCTCTCTCAGGGCGCGGGAGCTCCTTGACGAGTCGCGCGCGCAGCCGACTACGACCACGGGCTGCTTCGGGGACGCCTGGCGTCCCTCGCGTCGAGGCACCTACGCTAACGAGCGGCTAGCCACCGAAAGGGCGATTTTCCGCGCGACGGCCGGAGCGTACTCCCGAGCGACAGGTCGACACGGCGGCGGCGACGGCAGCGGCGGCGGCGGCGGCGGCGGCGGCGGCAGCGGCGGCGGCGCGACGACAATGCCCTACGCGTCTTGTCATTTGCAATGTTCTACTGCTGGCTCGGCACGCGCGTCACGTGACCGCCCGTACTCGCTGGCCATTGGTGGCGCGGCACCCGCGGAGCGTTGTACTACGCGAGGACGTGCGGCACACCGCGTTCCATTCACTACCACCGTAGCAGCCAGCACCGTGCCGAGTGTGCTAGCTAGCGTCCTATCGGCGTCTCGCTCGCGCGCGCCCGCCTCGTCTCGCTCTCCTTCTCCCTCGTGCGAGTGCGCGCGCGCGCGCGCGCGCGCTCAGGGACGTCAACTCCTACGCGCTACGGCCGGGCACCTTGCGTCCGCTCCGCGTGACACAGTCGCGGGCAGTCTTCTCGAGACGGCGCAGCGGGACGATGCGACTGCCGCGGCGACTTGGGCCGAACTGCGATTAGCGACTTATGTTTATTTTTATCTATTTTAAATTAAAAACTGTAATCTTGGATTAACTCGCTTCTCATCTTTTTTCCAATTCTTAGAAATGAAGAAGGATAAGTTAAATTGAGTATTAAAGTCAATCTGCAATGATAAAAATGAATGTAATTCATCTGACTTGACTTGATCATAGCGAAATTCCTACACTGATTTATAATTCTATCCATGATAACAAAATACGACTGCACTACTTTAATTAACTGCTAATCAAATTGGAGTCATTCCCAGTAAACACAAAGCAACGATAATACAACGTCAATGTTATAATTTCTCACTCAACAATATAACTATAATGGAACGTGTCTTGTATACAACAGTTTGTTGAGTAGGAAATTTTTATTTTAATTGATGCTATATTACTGTTACTTTATTTACTGGATTGTTATCTTTAGGAAGTTATCTCTAGAATTATTTGGAAAAAAGGGATTTGTAATTAAAAGTACACAATATAAGGTTTGTATTGTTGAATAAAATAAGTATTTTTCCTGAGCTTTGATTCTTTCAAATATAATGTGCTTAATTAATTAATCGATTTATTCAACGATAAGCGCGCTCGGGAAGGAAATAAGTGCTGCCTTCGAGTACGCCGCGCGTTAATTAAAACAACTCGGTGAATCAAGCTTACATATTTATTTACAATGTATTTTATGTTACAGCGCGATAGAGTCATGATATATAAGTGTTACAGTTATAGCTGACGTATGACTAGATTAAACAATATCAAAAAATACAAACAAATATATATCAGTCTGAATTTGCATGGTGTTCGCGATGGGTGGCTGAACGATTCAGAAGTTAAAAGAAAAAGGAGAACAGATATCAAGTCAATTGATACGCTACTTATGACAGACACTTAGGCGACGATAGGATATTGACAGTACAACAAATCAGGCTTAGCTTTTAAGACTTTGAACAAAATGACACGTCTTTACAATCAATCCATTACGTTCTCGATGAGTCTAGATATACGTCGAATAACAAATAAGACCAGAAATTTCGGGAAGATAGGTCTATAGTAATCGATACAGATCACTGCAATGGAAATTCTGATTTGATTCTCGATCTGTGTCGCAACTCCTTTCCATTTTAACACTTTGACACGTCGTATACATGAACATATATTTCATTGGAAAATCGTTATGGAATTTGTAAAGTGACGATAACTTGATTTTTGCATTTAGTTTTCTTTTATGTGTAAATAATGGTTAAGAGTACGTTTTTTATCCAAGTGTCACAATTCTTAAGAAAATGTACAATTCATGTATAATTACGAGTGACGGTCAAAGTGTTAAGCACATCGATACAATACTTCGATTTGAACAAAAAAAAAATATATATATATATATATCAATCAATCATCGTGAAATATAAACCGGTACGGCATCTTCTCAATAAAGGCACTGTTATGCTTTTCGCTAAGGACTAATGTGATAATGCGTTTTATATAGTATATAACTCGTCGTATTCGTACATACATGTAAGCAATATGCGACAGTTTATATTAAATGTAGCCTATGATAGATCACTCTGCAAAGCAGTTCGTAAGGAATGTCGCATCTCTACGATACAGTCCGAAAAATAGATAGTTACTGAAAGATTTTGCATTCGCCGCAAAAATATAAACTGCAAACCTCTTTATTTATTTTCATTAAATTTAAATTTCATGTCATATATATTCAATCTAGCTTTGCACGTTCTACGAAAGATTTTTACGACGATTTTTAATAAGGGTTTCTTAACATGGCAGATGACTCTAAAAAAAAAATGCAATTCGTATAAGATAAAATGGCATAAAAATGTGTTAAGGCTAATTATTTTAAGAATTCATTCTATATGAAGATATAAGTATGTTACGTGAAAAAATATTTTCCTGCTTTAAAGAAATAGAAACTGTAAGCCGTATGCATGTAAGTTTATCACTCTCAGTATTAAGAAGTAAGTATCGAAGAATAAGTAGATATGCATCATGATGATATTTAGCTAACACTTCACGTTTGTAACCATAATCTTCAAACGGGCATTAAGTATTTCGGGATGTATGAAAAAGTTATCTCGTGATGCAATAAATCCTGCTGTTTAAATTTTTATGCCAGTCTCTCGTAATTTATCCAAAACAAACTTAAGCAATGTATAAGTCATGTTATAAAACATATCTCAACAATGGAATTATTTGGGTGAAATTTATAAAAATCGGATGTAAAATCTGGATAGTCTTTTTAAATAAATTTCATTATGATGACTGATACTATAGGCCTTCAAAAGTGCATCATTATCGAGAGAATCACGTATGTTGATTTCATGTTTTATGAAATTTAGAAAATATCTGTAGATAAATAAATTATTTCGCCAATTCTATCAAAATGTATAATACTGAAAAAATATATATACAATTCTTATTATATTTCTATTAGATATATGTAAAAGTTTTAGTCTCTTTTTTCGAATGTTTTCGCATAATAATACAATTTGAGCCATACAATAAAGTCTAATCATTCAGAATCGGCAAGTCTCATATATCTGAATCACAGATATGTTAAAAGGATTAACCATCCTTCCGGAGAATGAAAATACAGGAACGCTATGAAATATGAAATAAATATGATAAAAGAATTCAATTCAATTATCAAAATATTTGCCTCTGTTTTCTATAATTTTCTTGAGCAAATTTCAGATTTCTTCGCCAAAAAAGGCATCGATTTGGAGGCAATAGAATCAATTCAGTTTTATATTTTAATCACAACTCGAAAACTAAAGAATATTGCATCAATCAGAATAAATGATAATTATGACAATTTACAAGCTCCACTGCTAAAACTCTTCAAAATCCAAAAAAGCAGAAATTTCTTTGAAATTTAAATAATACTAGAACACTGAAAAAAAGGACTAAACTTTGCATATACCTAATAATTATTTGCATAGATATCTTACATTAATTATATATTTTTAGTTAATTAAAAAATCACGTAGCGTCGAAGGGAATGACCCAAATTTCTTGTTTGTTAGGAACACAAGAAACTTTCACGGATAATAAATGCTACAAAATTTGAAAGTAAAATAAAAAGGCGAAAAAAAATTGAATATTACGTTTTCCATATTATATAAAGAAGATAAATTAATAAATATAATAATAAGAAACATATAGGATAATAGGTGTGAAATGATTAAAAAATATCAATAATTTCAAAATCAAAAAGAATGTTTTCACAACTTTGGTTAATGAAAACGCTCTTAGTTAAAAAAAAAGTGTTTTCATCTCAACAATATGGTATCCAAAGCAATCTATTCATATGGTTGATTTTATGCAATGCAAAGCTCTGTATTCTATTATGAGAGAGATGTACTGTAAAATAACATAGAACGGCAGTGTATGTGGGTATAATACTTCTATATAACATTATACACTTGCGAATAATGATACTTCCCTTATTGAAACAAATCAAGACTAGAAGTTGTTCAGATTATCTTGATAGTCTAATGCAACTATAGCTATAATGCAACTTCTTTTGCATTAATTAATGAGTTTATAATACGTTGGATTAAGAAAAAAATTAATTCTATCATGAAAACATAAAATATCTAGTCGAAAAATCTCTAAACATTAAATCGATTAATTGTTCAATATTAATTAAAAAAGTTTTATCTAAACTAATAGGTTTACTTTTTTCATTTTATTTTTATCAATTAAAACTTTAAGGTGTTTCATGTTTCACAAGATAAACATTTACATAGGACTTCAATTCAATTTTATCTTACAATAAGATAAGTTTACTTATACAAATTTATTTGCATATATTATTTCTTATGATTTAATATATGATCAATGATGGTTACCACTGTCATATGTAAATGCATGTTTGACATGCAAAACAAAATAAACAACTTTCATAAGCTTAATTTGACAAAATCAGGAAAGGATTATCATCGACCAATGTATTTAAATTATTTAGCAATAAAAGACTTGTTTTATGCTTTCAAACGATTAAATATTATCGCAATGACTTAAAAAATTATCAAATATAAAAAGTATACATACAATAAGTACTGAGCATTTTGAATGACTTTGTTTGAAACGGTGAGAACTTTTGCATTTCCATAGATATGCAGAAAACGAAAGCAACACTGAACACAAAAAAAAATTAAATACATTTTATAGGCAAAACATAAATTGTAGTACGTGTAATGCTATATATTGCAAACCAAAGTTACGAATAGTAATGTCAAGTTTATTTTTGACATAACTATTTTATCTCACGTCTTATACTAATTTATAAACTATATATAAAAATTTATAAAAACATAGGCATTACATTAATAATAATATGTGATGTTACAAATTCCACAAAAACCTGAATAAATAATTCTAAATTATATTGACTTTTGGTACCTTTATAATGAGCTTTCCTCCTGCTTGCGAATTTGAATTTTGATACTTAAACAACGATTTTTTACCAATACCTGTATTTTTTTATACAATCATTGCCTAAATCCACCACCACTAGGTGACTATCTGGCAGCACAGCTATGCCCGAAGGACGTCGCAATTTCGAGCTGTGTGAGTCGATTTCATTTAAGACATTACCTCCACCTAACTGTAGTACTTGTATTATGCTTCGACCCTTGTCCGTACGAGTACCAATTATTTTGCCGTCCGCATCTACAGCTATTCCTCCGTAGATACCTTTTCCTATTGTACAAAGATAAAATCAGATAAAATCATTATCTTCATCATGAGAAAATTTTTCATTTTTTACATATATATATATATATATATATATATATATATATATATATATATATATAGTATTATAGTAATATATCTATCGTCATTTTTAGTCAATATATTTTAAACAAATATATTATTGTATAAAGCTGTGTGACGAAATTTACCTTTGCCTTCAGGATATATTTCCTCGGAGAAATCTCCCTTTGCGGAAAACACTTGAATTCTGCTATCGGCAACTAAAATCTCACCGGCCGGACCGACAGTTACAGAACTGATTAGCTTGAACGTGCTTCTCTTACCAACCTGTTAACGTTTCGTGATGAATGATTATACGAGGACCATAATAACTTGCAGTGAAAAATCATATATTTATGTAAACAAAAATTAACCTGGAATAATATCTTGCCATCTGAATCAAATACAAATACACAGCTTTGACCGTTGTCAGCGACAAGTATGTGCCCATAACTCTTATCCACTGCAATGTCTATGGGTTCCTAGAACGCAAAAACAATGTCGTAATTAAGAAATACATACGTGAATTTTTTTGCGATAAAAATTACTAACTTGAAACGCATTATGCATGAAAGATCGGATTGTATCACCCAACAAAGTCATTTCTGTAATCTTTCGTGTTCGCCAATTTACGACTACGAGACCTTGTTGAGAAATATCGATTCCCGTACAACTGCGGCCCTCCAAACCTTCATTATTTATATGCCTTTGAAATTCCAAATCACAATTGAGTACCTGAAACAATACAAAAACATTTAAATATTTTGCATAAAATATTGTAAAATATATATATTATTCTCTATATTATTCCAAACAAACCTTAATACGAGAATTTCCAGTATCTAAAATATAGATCATTCCTTCATCATCGACTGCAACCGAAACTGGCTGGTGGAACTCATCTTTCCCGTTACCACGTCTTCCATATATCTTAATAGGTTCATTATGCTCGGTCGCGTCGAAAAATAATGGATAATCTTTTACAGGTCGTTCGAATACCGACACCTTCAAAACGTATCGACTTGCAGTCGGTGGTCGGAAGTAAATTTCATAAGTTCCGTTCTCCAGATCTTTCACTTCTGTCTCAATGGAAGCATTCTGATTTTCTGCATGCATGTTTTTTGCGAGCGTCAATTCGGCGCTAATAAGATCACCGCCGACGTTTCGGGGATGACCGTGATAATCTACCGTTTCGACTATGACGATTGTTTGTAGCTGCACTATCGCCAGGTCTTTCAGTCTGGCTCGGCACAAACCTAATGTAAGAGGCATAAATATAGAAAACGTGCGTCACATTGCAAATGCTTTTAAAGCATTTGATTCATACATGATCCGTTAGATTATAAATCTTATAAATCTTACATCAGAAGTAAGTCAATACTGTATTATCAATTCTTACCTGGTAATGTTGTACTAGAACGTACTCGTCCCAAGTTATTCAAAGCTTGCTCTAATTGGGAGAGAGCGTCATTATGATTAAATTCGAATGTGATAAAAGCATTCTCCTTGGGTTCGCTGAGAGCGGTCGCTGCATCGAGCTGATCTGACAGGCTGTTAATACGTTGAGTAATATTCCGGACCTCGACCTGTCAGATTAAATCTCAATGTGTAAAATGATACGCGCGAGAAGTAACATTATATCAATATATTCTTTATTACCCTCTACCTGATATTGCAATCCTTCGCATTCTCTCTCCACTTTGGTTTTCTCCGCCTCAATAAGAGAATGTTGTTCCTCAAGTACGTGTTTCTTATCACGAGCAGCAGCAGCTACGGCAGCTTGCAATTCCGTTCGACGTTTTTCTATTTTTGCGATGATTTCCGCAAACTCCGTATCCACTGCGCTTAAACATTTTTGTGTGGACGCTTCCAAACGTTGTAGTTCCGTGCTTACAGAATCCTGTGCCTGTGTTAACTAAAAATCGTAACCCTTAACTCAGTAAGGATCGAGCTATATCTCATATCATAAATTGTTGATAATTCTCACTGATTAATTTAAACATTATTTTTGGTAAACGAGTAAAACTGTGTAATACAGTTTTAAATTAATTTTGTAATTCTTTATAAAAAATTAAAAAATGTGAGATATATAAATGGATATAACCTTTTGGATATAACTAAATTATTAAACATATTTAATACATTTGCAGACATAGTACATAACGAATATAAAAATAAAATTAAATATAATAAAAAAATAAAAATGAAGCATATTAAAAAACATAATGGCTTGTTAACATAAAAAGTGCAGTATTTAAAAGATAAAAGTTTTCACCTTGGATATACACTCGTTAGCTTTATAAAGCAATATTTCGGACATTCTTTTTATTGCAATACTAAAGGGGATGATTGTATGTTCTGTACACCCAGGTGACGTTCCTGCATGTGTGCCACCAGTACACACCGTACAGAACACTGTATCACATGTTTCACAAAATAATAATTCCTGATTTATATGAACTGAACACTTTGGGATGACCTGCAAGTAACGTGATACAACGATATTGAGAGATTATTCAAGAAAAAATTTATCTGCATTAAATGATAATTCTACTCGAACATACCTCTCGTCTTTGTCGAGACATGAGATCCAGCAGTTGATTTACGAGAAAACTCGGAGGCAGTGCAGGTACCCCTCCACGAGGAATAGTTATTAATTCTCTACAAATGGGACATCTAAACGCTCCTGTCTCTCGTGTTTGAGACGCAGCAATCCTTGTTAAGCAATGTAAACATACCTATGATAAATGGATATAACATTAATATACATATATGCAAAGTATATACATGTAAATATTTTATGCAAAAATTTATATACCGTGTGTGAACATGGTAGTAATTTAGGTGTATGCTCGCTGCCATCGTAAACACAGAGACAGGTGCCACACGTTAAAAAACTCTCATTAAAGTCTTCATAATTTATACTGACTGTCTCTACAAGCATGGAGCTCATGCTGACCATCCTCTCCCCAAGCCGCGTCCTAAAACAAACGAGAAAAATTGCTAATTAAAGACAACATGCGCCAAGCCATGCAGTCAAATGTTAAATAATATTAAACATTATATTAATATTAATAGAAATAATATTAAATAATTCAACATTAAAAATAAAAAAATTAGTTAAAAGATATAATTCATTTAGTTCTGTTTTACCTAAATTTGAACCTAAAATTTGAAAACATTTTTGCACAGAGATAAAAATTTCCGTAAAAGATTCAACACATCAAATCACAATTAATCAACAAGATAAATAATATATATAAAAATTAGTTATTTGAAAAATTCTTTCATTGGAAACAAAACAAAAATTATTTTAACTACATGTACAGATCGTTTCTCTCAATGTTCATCAATCGCGTTTCGTGACCAATACACTTTAAAATGGGGTGCATCTGCCGAAAAAGGGGCACTCACTGTATAGCTAAACGCAACGCCTCCATAACGATTATATTCTGATCGCCGCTCTATCTAAAGCACGCTCCACCGTGTCAACGCACGCGGGGACCTCTCACTCGAGCTTGCTCGAAAATTCCGAAGAAACCAACGATCACGGTGCATGTCGCGCCAAGCACGTCACCCTCGCCGCCGCCGAGCACACGAGGAAGAGAAGACGAGACGCTTCGCGAAGGAAAACGCAACCATGTCGCGGAATCGCGACGGACAACCCCCCGGGGATGCGCCGGCGGATCGATTCCGAATACCTCGCGGACGCGAGGAGGAGCCTCGGAGAGCGCGGATCGTCCGAGCGAGACGCGTCTCCTACGGCCGCATGTCTCGCGGGCGCATGTATAAATAAATGCGCCGGGACGCTCGGCGACCACGGCCGTCCGCGAAGAGCGACCCGCGCGCGCGCGCGCACCCTTTGTCTACCTCCGGGCCATCGTCCGGACGAGCGGAGGAAGCGAATTCACGTCACGCCGCATCGAATTCCGCGCGCCGCGGATCCCGGTGACGGATATTTCTCCTCGACGAGGCAGAAGGGAGGCGAGGGGACGGTCTGGCGAATCCTCCTTCGGGGCTCCCGGCCGCGGCCGGAATCTCCGAGTCTCACCCGCCGCACGTACGCACGTACCCGGGCGACGCGACCGCCCGAGATCAACGGCGTCGGATCGGTGCGGCGCGACGCATTTTTCGTAAACAAAACACGGACGGACGCGCGCGCGCGCGCGGCGGGACGTCGACGGCGGATGGGATGGCGCAGCGAGCCGCATCAGCTGCAGAGCGCAGCGACTCACGTTCGCGCTGCCACAGCTGCGCGCGTTCGTTCGCCCGCGGCTGGACACCGCGCGGCACCGCCGTGGCACGCGAGGGTGCTTTAACGGATGGTGATTTAATTGGGTGACCGATGTCTACTTCTACCACGGCGAATTGACTTTAATCTCGGCTTAACTTGCTTTCTATCGTTTTTCAGTCCTAGGAATTAGAAAATGATGAAAAATAAGTTAAACCGAGATTAAAGTTAATCTGCATTGATAGAGATGGACGTTAATGCAAAAATTCCAATTAAGCGACGCTGTTTTAACAATAGAAAAAAATGGATTTTATTGTAACTGTGAAAAGGTTGTTAAAAACGAAAATATTTCTTTTACGTTTATATCCTAGACAGAAAATAAAAAAAATTTGTTTTAGTTCCCGAATTATAAAATAATTTCTGTTACATTCCATTTTTATTCTAAAAATATTTTTAAGAGTTTAAAAGAAATTCGCTTTTGTGTCATTAATTCTGAACCTTTTTTTCAGCAAACATTAATCTTTGGATAAAACTAACAATTAATCTGCAATTTTTTTAACTTTTTATTATATGAAAACGCTTCGTAACTTGAAATAGAATGCTACGCTAACAATAAGATATGACGAAAAAATTAAATAATATTTAATTAAAAAGTTAATCACAGATATACTGTATGTGATCTCAAAGTTACGTTATAAACGACTACCTGAAAAGCTTTAACTGTGAAAGTATGTATTCTGACAGGATATAAATAATCACGTGGAAATATTTTTGCATATTTCCCCATAATTTCAATTAGATTTTAATAAATTGTTGTAAGTATAATTTCAATTTGAATTTAATAGATTTTTGTAGACACAATTTTGATTCAATCTTAATAAATTTTTACATGCGTATAATTTCAATTCGATTTTAGCCCTTTAAAAATACGAATTCGAAGGGTTTGGAAGTAGGTTCCTCGGTGGCGACGTACGGTCCTGGGGATCAGTCGCGATACCGCGCGGCGCCGGCGGCGGCTGCGACCCAAGAGGGATTGAGAAGGATAGCGGAGAGCGCGAGGTTGAATCGTGGAGAGCGTGGGAGAGATAGGCAACGCGGCGTGTATCGCGACGGCATAAAGAAACACGCGTATGCACGGCCGTGCAAACCCTCTCTCGTGAGCAGACTCTTCACTGCGCAGTCGTTCCGAAAGGTGCAGCGACCGGCGTGTTTGCGCCTTGCACTTGTGGCGCGTATATGTATAATGTACGTGCGTGTGTACGTGCTGCGTGGAGTCGCATGCAGACGATCTCTTCAATCGAACATTAGATTATTAACGTAGAAATATTTTGTAATTACTTCTTTCTTCTAGAACGTTTGAAAATTTTTATTTTGACAATATTGCGTTTTTTGCGACTCAACATTTATTTTTTGTCTTGTTAAAAAAAAAGAAATATATAAATAAATGTATAAAAGGGATATATCTAATTTATAAACATGTATGATACATTTTTTTTATTAAAAGTAATACTTTTTAAACTAAATTTATTAAAAGTAATACTTTTTAAATAAAAAATAAAAATATAAAGGGATTCTCGATATTAAAATTAAAGCAGGGAAAAGAAAAACAGGCAGTGAGAGTCAACGCAGATATTAATGCGTAATTTGAAAAATATATATTTAATTAGTATTACATTCACTTAAAAATATGAACGAAATATAAAAATATAAAAATATTTCAGTTGAAATTCAAGCCATCTTCAACATGTTGAATCAATACGCATTAAAAATATAGCGAAATATCCGTATATATACAATGCAAAGTTTAAATATGAGAGATATAATTAGATCATACATTTATACAAATAATAACAGGCGTGATACTCACATGAAAGGGCAGCAGCTCATGAAGCTTTCTTTGATAGTAGCAAGTCTCTAATTACTTTCGCAGGTACGAATCCGAGTTGTCGTCGGCCAAAGGAACAACCTCACGCAACCATAACGTTTCCTTTCATCACCTTTCCATGAATAAAGCTCACACCATAGCGATCCCCCTCCCACGGTACTTCAAAACGACGCCGGCCACCTGTCTGATGCACAAGATTAAATTTGTGTGTCGCACTTGTCAAAACGGCACGCGCTGCCTGCGTCAATCAGGGGCTACGTGACATTACGTTTTTACACATCCGCGTCTATAGGTACCGCCGATAAGAGCCCGTAAAAATAACTCGCAGTATTTTTACCGCGCTTTTATCGTTTTCGACGTCAGGTCGTCGCGCTTTAATAGAACGCAACGCGCAACGCGGAATTTGCGCGTCGACTGATAACAATTTTCCCCGCGTTTGAGCGCGGGACGCGTCCGTTGATTCATTAAAGGGATCTTTCTCTCTCTCTCTCTCTCTCTCTCTCTCTCTCTCTCTCCTCCTCGCGAAGGCTCCGTCCGCGCGAGATCGATACCGCGCATACCCTGCGCTCACGTGCGCAGAAGAAACGTAAACAGTGTCGCGCGAGCGCGGATAAACACGGCGAGATTGTCGGAGCCGCCGTCGTCGTGTCGCCGACTGACGGAATCGTCGCGGTGCGATATCGCTTCCCGCGAGGGGCTGTCTGTCACCAGATAGATAGACACGCCGGTGCGTTAACCCCCGGGGGAATCCCCGCGCGGAATCGATGATCAGCGGATATTTTTTTTTTTGACACCCGACACGCCTCTCCTCGAATTTCGCAAACACCTTTTTGCTTTTCCATCCCCAGGTAAAAACAAGAGAACACAAAGATGTAAGAAATGAACTCTAAAGTATCATTATGTTGTTTTATCACTGCTTCAGCGTTATTTTGACGTCAATATGGTGTCATTGTAATTTTTGTTCTACCTGGGTTGGCTCGACGGATCTCCGCTCCACGTGAAACGCGCGAGAAGGTGTACATTTGCCGTTTCCTCGCGTCGCAGGCGGGGAGGGACGGAAACGTGGGAACCGAGAGAGATCAACGTTCTCTCGCGTTCCTCCAGAGACACCCACTAGATCCTTCCAGATATCTTTCCGCCGAGCGACGAAACGACGATCGCACGAGACGCGCGCGAGAAGCCGGCGGATACTCACTGGGTGCCAAGGACGTTAACTTCATCAGCCGCGACGGGACGGAGGTCTCGGCGAGGGTGCCAGTCACGGGGACATGCCCTTCGCGGTCGCCCTTCGCGTTCCTCTCGGCGCCGAGGACGAAGCCGGATATATCGATTCTCGCGCGGTTGTTGCAGCAGGTGTCACGGCACCCAGCTGTCGTCTCGTATCTCGCGAACTGCGAGGCGGCGACCACGGCGACGATGACGACGCGAGAGGGAGAGAGAGAGAGAGAGAGAGAGAGAGGGGTTCGCCGCGCACACGGGGGAAACGAAGCGGGGATGAAAACACCCTCGGGAGCGCGGGGAGCGCGCGCACGCGCGCGCCTCACGCTATCTGGGTCACGCGGCGCGCGGGCGCGACGCGCGATTTATTCGACTCCGCCGCTGCTCGGACGACGGTCCAGCCGTCGTGCGGGCACTTCCGCGTCCTGGTCGATCGTGTTACTTTGAGGGGAGTTTCTCATTTCCCGCTCATTCGGATCCCGTTCTGCTGGTCACGGAGCGATGATGGATCGATTGATGCTTTCAACGCCGATGACGTAATTGGTCCACCGTTGCGAGAGGTCCATCGTTGACGCTGTCGTTATATAATGTTACTGCACGTCGAGCTCTTCGTCATTTCGTTGGTTTCGACTTCGACTGCTTTAATGCTATTGAAATATATAAAAATATATAAAAATATATAAAATTGTAGTTTTTAAATGTAGCTTTTTGATTGTAGTTTTTTTTTTAAATTTATTAGTGACGATATTGAAAATGCTATCGGCAATGAGTATATTAAAGAATTATAAGCACTCGAGTCTCACATCGAGAAATCTTTCACTTTTCACATTTCTGTCTTTGGAGAAAAATCATATGATTAGTTTTTCAAAATCCTGCTCGCAAATGAATGTAATGGAGCCTGAAAGTTTATATAGGGAAAAGAATATTTTGTTGAAATTTTTAAGATAAAAAATCGTCGAACAAAGTCTTCTGCGAGTTGAGAAACTTTCAAGCTTTAACGACAATATTTATAGCTCGATCTTATAATTAAAAACGTCTTAAATTTGATTTTCAAATACAAGACACTTGCCGAGATCACCTCAGTCCTCCGAAAGGATTCCCATAACGGAACCTCTTCTGAATTTCGAGGATGAGTATCGGCGCTTCTCAGACCGATCATCTTTAACGTCGGAAGCGCATCGATTACAGCCGACTACGAAGCGGATAGCGCTCGAGTTACTGTGAAACACATCCTTGGCCTAGATCCTCGAGAGATCTCCAAGAGATAACGCGAGAGTCTGATCGCGCGTCGATCTTCTCCACTGTCTCCACGACATCACGCCGATCGCTCTCTCCACCCTCAACTTTATTCCGCGCGCGAAAGCCACCACCTGCCGGCGCGGCTACGTGCCGCGACGTTTTTACCCTTAAAGCAAGAGTCGGATACACGCTCGAGCATGCGCCGCGTAGAAGTAGGTCATTAGGAGCTTGACCGAAATCTTCGGCCAGGATTTCGCGCTAGTTCCTTAAATCGTTAATCGACGAGAAGCGGCGCGTGACTTGCGCAATGTCGGCAGACGGTGTCCTCGCGATCCTTTTTGTCAAGTGAAATGAACGAATAACTTAAAGTCGCTTTCATGTCTACCCTGTTAAATATTAAAGAATCAAGTTTAAACCAGTCCTTGAGTTAAGTAAAAGTAAATAATATTTTGTTATTTTTAAGTATCGTATTTGTTGAAATTATTATTTTAACGCAAAACATGTAGTTAACATATTGTCATTTAAAACCATGGTTTTAGTTCAATTAATGACATATTGAGTGTGTGTGACGATCTAAGAAGTAATTAAAAATGATCCAAATTAAGTTTATATTTAATTACAAATTATATTGAAATTGAGTATAATTTGATTTTACGAATTTAATAATGTGAAATAACGATTGGGAAAAAATTTGTTTAATGTAATTTATATAAAGTTTTGTTAAAATAACATTTGACAACGCCTAGTCTTTTTTATCAAGGATGAATTCTAAATAATAATTAAATATTTTATAATACAATACTTATTTAAACCAAAATCGCGCGCCTCGGTATAACGCCATGACCCGATATAATGCAACCTCATGTATTAAGATATTTATACGCCCCAGTATACGTACAATGTCCACAACTAAGAGATTCATTCTGCTTGACGCGACATTATGTCTACCGTTGTTGAAATTATGCTAATGCCAATTATTCAATTAATCTAGATCATGTTACTGACCGCGTTACAGGCTATCATTTGTGAAACACGCATCACGCGTGTCGCGTTTTCGTGCATTTGTCATTTAACATTATCATCGCGTTCGCATGATATAGAAAAGAAAAAACAATTCAGCAATAATTTATAAATAACATATTGAAGTGTTTTTTATATATTACGAGTTTTCTAATTTTATACTTTATTTTGCTTTTAATTAATAAAATACACCAAATACACGAAGAATTTACTATATTTCATTTCACATAACATCATTAATATTATATAGATTTCATAATTTAATCGTTGGAAAAAGTTCATACATCTGTATACAATCTCCTCCACTATCGATTGTTGAATTTTCAACTGTCGGCCGAGCAGTCGTGGCGGTTTCGAGTTAAGAAACTTAAAAGAAATGATTTAACGAAACACAGGTCAATGCGTTTGTTTAGTCTCGGCAGGCAGCTGCAGAGTTTAAATCACTCTCGATTGAAAATCTTGCCTCAGCCAAGTGAGTTGCTTATTTAAATGAATGTTTAGTTTAGAATTAGAGCTAATTCTCATTTACAATGAAAATTCTATTTATTATTCACTTATATTATTATTTCGATTATTCACATTGCGAACCATTTATTTCGCAATTTTATTTTCGTTGCAAACAAGCTAGATGGGATTTAAATGACATGAAGAAATAAATATGCTTAAATTTATTTATTTATACACGTAACGCAAACGGAATTACACGAGTTACTTTAGAAGTATCGTAAACGTATCAGGAATGAACTCGCAATTTGAAATAAAATTACTATTTACTCATTTAATTTTTTATTGTGGAATGAGGATTAATTCTTAATTGGAACAATGTATTTATCATTATTTGTTCCACAAATTTTATAATTGTACAAGGAGTATTCCTGAACCGAATGGCTCATAATCGTTTATACAGAATTATCCTGTTTGATGTGCTTGTTAATCCAATCCGTATAGGGATAGACTCGCGTGAATACATCCGGACGTCCTTTAGCACAAGGAACACCCCAAGACACCACGCCGATCTGCTCACCGTCGGCTACCAGAGGACCGCCAGAATCACCCTGTACATGTATAAATAATATAATCAATTCTCTCTTTTAAATATTCCTCTGGAACGTAAAACGATAATTACAATTTGTATTGCAAATTCATATTATTGAATTTACTTGAGTTTAATGTGTTGTGTACAATTAAATTTATTCGATATACATTTAATGTATTTAAAATGTATCTAAAGAAATGTAATGTTACATTATTTCTACAAATGCCTTTTTTAGTTTTGCATATTTTCGTAATGTGATTACAACAATTTTGGAAATGGATCTAAAATAGTTCGTAGATAAGTTTTCCAATTAAGCCTTTAACATTTGTGGAATTTTTATCTTACTAAATGCTATCGATGCTAAAATAATCGCTGCGTATTGTCGATATCAAGTGTGCGTCTCGCGAAAGGACTCTCTTCCTGGATACTCAATCAAACTAGAATGTACTACTTACGTGACAGGCACCCTCGCCCCGTTTATTCAATGTGCAGATATTATTGTTGGTGATGCGAAAGCTGGTGCTTAAGCATTGCTTTTGATTGATGACCGTGAGCTGGATGTGTTGTAATTCATTCGGCGCGTTCCCGGGATACTGCAATAATCCACGCGAAATGATTGTTTAAATTAATGGTCGTTCAAATTAATCCATCGATTTGAATGATCATTTAAATTACTGAAATGCTCGTTTAAATCCGACAATTATTTAACAAGGAATCTCGGAAAATCGTGAAAAACGGATAAATAGTTTTACTATTACTTGTATGCATTATTACGTGTACTATACATGTCAATTTATAGATATGCAACGATGAAATTTTTACATATTTCAGCACATGAATCTTGGCAAGTTTTTTTTGTACTTACATTGGTAGTGCCCCAGCCGGACAACGTCGCTGGATAATTGTATTTGTCGAAGTGTTTGGTGGACAGGGCAATCGGTTTCACTTTGTCTCCAAAAACGATATCCTTGTTCACTTTAATTAATCCGATGTCATTTAAGATGAAGGCAGAATTATAATAAGGATGAACCCAGTTTTTGATTGAGGAATACTTATCGCCACCTTTGTCCAAAGTATTTGTGCCCAATACAACAGTAATGGCCGTGTCGTTAAAACTTAAGTAAAGATTACGAAATTATTAAAACGGCTAATAATTATCTATCTCAAATTCTTACCGTTATGTTAGATTTATAGTAAACAATTTCGAAATTCGTTTGTTTTTTAATAGTTTTAATAAGACATAATATTATTGATCAAAATTATTTACAAATTTGTTTTTAATATAAAATAAATTTAAACAATCAATTACAAGTTCGTTAGAAAATCGAAACAATTTGATTCGCTGGTACATACCCGGCCAAGCAATGAGAAGCTGTAAGGATCCATCTTTTATTTATCACAGAACCTCCACAGAAATGACGGTCGTTTAAACGAAGAGATGCTTGATAAGGATATTGTCCCTCACTGGCAGCACTGCCGCCCACGATTTTCGGGATTTGTTCGATTGACTCGGCTATATAATTATAAAAACAATTATTTTCAGCATTGTCTCACTTCTCGTCTAGAATTGAATCTTCCGAATACTTAATATTATTTAGTTCAGTAAATCGATTAAAAAATTATTCTAATATATAAATTATGTCGCATACAATGCAATAAGTTAATAAATTTAAATTATAACAGATCATGACAGCTAATATAAAATAAGAAAATAAAAAAATGAATACATTTCAATTTTCTCCTTACAAGCTATTTTACTATTTTTATTTATTATTAATTTATTATTAATAAGGGCATGTACAATTTAATTTATACATATATATTTAATGGAAATATTTTCAATGAAAACGGATCTCACAACAGTTGATCAAAATTTACAACTATTTATTAATTTTAGGAAATAAAACGAAGATCCTTATTATACTTTATCAATTCATATTTATTGAACATGCGTGCCAGTACACGAAAAAAATTGCAGTGTAAGAAAACAGGAGTACTCTTACCTGACAGTCCATGTATTGCAGCAATGCCTAAGATGCAGATTATCGACAACATTTTGAATAAACAATGATATTAATCAGTACACTCTTTACAGATTTATTTTCCACAACGTTTGGTAGTTTAATGCCAATTTTCGTGCTCGTCCACTACGAGCTCTTATATATACAGTAAACGATGACAATTAGGGAAACGTTGGATATTTAAATTTAGGTCAGATACCATAAAAAGAAAATACATGGTCCGGATGTATCTCACGCGCGATGTGATAGGTAGGGTGATATACCGCTACGAAAATTTATGGCCGGATATAGTTGCTATCAATTGTAGAAAAGAACGAAATGCTAAAATATTAAGAGCTATTTAGGCTACTTAAGCGTGATAGAGATGGATAATAATTAAAATGATAATGAAATCTAAATACATTGAATTATTAAAATTTACTTGGAAAATTTGTTTGCAGATACATTTTATCTTTAGCTTTACGTTTAAGAATA
Organism: Tetramorium bicarinatum; assembly: GCA_928718305.1. Taxonomy (NCBI): domain Eukaryota; kingdom Metazoa; phylum Arthropoda; class Insecta; order Hymenoptera; family Formicidae; genus Tetramorium; species Tetramorium bicarinatum. The sequence goes on from OV788324.1 coordinate 12,564,362, forward strand.
AAATGATAAGAAAAAAACATTTGCATATATTCTCTTTGCATATATTTATGTATTAGCATTGCGATTGCATTCAAAATTATTTGTATTAAAAATTATTTGAGTTAAAAAATATTTTTACATGCTAAATTTTTCTATTATTTTTAGATATATTTAAAATTCGACTTAAAGCAAAATATGATTATATAATTAAAAATAAAAAATGCCAATTTAATTATGTTTAATATTATAAAATATAGAAATATACAATCATAATTGTGATAAAAACATATATGTGATATAAACGTTTAGATTATGTATATTTAATTTCACTAATTATAAAATATAAAAGAAAACTTTGACATAACATGAAACGTTAGCGTTATATTTTGAAAAATTTTGAAGAATGTATTTAATTTATAGGATTTATTTATGAGAAAATGGGTTGTAGAACTAACAAACGCAGTAATGTTGTATTTCAGATTTTTATCTTTTATTGAAATAAATCGGAAGTAATGTAAGTTGCAGCGTTGCATTGTCAAAGACATTCACGTCGCGCATAACTGAAACACTCTTGTGCTGATACCCGACGTATTATTATTCCAAGCGCATAGTTCTACGTTTGATCTCGACCTCGACGTTGACTCGCACGCAGTCATTTCGCAACGCCGCGTATTCCTGTTTAAACGAAGTTTGTATAAAATATGCAACTATAGATACTCACAACCAGAAATTAAAAATAAAGACAACACCATTTCGCTTATGTTGTAATGATAAAAATAAATAAAAATAGAAAAGCTCAGCACAGAGCCTTTATCGGGAGTTGGATACATCGCTTCTTTCTCCTTCTTCTCTTAAACAATGTAAGCAATCTTAATGAATATTCTGTGTTTCGCAAATACAAAAGCTACATTGTTTCACTTTATCACCTGTGGACACTCTTGTCTGTATGCGACAAATGTCCTTTAAGTATCTGTAAAAAGTAAAATCGTAACTCTCGTATGGATGTTCCGTGTCACACAGTCAGCAATGGATGGTGCGTTTTCGTGATATACATGTATAAAGAAGATGTTCTATTAATTTAATTGCTCCAGGTAAATATTTTGAAAAAAATATGGAAAATGCGAAAAATGTTTCACACAAAAGTTGTAAGATATCTGTCTTTTTGTATTTTCCATATTTTTCAAGATATTATTAAAATTAGGCAATTAAAATGGAACATCCTAAATATAATATATATTACGAAATATATATATCCAACATATATTAATATACATTTAATGCTGTGTGTGCGCGCGTACCTGTGTATATGCGCATATACATATACATATATAATAATCACCATGTGCCGTATTAAGAAGTGGCATTAAAACTTTATGATTGTCTAGTATATCTCTTTCGAATAATTATAATATATATATATATATATATATATATATACATATACTTATATATTATATTTCTCAATAAGAGAATTTCTCCACGCCAGTTGCTAAGCCTGGCGGGAATAACCGAGTATTTCTTTCGCGCAATATTTGTCACCCGATGTGTATATTATACAAGCAGAGATCGAAAGCAATATTTCACTGATTATGAGTTTAAATTTCGATGCTACGGATACACGAAGATCTCTACTTTTATTAACAATAAAAATGTGATAACTGAGGTAAGATACTTCGCATGTCTGTAGCAAGGAAAATTAAATTCAGCGAAATTACATTGTTTTTGATCCTTGATTTAACAGTACTAAAAATAGAATTTTCTTCTCAAAACATTAAATTATATAATTACTTATTTATCAAGGATTACAACATCGAATGTCAGCACCTTATTTCACTTATACGTATAGGCGTATACTTGTTTAATATATTTCTTTTGTAAAATGTGCGAATTGATCGTATAAACTAAGTAAATATATTGTTGTCAGTAATTTTGTTTAATTAAAAACAGATTGATTTTAATACATATATTGTGTCCATATAAAAATCATATACGTTATGGTAAATGAATACAGCTCCATAATACATTATAATAAAGACGACAACGCTCTGCTGCAACAACAATATAACTCAAAAAGAAAAGTTTTTCAGAAAATACGTTTGAATGCATTAAATTATTAAAATTTTATATTATGTAATATTATTTTTAATCCAATTATTATTTTTAATCCAATATTGATATCAATAACTGATTAGAGGAATAAAAATATATAACTATATATTAACTCTTCATTCAGTATAGTGTATTAACTACTATTCTTTTAGGCAACTCAAAAATGCCGAATTTTTTAATTAAGTCGTCGTTGCAGCAAATGAGCGAGCAGCATCAATGACAAATATTGTAACTGCAAAAATTATAATTTTTAAGACAATTTTCTAAAAAATTTTTTGTTTATCGAGTTATATTATAATTTAGTTTTATTATAATATAAAACTAAATTATTATTTCCAACTAAATATATAACTTTTTCAGAAACACATTACTGATAAAATAATTATAAATAAAATTTCGTTTTTTTTCATTGCTGTTGAAAGTAATGTAAAAATATAATAGATTAATGTAAAGTTATGATTTTTTTTGTTATATTAGATAAAATTACGGCAATATATTAAATGCAATGAACACATATATACATACACACGAACGCGACATACACACACATGCGCGCATACGCACAAATATATACATATATGTGTTTATATATATATATATATATATATATGTATATATATATATATATATATATATATATATATATAATCTTTTGCGTAACTTTTAAACTCTGCAAATGCACTTTATTTGAAAAATTAAAATACATGCGATATAAAGGCACAGAAGAGAAATTTATGCAGGATAATTCTTACAATTAATTGCACTTTGAAATTTTAGAGTATCGATTTAAGATACAATAAAATAAAAATAGTAACAACATTAGTTATTCAATAGCTTTGTTCTCTAAATTATGACAGTTCAAAGAAAGTACTGCAAGTCCAAATTTATTAATACTGTAGTATCTGTTTTTAATGAAAAACAAAACTTTAGATGCCTCTTCCGTAAATACATGTGGACGTTGCAAATCTTTTTAATTTGTTATAATTTAGAAAGAAAGCCTGGATATTTTAAAAGCCATATAACATGTCTTTAGAATTTGGCATCTAAAATATTAAAAATTAAGAATCATATCCTGCATAATACCATGTAGTGCTCAGAGCCGCCCATATGAATTGTGGGTTTCTTTACAAACATTTTAGGTTCCCTTTACTCTGCATATTTTAATTTTAATTAACGTTAAAATTCTATAATTTTAATACAATATTAATAAATCAACAATCTGAGATAATTTTACAATGCTTAGTAATCGTGTTCGTTACTGAAACAGAAATATTACTTAGGCTAGAGAAATAAAAAAATCCTCAGTTTATAAACATGTTTAATAATCAGTCTTACAGTCAATAAAAAAAAATCAAATGAAGAAAGAAACATTTTTTTATTAATAGCCTATATCTTAAATCCTGTCCTGGTGAAAATGATTATTATTTCAATAACATGAGACAGAATATTTCTCATATGTCTAAAATAAAAATTTTTATAAAGTGTTTTCCCCTTCCTAAAAAAATTAAAAAACGACCCAGTTCCCTTCCCCCCATTCAAATGATATCCGCTCCCCTTCCTCTATGGGCGTCCCTATGGTGCTGTCATTTAATGTTGTTAATTCACGTGCATATGTAAACATGACATTCAATACTAAGTCACAGAACTCCGTCACTTATTAGCTATAAAGTATTTAAGTATATTGTTTGGTTTTGGTTTGCTGGTTGTGGGCCAAGAACGAGTGACTTCTCTCCTCTCCATGGATAGAGTCTTCAAAACTGTACTATCCACTGTAGGCGATAACTGCATTGGTGAGGAAGGGCTTAGTCTCAGACCTGCCATTTCGTTACTCGGCGATTCGCGAGGACCTCTCAGCCACACCTCTAGCTTAGTTTTCTTCGGTAATGGTTCTACCTCGTTTTGCAAGTCGTCGTCTGTGTTCTGACTCGCCATACACAATTTCGAGATTGGCGAGCACGAAAGACTCGACGCAGCGGTGCTCATCAAGCTCGTCGCCGATTGATCCGAACTGTCATTACTGTCCTGATTAATACTCATTGGCGAGCCTTGATTCGCCTCAGGAATACCTTCTTCGGAGCTGATGTCTAGAACGGAATGGACGGCGACTTGTTTGCATAAGAAGGGCGCAATACTACTCCTGCCATATGATCTCTCCTCGAACTTTGTGAATGCAACACCCAGCAGTGTCAAGTGGAATGGCTTGGAGACGTCGACTATTCGATGAAATAGCTTCATGGCTAGTGTCAACATTTTATTGTGATCGTACACGCCGTTTCTCGTGGACGGTAAGAGATGCTTTGGCAGCGCACACTGCCTCGTCTCCCTCTTACCTGAAGTCGGTTTGTTCAAGTCGTGCTTCCTCACTGTTATTCTCATTGCAATGGGAATTCTACCGTCCTCCATTGCCAATTCCGTTAGTCTTCTCAATAACGCACCTAATCGCGACTCTACCTCGGCTACTAGCGACACGCTCTTAAATCCATCCTCCAGACCTATGGACTGTTTCTTTCCAGATGGTTTCACTGCCGTCTCATCGATTCCCTCTGCATTGTCCTTCAGTCTTCTCGCTAGATCAACGCCAATTTTTAGTTCCAGATTTTCCAAAGGTATTCTGCGCAGATCGTCAACCGTTCTTATATTGTTCGATGACAGTAATTCTGTAGTCTTTTGCCCAACACCAGGTATCTTGGACACAGAACCTATCGTAGAGAGCAACATCGGTCCACTACATGGGAAGATTAGTGTCTGTTGGTTTGGCTTGTTTAACGATCCTACTAATTTGGCCAGGAGTTTATTGTGTGCTATCCCAGCGCTGCAAGTAAGATGCAGCTCCTCGTAGATGCGGCTCCTGATTTCGGCTGCTATTTTTGAGCCAATCATTAACCGTGTATGACACCCGCATGGACATTCCTCATCCGAAGGACCAAATATCTTGCTGATTTCTTTCAAATCTTCAAATTCTGTACTTGAGCTGCTCATGTCAAGTTCCGTATCATTCTGAGACTTGAGCTGTTTCTCCACTATCGACGTCACATCGAGAAAGTTATCATCAAAGCCCAGTCTTTCCACCAACGGCGTAAACTGATGCAGAATTTCAGATATTTTGGTCGAGTACTGACGATAGCTTGTCAAATCTTCTCCATTCACCAAGGACAGCTCCGGGCATAAGCGCAGGGCCTCTTGCACTGGCATGCATTTTTTTATTCCGTACTCTCTCGCCAAATAGTTGCTGGTGACCACTATATTCTTCTGCTGCACACCTAACGGCTTTCCCTCCAATTCAGGATGACTGACCATTTCCACCTGAGCATAGAAGCAATCAACATCCAAATGGATGACAGTTCTTGGATGACGCATAATGGTATCAAAACTTGCAGTATCCATGGATATTTATTACAGAATAGCAGAATTTCTTGTAAATGATGAATACTACACACAAATTTCTCACGTTCCACTTCTCAGAGCTTCCTTAATTGCATCTGCAATAGATATAGATATATATACATATATATATGATGGATATGTATGTGTATACGTATATATATATATATATATATATATATATATATATATATATATATATATATACACACATAAGTTAAAGAATGATTTTGGAGTATCTTGATTAACAATGCTATTACTAATAATGCTATCACTTTTAAAAAAGTTCTCACACGAATTTGCAACGCACTTCGGTTTCGCAGCAAGATGAGTATGTTTCCAGATAATGGAACGAAAGCAACAGATATCGTGGAAAACACAATCTGTGTTACTGTCAGTTCGCGTAGGGGCTTTCACTCCCAAAAGTTGTTTGGCGCTCTCGGTGGAGTCTCGATCTAACCTCAGGATACGGAGCACGATTTTGTCGATCGACGATTGGCAATGCAAAATAAGGCTTTTATATGACAAATTGTAGATAGAAACTTGTTTACAGTGTGCGAACCAACCAATTTATTTTCACATGGTAGCCATGTTTTTAAATTGTCATAGATACAGATGATGTATACGGGAAATTCCAAGATCTGCGCGGATCTGCTGAGCGATCGAGATACAAGATGGTTGCATTCACATCTCGTCATGGAAAAACCGACAAGAGATACCACAGAGACCTCTCGTGAACAATCGTAAAACTTTGTATTTACCATTTCGTGGAGAATTTGCACGTGCGCCGTTTAATGTGTCGGCGTTCCTGTGGCCAATAGAAAAGCATGCTTGCTAGGGGATACAGAGATTAATTTTATTCCTAGAAATTACGTTTTCTTATTGGACATAAAGCTAATGGTACATACATATACGATGCAATTTAAGGTTATTATTTTTTCATTCATTGGAGGACAAATTTTTCAGATGTATTAATTATATATTGCGATTAAAATATTCATAATTAGCAATATCGTATGTTAACGCATTGTTTCTTTCTATCTTTTCATGTATTCATGTTAATATAAAACAGCGAAAGTAAAAAAATGAAATTTTAAAAATATGAAAATTTTAAAAATTGTGATTTTATTATCTTCTCATTACCTATATATACAGAATAAGGGCTCAGACACAATGCCAGGCAATAGGAACAAGAATAAGGAATCCAATTGGTCGAAAATTCTGTTTCGATCAATTGGATTCCTTATTCTTGTTCCTATTGCCTATTGCCTGGCATTGTGTCTGAGCCCTTAGGTATAATAACTTTAAAGTAATTGAAATGGCGTTAAAGTGACTTTTAATAATCGTTTTAGAGTCATTTTGACATCATCATGACTTGTTCTAGATATAGTTTCAATTTTTACCAATTTTTTGAGAATTCAAATTTGTTGAATATCTCAATTTGAAAAACTTCATTTAATATAAATTTTTATTTGTTATTTATATTAGGACACAACAACTATTAAATTTAATACAATATGTAAATATTTGAACGTGATATGTGAGGTGTATAAACATATTGATAATTATAATAAATGTAATTTCAAATATTAATTGATATTTAATATCTCATGTCAAATGTGCAGTAAAAAATATTTTTAAATCGTTCTATATAAGAGCGCATTTGTAATTATCTCGATCTCTTCTAGACAATTTTTTAAAAAGAATACATTACTTGATAAAAAATTGGAGATAAAAACTTTGGAGTATCTAGAAAACTAACTTTAAAAGTATTATATGTTACAAATATTTCTTTCTTATCGTTATCAAGAGATTTTTCGATATCTTGATTAGTCATTAAGATATAATAAATTACGTGACTCACGGTACGATTTAAATGAATTAATAAAATGTTTGGAAAATATTAAATTTAGAAAAGGCATGTATAAAAATATAAATTTATAAGAGATAATGCCCCGTGATAACGTGACTTATTAATCTTGTTCTGGGTTCGATTCCGGCCCTCATCTTGCATATATTCATATATCCATATAATTAAATGACCTTTGCATTGTTTTTTTTTACAAAGAGTAAAATTGTGATTAGATTATACAATATTTTATATACATGTGTACAATCATATTTTGTATACGATTATTTGATGACTTGTGTTACAAGGTTGTTAAAGATCATTTCAAATTAAAAAAAAAATTATAAACATATCGTTAATCTCGCAATTTTTAACTTTTTTAAAAATAAATCTTTATATGAATATATTTCGTTTTTTCTTTTTGCATATAGAATTATATTCTTCATGCTTATGTTAGATTCGAAATATCTTGCAACATAACCAATCAGTCATACATGTAACTTTGACCTGTTGTATTCGATTTTGAAGAGCGCAGTTGTGTCCCTTGATTGATTAGTATCACATATTCGATAGAAATTGGACTTCGTGCCAAGACTAGTGAAATGCCGATTACGAGATACGGAAAATGTGCACATGAGCAGCGATTTATGGATAAGGAGCGGTGGATGAAGAGCTCTTGACTCGACGTTTCGTACTCCTAACCTTATATTAAAAGATACAATAGATAAACGATTCGAAAAGGGACTTGATAAAACGAATTGATAATTGTTACGTCTACGAATTGATAATTGGACGCGTAATGGGTATATTTGAGAAATGTTATCTGAGTAGAAAATTTTCTCTTGCGAAAGAAAGATGTGGGCCGTCGATGAGTGCATGTGTATTTATGTGTAAGCAATTTTCATATTAATAAGTGATTTATTATATAAGTGAATGCACGCGCGACGTTCTCGATATCTCTCGTTTATAATTTTAACAAGTATATTGCAATTGATATGTGTACAATACAGTTATTTATAATGATGACCGAAATATTTATCTTGTTCTCGATTATCATGTGTTCAGGAATTCTTAATACCACTTCCGGAATATTGCGATATGAGTAGCATTAAAACTGCATTGTTAAATATAACTAAATACTTGTTTTTTTTTTATGGAATTACGTTTATCACAACACAGTCCTGTGTTGGAAGATAAATGGAATTTTTGGTTTCAGAAGAATATAGCTTTGAAGAAAGAAAAAAATTAACTAAGAACAGAGAGATCTTTTGCATAAATTATGTATGCTAAATATAAATTATCATAATAAGTTCAAGATTCTGAGTGTTTTCAATATGCCAACTTATCAGAAAACTTTCAATTGTATGCAAAAAAATGATAATTCTCAGAATGCTTAAGAGAATGAGAGGCCACTTAGTGACAATTTATCAATACGGTCAACAAAATCTTTTACAGTTCCTTCAAATGTTAAAATATAGATTTAATTACTTAAATAATAATATTGTAGTAATAATTATAGTGGTAGAACTGAACAGTAATTGCTGTAAAAATTTGTGATTTTATATAAAAATATAAAATCAAATGTAATAGAAAATGATCTTGTCAAACACTGCAGCGCAATAACAGTTTTAAAATAGGGAAGGTATTTTATTTTCTTAACTAATTCATAAGGAATTGATTTTTTTAATTTCTTCGATATCGCATATTGTATCAATGCTGATTACATATTTTGATAGTATCACGATACATACGTACATATTTTTTTACTCTGATATATTGGCCAATTGAGATATCGCCATTCTCTCAAAATTTCAAGGTTTTGATAATGAAAGATTACATTCAATGGACTTGGCAACAGGTATTCATGACTTTGGTAAAAAATTTTTAGTTTTTGTTTATGGTAATATGGTTTTATTTTTGTAATTTAAGTCATAAAATCATAATATTTTGAAATAAATTCTGTACAATTCTTCTTCCACTATAAAAATAAAAAATAGTTAAAAAAATTTAATTTAATTTAATTTAATTTTAAAAATTTATCTTTTTTTGATAAGAATAATAAGTATGTTCATACCATAATACTATATGTGTATTGAATTATGATTAGAATCAGTGTACAATTTCAAACTTCTTCCTGCTATTCTCTTTTTGTCATAGAGAAAATTTCGGTGCATCATGCAATTAAACAGCGAATTATGCTATGGTCCTTCTATATCACGAAAAGATAAAATATTTTTTGCAATCGCTATCTAATCAAGAATTGCCTTGACATCTTAACTAATCTATTTCATTCCCATATTCATAAATTATTTCTTTTTATCTATAACAAGTATTTTATCTATTGACAAAATTTCATTTAACGAACATTAAATCCTCGATCAAATTTAATTCCAATTTCTATAATTCATAAACCTTATCAATTCGTAATTCAGTGAGTAATAATATATTGAAAAGACATTGCTAGGCGTCCTTTTGATATCCTTTTAATCTACTATGATCTCTCACTAAAAACTAATTACACACAACAATTTTTCATTGTTTATGATGTAGACATTGTCTGATAATTCTTACAATTCTTTCTTCCGGACTTTAGAGAAGAATATATATATTTTTTCAAGACTGTAGCCATGCAGTAGTTTTTCAGTTATATAGATATTCTGGACGCTATCTGAAAGTCCCGCAAATTCAAGAGCTTTTAGCACAAAAAATTATAGTAAATCGTGTAATTTGAAATATGATCAATATAATAAAACATTAAAATCTCTTTATATTTCTTAATGCTTTTATCATTGACAAAATAATTAACTTTGTGAAATTAAAGGAATAAAACAAAAAAGAGAATTTATAAATGTTATAAATATACGTATATTTTTATACATATTTACATTTTTTATGAAATATTTATGAAATACTAACTGAAATTATTGCTTACTTGCGTCATATGTATGTAAGTATGTGTTACGTTAATTATTATACAACTTGGTAATAAATTATATATTTATTAAACTTTTTATTTTCTCTGAATTTATACAAATTTATATACTGTGAGAATGTTATCTAGGGTCCCAAAAGAAATAAAGGCGGCTCTGTTTAAAAGATATGATAATCTGTCCTTGTGTCTTATGATAACGTGATTATAAAAGCCACCGCATTTTAATTCAGTCAGTCATGTATTGAACTGACTAATTAGTGAGGTGTTAATATAATTTTTATATAAATTTAAAATATACGAAAATACGAAATTCTTTCAAGAATAAATAAAGTAGGCGATGAAGGGTGAGTGAAACATTTTTATGACAAAAACTTTAATAATAAAACAACTGAGAAGTACTTATATTACACATGTAGAGTGTCTCAGACCTATCACCTGCGAATGACAGATTCTTGACATTATTCAGAGACAAAAATTCTTAATATCAAAATATTGAAGCTAGCAGTTTTTAAATTTATTTCTTTCTAATTTTTCTTATTTATTTAATTAATTTGTCATGTACGCTAATATTTATAATAAAATATTATTTTATCAAATATAATCTTAAAATGCATTACGCACTGTCAAACTTGTCATATGTATGTCATAAGGACATCTTCACTATCTGAATGCGCGAATTTTGAACAGTCCGATGTTATTAGCCATCTTTAAGTGCTTTCCATTTAAAAACTACTGTAGTCTTAACATTTTCTTATTAGAATTGTTGTCTCTATATAATAACTTCAGAAATCTGCTATTAGCAAGTGATGCAGATAGATCTGAAACATTCTGTATATTATTACATTTCGTACCAAAGCAAAATAAGGAGTCATAATGATGTCAAAGTGACATTAAAGTAACGTTTAATAATCATTTTGAAGCTATTTTGACTTTTTGTTCTGTTTAGATAAATAAAAATATATATACAAATAATTAACACATCAGTCGCATTAAAAGTTGACGAAATGTTGATTGGACTGTTTTCTATTCGATACAGGAAAATACCTAATTGCCATCGCCTTCCTGGCATCTTGGACCGTCATCACCGCAAGTAAATTACCGGATGTCTTTGTCGAACAATGTCCGCCAGGGAATGAATGCCCGCCAAAATTAATATCTCACGAAACGGATTGTACTAAATTTTACGAATGCCGAAACGGTCAGAAAGTACTGATCACTTGTGCAGCTGGTCTGTACTTTAGTAAAAGCTGGCGTGGCTGTGTCGATCGGCAAAGCTCGGATTGTCCAATTACAACCCCAGAACCAACCACGACCACCCAGATTCCGGATGGCAAATGCAAACACGGCGACTTGATAGAACATGAATGCAAATGTGAGAAATACTATGAATGCATACACGGTCGCAAAGCTCTACGTCAATGTCCGACCGATTATCATTTCAACCCTTCAATATCGGATTGCGTACCAGGGCCTTGTCCAGACCCTGGAACCACGACCACGACCACGACCACGACCACGCCCACGCCGACGCCGACGCCAACGACGCCTCCGCCTTGCAGGGAAGGCGAACTTATACCTCATGAATGCAAATGCACAAAATACTACTTGTGCAAAGGCGGACGGAAAGCCCTGCGTGAGTGCGATCCAGGAATGCACTTCGATAATGTAACGCTGAAATGCGTTCCAGGTGAGGATTGCAACGAACCACTTATCTGCATAGAGGGCGATAGGAAGAACCACGACTGTCATTGCGAACAGTATTATGAGTGCGTTAATAATGACTGGACCGTCCAGGATTGTAGTAAGGATCTACATTTCAACAATGCTACGAAAACTTGCACGGATAAAGAAAGTGCTCGCTGCGAAGTACTCCCACCTGGTTACTGTGACCCAAAAACTCCCCCACTATGGCCTCACGAGTGCGACTGTAGATTATATTACAAGTGCGAGAATAACGTGAAGAAATTAGAGCAGTGTAATTGGGGAGACTGCTTCGATGAGGACACACAGAATTGCTATACTACGACAAACGTAAATGACTATGAAAATAGCTGGGACCCCTGGACCTAAATAATCATCGATTTCGAAGAATGAAAAAAACGTTGAGAATAACGAGGATCATTTATATACTTGCTAAAACGATGCCATTGTATTTGTAAGAGTAGATAATTTTGTTAAGATATTTTAATAAATCTGATAATCTAAGAATTATTGAAACTTGTTTTGATCCTCTGATAGCATATACTACACACGAATACATGATTTGTTACTTCCAATTCAAATAAAAGTCTTCTGAAGATGATAAGATCCCTCTCTCTCTCTCTCTCTTCATATACATAAGTAAAAATGTGTCATGTATGCGTCATTTTCTCCGTAATAACCTCAATATCAGCGAATTACAGAGCATTCTATTATCACCAGAGATTAAATCTTATGTTTTAAGAATTAAGTAACAAAAATTATTAATAAAAAAATTTCCTCTCCCAACTTCTCTCACGGCCACCGCGAATCTTGTCACTCATCCTTGAACACATTTGTCAGATTCGTGAGATATATTCCACAATATATATGCAATTGTCTGCGTAAGAAAAAAAATAGAGTTGAAAAAACGTTTAAAGGATCATTTCGATATCAATGATATAGTAATCTAAAATCAAAGTTTATCAGAAGAAACAACGCTATTCGGCAAGTGTTTTTCGTAAATGGAATGAATACGAGGAATGATGACGTAAATCTCTATAATAAACTGCTCTCTTCTCACAATTTCTGACAGTTATCACCAGACATGGCACTAAAGTTATTTCTGTATTTGATTACAGTAATGTTTACATCACAGCATCTTGATTCCTACCATATACTTTCTTTTTCGCCTAAAATGTTTTCGACGCAATGTTTCTTTCCAATGTAATACACAGGTTGTTCTTACAATCTATTGCTTAAATTTATCGAGCACTAGCAAATTCTTATGAGAATTAGCAATTTTACATATATTTTATCATATTGGAACGTAAAATATTTCCATCGAATAAAACGTCACTCTGACGTTTAAAATGAGAGATAAATACGGAGATAATGCGGAAAACAAGATACAGATCGGAGAGATACAAATCAGATACAATTAATAATTTCACAATAATCTTAGAGGACCACAGATAAGCTTTACGAGTCTAAAAACTTATACGGTATCTAGGATGTATAAAAAGAGAAATAACAAGAGAGTTAAAAATAATTATTTTACATATTGTATTTGTATATTACATGCAATTGTATATATTTATCATGTATTTCTTTTTCATCATTATTTGCCTATCAAATCTGGCAATACTAATGCGACGTGCTTTATCATTTTTTCTAATTTAAGTTGAAAAATATCTTGTATATACATAAATATATTGTGGAAAATTTTTCATTTGTTTATATGAACAAGAATTAATAAAATGGAGAAAATGATGAAAAAAGACAACGAATGAAACGTCAACACTATTTATTCCTTACACTATCTCGACATTTCTTTCGAATATATCTAATCTCATAACTAGAATGCATTCCAAAATACATTGATAATGTTGAAAATGTATAGCATACAAAACATGAGCTGTAAATATTCATTCAAAACAGAAAAATTTCATTGAGAACGTCTCGTTCGACTACATTGCGATTGACTATAATTACTCATAGCAAACAGTGCTTGGAATTTTTCCATTATACCAACTAAGAGGATTAATCATCGCACTCGGAGGGGAGCGGACCCGAAACGCAGTTCCGCACTATTTTGTCAAAGTACGTTCCTGGATTGCAGTCACGCAGGGCTTTCCGTCCGCTTTTGCACAAGTAGTATTTCTTGCATTTGCACTCATGAGGTAAAAGTTCGCCTTCGAAGGTGCACGTCGTTAGATCCGGAATCTTGCAATCCGAACTCTGATAATCGACGCAACCACGCCAGCTTTTACTAAAGTACAGACCAGCTGCACAAGTGATCAGTACTTTCTGACCGTTTCGGCATTCGTAAAATTTACTACAATCCGTTTCGTGAGATATTAATTTTGGCGGGCAACTGTCCTGCGGCGGACATTCGTATTCACTCTCAAAGATATCCGATAATTTACTCGCGGTGATTACCGTCCAAGATGCCAGGAAGGCGATAATTAGGTATTTTCCTATATCGAAACAGAAATACAGAAGCTCGATCAAAATTTGGTCAACTATTAGTGCAATTGATAAAATGTCAACTTTTTATATATAAATTTACTCAAATAGAATAAAGAAGTCACGAGGACATCAAAATAGCTTCAAAATGATTACTGAACTTCATTTCAATGTTACTTTGACATCATCATAGTCCCTTATTTTACTTGGGTACGAAATGATCTTGTTATAATATAAATATCTTTCGCTATAATTTTATTATTATAGTTTATATTATAGTAATAAAAGTTTGTTACTCACCCTTCATCGCTATTTTATTTGTTCTTAAAGAGAATAAAAATTCTGTATTGTGTATAAAATATTCTATTAACACCTCCCTAATTAGTCAGTTGAATATGTGACTGATTTAATTAAAGCGTGTCGGCTTTTATAATCACGTTATCATAATAAGACGCAGATAAGGACTGATTGGCCTAGTTTAAGCCGATCGTTTGATACACATCAAGTATTATATTTTTGATTACTTGAAATCAGTTTTAGTTTGATTATATAAATGATAGGATATTAAGTTGATATTATGAAGATGTATTATATCAAAATACAAATATGAAATTGGAATCACTTGAAATAAGAGTCTGAATCTGGGAGGTACAAATATCTAAACACTGAATGAATATCCTTTCACTGATTCTGTGGAATATTCTAAAACGGAAACTGTTAAGGCCTTTGCGGAATATCAGATAACAGGGAATAGATTTTTCAATCTATCAAAAAGCGTGTATCAATATGTATGTGTATTGATACATGCTTTCCGACAGGTTGAAGAATCTATTCCCTGTTTCATGTTATTCTGCAAAGGTCTTTATCCAATGGGTGCTGTATTAAGGTATTCGGCTTCACACCTTAGCAAAAAAGCAGAAAACAGAAAAGTAGAAGCAAATAAGAACTCTCAGGCCGGCTTCACATCTTAGCAGAAAAGCAGAAACCCAATCAGAACTCTCACTCATAGTAGGCAGTATGTATTGGGTACATACCACTACATACTGCCTACTATGAGTGAGAGTTCTGATTGGACTTCTGCTTTTCTACCAAGGTGTGAAGCCGGCCTCACTCATAGTAGGCAGCACATGATGTAAAAAGAAAGTGAAGCATTGCGCATATGGCGGTCGCACGATAAAATTAGCCAATGAAACTTGGGTCCAAGTACAAGCGCGAAATTCGAATAGGAAACAATCACATAATCACCGATGAGATACCTCGTCGGTGTCAATGTATTTATAATTAAGATTGTAAAAGAAAAATGTAAAAATTTTGTAACTTTATGTACAAAAATACTAATGTATATAAAATTTCAAAAAAGTATAAATAATAAACAGTTTATCTCTTATGTAATCTCATAAAATAAATTACAGGATATCTTTTTAAAAGGTATATGTGTTACTAAGAGAAAAAGAATATAATATGTACATTCTCGGACAGAAATGCCTACAAGTCTGAAGTTGGCTGTATTCAGAGTTTATCTTTCTCCTTCTACTGCCTACCACACTGAAAAGAAAAAGATAAACTAAAAGATAACGTGGCATCTCAGTGAGACTGACGATTTTACATTGTCAAAAAAATGGACGAGATGCAGGGAAAAATTGAATCGTGGACAAAATTGATAGAGTTGGAGAAACTGCAGGACGTGTCGAAGGATATTCAGGTACGCTCTTTCCCGTTAGAAATAATCTTCATCTCTGCATCTCGCGATCTCATTGTTATTATCTTTCAGATGAGTATCTGTGCCCGACTGGACGGTAAACTGGTCGACGGTTTATTTAGATTGCTATTATCCTTAAGTCCTGTGGCGGACAAGTGCAATAAGCAGAATTGCGAGACCGGGAAAGGTATCGCTGAATTAGCCAATCGTCTTTGCTCATTATTGATCAAAGTATCTGAGGGTAGCAACTTTATCGAGTCCTTAATTAAAATTATTCGTCGTTTAATTTCCTTGGATCTGCACGAGGACGCGGTGAAGATATGTTATTACTTGCAACCTGACACTCTGTACTGTCCTCAAAGCGACTATAAGTCTTCTGTTAGAGGTGTTATCCTTGTGGCGTGTTTTAGTTGACAACGTATATCTTACTTTTCAAAATGAATCTTTGAACGCGGAGAAATATAATAAGCTGAAAAGCATTATCAAGTCCGAAATGAAAATAATGACAGCATGTGAGACAGTACATCAACATTATACGATGGACTTTATTAAAAGGATAAGCAAGCTTTTAAACAGATTATCGGTGATTACGAAGGACAAGGAATATTCTGATGATTTTTGTAAATACATGTTGGGATTCTTGGCGGAAGTGCGATTGAATTTTGTGTACGGGAAAAAATAAGAAATATGAAATATATTGTCATATTCTTTATATCATGAGTCACGCAATACATAATACGCAATAAAAATATACAAGATATTACTTATTGTAATTCGAACATTGCGCAGAAGTATGAATATGCGGGTGGTCTTAAATGGAATGCTCTCGGTGGTGCGGTGATAGCTGAGTCTGTGTTTACATACTGAGAAAAGTGGATAAGTGTGGATAAAAACATGCTCGAGCGTTTGATCAACACTGGCTTATTGCTAGAACTAATGAATTTATTCACGAATATAAATGTAGATGAGTTTTATGTCAAGCAAGTGTCGATCAAATGCGAGTGGTGCCTGAGTAAACAATGTACAGTTAAGAAGGATTTATACAATGCTATAGTGTTGAAGAATAGATGCGTCTGTTTAGTATGTAAGTTTCCTGTTAAAACGTTGCTAGCAGAAGTGCGTGATCTTATTAGAGAACTCTTGAAGCAAAACGTCAAATCTATTATTCGTGAAATGAAGGAATACAAATGTAAGCGCTGGCCACAATCATGGAACACCTGTTGCAATTTAATTTATAATGCAGGCATAGTATCTGAACATGTATATGAGGAAGGCGTGTATTTGTATTCCTTTTTATCTTGTATCTTTCAGCTTGATGCAATTGACTCGCGCTCTATTGATCTTGAAGAGTCCAAAAACTATGAAAATATTTCTAACGCGTTGAATAGATTAAGCATTGTGTATTACAACAATAATAAATACATGAAAGCTATGACTGTGTGTGCACTGTTGAATGCCTTGTTAACATATAATCAGGCAAAAGCTTTTTACACATGGATAAAAATTAAACAAAATGCTCCTAAAGAAGTTGCAAATTTGACTATGCTGGAGTGCTTGACAAATGATAAAAATGAGATAAAGAGCGAACTGGGATTTTCAATCGATACTCCCAAATATGATCTTACTGCATTGTGTTTGCGTGAAGCAACAAGTTTGCTGGAAAAACAGATCGCATTTACAAATGGCGTGGCAGCAGTTCTAGAAACACTTAGGAAGCGACAGTCAAGTAATCAATATGCACACACTGTATAGTTATTAGGGTATTATCTGTTGGGTTTTAAATATGACAGTTCTATTCTGAAATATTATAAGCAAGCTATACGTGATTTGAAGCAAGATCAATCGAATTCTGTGGCTGTTTTGTGCTTGGAAGTTAATTTAAGCTTTTTTATGTTTGTGGACAAATTGCATGTGATGAATAAAAAAACTCGCATGAAAAAAAATACAGAATTTCCTCTATGCGTTTCCAAATTACAAGAAACCGAATGAACTTCTTCAAATGAACATTCTGCCTATACCATGATAAATGTTAGAAAGGATATCAACTTTATGAAGCGTCTACAAGACTGCTTAGAGAAATGGAATGAACTGTTTAAATGCTATTTTGTAAGTCATTTGGGAGTATTTATTGTGTTAAGCTATTATCAAAAACTTTTCAGTAATTATATAAAAATATTTTGTTGTCAATAGAAAGAAATTGTCAAGGATTGGGAACTTAAGCTTATACTTAGCATGTTAATAACAATTGGTGAATATACCCAATTATATGGGTATAAAGATTGCAACCCTGACGTAAGGGTGCTATTTTATACATACAACGACATGGACTACGTTTACACGGCACCTTAATCGGGTTTAATAACATCCATAGTTGTAAGGCAGACCAAACACAGCTATCCCATTCTTCTGAAAAATGGTTACGATTGGTCTACCTGACAACTACGGATGTAAAAAAGCCCGATTAACGATGCCGTGTAAACGTAGTCATTGTCGGTCGTTTTGATTGGTTTGATTGGCATACCCATAAAACTTCCCTTTACAAAACCCACCGACGCATCTTCTCTCTGTCTCTCATCATTCTGCATTGAAGTTCCCTTATCCCAATGTCATCAGAAAAATGCCACGGGTGATCACTATCTCAGGAACCAGACATAAATGCATCTAAGCGTGTATCCACCTTCTCGATTCTCTTCCTCTGCCAGACCTTACTTTCTTCAATCAGCATCCTCCAGCGTTTGCACACCAGCTGACAGCTCAACAGAGTCTCGCAATCGGCATGGCAGAAGATTTCTATCAGTATCTCTTCCAGCAGGTACTTGCCGTAGAGGATCAAACCGTTAACGCTCTGCTCATCGAACATCACGCAGGAACTCGACGGTGTATTCATGGCTGCGTTCTTCTTCTTCAATTTTTCTTGATTTCTGTCGAGTCGCGTGATCTGTGACGCGTCCGCGATCTGGACTTGTGCGATCGCCGCTTCTCACGATCTTGCGATCTGGATCTGTGCCTGCTGCTCCTCGACCTGATTTTGCTTTTCGTTCCTCGTTTGCTCTTTTTTTCGCCGTTTTTCTCGTCGATTTTATCGCTACTCGCTTCGGCGTTCGCTGACTGCTTTTTATTGAACGACGCGAACGCCTCCAGGGAGGCCATAACGTCATTGACGCTATCCTCATCCTTGGCCTCGTTAGCCTCGGCACGGAACTTGAGCGCCAGCTCGTCCTGCTTGCTCGAGGACTTGGACGGCCTCTCCGCGGACGCCTTATTGCAGCATGCCGCGTGCTGTATTCCTTTGAGGAAGTCCATCAAGAAATGCGAGTACTTGTTCTCGGCGGCGAACTCGATCACGACCTTCTCGAATGCCGCAAACGTGCCGTTATCGGCCAGGTCTATAATGAACTTTAGATGAATTTTCAGCTCCGTGCAGATTTTCCACAGCAGAAGCATGTACCTCCTTTGCAACTCCTCCATTTTATTGCACGATGTTCTTCTTCAATTTTTCCTGGCACCCGATCTCTGCTAAAACTCGATTCGAGAAATATGTAGCCAATCAACATGTAACTTTGAGGCTAATTTCTTATGTGGCGTAACTCGCGCCGACCAATCACATTATCTCATTTGTCCGCTTATATTCAAATGAGATAATATGATTGGTCGGCGTAGGATGAAAGCATCTTCACACAAGAGTGGCAATTTTATTGGCTACACATTTCTCGGATCGAGATCTCGAGCCGAGAGTTCCAAAATCATGGATATATAAGGCTTTAAGCTTGACTCAGACTATGAATTGGAATTGAGATTGAATTGGAATTCAGCCAATTAAGAGTCCTTTTCATGCCGACGTTCGACGCTCATTTTCAGCGTTAAAAGACACCACGTGACCAAAAATGACGAATCGGTATCTTTATTTTTGGTCACGTGACGTCTTTTGACGCTGAAAACGAGCGTCGAGCGTCAGCATGAAAAGGATCCTTTAAGCCTTGTGTCCACGATCCGAGAACTCTGTACGAGTTTAGTTCCGAGAAACGTGTAGCCAATAAAATTGTCACTTTTCCGTAAAAGCTGCACTTTGATTGGCTATAAATTTCTCGGATCGAGATATCGGACAGAGTTCTCGGATCGTGGACACAAGGCTTTAGAACAAAGCTTATATGAAGCAATTTTGTAAATATTATTTTGATTAGTCAAATTCAATCTAATCTTAATTTCAATCTGCAGTTTGACACAAGCTTTAGGCCGGCTTCACACCTTGGCAGAAAAGCAGAAGCAGAAAAGCAGAAGCAGAAAAGCAGAAGCCCAATCAGAACTCTCACTCATAGTAAGCAGTAGTGTAGTGGTATATATCAATACATACTGTCTACTATGAGTGAGAGTTCTGATTGGACTTCTGCTTTTCTGCCAAGGTGTGAAGCCGGCCTTAGGACTATCTATCGTTTCTCTCAATTGAAGCCCACGGCACACGATACGATTTTTCTTGCTAGATCGTATGCGATCTAGTAAATTGTAGGAAATGTACCATTCAGCGATCAGTATTTATAGTAATATAGTAATATATAATAGAGTCGTATACGATCTAACAAGAAAAATCGTGTGTCGCAAGCTGAAGTTGCCAATTTCTGGCTTCACTGCCAAAACTCATAATGAATATATAGATACGAAACTTCTCTGGATTGAACCGGATGACATCGTGCATACTTTTTTAATGTATTCATTGTGAGAAAAGAGAGACAAGATTGCACTTTTTCTTTATATAGAACAATTATACATTTTTTTCTCTCCTTACGGGACATATTCATATCGGGTCACGGTCGACGCCATTTTGGAAGATTCGTTTTTCGAACGGGCAAGTGTCAAAATGTCAATACTCGCATATCGCGCGCGCTGATCGCTTAGAACGTCTCGTCGTTTCTTCCCCTTCTCAATCTCTGTTTCTTTTCTTCTAACAAGATCCACCGGCGAGTGACTGAGGAACGTGGCAGACGCCGCTCGCGTTGCCGCATTGTATATTCTCGTCGGGACGAGAAATGTTCCGCGATTCAAAAGAGAAGTGCACGAGAGGAAAGCGGTAGAAAGAGCGAAGCGCGCGAGAGCGAGAGAGTGCATGACCGGGCGCGAGGAGGGACCGGCGGGTGTGACAGCAAGTACGGCGGCGGTCTCGCGCGCGCCTTTTTTTCCGTGGTCGCGAATTTCGAAATAAACGTCGGCAAAACGGCTGCGGGTAAAAAGTCGGCCAAGAAGATGGCGGATACCGAGGAACTGGAGGTGAGTGGGTGCGCCTTGTAAGGGAGCAGGTGCACGTCGCGCGACGTTTTCCCGTCGCCGGAATCCCGTCGTCGCGCCGCGTTGGGTCGCGCCGCGCCACGCCGCGTCGCGTCGAGTCGAGTCGAGTCGAGTCGCGTCGCGTCGCGTCGCGTCGATTTCCGGGCGGCGTGATACACCGCGTGTACGCGTCGCCGAGAGGATCGGTATTGTGTCCTGCGTTTCCGGTCAGTTTTTCCCCCGGCCCAATCCCTTTTCGCTCCGTTTGCCCCCTCGTGATTCGGAACACACCTCCCCACCGATGCCGAGGTCGGGTGCTCCGTTTCGCCGACGCGCTTATTTCACCTCGTGTTGTCGCACGGCTGGCGTCTGTTGACGCGTTTGTTTGAACGCGGTGCCCCGGAGGGTCGCGGACTCGCCACGTGCTGCGGACGACGGACGTTACTGCCAGGCTAGATCGCGCAGTCCTGAGAATCCTGTCCTGAGAATGCGGATTCGCGGCTGTTCACGACGCGTCCACGCGCGGAGATACCATGGGTAACCTCTCACCTTCACCTCCGTCTGTTGCCGCACGGCGTGTTGCCTCTCACCCTTTCCCCCGCGACGTGAACGTTGCCACTTTGGATCCCGTTGGTCGCGGAAAATTTTTTGTCATACTGCCCATTATCTCTGTAAATACAAAAGTAAATTGGACGTGCATTTACAGCGCTCTGACGCTCCCATGTGATTGGGATTTTAAAGGGAAAATTTATGTAGTGTATGCCCTGTGACGATTGTTGTTGTCGAGGAAAAACCACGTGTTGGCTCGTAGTGCGAATTTTTTTTCAACGCGTGCAACATAATTTGTTTGTACGGTCGTTTCTTGAGATGTTATACTAAGGTAACTAAGGGGAAATGGAACGTTCTGATTACAGAATATGGTATTAAGTTTTCGAGTGTCTGAGCTTCAGATGCTTCTTGGTTTCGCTGGTAGAAATAAGTCCGGCAGAAAGAACGAGTTGCAAGCGCGTGCATTGGAATTATTGCGCTTAAGATCACACCCAGCTATCCGGCTCAAAATACGTGAATTATACAAGACGATACAGTAAGTGACAAAGCTGAAACGTGCAAAAGCCTCGTAATAAAATAATCTACAGGAAAAACAAAAATGCTTCTTTCCAATTTACACACGTAGTTTGTGGTTACTCCAAAGTTTCCAAAATTGGCAACAAGTGGAATCACGCGCCATATTGAGAGAGCACGCTCTAGTAAGATCCTTTTTCGTGCTCCAAGTATGAAGGGAAATCTTTTTCCAGGGCAGATCAAATGTCAACGCATCAAATGTATGGGCAAACTGGTAATTCCTCCGAGCCACAAATTGATCAAACGATGCATAATAGAACGTACTATCCAACAAGGTATTTTGTATTTTTCTTTTTCGTGGCATGCTCTTATTTAACGGTGTGTATTTAGAACGGGGACGGTGTCTAATGCAAATATACATTTGAAGACAATCAATTAGCCAACAGCAACAACAGCAGGCATCAGTTTCTGCTGGGAAGGAACTGACTCCAGCACATCAAGCATCTTTACCTCAGGCACCTAGGACCAATCCAGTATATCAGTCAAGTGGTTACACTAGTGTAGCGCCACAGGTGAGCAAAAATCTATTACTTCTTTAATATTACAAAAATTTAATATTATAGAGGGACATATTCCTTCTTTCATAATCTATAAATAATACGAAATACAAGTTTAATAATCTATGATTATTCTTTATTATTTGTAAATTATATTAGAAAAATATTATTTTAAATCCCTTTTTTCAGCGTACCACAAATGCAGCGTATAATCCATATCCACAGTCTGTATATCCAACCAAAGTTCTACCAAGTCCATTACAAATACAACCTACAAGCCAATATCCAGTTCATCCAGATGTTAGACTGAAGAAACTTCCGTTTTTTGATTTATTAGGTGAATTATTGAAACCTTCTAGTTTAATGCCACAAGGCTCGATAAGATTGCAGGAGAACACATTCTTGTTCCATTTGACACCACAGCAAGCAACAGACATCGCCAGTTCACGTGACTGTCGAGCGGGTAGTAAAATGGACTTTGTTGTACAGGTATATGAAATCTTGTGCACGGTCAATTTTAAATGATAGAACATGTAAAGCAAAATGATAAAAAATATCTTCTAAAGTTACTACGGTATTCATCAATTTCATGTCTAATTTATAACTAGGTACAAATGAGATTTTGTTTACAAGAAACATCATGCGAGCAGGAAGATTATTTTCCTCCAAACATTGCAGTAAAAGTTAATGGGAAATTGTGTCCTTTACCGGTAAGTCAAATCAGATGTAGATTTTTTTTCCACTATTGTACATATAAACATAAATTTTATTTGAATTGAAATAATATAATAATTTTGATTATTGAGATATAAATCAAAGTTTTCGATTCTTTGCTCAACAAATGTAATTTTTTTGTCTATTTTTAAATAATCTCGCAAATCTTTGTAAAAAATAATTTGTGTTAGGAATTGTAGTAAAAGTGTTTTTTCAGAATCCTATACCTACTAATAAACCAAGTGTAGAGCCGAAGAGACCACCACGGCCTATTAATATTAGTCCTTTGGTGAAATTGTCACCTACTGTGGGGAACGAGATTCGTGTTACATGGTCTGCTGATTATGGTAGACGATACGCAATCGCAGTATATCTTGTCAGAAAGTTATCTAGCGCAGAATTACTCAATAGATTAAAAAATAGAGGCGTAAGACACTCGGATTACACTAGAGGATTAAGTAAGTAATTCTTTATTGTAAACAGTATTATAATAACAAAAGAATTTTTACCATAAAACATGAATTAATTTATAGTTAAAGAAAAATTGAACGAAGATGCGGATAGTGAAATAGCTACTACGTCATTGAGAGTGTCGTTAGCCTGTCCTTTAGGAAAGATGAGGATGTGCACGCCGTGTCGCGCATCTACATGCTCTCATTTACAATGCTTCGACGCTTCCTTGTTCCTTCAAATGAATGAGCGAAAACCTACGTGGAATTGTCCAGTCTGTGACAAGCCAGCGCTTTATGATAATCTCGTGATTGATGGATATTTCCAAGAAGTTCTTAATTCAAATAAGTTATTGCCAGACGTGAATGAAATTCAGTTGCTTCAAGATGGTTCGTGGGAAAATTTAGTGTTGAAAAAGGAAAAAGATAAAGACAAAGAAAAAACTGAAACAAAGACTCCGACTGAGTCAAGAGATAATAAAATTGACGTGGATACAGTAGATTTAGGTGAGCGGAAAATACTTGAAAATACAAAATTGCAAAAACTTAAAAGATTCAGTTCTGTAGTACTCTACAGTACCCCAATAACACTAAATGAAAGAATAAATTTTTGAAGTTTTTATAAATTTTATTCAAGATTTATGACTGAGCCTGGAATTATTAATATAGAAAATAATAAATTTTTTAGAATATGCATGAAAGAAAAGAGTTTCTATAAAATAAAAATAAATTTTATTTTTAAAATTGATCCAAATAATATTACATTCTACAGATTCTATTTGAATTTTCTTAAAATCTTTCTCAAAAGTTTTTTTGGTAATTGAATAATGGCTCTAACGATTAAATTACTTTTAATTTATTTTATATTGGATAAGTGCTATAGATAATATAATTTTTCATTTATTTATTCAGATGAAAGTAATCCCCCAGCACCAAAGGAGAAGAAACGTGCTGTTGTTATCGATTTGATATCGGATAGTGATGATGATGACGAAGATAACACGCCGACTCAAAGTACAAAAAAACCAGTTAGTGGCATTTCATCGCCAAAGAAATCACAGACCAGCTCTATCAGTAGTACAAGCGAATCGCCAGAATTAATGATAATCGATTTAGAATAAAGGATTATTTGATATTAAACATACTACAGATTTTTTGTAAAAATTATTGCTTCCTATAAAGAATTCTTAATAATTTTTTTCCTCTTGTCTAGAAACAATCAGAAGCTCCATATTTTACATAATATTAATTACTTCGAGGAAGTTTAAAATAAACGAAACTTCATTTATTGTAATTTTAATAACGTTGCATAATATTAATTACTTCGAGGAAGTTTAAAATAAACGAAACTTTTCATTTATTGTAACTTTAATAACGTTGCATTCCCATATACAAATACATTTCATATATTTTATTTAATCTCATTTGGCAAACACAATGTAGTGCCACAATTGAGTCTGATGAGACTGCGATAAGCGAATAAAATTTTTATTTTATTTGATCATGTATAATGTGATCGCTATGGAATAATCATGTAAATGAAAATAAAGTTACCTTCGTTTTTTTTATAACACAAACGTTTCATTAACTTTGACATGAGATTGCGTATACAAACTACGAAATTCACATTTTATTTTTCATTTCATTTTCACTATGTTCGTTACATAAGTTCGATGGAAGATGCATTTAACAATACTTATTTTATTAATGACGGTTAAAATTACTTGGTCTCATTGCAGTTATATTGAATTATGGCTTCAGAAGCAAAAAATCACGTGATTCTTTTTTTACATTATATGTCAAAATAAATTTTTTTTA
The DNA here is from genome assembly GCA_928718305.1 of Tetramorium bicarinatum. NCBI lineage: Eukaryota > Metazoa > Arthropoda > Insecta > Hymenoptera > Formicidae > Tetramorium > Tetramorium bicarinatum. The sequence continues at coordinate 12,590,313 of OV788324.1, forward strand.
TGTGTCAGCAAGAGCGATAGTATCTAGTAAAATATATAGAAAATCTTTTTTTATTATTCTACTATTTTATTATTGAATAAACGTAAATAATTTGATATCTGTCTTATATTAATATAAATAAATTATAATTGATCAAAATCTATAACTAATTAGATAATATTTTAAATATTCGAAAAAATTGACGTTATAATGCGAAGAAAAATTCACATGATTTTAGTATGTTATTACAACATACTACTAAGGGATTGTAGCTTTAATAAATAGATCTGTTCTTTGTCGCTGAATTTTCTATATTTTTGTTTATCTTTTAATTTTCAACGTTTAATTATACATCTATTATTTTAAGTATAGAAAAAGTAACATAATGCAGATACAAAGAACAGATCTAATTGTGTAAACTATGGCGAAATCTAATAATTTTTATATGATATTTAAGATTTTAAAAGGAATACATTATTGAGTAATTGCATTGGGAAATTCCTGCATGTTTTAATTGATTTATCAATTACTAATTATTTTTTGTGCTAATCCAGTAAATACCCTGATGTCTGATAAGATATTAATCAATAATCTGTTTATTCAGCGAAACCAAGTGTTTTAAGAAATTATAAAATGAAAAATTTTTCTGGATAAATTATATGAAAAAGTAGATGAATTCTTTAGAAAGGAAAGGAGGGGGAGAAAGGGAGTAGAGGGAAGATGTCGAACATGTTTAATGGAACACACGACATAACATGCTATTACTCTTTACACGCGAATTATTTTATATATACTATGGTAATTATTCTTCATCAAAAGTTCCATTCGTCGGTGGAAACATGTAATTACGCAATGATATACCAGAAAGTCGTTGGTCCACAGGTACTCGCGTGTCGTACAGACTAGGTGCTTGACCTATTATGCCTAGCGTGCCACCGAAACACGCGATTGTAAATATCCAAAGAAAGAATCTGTCCAAAACCATAGCTACGAATTTCCAATCTTCTATGACCTATGAGAACGGATGAATATTTCTAATATAAGCGATCAAGTTGAAAATTATTATGGTATTTAACAGATAATCATGATACGAGAAAATATGTAGAAAAATATAAAAACGAGTGTAAAAGATGAATCATTTACCTCATTATCTTTATCTGCATCTTTTATATGTTGAGCAATGAAACGCACACCTTTGAGAGCTGATATGACGTCTGGAGATAAATGTTTTGGCATCGTATTTTCGCTGTCAGTAACTGAAGTGATACTTAATGTTAATATATTTTTATAAGATTTATAAGATAGGATATTTTATAAGACTTAGTGCCATATATATTGCATAAGATTAATTTTAATTCTTTTTCTTAGTAACTTAGTAACTTTTTCAACAATGTACTCAACAGTTTTTATTAATGCAAATTATTACTATATATTAATAATATAATATTAAATGGATTTTACGAATATAAAGTGAATTTTTTCATAAATGAAATTTCTTATTCCAACGAATTATCGATAATTATCTATTGCCAAAGAAAGAATACGTTCAAGAATTAAGAAATAGAAACAGTTTTTGACAACTAATAGAAGTATTACCTGATGCATGCGGTACGTGTCGTGCATCGTCATCTCTAATACTTTTATATGTTGAAGTAACACTTTCGAACGCATCTGGGCTTCCTTTCAATTCCAAAGGATAGTCACTCACACTGTCATGAAAAATTTCAAACGTTGAAATATCAAATATCTTTAACAGAGAAAAACTGACATTACCTGTAATCTATTTCATTGGTGTATGCACTATCCATATAAGTGTCATCGTATTCTGGTGTAGAATACGGCGTGCGACGCATCATCAATACTCTCGGCATCCAGTTCAGAAATACTTGTCTTACCCATGGCGACATATTATGCGTGGAAGGATTTCTACGATGAGAATAATCAATTATTTGATTTATTCTTTAAAGGCTATAATATCATAAATTGTAATTAATTTGCGCAATTATTGTTTCTTCGATAGCAAAATCATTAAACTGTAAATTCGAATTAGAAAGCTTAATTCTGGTTAGAATTTTTTATTTCCAAGTCAGATCGCGTATAGATTCGTATTTGTGAAATAGAAATACAAATTGGTTGATTCTTCTAAAATACGTATTTATGATATATTATGACCTACCGAAAGTGTACGTTTAAGACGCAGACGGTAATCCAAATGGACAGAGTAACTAAAATCATGGTGAATAATAGGTATTTTCCAAGCAAAGGTATAGCTAATGATGTTGGCGGAATAATCTCGGCTAAGAGCAAGAAGAACACTGTCAATGACAGAAGGATGGAAGAGCACAATGATACCTGCACAAAAAATGCAAAGCAATAACAAATATATTTTGTAATGATTAAAATATAAAATTAAGTCTTTACCATACTGCCGAATTTATTTTATTGAGACGACATTGCTATATTTCTATATTTATATTGGTATATAGATCAAAATGTACAAATATTATAATTGAGAATATATATAAATTTCCCATAAAACAAAATTTATATAAATTTTAATGACTTTTTAAATAATATACCTACTTTTTCACCGGAATCACTGGGTAGATAAAAAACCAGCACCGTTAAAAACGTGATGCCAACGCAGGGGATAATAAGATTGACCGTATAAAATAGAGTTTTTCTTCTCATCGTAATATTGAATGTAATATCTGAAATTAATTGATAACTACGATTATCCGCACAGACTAAATTAGCTTAAAAACAAAATAATTTTAAATTGCTCTACTAATAACAAACAACCAGAATACGTGCACATATTTTTGTTTTATAAAAAAAAGTTTAAAATTTTATTAAATCTTACCTGAGTAAGGTTCCTCACAACATGGATAATATTCTTCGTTGCGCGCTGCTGGTACTTCCAGGATATCCCATTCTACAGATAGATAAAAATCAGTAAGGTCTATGCCAATCGCAACAAGATTGCTACCAGGCTCCTGCTTCATGTGCTTCAGATCTACCTGCGGGAAAAAGATCTTATCAAATGTTTCGAAAAACGTCAGACCGGAGTTACATAATCTTCTAAAGTTTCATTTTAAGAAAAATTTCATTTTAAACTGATCAAAAGATCTTTGATTGGGAAAATTCGATTATTCTAGGATATTCTGCAGGCTTTGCTTTTATACACAAATATATACATTGTTATAACCTGAGCGCCATTGTAAGTCCACGAGCCGAATTTCATAAGACACGATTGTTCATCGAACGGGAAGTATTCCACATTGATCTCACAGGACGACTTATAAATGGCCGGTGGTCTCCAGGATACTTCACCAGTGTATTTCAAAGTGGCCTTTGTCATTAACGTTACCTCATAATTCCCATCTGCACTGTATACAATAAAACAAAGAAAATTAATTTGAATTGTTTTTTATAATTTTTTTGTCTCATTATTTTAACGTATCAAATAAATATCTAGTTTCACGATTTTTCATAGAATTTTGAGATAAAAGTTTTTCTACTTTTATTTAAAAACCTTGCGGTAGAGATTTTTATAAATTAATCTTTTGCAATTTACTTGTTGTACAGAACGATATCCGGAAGCCAAATGTTCTCGGAAGGCACGTATAACATATCTATACCACCATACTCTTGTGGATCCCACTGTAATTTATAGTCAAACCATTTCTGCAAGAAATGAACAGATATTAGTTTGCTGATTGTCTGACTGTAACGCTCGCTTGCTACTGTGAAAGTGAAATAAGCTAATATATAACCGACCTGCTCTACCCAGACGTTGGTCGTCATCACTTGGTTCTTTAGGTTCTGTAAAGTCAAACGTTTATATTATTTACTTTTAAATATAACTTTTTAAATATAATATAGAGAAATATATACATAATATATAATTTTACATTATGTAAAATATGATATAAAAATTATATGTATATTATACATATATATAAGTTTATATAAATGTAATGTATAATTAGTAAAGTGAATCAAATTGCAAAATATAATTCGAGTTTAGATACTGGCACAGTAGTTACATTAATTTATACCATTTCTATTAATTGCGACAGCTTTAATCCCAGCCAAACCGTTAAAGTCTCAGTATTATTAATAACAGGACGAATCAATCTATTATAATTGGACAGTAAATCGTCGTAGAGTCTCTTCGAATCAGGATTCGCTTCGAAATAAGCTTTGTTTCCTGCGTAAAAGAATATTTATTGATACATATTTTGAATCATTTTAACATCCATTTCTTTTTTGAAATAATATTTAGATATATTAAAATAATAAATTGTATTATAATTATGTAAAAAATAAAATTCGACATTAATTAAGAGATTAAATCTTATAGTTAAAGTTAATAAATCGTAGAGTTATATATTATCGTGTCTATAAACACACAAATAAACAGATTATTTCATAATTGTGTTTCATGATTGCGAAATAATGTGAAGTGACTTAAATTATTATATCACATTTATAATTGTTTTGAAAATTAAATCGTTCAATTTAAAAATTTTATAAATATAAGAAATATAATTTTGAGAGTATATTTTGAGAGAAAGAATATAAGAAATTTATTTCAATCATATGTATATTTTTTCTTTTCTCTCAAATTTGTAAATGGAAGAGAATTTTTACTTTAAAATTCTTTTTAATATTTACATTTTAACATAATAGAAATAAAAAGGATTCTAAAAATATAGAGTAAAAGCATACAGCAATAGAAAAAATAGTAAAAAAAATGGTAATAGAATGTTTTTTCCCAATAAAATTAATACGTTATTAAATGTTTTATTAAGAAAAATGAACTTTGGAGTTTAATATTCTCTTTAAAACAACCCCCTTGCTCTGTGCAGATTTTAGTTAAAATTTATGTAATATTTTTTTTCTTTAATAATTTAACAAAATATTGTTAAAATATTTATTTCAACACACTGATTTCTTTTTCACTAGTAAAATTTCATAAACCTCCAATATATCAATACAAAGATACATAAAAAATTAATATAATTTTTACATGAAGACACTGCAATAATCATTGCCATAATTAACAGGACAAAGGTTGTTCACGATATTTTTCGACAATTATTCACTCTACCGATAAATTCGATGGATCATTCATGGATTTCATCTGTTACATCCGAATAAGCTTACCGTAAGCGATGCTGAAGACATTGAGCAAAACTGTGAGCACCGTCGTCCGCATTTTCGGCGTTGTTTACGAATGCGAGAAAAGGTGAAACACTCGCGAGTACTCTCTGCCGTAGATTCTCACCTCCAGGCACATGTACCTTGGCGATAATTTTAGTTAAGTAAGAGATGTAAAAAAAGCCAAGAAGGCAGGATAACAAAACACTTGGCGTGCTGAATGGTGGCGCGCGATCGGCGAAACGCTGGGCGGCCAGCATCCCACTGGTCCACGATCGATATCCTAACTCGCCGCCATGACGCTCGCGCTGTCTGTTCAGGGCGCGACTTGTTCCACTGGCGTGCAGGGGTGGTTCGCGCCTGCCTGCATCTGCGCGCTTTATACGAAGACGAAACGCGGAAATCGAGGAGATCGCGAGCCTGAAATGCATTCAGGCCATTGTAATGAAAGAGAGAGCGAGAGAGAGAGGAGGGGGGAGAGAGAGAGAGAGAGAGCTTTTATGCCAAGGATTGAAGCCCGCATAATTTCGAGTTCGATTTCCGATGCTATGAGTTTGCGAAAAAGAATTTTACATCAATCGCCATTTTTCCATTGCCGTAAATAAATATTGGGATTTATTTGTGGCGTGTTTATAGTAATGGAAAGATATAAAATAATATTACATTTTCTATCTATCTTTTGTATGATTTCGTACACTGACTCGCGGAATGAAAGAGGATCTTTCAGTATCTTTTCAGAGGACTTTACTGATACCCATGCTTTAGAAAAGTACTTAAATATAATTAGAAATTTTAATTAAATGTTTCAAAGTATCATTCATTTATTTAAAAATTAAAAAATAAATATATTAAACAATAATGTTATTAATAATAAAATATAACAAATTGGCAGCGTAACTTAATATTAATCGTTTTTATAACGAATGGAAAATAAAAAATTTTATGGAAATTAAGTTTTAAAGATATGAAACAATTGTTAAGATTGTCTTCTCTTCATTTCAAACAGTTAAATTTTGTATTTAAAGATTAAAGTTATAGAGATACTCAACACTCGACAATTTTGTTAAAAAGTCGTTTTTAAATTTATCATCTTGTAAAGAAAGATATTTTGATAGATGTGAAACATTAAATATGTATATTTAATTGTCACTGAGAAAAGTAATGTTGATATCGATTCTTCAAATGAATTCAACTTAATGATGAAATTCCGATGCGTATGAAGCAAGTGATGCCTTGTAATTAAATCCGTCTCTCCTTGTTCGCTCAATCGTACTACTTGCACTAAGCTTTAATATGGAAATATGCCACAAAACGTAAATGTCCACAGACTGAAAATAAATCGCTTTTTGGCATCGGTAACATTGCCAAATCGCGCCGAAAGTCACACGCCAAGTGAATCGGACACGGGAAATCCATTTGGATTTATCAAGATCCGCACCGTTTAATGTGCGGCTGGATAAATTCCTTGAAAGCTACCTGTCGGGGAACGTCCCCATTCGGAGGAACCGCGGGGCAAATCGTTCTCGAAAACGAGGATCCCTCGAGTTGAGATGCGACTTTCGTTTAACATTCCGCAGGGTCGACGCAGATTTGTGTTCATAATACCGCCGAATAACGCGCCGTATTTCCTCCAAAGGAGGATGCAATTATGGCGCAACATCTATCTTAAGTGGTGGCATAATGTAGTGGTGACCTCGGACGCCGTGCTGTCTGAGCAAAGCTGTCCTCTGTGTATCGAAAACTGACCGATCAACGGATATGTTTGGCGCTACCGGCGGAGCACAAGAGGCTCTTGGAGAGGATGCAAGACTAATTAAATTTATCCCAATATTCGTGTATTATTACGTACATGTAATAACTATTTATTAAAATCGTGATTCTTTGATGATAATAAATTTGAATTGCATGTACGCTTTCAAGGAAGAAGAGGATGGACATACATACTTGTTGAGATAGAAGATGAAAGTACTTTAATGCTTCAGGTACTTGCTCATCTACTTATGCCATTGTTAAAACGAGCAAGGAAGGTTCTTCCTCGCCTCTACAAATACACGAATATGCATACACTGTTGCAAATGTGTGCGCGCGCGTAATACATTCATTAGTTTCTGCATTATCTCCAGCTTTGATCGTAATTTATTGACAAACAATATATTATCCAACAAGTGTGCTTGACCAATATTGGTTTCTGTGGTAATATTTCTTTAAAGTTTATAAAGATATTTTTCTAGTGACAAAAGAGGGTATTTAAGCTTTCTTGGAAGAATTTTATATAACTATTTTATACGAAATAGAATATTATTATTCCAATACATTCTAACTGTTCATATTAAAATTCTAAATAAAGCATTTTCACATTGTTTCTTGATAAAAAAAGTAAAATTTGAGGGAATGAGGAAAACTGCCGATGTCATCATTTATAAAAAAATGATGTATTAATATAATTATGAATAGATTATGATATAATCTAATTGTAATTTTATTTTTATTTCAATTTAATTTTAATTTTTGTAAAAAAACAATGCAATTTTTGTAAAAAAACAATGCAAAAGTTATTTTTCTAATTTTCAAAAGTAATTTTTTAATTATTCTTTTTATTATTTTTTTCCATATATATATAAACAGGAATTAGACAAGAAAAAGAAAAAATATATATAAAAAATATAAAAAATAAACAATTATTTCTCAGGAACAAATGGATGATGTTCCGCACTCCTATTGATATTTTCGGATTAATAAGAGAATTAAGATAATCATTAAAATTAACTATAAATAACGGTTGACGCCATGCGCGAAATATTAATTTGGTCATCGAGAAAATTTACGACCGAGATCTCTTATATGAAACGACGTCGCAAAAAAGTGACGTTCCCCAAAGTCGCGGCGGTGGAAGACTTGGCGGGGACGTGCGATCGACGGGCGCGATTATCGATCAAGAGTACGTAAACACACACGTACGCCCGACCGGGGCACTTAGCGTATGTTTGTTTAGTGCCTTTTACGGCTATATCCGTGTGTGACGTCGCCTGTATTAGGCAGGGGCCAGTGTCTGGCACGTAGTTGAGAGTCCTGCGGCGCCGTGCTTCGAGAGGGTCATTTATAACTGTTATCGTGAAACTTACTAGCCCACTTACTACCCTCCGCTGTCTGTTCCCTTCTCTGTCGCGCACGGGAAGCGTAGTCGTAGCAGAAGCAGGAGCAGGAGCAGGAGCAAGAGCAGCAGCACCACCACCACCACCACCGCCGCCACCACCAGCCATTCCATCACGGTTTCTTTTATCTATCGGTCGTGTATCGCGGACCAACGGACACTGCCACTCTGAGTAATGACACTCCTGGATCGATGGATCGCGTGTACTTCAGTTAGCTTTTATAATTTCTGCATTTTGCCAGATCACCGGCGATTCAGAATGTTTGATGTTAATCTGACGGTCGGCGCGAATTAATTCGTCAGTATTGCTGCTAACTGTAGGTACCAGCATTAATTGTTTATTTCATGCAATAAATGATTTTACCGATGTAGGTTCTACAGAGATGATTAAACGCACAGAAAAAAAGAAAACGAATGTCGCTCGATCGTTAATGTATAATTAATGTAGCTAATATAAATAATAAAGTTTGTTAAAATATACATATTGGGTTGATTTATAAACAAGTTCCGTTTTACTTAATATTTATATTTTAAAACTGAATATTTATATTTTTAAAAAATGTTATAATTTTATGTATAAATACTGTATTTGTTTTATGTATAAAAAAATCTTAAATGATATACGCACTCTTAACCATGTGCGACGGGTAAAATAATTAGGTACCGTAAGTAATACTGATTTCTCAGGAGAAGCGATTCAATAATTGTGCATAGCGGAATTTATTTATGAATCAACGCAGTATGTCAAAAGCAATAATTAATGGTCCGATGCATCGCATTGAAATGAAATGTATTAACTAGATTAATCTATCGTGAACATGCGGCACCGTTAATGGATAATAATCCATCGATCGAGAAATAAAAGCTCGTTTGCTTACAATTTCCATAATTTTCCGCGGCTTGTCTCTAAAGAGCCAATAACCGCCTAAAGTATATGTGTACTTTAATTACTAAAGATAATTACGTCATCATAAGGGCTGTTGAGGAACAGAGGTTTACTATGATAATAGAGTATACCCAATATCTTGCTGAGTTATGCAGCGTGCGCGATACTGCTATTGTATACTTCATACATACCATCACAGACATATCGCGTATGTACAGACCGTGACGCCTAAGTTTATGAGTTAAATTATTATTTTTAATGTCAAATATCAAAATATGTAATTCAAATAAAAATAAAATTAACACAGCAGCGACAAAGACATAATTTAAATTAATATTCACGAGATGACATGTGTGGCTATCATTTTATCATACATTTCGTCGCAACTTTATTGTGCATATGTGTTTAATTAATATATTTACTATAATATAATATATAATTATAATTTAATTAATAACTTTTTAAATTTTAATTAACAACTAATTTAATTTTATTATAATTATTGAATTCCACATAAAGAATCGAGAGTGGACAATATACCTTGATTTTTGAAAATCCGAAAATTGTATCGACTCGTTGTTTCATTACACATTTCGCTACAATTCTATCTCGCTTATAACTTTTCGGGGGTATCCCCCGATTAAACATTTCCGCGCGTATAATAGATCAGCACGAACAATCATTCCAACGAACTCGCGTTATTTCGTGCACAATACATTAGCGATTTTCACAGTCGGCGCGAATGTTCCACCGATCGACGAGCCTCGGTGCTCTTCTATCCGCTGTCGAGGACAACCGACTCGCAACACCTCGCGCGCACGTGTGGACGCACACAAAAGCCCGGGCGGAATAATTTATTTAGCTCGAGCAATGCAATAATGGTGGACTCGCGCCGAGTGCAAACTGCAGAACGCGTTCATTACCGCGATCTGGATGAGAGTGCACCACTGCACGGACAAGGGTAGAGAAGCTTGTGAGGGCTGTTGTGCGCGGGGCGCGCACCGCCCGATGGACGATCCTTTGAAAAGAACGGCCCAAACAATTTATAATCCTTAACAGTAATACGCACCCCAATGCGAACGACACAAACAAGTCTTCTTTTTCGCGAATCTCTTACGCGCAATCTCTCCGTGCACGTCATTTGTCATTAATTAGCTTCTCGTTAACCTAACTGATTTTATTTTGTTTTTGAGAATACTGTCGGTCCAGGGATAATCGACCGAGAATTGAAGAAGAGGCGAAACAATAGGAACTTTCAATATATGCCGGAAATGTCTAATGTTGCCACTGACCGGCCAGTCGCAATGTGGAGTTTACTGTTAGATATTAATGGCGATATTACGGCATTAGATACTCCCTGCATACTAATATTTGATTCTTGTTACCAATTGCTTTTCTCGCTAATGTACGTACAAATATACATATGAATACACTTTTCGATTAAATATCGAGTATTTTTTTCAGTCTAACAAACATCTCATTCTATCTGATTGCAAATATTTTCTATTTTGCTCTCAGCTTATAAAAAATATATAAGTATATTACATATGTATATACATATATTAAGATTCATGTTTGTATCCAGGAGACATAAAATATATTGTATATAAAACATATTAAAAATATATTTTTAAAAAATCAGAGAACATATTTTTAAATAAATATCGAGGTATTAACCAGTTTTTGAGTTAAAAGTAATTAAAAATATATAGTGGTTTTAACGAATTAAGTTTCAGAATAACAAAACTTTATTCTTCATTTAACTTCAAGCGAACTTTACTTTAATGGGATTGTAATTTAAAAGTTAATTACAAAGCTCTTCAAAGTTAAACGTTAAAAAATTATAATTTTTGCTTGAGAAAATAATAAGAAAAATCGAATCTAAGTCGTACAAGGAAGCTTCTAAGCGAGAGCAAATGTAATGTAATGTCCTTATAACATCTAATATACGCTTAAAAATTGTTAAATTTTCTCAACAAGCTGACACTTAATAATAGAAGAAGAAATTATTATAAAATAGGATTTATGGGTAAAAATGTCATTTTCTATTTTCGTATATCTCGATTGTGTCGTGATCATTGTCATTGTAATGCAATTTTAGTGCTTTTGTCAAAATATAGATATTTGGCTTTCATGATATTTGCGAGAACGCGCTCCTCTGATTCACGAATTTTCGGAATTAACGGAGCGAAGATCGTTTAAATCACATTCGATTGTATTTTTGGATATCACGTGAATAACAACGCACGTGAATAGGTGTCCCGAATGCGAAAGGTTTTATTCGTTGCTTTCAATTTCCCATTCTCTTTGCATTCCCGTTTCTTACTCCTTTATACCGCTATCGAGCGGGAAATGCGTCGCATTTGATAATTGCTATTAGCGGAGTGCCGCATTTTTTTTAAGCTTATAATTCGCTAATGTATCAGCTAATGGAAAGATAAATAATTATTACGGTTTAATTGATATTGTGACAATAAATTTAGCTTGTAACGATACAAAATTAATATTAATATTATTTTAAATATGTTTGCCAACGTATTATATTGTATAATACGAGTGACACAATAACACAGAAAGAATGTTAAGTAAAATTCTAAATGCGAAAATAAACTTTTCTATATATTCTATTCATTCGTTTTCAAGATATAGGTACAAATTAAAGTTCTTACATAATTTTACATTTTTGTTTCAAATAAAATAGTATCAAATAAAATAATCACGATAAATTCAATAAATTAATAAAAATAATTTAGTTAAAAATCTAAAAGAATTATTTTAAGTAAATTTAAAAATTTTTACTAAAAATAATTGAAAGTCAAATGCCACTTGCATAAATTGGATATTGAATAGGGTCGATCTGTGCGAAAGAGTATTCAACTTTGAAATTGTTAGTCACGGTTCAAGTAATCGTTACATCAAAAGAACTGTCTTCGAAATCGATATGTGAATCGGTTGAAGCAATCATAGAAAGAATAGAATTCATAATCATAAAAAGAACTGATCCTGATACCGTTCGGTTCGTAATACTTTAAAAAGTCAATATCTCGGAGACAATGCGTACATTCGGCTTCGCGTATTGAATTATATTAAAAAAATTAATTTAGAAATTAATATATTTATTCGATTTAACGAGTTGTCAAGCTAAGACACTCATTAAAAATTCAATCGCTTATGCGTTGAGATTTTATCGGCTTTTAAACAGTGTTTAGAAAAAAAATGTGCACGTTTGAGCCATCATTTCTGATTGTGAGTGTTTATGAAAGAATCCTGATTGCGGAGTTGTCGCACAATTACTTCGACAGAGCTCAAACAATCGGGTAACAACGAGCGCGAGTGCGAGTATGTAGAGAGCCGCAGGAACTTCTTAGCCATAAATCCTATTCGCTCGTTCCTTTATAGGTGTACCGCACGGCACTCTCGCACACGCCGGGAAATGCAATAAAACTTTTGGCAAAAACAATTATTTATCCGGACCCCGCTGTTCTGCGCAATGAGGGAAAATGAGTCGAAGTTATAAATACCACGCTGCGGGAAAGTCGCGCCGCGTTTCGGGGTCGCGCATGCTACGTTGGATAAAAGGGAAAGATCTATGGCGGGCGGAGAGGAGACCGCTGGAAGAAAAATAAATCTGTTTCGCCTTTTTTGCGGCCCAGCCTCGCCCTTTTGTCTCGCTCGCGCGGCAAAGAATCGTCCTGGGGGCTAAAGTTGCGGGATACGATTAGAGCGAGCGTGACACCACCTTTATTGGCTTTTATCTTTCTCTCTTTCATCAGCAATAACTTGTTTATCGTTTACATTGTTTATACGTATCAAAGGTAGAAAAGTGATTACTAAAACCCGCTAATTAATATTGTTGTCGATAGTTGTTAATACAGTGCCTAAACGTGATGTATAAATAAATTGTAAAGTGATGTATATAAATATCTTAAATAATTCTTCAATAATTATAATTGTTATACTGATATATTTTTTACTTATATTAATAATATAAGATTAATTTTTGCTTAAATAATGCAATAATCCAAAAATACTCATTCAATTGTAAGACCTTTGTACCATGAATAACTCATTTATCATGTTCTCGATATTTATACATAATAATAACTAGATAATAATAATTATTCATGATTAAATACCATTAATAGCATTGATTGTTGTAGAAATTACTATTAAATGTGACGGAAAATTGATTATTGCATAAAATTCAAATCGAATAAAATAATGTTAAATACTACGGATAAATTTAGTTATTTAAATTTGAGGACATAATAGTACTGCTTTTTAACTTTTTAAAAGTATGATAATTCAAAGTGAAATTAAAGATATAGATTTATTATTAATTTATTAATGGCATTACTATACAATACATATGTACACAGAGAAAGTACGAGTGTTTCTGGCAATCTGAGATTATTAGATAAACTGATCGGGTTATATATAACGGAGAATTAATTGTATGAAACAGAACTGATTACGATCATGGATAAAGGTGGGTTAAGTAATGATCCCAGAGAGAATGGCGATTAGGCTACGATATAAGAGCGACTATGATCGCGACGTAAAGCTGGAGCCTTGCTAGTTGGCTTACGTGATCAGAATTAATCACGGTTATTTAGTGGTTGAATAAATTTCTCTTCATGCCGATCGCGTCGAATTCCATGTCGGTCGGAGCTCGACATGGTGATGCACCTGCGCCACTAAAAATCGAATAAATCGTTCTATTACCCCCCTACTTACATGGGTACGTGTGCGCGTGCAAGGGCGAAATTGCTTCCTAATATCTTAATTAAATAAGCGAGAAAATTCCTTTGGTCATATTCGTGTATGGAAAACGGAAGATTGGGACTACTCATCAAGTTTCAGAAACGATCACATTTGTTTCACAGTCCAAGTCGTCATACTATCTCGTTACGACCAAAAACGTTTCACTATTCGAGATGACGGCAGTGATAAAGTGATGGGCTGCTGTAACGATAAGCCGAGAAATCGATTAGAAGTTTGCTTAATGGATAGTCGGGAAGGAGAAATCTGAGTCAGAAATGTGGCTCTTCTCTTCTCCCTCTCTCTTTCTCATACCTCTCCTTTCTATCGGAAACTCTAAAATCTGTGCAAACTTCACCGATTGGATTGTATGTTACGTATTTCAGAAAGTCCATTGAATGCAACTTCGATTTCGTACTATTTGGCACATGTTGCATCTCGTAAGATAAAGTTTAAAACGATAATAATATTCTCTCTCTCTCTTTCTGTCTCTCTACCTAACTATCTATAAATACTTTGAAATTTGTAAATACTGTAAATATTTTGAAACTGTAAATATTTTGAAATTTTTTATTTTCAATAAATCTTTTTCTTTAAAATTGAAAATTTCGATTTTATAAACTGATAACGATTCTTTGTCCCGCTAAGAGACTATCTTTAGGTTGTTCCGTCTTCGCTACAGTGTTAGACATCGTTTCTCCTGTCTAACATAAATCCTACTTATGCCAGCGGATTTACTGGATTTCACCTTGAGAAGATTTAAACTTTATATACTTGAGATCTTGGACATTCTTTATAACTGCTTCCATCATTGATTCTAATATTAGAGAGACTAATATTAGTAGAGTCAGCGCAGTTTCACTAATGCTACTTGCTATTAAATCTTTTGCAAAAATCGTGCAAAAGTGCGAATTTACACTTCGCTCATTATTTATGATGTAGAACCTAAAATGTATTAATTAAGCAAATGACACAAAAATTTTATAATACAATCATTATAATTTATCTTTTTGAATATGCCACATCAGATTATAAAACTTTTGGATGTACAAAATCGATATTAATAACATCAATAATAGAACTGAAAAATACAATAAGACAAAAATTTTAGATAAAGGTAATTAGATCTGTTTAAATCATGACTTTTTAAAATTAAAGAATTTGAGAAAAGTATCTTAGAGACAATTCTATACATTAAAGAAAGATTTGTATATAAGAAATTAAACTATAGAGAAAATTTGTAATTTAATTAAGCAAATAAATGTATAAATGTTTTTATTTTGTACGCAATAAATGAAATATTAAAATAGATATACAATAATGTATATATATATATATTTCATATTAAGTATATTATTTAAACACATATCTATAAGAAAAATGCAATAATTATTTTATGCAAATTTTGGAAAAACCAGTTAACATAAATAGTACAAGCAATCTATTTTCGTTGCATTGTTCTACGTTAACTGTATTTTAACACTATTTAATTTAACTGTACAAAAGGTGACTAAATCAATATGGAAAAATCAATAAAGAGTAATCGTCGGACGCCCTCGACTGGACCATTTGCCTAATCGCTAGCGAAAGCTGTCAATGATGAACCCAGTCAAACATTCTACATTAAGCGAGGCCTTTGTGTTAACCATCAAAAGCGAACTTTGTTCAATGCTGACGGCTCTCGTTATGTTGCTTCTTTATCCACCAGTTCTCAATTTCCATAGCATACATTGTCTATCATTTATTATTCGTGAGATCAAATGTAATTTAACAAAGAGATAATATTTTTACTGTAATATTAATTGTTTGGCAAAAGATTCATAAACGTAGCTAAATAATGTTACAATGATGAAATGTAGTTTAATGTGTAAATGTTAACTCAATAAATTTTCTTTTGAAAAAACATTGAGAACTATTTTGATTCAACTACTTACAATTAGAGAGAATATTTGGAGATATTTGATTTAATGAAGCGGTAACTGTGAATATACATACATGTCGATAAAAAAAAAATTAAAATGGACATTAATATTGAAAGTTGGTGGCACCGGTAATGCAAGATTGTTTACCGAAATTTGTAAGTTTAATAAATTAATAATTATTTTCGATTAACGCATAAAATATAAATCCTTGTTTATTCAACCGTCATTTCTCAACATAATTTTTTTATCTAGGATAATATCTGATGGATTGGCGCGTTAATTTATGCAGTTAATCATTTCAGAGGGAAGAGATAAAAAATTTTCATTTTCCTAAAATTTTTCTAACTTTTCTGGAAGCAAGTGATAAAAATAAGATATCAGAAAGTAAAGTCTTTTAATACAAAATTTACTTATTAAAAAGAATTAAACTAAAGATTAATGTTAATAAAAGATTAATGTTTATACATTAATTCAGTAAAATTAAATAAATGAGAGATACATTTTTCATTTATATATGAATAAATATAAAAAATTTAATTCATAATGTACATAAAGTACAAAGGGAAAATTTTTTATGTTTGGATTAGGAGGATTTCATAGATTAATATCGTGAGTTAATAGAAAGATTAGAAATCAATCGTTTAAACAATTTTTTTCAGTGTTGATATTTTTGAATTTTCAGCTTTGTCGTAAATGAATCTTGTATGCAATTAGTGATCACGTCGCGAGTGCACTTTTTTGATCGCAGTCTTTATTTTTAATGAAAGCCGGAAGAAATCAAGCAGCAACAGAGGAACCAAAACTTCACAATAACTAGACGGAGTTGTTCCGGAGAGAACATTACGTCGTTTGGTCTGTCAGAAGTATTCAGTTACAATAAGTTCGTATGCAAAACAAATGTCCGGTTGCGGTCTGACTGTTGTCTGTGTGACTTGGCTCAGGTCGTTTCTGGATATTAATAATACCGGATGTGTAATATAACAATGATTGATTGTTAAGAAAGACAAAAATATTTTACAGAACATTGGATAATATTAAATATATGTATATATCATGCACAATAACACTGTGTATTACTAATAAAAATTTCAATTTCTACTCTAATTGAAATGAGAAAAAATTATAGGAAATTTTTCTGAAAACTACAATATTTATAAACTGTGCGATTAATATGTATACTGGATATACATATTAAAAAATCTGATTTCTAAGTAAAGATTAATGTTTATACATTAATTCAGTAAAATTAAATAAATGAGAGATACATTTTTCATTTATATATGAAATAAATATAAAAAATTTAATTCATAATGTACATAAAATTTATATAAGGTATCTGTAAATATATGCTTGCGTTCTATGCAGCGCAAAAACGCTATGATTAATTTTGAGTTGATTTTTCCTTGAAAATATCAAATTTTCCTATTAAAAATTTCCTGTTTAAAAAATTTCTATGTTAAATATTTTGGTAATATTTAAATTGATATTCTGTATAAATGCGTATAAAATTAATTAAAAACCAATGTTCTGTTGTACAATAGTGGCGTGACAATGAGTTTATATATTTTTAACTCCAACTTGTAACTGAAAAATGATTTGTTGAACTTTAAATTAACTTGAAAAAAAAAAAACTACAAATTTGGAGACATTTTACATGTTAAAAACTATATATATTTATTAAGAATTCAATGTTATTCATAAGATTATTATGGCAAATTGTACGGAATGTATAAATAATATATTTAAAGATATGAAAATACGCATATATGACGTGGTATATTTATAGAATATTTATAAAATATCGCATTTGTTATATGTACATATATATCCATAGATAATCGTGTCATGCAAACGAGATGGCAGAGGAGTTCACGATGTAATGTGACCGGATAGTCCGAATTTGTAATTTATTCGCGCAGCAGTCGATAAATCTTCAGTGTATTAGCATACTGGATCGATGGCAGGCTAAATTATTAATCATACTATCGGTTTCATCAACGAACGCTTTCATCACTCTTCGGACGAGTAACAGGCTTATGCGTTATGTGGATCATGAAATAAAGCTGATACCTTGTTTGCTCGCTCGTAAAACAATTTGCAGTCATGAAAAGACATTTGCATTGAATATAATTTACGTTATCTACATTATAGTGACCATACAATATTAATCAACAAATAAACATATTATCAACAACGCAAATTAATGTCTAGAATTCTATATGTACGTAGAATTCGATGAATTTGTTAAATCAATTGAATATTTCAGTCGTATTATATACTTTACTGAATTTTATTTATTATAAAAAATATGTAACGTACATTGGCAACTTTAAAAATCCGTGATTTTTATATTGTTTTACAATCACTTTATCAATCCGAAGTACTTTTACTATTGAAGTACTTTTACTGTTACGTTCAGTATACCACTACATTCCATTGATATAAATGAATGAATTTATTTTTGTTTAATTCTTGGAAGTATTCCAGTGGTAGAGATCCTGCTCAGTCTCGTGAATATCTAAATAATCGAGGTACTTGTGTGATCAGGGAACACAAGTGTAATCGAGTGGCGAATTAGTCTTTCGTGCAGTTGTGGTGCGTATCCGGCCGAACAAAGGTAAATGTCCGAGTAGTAAATATACTTGTGTGGTCAGGCTTCCAGACGTCCAAACACTACGAATCGTTTGAGGTGAATAGCCAGTTCTACAGACTGCGGTGATGTTCGACATGTACTGGCCGTTTCAAAAGGACCAAATTCGTTATTTTAAAATGACTCTTGACAGGAATTTCATTAAGCAGTTTTCTAATTTTTAATCTCGAATATCTTGACAGGAGTTTCAAGAGGAACTTGAGATGTCTCGTATATCCGGGAATTTAATAGGGAAGCTGCAGAGTTTTAATGTTTCGTCGAGAGTTTTCTGTTCGTGTGAAAAAGTCTTTCGAGTAGTGATGATGAGAAATGTTTGAGTAGAGAAGGAGAGAGAGATAAATCGCCATATAAACGAGGAATATCGTAAATTACATGTGGCGATACGAGTGTCGAGGAATTTCAAGCCCGTAACGTCTTTGCAGTTGTGTAACGAGGAGAGCATTTGCAACGTGCGTCGAAGTCGTCCCTCCGTTGTAGCCGGCGCGGCACGGTGGCGACTTGGAGTGCGCCGCGCTCGCTCCGTTTTCAATGGAGAGAACCGCACCGGCGATAAATTTCTACCTCGCGACGTGGCCGCGGCGGCGGTGTCGGTTTCGCAGCCGCTGACGCGCTCGTTAATTGCGATCTTTTTATTCGCCGTCTTCCCGCCCGTGAGCTTCAACGTATCTGACGTTGATACTTTTTGTCGCCGGCAAATAGCGGTGGTATTAGAGTCGGTCTTTCCGCGGCAAGTAGAGTTACGGAGAGTTACATTCGTGAGAAAAACGACCGTGGCTTGTCAGATATTCCGCATGTACACTCCAATCGTAAATGCGTCCGTATGCTTGTTAAAGGCGTGGGGAGGGAGCCTTGTCTAGTTAGATTTGTTTATTACGCGACGATCTTTATCATTCAAAATGCGTAAAATATGAATTATTACTCCGCGTTGCGAATCTTTCAACGCTTACGATATGCGATGGATCGATATAAAATTTAATCACACTTTGTTCTCATCTCATATATCAACTTTGATAAAAACACGTCATAGAGTTCCGTTAAAAATTTTTGATATGGTAACTTTACCATATTTCTCTGAGGAATAAATTTTTTTACAACATACTAAACAGTGAGCAAACTGTAATATTATAATATATTTTCAGGATTTCGTTTAAGTTAAAGTAATAAAAACTAGTACTCGCAATAAATCATATGGAAATTTAGATATTAATAATTTTTCCTGGATGGCATATTCGTGATTAATATCTCTCCAGTGAATGCAAATGTTAAAAAAAAAGTCGATATTTCGAAACGTCGTTCGATGAAGAAGTAATGACTCGTAAGTCTTATAATTATATAAAAATAAAAATAATTTAATCCTCAATTAATTCTTTATTATTTGCTGCTATTTTGCTTTCAATACCTGGATAAGACTAATTTGATAAATATTTATACTAACGTTATATTCCGAAATGTTATTCTAAAATAAACGTGTAATTTCTGCGACCACCCCAACGTGCGTTTTAGTATTAAATATTTCATTACAATTTTTTTTAAGTTGTCTGACAAGGCGTCCATCATTCATGATAAATTATAATGCTGTGGCTTATGAGAAAAGTTACTGTTACAAGAAAAACCGATATTTCCGCGGTACATCGAGTGTAAATATAAGATTCCCGTGCAGCAAACATCATGCAAATCGCATCAGGCATCTCGGGAGTAACGGAGAAATTAATAAAGCACACTGTATACATCGATCGATGAATCGATGAATCACCGGCCAAACAGGAATCGGAATCGACAGACGGATCATTCCTTCGAGGTGGCGCAGGCAGGCATGTACATAATCGCCGCATGGCGCACGGTACATAGGCAATATTCCCACGCGCTGTGTATCTCGCAGCTATGCATTTGGCGAAAGAGTAAAGATGCGAAGGCGAGAGGGGGGGGGGGGAGGGGGAGACAGAGAGAAAGGGAGAAAGAAAAAGAGACAAAACGAGAGAACGGTCGGCGAAGAAAAAAACGAGTTCATCGGCGCTGACGAGCGATAGCTTTTAATCTCGAGGCGCGCTGCACACGCGCCCGTTTTTCTGCCAGTTCGATGTAATATCCGTTGTAAATGCACTCCCGGGGAAATGTTACTCAATGCGCGCACCGGAACGTACACACGACTTCTGTGTACGGTGTAATTTACTACCCGCGGTATGAATCCCCCGCAGTAGTAGTCACTGACTACGGGGCGACGGGCAGTAGGCGAGCCCCAGCGGTGCAGTCCGGCGCTAGGCTGCAACTTTTTGGTCGCAACCCTGGAGCCAAATTTCCGCACCCCGAACGCGTTGTCGTGATATTCATTAATTGGAGAGATAAGGCGCGGGAGTTACAGATTGTTGATACAGACTTTACACTTTTTATTAGGATTTCTCGATTTCGTGAATTGATTTCGGCAATTGACCGACAGTTTCCTAGTTAATTTTTTTTTATTAAATATTTTGTTGCGTTTTTTTATTAATGTGTATATACGTGATATGTGACAAGTTCAAGGTGAATGAATTATTCGATAGAATTATTTCAATAAATATGTTCATACATATGTATATGTAACATTTTTTCTGTTTACGAAACTATTTATGTTAATAAAAGAATAATACAGCAAAGAAACGTTATGCTATATTATTCTGCATTTTATGTTTACATCATTTGCTTTTCCAAATGAAAAAAATACGATTTACGCTCTATGTTTTCTATAATACAAGATAAGACAATGTATTATCTCTATATTATTTTTTTATATAATAAAAATATTTTTTAATTAGATAAAGATTTACCCTACATTATTTTACATTTCTACATATTTCTTTGAAGTTATTCGCAGAAAATCTACGATATTTTTAATTAATTATTAGTAACTGCTTCTTTATTATTTATATCAATTAATTATATTTATTTTTTATTTTTAAATTCCGATTTTAGCACGAATGAGTTTTTCTCTCACATATACTTGGAAAATCCCAGAAAAAAAGATGTACATTCTTGCGGATCAGTATTATTAAGTGTTTCGAGTCACATACTTTAAAGCGACGATAATTAATGTACCACGGGGATCGTTTCTGAGCACGGTCCATGCAATACGTTCCTGATACCGAATAGAGGGAACCGGAGGGTAGTCGAGGTGCATACAGTGCAGCATCGATTGGTGGATGCAGTATAGCCATTGGGTAACCGAGTCGGTAGTAGGGCGTAGCGTAGGAGGCTACTGTTCAGGGTTTGATCAACTGGTCTGCAGACCCTATTTCCTCCTACTATCAGGAGGAAATTGCCACTTCATCAGCTGGGAAGGACGAGAGATTAATGCCCGTCGCTCTCTTGTCATTTACGCGTTTTGCAGTTTGCGAAGAAATGCGCGTAACGAGTCGCGTTTCGATGCATATTGCGAAGCTACACGGTGTTTCCCATCACATAGCGAAATCGCTAATGTATGCGCATAGAAAGTAATACATGCAAATAGAAGCGGTTAGTTGTAAATGTATTTACTAGAAAATTGAGTTAATTGACCAGTCAATAATTAATATAATAAGATAAGATTTAGAAACATATATGTAATAAAAATTGCTTGTCAAACACAGTTTTTTATATTTCTTCGATAATTTCTTGCAATAAGCAAATTTTACATTCGAGTAGATTTTATCCTTTGAAAAAAAAATCGAATAAATAGTTTAATCCAGCTTGATTATCGAGACATTTGTTATCGAATTGTTGCCATGCGATAGATTGTTGCAGATAAAATCAATTCCGAAAAATATTGATAAAAGTCATGTTTATTTTTGTTGTCTTGTGTTGCCTGTTTTGTACGTTTTAGAGATATAACTGTGACATTTACAAATTTAATACATGCAAAATTTTATTGTAATCAATGTTCTCTTGTCATTGCAATTTATTCTTGCCGCAGCGTACAAGTACCTTCCTCCTCGCGCTGTTTCGCGGTGTGTTTGCAGCAGTTTGCTGCAGGCGCAAATAGAAATCGCACCTCGGTCCCGAGATGGCTTTTTACAGCTCTTCGAAGGCCGCAAAAGCACGCGCAGACAGGCCGGAGGAATTTCATCGTCTCGCGGGACTGGCTGTAAAACCTTGTTGCTGGTTTGGCCCAGCGAAACACGCGTTGCCCGCAGATCGGGCAAATGGTTATTACGTTGTGAAACGAGAAATACCGTGGACTTATCATGCCAAAGGGAAACGCGGGATACGATCAAAGTGGGACGCTGAAACACTCCGCGTGTAGAAATGCGATTTTTCAACCGCTCTTTGCACCCCCCTCCCCGCACGCTCTTCCTTTCTTATTTTCTTTTAATTAGAAATTACCGAATGAAGGTCTCATAATTTACCTCGCGGTTTACATTATACGTTTCCGTCACGATATTTGCTTCAAATTTGTTCCTTCATTTTCACACGAAATTTCGCTACGAAATGTTGTACTATGAAGTGACACGAGAGACGGCAATCATAACAAATTGTTATTTATGTTTGCTATCATATTTATAAGCTTACAACGATATAACGATATTTGCTGTCATATGTAGACTAAAGCGGTACAGCCATACAACGTGCTTAAATCAAGTATTCCGTCCTCGGGGAGAAGGCTCAGTCAGTACCTTTCTCATCCTATTTTACAGGAAGGCTGTGACATGAAGTCACACCCGCAGACAGAATGCTTAGTCCATGTATATGTACATGTTGTTAGTTACAACCCATTAAGCCTCTTGGATTCATATTCTGTGAATTCCTTAATTTCCTCTACCGCAATAAACATGTTATTATTGAATGTTAATTTTCTTGTAATTTACTAGGCTCAACTTATAAAATACCTGTTAAACAGAAAAAAAGTGTCGATCATGTAATTTAATAAAAATACGATACAAAGACAAAAACTATCAATTGTGCTTTTTACACGAATCGATTTTGTACAACATCATTTAAGTTTATCGTGTAGAATAAATATGATATTGTAAGTGACGAAAAGAATACGATTTAATTTTAGAAGATAAAAAGGAACGGGAAAAATTACTGCCAATATAGGATGGAAGGACGCTTTGTTTTCTGTTTACAGTGTATTAAGTTCATTTGCAACACTTGAATTGGCACGCTGCAACTACGTTGCAGGTTTCGACAGGTTGGATTGATGATTTATTATAGATTTCATCTTGTATTTATGCCTTCAACATTGTTAATTCGAAAAATCGTGATAGCACACGCGAAAATATCGATGTACGGGAAAGATTAGAAAGAAATTCGAAATTATGAGCGAGCACATGGCGAAATTTGCCTGATGTTAATTTTTTTCCGCCGCACCGTCGATCCTACCTTTAATTTTCGTTTCGAGCGAAAACAATTTATCACACCTGTGCTCTCCCTGCCATGACGAAAATCACAACAAACGCGGAGTGATTAGTGAGCAATCGGTCGATCGCGACCGTCGATTTTTCTCGTCCTACGCCGTATAGAATTCTCTTTGTCAGCTGGAGCAGTTCAAAGAAAAGTTTTCAAACAGCGTAAGCTGCCGAGGAATGCGATCGTGCAGACACTAAGCAACAAAAGCAGCACCCCAGAAACCTTGTTAAGCTAGAACATCAAAGTACGGTAAACTTAATTTGGACTGCAGAGGACAACGAGGGTGAGTACAGGCACGGAATATATACGGATAGAACTGTCCCCCAATAGTAAAATAGATATTGAGAGATTGTGCCATACCGTAATGTCATTTTCGTATCATTTTTCATTGCAAAAATTACTGAAATTAATAAGATCAAACTTTTTATATCGTATTTCGAACAGATGAGAATCTCCCACTATTAAATGTAGACTCTCCCCTCTCTCCCTCGTTGTACATCAAGAATGAGAACGCTTTATTCAGCAGCTATAAATTTAAAAGATAATTAAGGAGCAATTTGAATGCAATTTACGATGAAATTGTTACTTGATTTAATCCTAGTGAAAACTATAACTCCTCTGTAACTTCTCTGGTTTAGCTTTAGACTGTTAATGTTCATGCTGTCAGTAAATTATTAATTTAACAACAATATTAAAGCAATCTAAAGTTGATATTGCATTTTGATAATATATTAAATAAGTTTGATGATTATTTGTACTCTATGTACATAAAATATCTCTTAGTTTTACAATATTTTCGAAATTATCGAGAGTACATATGTATATTATACACATATTGACATTCTACTTAATAATTTCGTAGAAATAATATTAATAGAAACATATTAACCCGATAATATGAAAAATTTAACATTCTAAGCAATAATTATAAAGATAATCAAAATTTAATGCTTGCAAATATCTTCTTTTATTCGTACTTTCAATCTCATGCTTTCATTGAAATTAATTTATAATCGGGATACCCTCTCCCGAGATCTTTAAATTTCAGATCCCCGAGATAGATTCCGGGATTCAGGAGCGGATTCTGCCGGATCCACTCGCGTTTCGAGAACTCGAAAATCTCAGCGGGCCCCGCCGCGTCATCGGCGCAAGGAATCCTCGAATTTCATTATTCAGATGAGCATCGTTCCGTGACTGATCGATCGCGAGGCAAAGTGAGTGCAGAATTACATGAATAATCTATGTCGCCCTGAGTGCCGGATCCTCCTCTTTGAGGCTTTCAGGCCATATCGCCTTTGAGCCAATTCATCCACTTCCGGCAGAGCTGGGTGCTTCCTTACGTATCATTCTCTTCGATTTTCTCGCACTACTTTTCAGCTCTCAGTTTGGCGCTACGCTTGGCTATAGGGTGCCCCGTCTAATGCAAAAAATGGCTCTTCTCTTCGTTGTTATTTTGGGATTGTACTTTCATAATCGTAAATATCGTTTCTTTTATTTTGTTACATGTTTCAAAATATCAATTATTATTACATAATGCGATTTTTTAGTTGTCGTCTATAGAATATTATATTTTTTTCATTATTTTAAATTATTAATAGATAATCAGAATTTGATTAAAAATTTTGATTTAATTATTGACAGAAAAGAACGTTCCTGCACCTCATTTATAAACTTATAGTTTAACCATCGTATAAATTTCACGAATGATTCGTTCTATACATATATATGTACATAGAGTTTAACAATCATCTGTATTAATTGTTAATTATGTTATATTAAATCATATGAATTGTACATATAACTATGTATATGCTTATTAGTTTAACTAAATAATTAGAAATTATGTATTATTATCATATTTGTAGCCAAAGGTATAGAATATTTGGCTATACGCAATTAATTTTACATTTGCGCACTGTCATTACTATGTCATTGCACAACGCATTTTTATTTTACTTCAGTTTGTGTCATCTGTATATTATCTATTAATTTAATTTATTATTTTTTATCTATGTACTTTCTCTCTACTTACAATGACGTAATTGTATTATAATCATAATTCTTGAGACACATTGTTGCGCAATTTAAATATTAAGTGATACATTTCTGACATGTCTAAAAAAAAATATATATATATATATAATACAATGTGAACATGCCAAAAATACCAGCTAGAGAATTGTCGAAGTTTTCACTCGTGACTGTCTGCATTCGCTCCATAATCCAGGATCATTGTGACTGTCGAGTAGAATTCCGTGTGAACGATCGAAAAGATTTGGTGCAAAGACTCCATTGTACGTTCCTTGCATGCGGGCATAATCTATCGATGCTGTGCATACACCGTGGACAACTTTTCTAGGAAAAATAAATTCCGCGGTCGAAATTTTCAAGGAAGCCGTACAGCAATTTCCGGAGGTGACGCAAACAACAGAACATACAGGTGATATTTGAATAAAATGGTAACAACAAGGCTGTATTCATTGTGTTCATCCGGAAAATTAAATCTTTCGTTTAATTTTTATTTTGAACAGAAAATGTATTTTGTTCGTGTCAAGTTGGAATTTCATTATTGAAATAGAGAGAAAAAGAAAGAGAGAATTATAGAGCGTTAAATCACATGAAAAAGTGCGATGTTTGAACTGAGTTAATTCACGTTTTAATAGCAAGCATTATAAACAATGCGTTGTATTTGGAAACAATTTAAATTGCTGTTGGAATTCTGTTAATAAAAGATCCTTTTATAAATACGTGTGTTTCTCTGAGAGATTCTTTGTACATACTATTTGTATACCTCCCATATCATGTTCTTTGTTGACACTGATTTATATAACATTACTTCTATAAAGTCGCGCGCAATAGTATTTTTGCCTAAAGATGGAATCGGAACGTCGCCGACCGACCATGGAAACGCATTAATTTCATTCAACCAGCTGAATGCAGTCTGCACTTGAGGAATGCACCTTTTTCTCTTCGCGTGTCGTTTACATTCCGCTTGATACGAATGAACTTTATAGGAGCCAGTATTACAACCGCTCCAAAGTTAAGCCGCGAGCAAAAAGTAATCGAGTTGAAAGCGAACGGTAATTAATATATCCAAATTCGACATGGGTTATAAAGTTGTCGAAATCGTAACTCAGGCTTTCCCCTTTAATGGCGAAAATTTCACGCTCGTTTGAATCATAAGATTTTTCTATCGGAGATTCTGCTGTAGGTTTCTATAGAGAATTTTTGCATAAATGTATAGATAACTTATCATCGTGTTATTTTGAAAAAAGGCATTACGTTTTCATATGCGTTTCTACGTGAACTCGGCAGCAGAATGGCGGTACGTGCATATGATGGCTTCAAAAAATTTCTTCCTCTTTATCACGCTTGATATGCGGGTATCTTCGGAGAAAGCGTTTTTTCTTTCGCAATTTGGCGTTATACGCAACTTTCGGTGTTACAGCGTTTTAAATAATAAATTCCATATTAAATT
The DNA here is from genome assembly GCA_928718305.1 of Tetramorium bicarinatum. NCBI lineage: Eukaryota > Metazoa > Arthropoda > Insecta > Hymenoptera > Formicidae > Tetramorium > Tetramorium bicarinatum. The sequence goes on from OV788324.1 coordinate 12,617,664, forward strand.
GTGTATAAAAATATTTTTAACTACAGTGTACAAAACGCGTGTGTATAAATATCAGTATCATGAATAAATGTCAATATTTCGTTACTATCATCATTACATAAATATTCGCGGAACCCCGTTGTGTATGATCTGTCAATTTTAAATATGTGTATGCGCGTTTTACATGTACGGCTGCGAACGCTTCCGGCGGTAGGAACAATCAATAAAGATTAGTTGAGTGTAATAAATAAATCGTTTTAACGATCAACGAATGGTGTAACAAAAAATTATCTGGCGGTACACGCGCAATATAAAATAAATTGACATTTATTATTATAGAGCGAATCGTATTTGACAATTAAACGAACAATGACGCTAAACAATAAGGATCGCGAGATAGATATGGCAGTATTAGCGTCTGTCAATCGTTGAATATGAATTAACAGATAACGGCAGGCGCATTTCCTCCCTTCGTGGGAGTGTAAACGAGGAGGGGAAGGAGGCACGAAATATCGAGAAACAATTGCGACTCGCGAACAATCCGACAATGAGAAGCAGCAGCGATGACGGGTCCACCAGTCCGCGTGTCCACACTTCGGCGCGCCGCGACACTGATTTACTTATAAGCGTTAACACGAGTTTTCGCTGCACGCTGAATATTTATTGCCGCGAGGCGAGAAACCGTGGAGATTGAATTATAACGCAGCACAACCTTAGCCGTATTTTCCATTTGCCGCGGCGCGGCGCCTTCGAGAAAAAGGCGAGAGGGCTTGGCCAATCTGGGATTAATCCCTCCGCAAAGTAACGTCGACACGTCGACGATTAAATTGGGAAGACAACGGATAGAAGTAGTAGCTACAATTAAGATTTAATGATTCTAACTGTACACGCGTCTTAAATATTTAAATAAACAAAATTCGAGAATGGTACTCTTAAATGAAAGAAATCTTGTCTGCTTTAATAATATTTAATAATATTCCATTTACACTTCTGTAATTTATTCTTCTTTCAATATGCAGATATTGTCGATAAATGTAAATTGCAATTTTAAATATGCAGAATATTTATATACATTTGGAATTATATGTATATTAAAAAAAAAAAAAAATAAAAAGAGAGATGTATAATGACAAACAACACGTTGCTAATAGTACATAAGCAAGTGACAATAAATAATGTACTTTTTCGGAGAAAAAAGGGAGTAATAAAGTAAGCACTTAGCTTTATATTAGATATTTCCAAAGTGAATTCCCAACTTTCGGGAAATATTATCATCTATTGCCGCCATTAATCTCAGCTCATGTATATTTTATTAGATACAAGAATATAGAATCCGGTTGAGGGATGATACTATGCGTCTCCTAACTTATCCCACGTCACGATATACTTTACGACACGTCTATGCCTGCAACCATTTGTCTCTTACGCAGTTCCACGGGGCATTAAAGCGAGAAGTAAGAATAAACCTGGCGCGACTTTCCAATAAAATCCTGTTTACAGTGCGACGCGACAAAGAAACAGGGCGCGTGACACACGTAATAGCAATTTTGATCCATCTTCATCATTTACCATTCCGCCGGCATGCCGGCTTCTTAGCATAAAGAGTAGAAGGGGAGGGATGATTTATCGGTCGCGGACAAGCGGTTTAAAAACTTATTCTAATAACCCACATTCTCTCGCGGCATTATTTATTAAATTTTAATAAAGAAGCTGCTGCTCGCACGCGTCATAATAACGTCTCGCTCAATGTCTCGTGGGTCTCCTAAAAACAATAAGGAATCTTGTAGCGAGCTATCTCCGCCACTCCTGCCGGTAGTTTCATTTCCTGCGCGACTTGTGTACGCGCCTTTATTAGTCTAAGAGCGCAAAGAGACGAGTGAAGAGACACGTCGAGTTCCTGTCTGACATAAGCTCTCAAAGGTCTCGACAACATTGGTGCTGGAGATAGCAATGACGAAAGATATCACTGTTTTTGGAGCTAGAGAGGTTTGTTCTTCATTTCGTTTCAGGCTTAATATTTTTCCGTACTTTAACGTTCCGTACTTCAACGTGGTTTAATGCGTTGTCATAAACCAGCGTAAAATGTACTAAAAAAAAGTACTAAAATATATTTTGTTTTTATAAATTTGTAGCTATTAAAAAAATTAATAAACGCTGTAGAAAGTACTCGTTGATTATATTAGTGATTATTGAAGAAAGTAATTACAAAGTCTATTAATTGTAAATATATATATATATATATATATATATACAGGGTGAATTTTAGTTGTTGTGCTATCTTTCATAGGAAAATAGAAGAGACTAAGATAAATAAAACAGTCCCATATCATTTTCCAAAATTCGTAATATTTATCGAGTTATTAATTGTTAAAAATCGGAAGAAGGGATAGACAGCGCGGTGCGGGAGACGTGGGCGGGGGCTCGCTGCTCCTGCTGCCATTGCCGCTCTCACGTCTCCAGCACCGCGCTGTCTATCCCTTCTTCCGCTTTTTAACAATTAATATCTCGATAAATATTACGAATTTGGGAAAATGATATGGGACTTTTTTATTTATTTTAGTCTCTTCTATCTTATTATGAAAGATGGCACAACAACTAAAATTCACCCTGTATATATATATATATATATGTATATATATATATATATATACATATATATATATATATATATATATACATATATGTATATATATAATACATAAAATCAAATTGTTTAAATATAGATATTGAATTCTTTATATTATTACATTTTCTACATTAACGTTTATTAATTTTCGAATAAACTTTCATAATTTTAATTCGAATAATCTTGAAATAATTTTAATTGTTTAAAATCAGTACTTCTATCTAAGAATGCTGATATTTGCAAAAAAAGATTTTTATGTGGCGCTTGTTATGAAATAGTTTAAAAATATTTTCTCGAAAGAGATATAATATTTTCCTTAAGAAGGTATTTATTTAGATGTGAAAAAGAATATTCTAGCAAAGCGTTATTTTCCGAGTTTTGTTTAATATTTTTCCGTGAAGCGCGACTGAAAGTAGTGTACAAAATTTTTAATATAAGATTTTAAATATAAAACTGATGAAACACAATATTATAAGAGAGAGATTGCCGCGTGAATGTTTAATATAATTCTAGAGACAAGAAGCTGCAGACGACGTTACATAAGCGTGATAAAACGTACCGAGGTCACATGACACATTTATTCACTAAACTTTTAATTTTCTCAACGTATGCACATCATTATGAATTTTCAAGAGCAATTAATATCTGGTCTATCAATTTCTCTTTAGAAGAAAAGATAGAGAAAGACACTATTATTTCTTAAGATTATTAATATATTTCCAAGTTTTCCGTTTTAACTTTAAATGTGCAATAGTTGATTCGATACGCAATCCTTCTTTGAGAATTTTGCAACGATCAAAATTACTTTGTGGAAATTCATGCGCAGCTTGTTTAACTCCAAATGAAATCTAAAAGGATAGTTTGTATCGTTGCTAATTCTAATATCTCAGTATAATTTTGCATCCAAATAATCATACAAATGTCGCGTTTGTTCAGCGAGTGACACCCTAGTCCTTTGTACTCATTAAAGTCAGTCCAAGAGCTTCGCGGATTTTCGCGACGTGACTGCCCAGATAAAGCTTAACTGGAACACGTTTACCGCGCGACCGTTACTTTTGCGCGTGAAATTTTCACCCTCATAAAACTCCTATGAAATTTACGAATTTCCGTCGACACGGCGAGACGCGCGCGGTTTTCCGGCTGGAGCTTCCCGTGTCCCGCACCGAGCGTGGACTTTTTCGTGGGCGACGATCACGCGGATACATGCTCGCCTTGCGTGTTATCACGAAGATATCGAAACTCGAGGTAGATGCAAGAAGGGTCTGCGGATCGGTCACACCGGGATCCCTCCTTGGGCGAACGAATGCCCGAGAATAATATCGACGTAAATTGCGGAAGTTGGCGCCGCGGCGAATTGGCTCTGGTTACATCGTGAACGATGCCCGATGTAAAATACGCTGGCTTCGCTGTGCAATTTCCGAAGAGTGCTGGAAAACACGTCGTCGAATTCTTCCCCCTTCTGGTCGGAAAATCCCGGGCTATCGTGTTCGCGGGATTTAAGGCGCGCCGCAATCGCCGGGATTCCCCGGGCGAGCCGCTGTAAATTTTCGCGGTTACGGTTTTCGGAATTACGCAAGAAAGAAGGACACGCCGTTTCTCTCCGCTTCGCATTGTCGCGCATCTAAGTCCGCGCGCGATTGCCTCGTAAGTATATATTCTGATTGAAAGGGCGTAGCCTCTCTTGTAGCCAAACAATGTAAACTCCTTAGGAAAAAATTCGCATGGCCATCATTAAGAGATGATTTAAAAATTAATGCGATTATTACTTGATACATATAAAAATGAAAATGACAGAAAATAATGAAATATAATATTTAAAAAATGCGCTAGAACATTTTAAAATTATGACTTTATAAATGTTAATTACTGGACCATATTTATTATTTGGTCAGTAAAATGCACATTTACGCAAATAGATTTATTTTAAAATGTTTGATATCTGTTTCATATAAATCGTAATTTATTGCATGAAATTGTACATGTCTAGGAACATGGAAATGGAACTGAATTTAACATTAATAAAAGTAATTAATGATAGATGCTAATAAACTTTATCGAAAGCTCAAAATTTCAGCTAAAGTACTGCTTGATTGCGAGATTGCAGGAAATGCAGATAGCCGGGAGCTATCCAATTCCAATGCGTCGTAATAATCTCCTTTGTGTTATATTAGAACCACTGAATCCATATTCGCAAAGCAGTAATAGTCTTCTACGTATATTCATCTTTAATAAATAATTAAAATGACTCCTAAAATATTTAGATTGTGTTACATAAATAACTGTAATATTCATTAAACTAATTTTTTTAACAATTTACTAAAAACACAAAATTATATTCATATTTTATTGAAAAATATCTTCTTGGGTAATAACTGCACAATCTTTCAGGAATGATGTACAAATAATTTTTTATTTCTCTTCTAATCATTTCAAACTCATACTGATCATTATTATTATTAATTTTTATATATCTAAGATTTTTTATCGTTGTAAAAGCGATAAAAATCTATCGCAAAAATGGCGTGTAATTAAATTTTGCAGGAAAACTTGCTTCAATTTTCGATGGAGAATACCACTCAATAGCACGTTTGTGCGCAAAGTGAATCAGCAGCCTCTATATGCCATTTTTCAGTTTCCATTCTCTTAAATAATCTCGCTTTCCTCTTTCAAAAATCATAATACAATGTATTTCGCGTAAAAATGAGAAGAGAGCAATTGAACGAAAAAAAGATTCATTCATCTCAAAAATTGCATTATTATTATCCATCGTATTTACGTGTTTATAATTACGAATATTTAGTAGCTATTTGCGTTTTTGTACAACGAGAAAATATCTCCTCGCTTCTCAGTAAAGAAGGAAATCTTTTATGCCAATATTTTCTCCCTTTGAAACAGGTCCCCCTTTTTTCGACAACACACACGGAAACACGCGTAGGAAGAACCATATTATTTCGCGTTAACCCAGTTTCCGTTCTCTCTCTCTTTTTTTTTTTTAACTGTGGCGTAGCTAGGCGCCGAGATTTCAGAGAGGTAGATGTGTGGATGATATATCGATGGTATACATTAAGGTCGTGTTTGTGTTTTCTATTAGGCTAATCAGGACCGTGACTGAGAATACGCCAAGCGGATGTGTGCTCGGGGCTTCGTAAGGAACCGGAGCGTACAGCTGGATGTACACGCGTATACGAGAACGTATGCGTGTGCGAAGGTGAGGCGAATCACTACTGTCTGGATTCGGGATTATGGAGATTGCGCGCGCGGAAGTTAGGAAAGCTGCACGTCTCTTAGAGAAATTTTTCCTCCGATTGAAAACGTCGATTGAACTGCGTAGCACTTTACCGACTAAACATTTATTTATATTGCTGTGTAAAATGCGATCGAAGAAGAGCGAGTTAATCCTTTAAAACTTTGTTAATCCGCTAAATTGTTGCAATCGCTTCGTTTGTTCCGAATGGCATTTTATTTTGTAATTTGCATTGCCAGTTTTGTTCTAAATAATTTAAATAGGAAAACAAAATTAATCATGTATGAAAAAGAAAAATTCAAGAAAGTTTATTACAAAGTTATTAAAAATATTAGCTTTCATAAAATGTTTGTGAAAAAAAAAAACAATTCATTACATCTCTTCATAGATATTAGCACAATCAAAGAGATTATTTTCATTAATTGGATTTTTCATACATAATATATAAATATTTTCAATTATTGTAAAATATTCCAATAACATTAAAGAATTAATTGTGATTAATTTTTCTATCAAAGTAAAACGATTAATTACTGTAAAACAATTCAATTCATTGCTACGGGAGAAAGTGCGGTTTAATTACTTGCAGTGAACATACTGAGGCGAAATAATTGCTTACGAATGGCATGCATACAAGGAAGAGATAAAGAAAAAGGGAAAAGAGGGAGAGAGAGAAATCTTTTCACAATCAAATTCATGTTAAAATTGAGCGTAATTCGCAACAGCACGCAAATATTTACCCAACGATGTAATCGGCATTTATATCTATTATGACAATAACTCCTTGGGGAGCAGTGTTTACGAGATTGCTCGATAACCGGACACGGCTATCGCCAACGCGACCTTTAAACTCTCCATCATGGGCACTATTTTGTAGCCGGCGCCATGGAGAGAAGTAAATTGTTACAAAGCTGCATTATACCTCTGGGATTATTATATTCCAGCGCGTTCGGACTTCTTTCGCGAGATTTTTTTTCTCTCCGTGCCCATTCTTTGTTACCGGTCTCCGCTATTGTTTCGGTACAATGCGAGATATATTCGCGAATGCGTAATGAACTTTTCTCCGTTGGTATCGCTTGCGCGAGAAAAGGGAATATTTAAGACACGGAAGCGCTTTTAATATCGCTCTCTCTCGCGCGCGCGCGCGCGCGCGCGAAGTTAATTAATCGCGCGTATCGCGGAAGCGCGATCTTTTCTTTTCGATTAATCGTCCTGTCGCCGTCGCTATAAAGATAATATACATTAGAATATATAAATTTATTATATATCTAGAAACGCAAATAAGATGTGATTAGAATAATTTTACACGTTAACTCTTAACGCTTATCTTATTTCTCTAAGGAAATGCTCTATTTAATGGGACAAAAAATCAATTTTTTCAAGCAGAATATCTAAAAGTATCCGTATAAAGTCGGTATGCAATCAAAAAGCGTGAAGAAATAAGTAACTAAAGTTGGCGATATGATTAAGCAGCAGCGAGTTTCTTGATTTATTTGAATGGCGCCGCCTTCACAGCACAAAGAGAACGGTGTGATAATAATCACGCTGTAAAGCTTGATGACTGGATGCAACTGTTACAGGGAAGTCAGAACTTGGGAGGAAAAAACAAACGGCGGTAAGAAATAAAGCAGGCAACCTGCATAAACACCGTAGCGGAATAATAATCCAGATGGATACAGCCGCCATGATATTAGAAGAAAGGAATCCATCTTTTCATGTAATACTCGAAAAATTGCATGTTGAGAGACGTTTTTGCGTTTTGGTTTTTTCGTGTTCTTTTTTGAGTATATATTTTGAGTTCATCATCTTATGTCATATTTTATGTCTAATATAATATTTCAATTGCAAAAGTATCGTAAAAGAATTTTATTATTTCAATATATTCAAAGATATTCATTGTGCCTAGATAACGATAAAAGTTACTTGATAAAACGATACATGTTTCATTAATAAAGAATTCATTAATAAACTTTATTTTTGAAAGAGAAATTACTGTTTATTCGTAATTAAAATTTTGATAATTTTGTCGAGTCGATAATCTTGGAGTCGGCTACGTAAATATTATTAATCTAGAAGCACTTACATCTCGCGCTTCGCGCGGCTGGGAAATTTATTCCCCAACCAGAATGTCTAAAATTTAGTAAGAGGCCATCTAAAGGGTGCGGTGAGACAATCGGAACGAACACGCGCGCATCGGGAGTGCTTGGCGGGAATGGAACTTCGTCATGAGGTAAATTAGCGGAGCCTGGCAAAGAGCTAAATGTACCCCATCGGGGTAATTTTATATTCATGGCCCGTTGCCAATAAAAACTAGGCGATTGAGAAAGACGAAAAGTGAGAGAAAAAAAGAGAGGGAAGAAAGAGAGAGAGAGAGAGAGAGAGAGAGAGAGAGAGAGAGAGAGAGAGAGAGAGAGAGAGAGAGAGAGAGAGAGAGAGAGAGAGAGAAACGAAGAGAGAAAATTGGTAGCGGTAGTTTGATGAAATAGTGCGGACTACTAAAAAAAAAATCTTGTCATTCTGTTTTTTTGCAACATGCGGGTGTGCTCATGTTTTCCGAGTGGTACGAAACGTTTGCGTACGCCAGAGGAAAAACACGCGAGTCTCGTCCCGAATGTGAAACTTACCCGCTGCTTCTCTTCCGATGTTATCGACTTTTTAAATAATTCACGAGCCTTGCCTCGATCCCGGATAATTCGGCGAACGCGTACTGGAGATTGCGGGAGTGTCAGGATTAATTTTCTTGTTAGATAACGCACGAACTGTCGTTGAAAGCAGTATGCTGTGCATCTTAGCTGCAGTTAAAAAACTAATTTAACTATTGAATATTTTTTGGAAAGATAATATAACAAAATTTGTGACAGAAATATTGAAAATGATATAAACTTGAGTTACAAAGTAAATAGAAGAGTATATTTGATATATTTCATAATTCAAATATAAGCTTGCACGAACTTTCTTATTACAATATTGTCTATTTAGCATGCTGGTTAAAGTAGATGCCCTTATTGTTAGTAAAGTTTCATGTAATAATTAATCAAAATTCAGTTTCTCTTACAAAATAATTTTCGAAATTTTTTATAAAAAAGTTATTAAATTGTATATAAGTGAATAAAATATATATTTCAGCATGAATTTGTTTGTTGAATATACATATAAGTTTATAGACCTTTTTAAAATAAAAATAAGAGATATTGAAATATTATTTCATCTCGTGAAAGCACATTGTTTCAACGAACTAATACATTCTGAAATCGCATTTAACTGAGGATACAACGCGTTGCCGTTTCAAAATATCGTCCGACATCAAGCTCTTAATCCTTTTAATCCTTGAACTCCTAATCTTCTTAGCATCTTCAGTCCGAAGCGTGTTAATGTATGCAGATCTTTCGATTACGGAATTCTCTGTCGTTGAATTGGTCGCTATTGTTTAATAAATGCTGCATTTCCTTTGATAATATTACATGTAACAAGGATTATGTAGGGCTAATAGAGAAGTATAAAAACAATTTCAATCTAATATATCAATGATATGTAGAAATAGAGACATTATTTACAAAGATTTAAATTTTCAGAAGTGAATATTTTATGTACAACAATTATATGTTTACGTTGATGATGAATTTATTACTATTAATTTTATATTGTTACATTACGTTATTATTCTTTAATGCTTTAATGTCTTTTAATTTCTTTTAAGGGATTAAAATTGAATTTTTACTAACGATAATTTAACGGATGATCTATTAAGGACACATTCAACATCGAAAGTGAAATGGTTTAAAGCTTTAAGTTTTAAGAACGTAAATGGACGAAAAAAACTCGTTTACGTGTTAATTGTTAAGAAATTTAATTTGGAGTTTAATTGCCAAGATATTTAACATGGAAAATTAAAAAGTTAAGATTAACTATGGCCCTCTATCAACTTCTTTTTTGCTGTAAAAAAAGTACTGCAAATTTTTCAAAGAATCTACCATTAAAAGAAGAAATGGTGAAATTGAGACACTCAGTACGTGGTTGCATAATGATATACAGGACGTTCGCATTTTATACGAGGGATGTGTTCTTAAAGATCTCGTATAATTCAGAACTTACATAATTTAAAACTAACTTTTCTGCAGGAGTAATTTGTCGCGTTATTTCAAAATTCACATAAAATGCGATCATATTTATCTCGAAAATAATGGTTACAGTCCGGCACGACTCTCGTATTAATATATAAATTCAATACTGTTTATATTTATGATACATATGATTGAATGGCAGAAATGTACGGAGCGTACAATTAAAAATGAATTCTATTTTATCTCAACATCATATTTAACGATCTTCTAAAATAATTATTTAAAATAATACATATTCGTTTTATTATTTAATTTATTATTTAGCAGAGGATTTTTACTTATAAACGTTATCTATTTAAAGATTATCTATTTATAAAATAATTTATAATATTTATAAAATAATAAGTATATATTCGAATTATTCATATTTTATTACGTCTAATGTTTTATTTATGTAAAATATATATGCATTCGTCCGGTATATGTATATCATTTTCTTTTGTATATAACACTTTTACAATATTTCGAATAATATTTTACTTTATAATATTTAATATAAAATCACATTATTTTGCTAACGTAATTCGAAAATCGTACGAATGAATAAATCATGAAAGAAGTATTCCTTTCTTTTAATAATTAATTTCGACACATAATGTTAAGTTTTCCGATAATATTAATATTGCAAAGACACAGCAGAAAGGCTAAATTTCCAAACGTATCTCGATGGTTTGAATTTCGAATTGGTGGTAAAGATCCTACAATAATTTCCGAGCGTGACATTATAAAAGCTCGGCTTGTAGATACGCGATGAATAGAGAGAATACGGCGCGCACACATACCGGAAGTGCCCGAATATGTTCCGTCCCGATGACTCGCGTGAAATCCGAAAGAATGAAAGGATCGGAACGTGCGCGCCAGTCATTTTCCGCGGCGGCGCGCAAAATAAATCGTCCCGGTGATGAAAGCTTCATCTTCTCAGTGTTTGCTTTCGCAGAACAAAGCAGCCGAAGCATGCGCGGCTACTTCAACGCCTCTACGTATTCTGTGCGAGTACATTCGATAAATTCATCTTCCTCGTCATCGTCATCGTCGCCGCCGCCGCCGTCGTTATCATCGTCGTTGTCGTCGTCATCGTCGTCGCCGTTGCCGTCGTTGTCGTTGTCGTCGTCATCGTCGTCGCCGTTGTCGTTGCCGTCGCCGTCGTCGTCGTCGTCGTCGCTGAAACTCTCGCTCTTGTGTCGGATGCGCGAACGGCGGCGACAAGGACGGAAATAACAAGGAGGCGGAGAGATGCGCCGGGGACGTGCCGGGGATACCGACCATTAATTCGAGTGGTCCCGCTGGCGATGTGATTATTTTCATGACGTTTCGATTCAAATCAAACGCATTGTTAAACCGTGCCTCATTGTGTGCCAGTTCCAATTTGCAGCGATATTTTACAGAGCGTCCTGCGATCGCGCGCGCTTGCACGCGCACGTGATTCCCAACAATTCCATGACATCCGGCTAATACCTACACCCTGTCCCTTTCCCGCCTCGTTCACCCACGCCCTTCCTCACCGAGGGCTTTTTATCAAGGCTCGATAGACAAAATTATGGCCTTTCGGCGAGATGCTATGGAATATGCCTGCGGTGCATGCTGTTTTTGATTTTATTTTCAGTTGAATTCGCTGTGATTTTGTCGGCTGTATTTTGTCTGGCTGTCGATTGGTTATATGGAATACTTCATTTAAGCGAAATAATCTCAAAAGTTCATTGTACATAAGTTGCGGTGCATTGATTGGAAATAAAGTTTTCTCATCGCGTTTTAAAATTTTTCTGACTAAAGAAAAGTTTTAAATAGCGATACATTTATAAGGTAAGCTTTCGTTCAAACTGGAAGTTGAGCTTTCTGAAGGGAAGATTAAAAGGAAAGTATTTTGCTGCATAATAATGAGCACAGTCGCTATTCACATTACAATCTTAAGGCGCTAATGCTAGATGAGATGAGAGTAAATTTTGCGCTAATCTCGCGTAGTGTATTGAAGCATGTTAATTCGAAGCCGTTCAAAAGATAAAAAGATAAAATATTAAAAAGAAATTGAGAATAAGAAAAGTAAAAATGCAGTATAGATAACGAAAGGAGCAGTTCCGATAATGAGATTACAAATTAATTTACAAGCAAAAATATAAACCGATCGATCGTGCATTAAAAATGCATTATGCGATTAGTTGCGTGCCATTGTGCATTCGGCTGGCGCCAGCGCGCTAGAAGCCACCATGTAACTCCGATGAAGACAAATTAAAGCGCGAATTTAATTACAAATTAAATTATAAATTCGAGTTGCACGTTAAAATTATAGTGCGCGCGCTATCACGAGCTAAAGCAACGCGAATAATCTGGGTTGGTAAAGTTGAATAATAGATGAAGGATGTCCCCTTGAGCGATTGAAGATAACGCACAACACACTCTAAAAATGTACTGTTGGTTAACATAACTTAAGATTATCACTTTTGATATCTCATCATTGACGAAAGCGCGAGGACAGTAAAATTTCTCACTCGAGTTATTCAGAACTCGAAGTAGCCCTGTAATGAGTCCCTCGGGACGGATACCTCAAGGAACCAACCTAGCAAGGAGTAATCGAGTTTGCTTCGGGCACGAAGTCGTTTGTCGTCGCACGGAAAGAAAGAGAGGTGAAATGAGGGAGAGACGGAGAGCGAGATCTCCCGATCGTCTCGATTGGTGATCTTTAAAAAAGGCTTTACTAGCTGGGACAAATAATTGGATTTGGCCGCGACGAGTGACTTTACAGACTTGTATAACAAAGCATGAGCTCGTGATAAAAAAAATGAAATATATACAACAACGAGTACACAAAAGGCTTTCGTGCCATATTTTTTGTATTGTTACTAACGTTATTATTTTCATAAAAGTATAATTATTATATTTGCTAACTGACGCATTTATTAAACAAAATGACAATTCTCGTTAAATAAACAAAAATAAAATAATTTATCTATTAAAATTTAATTGTAAGCCTGTTGTAATTATTTGCAAAAATTCGATATGCGAGTAATTATTAGAAACAAGAGAGATAATTATTAATTAATTAAAGAAACAATTAAAGAAGCTGCAAGATTAAAGCAATATTCTAGACATTGCAGATTCCATCCTCCAAAATAGCTGGCTTTCCGCGAGGCGCAACGAAAATCCTATGGATTTTCAGTTGGGCTCTGATCTGCTCTTTAAAGTCATACTTCAAAAGAAGAAAGCACGAATAATCAGATTTAGCCATGACGGGACTTTAAGTCGAGTGGGATCAGTAATAGTCTTTTGTAAGTCGCTTGAACTTTTATTCCTATTTCGCCTTTTATCGTTTTATCTTCTCGCACATTGGGCAAACAATTTATCGATTTACTGTTTTTCCTTCTACGAATAATCCTCTTTTCTCACAGTCCGCGTGACGAAGGAGACATCTTTTAAATTGCAAATAAGCACCTGAGAGATGTTTATTGTACGGCGATAGTAATCATGCTCTGTCGAGATAAAGTAATAAATATAGCGATTTAATACTTGATATATAAATTCTTATAAATTCGATATTTATAAAATCAATATTTACATGTTGAAATATTAAAGTTGTCATCCACAGCGTCGTTACATACAAGTTGAATCAGTGGTCTGAATAAAAATCGATGCCGTTACATCATCTATATGAATTCTCGTGTAAATTGTGAAAAATTATGTAAAAACAGAGCTAACCAAGCTAAATTATCAATCATCAAAAACTGAAATTTCGCAAAAAAAATGAAATTTATTAATTTTTTTAACAGCCGTTATATGCATCATCTATTAAGGTTTCATATCGTGCTAACAAGTTGTAAAATCTGTAACGCTCATGAATTATCGTGGAAAAACATGGTTTCCAGTAAACACGGCTTAAAGCTTGGAGTAACAGGCTACAGTGTACGCTGTATGCTGTATCTTTCGCAACTTCTGGAATTTTTTCAACACTCATGATTTAAGATACGCTCGGATGAGATAACATTTAAATGACGTGACTTTAATATTATATTTATAAAAATTAAAAATTATTTCGTTATAATAAAAGAATATACGATTATAACATTTTTTACATAATTATAGACTGACTTGAGGTATAAATAGAGCTTGAGCCTATCAAGTCTCCAAGAATAAACCGTATACAGTATCTTATGTTAATCTGTTTATTCTATATCATAAGTCTCGAAGGATAATTGGATAGACGCGTTGAGTACTCGCATCCAACAAGTCTAATCCTTCCACGACATCCTTCAGAGACGCTCACGCCTTCCCTCGTGCATAATCTCCGAAGATTGCTTTTCCCTCGTCGAGACAAAAAACTAGCCATAAAGTAAAGAAAGAAAGCCAAAAATAATAGCATTTAGCTTAAGACATACCATGGCGTGTTGCGGAGCATATAACGTTATAATAATCGAAAAAATGGAAGGGTCTTCTAGCCGGTTTTGATTTCAGGTCGTTAACGAGCCACGCGAGATGCCACGAGAAGGACGGAGGCAGGAAGGAAAGGAGAATTGCTAAAGGCGAGTCAGTCGATCTCTTTCTCTTTCGTCGCTTCGGTTTCTCTTCTGTATCGCTCTCCGTTCTTTTATTTGTCATCGGAGTCAGACACGCGCGGTAAACCTCGCGTTCCCCGACCATTCGAATTAGTCGATTTTTCTCAGAGCCCGAGAGTCGATGACGACGTAGTGGAAATCGTTCCATTACCATCTCATCACGGCCTCATCGCACTCTGCGGTTTCGAATGCCTGCTTCCTTTCCTCCTCAGACACGTTATGCGAGATACCCGCTGTCGAGTGCATGCCTGAGTGATACTCGAATTATACCCGATGCCGTGCATTTTTATTTTGTTCCCGTTGAATTTACCAGCGCGCTGCTTGTACGGGATCGTTGGCGAGCTAAATGCGTGATTTATATTGAAAGTCACGCGTTTCGGCGAAAAATCACGTTTACCGATCTGGCTAACTTCCGGATAACAAGGCTAAACTTGTTTATGCTTGTTTTGAGAGTATATAACTTTTCGCTTAAGTTTCCAATTAGAATGATGTAACAATATTATTTCCTATCTGAAGTTATGCATATATATATTATATATTATAAAAATAAATCAACAAATAAAATATCAACAAATAAAAAGGGCTTAGACCTGTGACTTTTTGCGTCAAAAAGTCTCGCACAAATAAAATAAGATTTAAAACGTTTTGATCCCAATACTTTTTTTTTATTGCAAATCAATTTTTAACGTGAACATTTTTGAACTGAAATTGTTAAAAAAATTAATAGTCTGCTATTATCATTTGGTGTTTTTGTCAAGTAGACGATTAACGACGTAAAAAAATTAATTACATCGCGATATCATAATCTTATTGTATATCCTCAGATACAATTATATTAATGTATTTCATTACACTGGTCCTGCAAGGCTAAAAAATATTCCAATACTGCGGCGGGTTATTTTAAATTACATCAGTTAATCTCAAAGGACGTTCGAAGAGGTAACCGCAGGGAATAGAATCTCACAAGCTGCCATGCGCGTAATGTGTGATGGAACGCGGAGAGTGTCCAGAAGGAATTGTTCATTAGTTGCAGCGGAATAATTCGTGGCCGAAGGCAGTGTAAAAAAGAACCGGAAGGTCGGGAGAAAAAAAGGGTGGATCAGTTATTCCATTATGCGTGGCTCATTAGGCCGACGGACATAATTCATCGGCCGGTCGAAAATTACGGCCCTCCCGCAGGATGAAAAGTCGTCCTCGATATTTGTTGGTAGCGAATGAATATTTCATGGACAAAACTAACGACGCGCTTCTTGAGTTCCGGACGCGGTTACGTTCGACTACGGGTATGCTATGAGGGATGTGATGTAATTAAGCACTTTGTTTAATGCCGCGTCGGAATCGAATTACAATGAAGTAGAGGAAGAACAAGTTTGAAATTGCTCTTAATCCTTTATTAGTACAATACCAATTCAAGAAGCCTGAACAATCTCGAATAAATTTTATACAATAAAATTAAAGTTGTAGTTAAATAAACCTTTATATAAGAATTAAAGGAAACGTGTATTAACATATTCAATAGGAGTTTAATTATTTTTAGATTTATTTCTATTGACACAAATTATATATTTATTACCTAACGTTATAATGGTCGGAATTATGAATTTATTGTAAGATAAAATTTTACACGTTTAAAATCTATTTTACTGTTTTACATTTTTATTTACTCGTTTGATTCATTTTCATTTATCAACAGTCAAAGATTTAACATGTACATCTTCAATCGTGTTTTTTAATAAGGAAACGAAGAGAAGATCGAATCTTTGGGTTATCGCTTGAATCTCTTCTCGTCTAATTTACATGCGAGATTGTGACAACTATTTGCTGCTTATAAGGTGACACCTTACGAGTATTTATTATACGCAACTGTGATGTCCCGATAACTTGTTTTAATTACTACCAATTAGTTTCTTCACAAATAGAGCAACGAAAAACAATCTATTATGGAATTGATTATCTCAGGTGGATTGATTATCTCAGTATTAAATTGGATGTGAAGTATTTAGTAGCTTAATAGACAAATGGATCTAATTGATTGACATGTTAATCGTAACATTTATCTTCTTGCATTTCAAATTAATTCATAGAAGAGATATAATCTTGTGTGTGGTATATTCTTATGTTACATAAACAAGTTATTATAACATTTGATAAAAACTAGATCAATATAAAAATTGGCGAATTGTCACATTTTGGTTTGCGAATAAATACGATTTTGGAAGTAAGTCGCTCGAATTATATCGAGACCTATTCACGAGAGTAATTATATTTATCGGCAATGTTCACTGAAAGAGAGCGTTAGAGGCCGCGAAAGAACAAAGAAATGATTGAGCATAACTGTAACATACGAACAAACAAAAGATCCAATGGATGCCAGCGCATGGAGCGTGATCCTTTATTTGAACAAGTTGCCATAGAAATTGCGATAACGAGTGTTATCGCTGTTCGTGCGTCACGTGCATGTGAGTTTAATGTCTACAGGATTGCAAATGCCATTACTCGCTCGTTAAAAACGCATAATTCTTTGAATTAAATCAATGATTTTACACTGCCAATTTGATTTACTGAAATAATAAATTCCAAGATTGCATAAAGTGTCACGCACGTTGTTTGTAAACTTTTATTCTTTGCAAATTATAAAAATTAAAAACGAAATTTTCACTTGATATATAAAATAATAAATTCTCCTCATGCAAACGCATTGAGCGTGGTAAGAAATTATTTATTTATTATAACATCACTCGGTTTATATTGTCGCTTTTATAAAATATTTACAATTCAGTCTAATGATTAAATTGGATTACGTTGGATTTACTGCAATAAAATAGTAAATTGGGAACGTTCACATCATTTGTGGAAGATTTGCAATATTTTACATTGAGAAAATTATAATTGCACAATAGAATTAAATGACGTATTTATGCTTAAATAATTTTAAATTGTTACGATTCTATTGATCTTTGATGTCAATATTCGTATCGCGTATTGATCCAATAATAATGCATATTAAATGCCAGTCAAGGAAATATAATAAACCCCCTCTTTATATTAACTATTTAATAATTCTCTAATGTTAAACAGAGATCTTTGAAAAATGACAATTGTAGTTTAACCTCAAATCCTTGATATTACATTCCTTTAATGTATTATTTACATTAAAGTTACGGGTTTTAGATTAAGATTTCACTAGGGATAAATTTCTCAGATTGATCATAGATAATACCACCATTAATCTGTGCGCAATAGCCATGCATATAAGCGCTACGATTAACTCTTCACGATAATAATCCGCATTAGAAATCCACTACAATCATGCAATCTATTGTCAGTAAATTGTTTAACCGTGTTGTTCTGCTCATGCTATACAAGTCTGCATTTTGTTGTCGGCTATCTTATATGGTTGATAAATGAAAGTTTAAATGTAATTTTAAGGTTTCTTTATAAATGAAAAATTGAAAATCTTTAAATCAGATCATATTTTAAACTTAAATAAAGAACTGATTTTTGAAACTTTGTTATCAATTCTCTTGTGCGTCTAGTTGGACACAGTAATAAAAGATAAGTATTGAAAAATTTACTTTTAAATATTTATCTTTAAAAAATAGACTATTCTAAAGTTATGTGCTTTAAACTTTAACAAGATTATATAAAAAAAAAATAATAAGCGAAACATCAATATGAATACACAACTAAATAAATAGACAAAAAAGCCATTTTCAGTCCAAGCTAGCTTTAGTCTAATAATATTTGTGTAAATTTTGTATACTTTTTCCAAATCAGTAAACTATTATTGCGCCAATTATTTGTCGGTCTCAAAACCTTAAAACTTCTTTATACACTGTTCTTAATACGATGCTTATTAACATCAAAGTTAAGTCGATTATTGATTTAAGTATGTGGCTTTACTGTTCCAAGGAGCTATATTTCAAGACCGCTTGGAAAGGTATATAAAACATTTTCGCACACACACAGAAATATTATTAGGCTACCAGCTCGGACTGAAAATAGCCTTTCTCTCTATTTAGTTCTAAATTCTTTTATTTATTGTCGTACTCGAGCTAATCAAAATCGGATTGCCGATGTAGCTCCAATCTATTGTCATCCCTCAGCCATCATTGCTCGCCGATGTGCACAAAGCCTAACCGTCTCATCTTCACCGGCCGTACTCGTCGTCGGTTGTAGCGACGTGCGTTTACACACTACGCCACAGTACGTTTAATCTCAACATGCTAGCCTCATTATAATCCGGCGACTGACCAATAACGACGCTATGTTAAATGACCAACGGCGTGTGTATCGAGAGACGGCCGGCCGCTACAGCCGCCACCGCGTCGCGACGCGATGCGGTGCCACGCTGCGCTCTATCGCGCCCGGCGTTGCGCATTGATTCGGGATTACACCTCGACGGTAAGTGTTGTGTGCGCACGATACTCCACGCGAGAGCTCGGAATTATCTTCGTTAAGCCCTTAAGTGCTGCCGACCGCGTTCGTTGTGCCGAACGATGAATCGCGCGTTCATCTACCCCCACGGAATCGCGCATCCCCGTCTCGTGTCTCGAATCCAATTCGAGATTCGACGGATGACGTCCGCGCGCGGCGAGCCCTTCGGTTCTCGATATTCTCTTTCGCTTGACGGAGCGGCCTTTTTTGAGTATGCGTCGAATAAAGTGCGGCATTTTCCAGGCTCTTTTTGACTATGGAACGAACGCGTTTTGACTTGGAATATATATATACGTATATAATACATGGACATACGGATGAAACGTGTATAATATTCAAAGCGGAACGAAGTGGCCGGTCTTTGCGCGTGTTCCGATATTGACGATTCTTTTTTCTTTTGTGAAAATAAATGCATGTATAAATAATTTGCGACCAGATAAAGCAAAAATACTGTCGTGGAACATTATTAATTCCACAGTTCAATAGTTTCTATAATAACTGTCTTTTAATCATTTCTAAACGATTATTAAACGTGTATTTTTCAATAATTTTATGTTGCAATCACTGTTTTTTACATTTTCAATTACTTCCATTTTTTTTAATTCTACATCTTTAGTCTCTTAAGAAATATTATTTCAAAAATAATACGATTAAAGAAATTACTTGTCTCAAGAAATCTACTGAACGCGACGTGAAAACGAAAAAAAAGTGCGACAATCTTGGAGATTTGATGTTCGGATATGCCTGGAAGATCGAGCCTGTATAATGGTCCCGGCAAATATGCATGCGTGCTATTCTTATCTTCATCTCGATGGAATCTCCGTAGTGAAAGAACTCATTTTCTCGATAAAGCAAATGCCCTTCAAATAAGACATTTCCTTCATTTAATACGCTCGTAAATAACAAGACAGCTGATCCACTTATGATATCACCGTCAATATGGCCGGTACTTAATTCGATCTACGTCTTGATCGATGAACCGGCTCGCCTTCGTCGCGCATCACACCGCGAGAATTTTAAATGTTACATTGAAGCAAACTTGGCAGATTGCCGATTTCGTTTATTAGCAATTTTATCAGGGGAACATTATTGAAAGCAAGGAATTATTTAAATAACTGTTCGACAGAGATCGATGTTAATATAATTGTTTCATATAATGTTATTATAATCGATGTAAATGGATTTATTTGTATTAATAATTTAATGGAATTGCTTGATTTATATTAGTAGAAACGTTATTAATTGTTTCGAGCAGATTTTTAATAATAATATAAATAAAAATATATCTTTTATACATATCATATAGTTTTTTCACGCTTATGTATTATTATTATTGTTAGTGTTATTATAAATGAAAGCATCTCTCATTCATTTGAAATATAATACAGAACACATTTTTTAATAACTTTCACGTTTATTGACAATTAAATTTCCGTTATATTAATTGCGTCACGTAATTCCATTACACAAGTTATTTAATGTTGTTAATGAATTGAACTCATTATTTGATTAATTATGTAAATTAAATTCGCGGTGAATCTTCTATATGTTGTCTTTCATTTCAATATCTGAGGTACATTATCAGTATTTTACGAACCAGCCGCAGAAATGATCGACAATGAATATAAACAAATCTATAACAGCAGCTGTTATCGGGAAATACAAGTGAAATTAATTGAACTTTTATTTATCATCAATAAATCGCTCATAAACCGCTTCCTAGGCTTTAATGCATCGTTACCACATGGTGCAATATGACCACATGCATATTTTAAATATAGAGAGCTCAAAGATAAAATAACTATTTATTGCCTGTACGAAAAACAGTTCGACATAAGTTTCAATTCTACTCATCATGGAAATAACAAAAATATATATTTGTGAAGATCAAGTAAAAGCTATGAGTTGCAAAACAGCACTAATTTCACATTAATTTTATTTTAATTGTTATAAAGGTTGCAAAGATAGCCTTTTTTCGACAAATTGGATCCTCTATTAATTCTAATAAAATAATTTATGTGAAAATATATATGTACTTTGAAAAACAAAATAAAAAGCTATTGCTTTGTATTACGTTAATTACATTACGGGAACATAGGTATATAGAGAAAAATATTCGTTGAAAATAGGTCAAGAAATGACAGTGTGTTATTGCAAGTATCGATTTTGCGCGATGGTTCGTATACCGGATGTGATTAAGAATGAGATGTCAGAGATCTACGGCTGCTGGATTAATTGAAACGAAACGAAATGGCTCTACATCCGCGGATGAGATTACACTTCTCGGATGGCATATCGGTATTCGAGTCCAGCGAGCCGAACGTTTCGTTGCGTTCTCGACGGTGCATACCATAGCTAGAATCGATATTATGTCCGGAGGGTTCCACAAATGTTCAAAACGCTTTTCAAACCGGATTTTACTACGTCCATGGTTAACAATGCCGGTTAATCAAAAATTAAAATTACAAATATGTTATGTTAACCCGCGACATTTTTGATCGTGCAAATTGCACCAGTCAGAATCAAGTAAAATTGAAGAATATTATACAAATTGATATTAAAAAATATTATGCCGTATATTATAAAAGATGTACTAATAAAGTACAAGAAAAATAGCATATATATTTATTATAATTTTATAAAAATAAAAAACGACAAAATATATCATTCAATTATTCACTATTCTGTTACTTGAACTTTGGCATTCTGTAAGATGAATAAATTATTTACAGACAACGATATTGCAAAATTGTATCGTAAAATATCGATATCGTAAAGTGTTAATGTGATTAAAAATCTAATATTTTATCCTTTTATCGGGAAATTTATTCTCTCGTTAAACTGACTTAAATTAAAAATTTAGTAACTGTTAAAAATTTTGCAAACAATTTCCAGTATTTTATTTATTGTTCGTTAAATATGTATGTGTTGTCTACAAACATTTATCATATTAATACGGCATAATTGTTAATATCCACTATAGTAAACATTTTTAAATTGATATAGAAACAAAAAAATATGTATATATGTATAAGTATTAAAAAAGATTTGTGTAGAAGAATAAATACACTCAATGCCGAAATTTGCCACGACAGAGTGGCAAGACCAATTCTTTAATCTCTCGCCTCATTTATCCCAGTAGTTTGACAATTTCCATTTAAATCACGTTTAAATGGGCGTGCTCTAATTACCAGGCTTTCCCAGAAAAATTAGGTACATGCTTGTACGTACAAGTATACCCATGTGGCATGTGAGAGCAAACGCGAATATACGCGTCGTTCCCAAAAATCTGCATACTAGTAATGGATCTTTATGTCCGAGAAAATTTCAAATTGACTTCTTTACTGTCTCATTATATTGTATTCGAGACGTTTGCATATCATAAGTTTCTAATTTGACATAAAAGCTCACATAAAATCTCTAATTGAGATTTTTATTAAAATATATTTTATATAAAATTTTTATTAAGAGAAGCTTAGCAAGACAGCAAGACAGAGAGAGAGAGAGAGAGAGAGAGAGAGAGAGAGAGAGAGAGAAAGATTATGTTTTATTAAAAAAATAACTTCGCAGAATTATGTTATGTTCGAAGTTTACTTTGCTCAAATATTTTTGCGTTTAGTACTGAAGGTTCCAAATAATTAATTTACATTTTTTTTTGTAATTTTAAACAATATAGAAAAACATTCGTGTAATGTGCAAATTTTTGAGCACCCGATATAATCGGATAGTCGAAAAGTCGGCGGAGTCCATTGCCGCCACCGACTGATGCAAAAAATGGGGTAAAAGGAACATAAAAATAAAAGGAAATGGGTCAGCTGCAACCTGCGTTTATATAACGTACACGTCCATATGTCCACCAGAGTATAGTATTATATCTCTTTTTGTTAAAATAATGTAATATTTAAAATGAGACCGAAACTTTTTAAAATGTTGTTACAACTATCATTACGTTTACAAAACAACGACTGTTTCCAGACTAATAATTCATAGTATATTATATTTAAAAAAAATTATAAAAAATTTATATTAATGTAAAATTCACAAACTATTATAATAATAATTCTCTCTCTCTCTCTCTCTCTCTCTCTCTCTTATTATTTAAATATATATCATATGTATATTTTAATTTCTCTTGATTTACTTATAACGAATTGAAAATCTTTTCTAACAATATTTATATGATCGGCATTTATTATTTATCAATATGTAAGATTTATTATAAATTTATTTCATATCCATAAAAAAGAATATTATTTAAAAGAAAAACTGCAATTTCATTTTATCTCAGCTTATTACATCACATAATTTTCTAAAAAATATTATTCTAAATTTTTACAGACAGTACGCAAATATTTTCTGTTCGTTGCAATTAACATGTTAATGCATTTTCCAACGTGCGTCGTATTTTCCAGTTTATTTTGTGCGCATTTTACTGCGGAATTTTTTTTTCAGCTGTCGAGGAGGTCTTAACTCTTCGAGACTCAGTGTACATGTAATTTACAAGAAACACGAAAGAGTTTTTATTTCGGGCGACGTATACCATCGTTGTCTCGGTCAAACCTTTTCCTGACACTGAGGGATTTTTCCGTCGTGTACAGCTACAACCATTGTCTGCCATTGACGAGCAGATTTTTGCTCGCTTCTTGGCTTTTTGGGACGCCTTTACCATTCCAAATAGAGAACGGTTGCTCCAGAAAATATGACGTCTGCGCGCCACAAAACTTCGGTGCAATGTAAACGAGCGGTTTTCATTCTCCAATGGGATTTAACTGTCCCGCCTTCACTATTTAAAATAACGAACGAGTAGAATATCTCGTGCAGTTACACTACCGTAAAACTAATTTTCGTTTCATCGTTACTAAACATTAACATTGTATATACGATACATACAAGTAAAGTACAGGACATTATTATAACTCATATTTAAATATTATACGTTAATCTCTCGTTCTTTATTTTAATTTAGTTTCATTTAGTTTAGTTTCATTTAGTTTGGAATCTTCAACACATTATATATCTTTTTTCCAAGTTAAACAGTAAAGAATTATATGAAATTTGTTTATGAAATTTTTATTAAGAGATGAAATCTAACTTTACTTTCATGAATTTATAAATAATTAATGAACTAAAATTCTTCAGATCATTATATTCATCAAAAGTGATTTTTAAGCCGTCATGTTACAACTTAAATTAATACTACAACAATCGTCGTGCAACGAAATAATATTATTAATGTATTAAACAAGCCATCGAATTCTAGGCAATGTTCAAAAATAGCCTTTAGCGTTGTTCAATAGACAATCGTTTTACATTTTGTCGATAAATCGTCATTCGCCATTTCTTTCTCCAACCAAGACTTCATTCCGCAAACAATCTTGTCCTGATCAAGACTTAATACGTTGGAATTTATCGGGTGGCGAGAAGAAGAGAAAAATGCTCGAAGATCGATACGAAGGTTTGATCTCAGCGGCTCTGAGATTACCAAAGACCCAGTGGTATTTTAATTAAGTAATTATCTACAAAATCACATGTATACACGTTATCTCGAAGGGTCCGTGTTGACTCATACGTTTCCTTGTCCTTTGGGCAATAAAGTTCTGGACACCGTATGATGCTCACAGTTAATGCATTAATGCTCTTTGATGGAAGCCACTAACCGAAACGTACTGAGACAGTACTGCAACGTAATAAAATTTAATTGTTGTTGAAAGTCCAATATAGTTTGCCGTTTATATAATTACAATATAAATTCTTTCAGATATAAAGATCATATTTTTAAAGAGCGTACTTTTTTACAACACACAGAAAAATGTGTTTAAAATATATTTTATGTCATCTATTTTATTCATATAAACTTTTATTCAAAATTTAATTTATATTTGATTTATCATAACATAATTAGCAATATTGATTTCAATTCATAAAAGTTATTATTATTGACGTAGCGTTAAAGAGTCAATAAATTCTTTTAAATTTCAATTTCAATTATTGAAAACTTTAGCACTTAGAGAAACTATCAGAGAAAGGCGAACGATTATTTCAGTGTAAATTCTGGCGTAGTGTTTATAGTAACGTTTAAAGGAAATAAAAGCTATATACAGAGCAGAATGGGAAGCAGAAAGTTTCAGCTTTATTGATATGACCATGGAATCTTTCGTTGTTTTCTACCGGAAAAAATCGAATATAACCATTTCGAATTATGATCGCGATTTTTTTTTGTAATATATTTCTAATTATGTTAAGTGCATCTTTTAGAAAAGCTACGATTATCGGAAAAACGAAATTAAATTCAAAAGTCTCTCTCTCTCTCTTTTTTAATGATTATTTTATAATTACGATATTTTAATACATTTTGGTAATAAACCCATTTCTTCCTTATTTCCTTATTTCCTCAAATTACGTAATCGTAAAATTATAGATTTATTGTAAAAAAGATTAAAAAAGTATAATATGATAAGATATATTTTAGCAATAATAAAAATATTAATTAATATATTTGAGAAAAATTCGTACGAAATTTATTTAAATTATGGCGTTTATATAAGCACTACGTTGTACCATTTATTTTGTATGGTCTATTTTACATGATGGACGATTGTACACGTAAAACGAAAAAAAAAAGAACGCGTGAACACTATCGCGCTAGAGAGCCGATATTTCGCTACGCGCCGCGAAGAAAATTGAACGAAATAAAAGTGTACTCTCCTCTTGCGTACATGTAATTTTAATCCGTGCAATTTCTCGGTAACTTTTTTCTCGCCACCAGGTGATGATCGGGTCGATAAACCAACCACCACCGTTTTATCGGGTCACGCTTGTCAGGTTCCTCGTTCCCGTAATAACAGCCTGCGTACAGAAGTCCGATATTTACTAATAAACAGCCGTTGAAAATGTTCCCAATACCTAGCCGATTACCGCCCATAAAACGTATATCCTGCCAAATGGACCAGGACGATGCGTCGCCTTTGAACAGCGACTGCACACATTGTGACATAAAGCAATGAAATATCGATGTACTGTAGCTGTATTGCGAGCTGTTTTACTACGAACGTCCTAATGCCTTTACTATACCTTGTTTTTATACGTTTCAGAAATCATAATGCGAAAGGATTTACGCAGAGCAATAATTTATTCCGTCGCAGCTCACACATCTATTGCATACAATGTATTTTTCTATACACAATTCAAAAATGTTCAAGTAGATGTACGTGATGATGAATTAATCATAATTTCTTAAATATTAACACTCTTTTTCAGATTAATATTTATAGCAATCCATTTATATGGAATTGGTACATGAGTATAAAAACCGATTACTTTTAACTGACTATATTTTTTGAGCTTTTAAAAAAATATACTTTTATACAAAAGCGTTATTAAATTTATGTGAAAACTATGGTTTAAGAATTTTAAAACAGACAATTTCATATCTAGAATAAAAAGTTTTACACTAAAAAATTGTAAAAAATTTTAATTTTTGAATCATTTTTAATAGTTTTAATGGTTTTCTCTTTTAAAAGAGGCGCGTCTGTCTCTGTATTAATATACTGTGAAAAAAATATTTTTTTCACAATATATTAATAATATATTTTTTTCACAGTATATCTGTGAAATATTAAAAAAACAATATTTTTTTCATGCATATATGATAATGCATAGTTAATTTAATGAAATTAAAGTTGTGAATTCAAACATTACGCATAATAACACTCCATAAATGCTTAATCAAAAAGTCAAAGCAATCAAATGTCATATGTGCAATAAGTAATAAAACGTTTTTACATAGTAAACTGGCAAAAAACCTTAACGTGTATTACAAATGCAAGTTTTATATCGTGGTTATAATTTTGGCTTACTAGTTTGTCATAAACTATCCTGCCATAGATTGAACTCTCCTGTATGCGGGACATAGAGTTAGTCCTCGTAAACTCGACGCGTAATTGGACCCTTCGTAGCGAGCATACAGCAAGTAATACGTATGGTGTGATTACATTATGAGTTCTAATCACTTTTACCGCTAAAGCAATCCTGCTATATCGTGCCGCGCGTGCCATCTGACCACGCGAGAAAAGCCGTATGGAAATACTCGAAAATAGTTACCGTGATATAACTAATGACATTTATCGAAAGTGACGTGTGTCAGCATTCACCAAGTGCAATAATGAAATAGCAGCAGTAATATGAGGGGCATAATAATTTTAGAGTAAATACACCTACTTATTATACTGTCGCAAAAGCTTTTAGCAACATAGATTATAGATCATAGAGAGATGATTGAAAGATCGTTAATAGAATACTTTTGTGAATTGTAAGGAAATTTGTATTCAGTTATTATATATTATACATGTATTATAGGTATATATTTGTATTTATTTTGAAATTTCGCTTTTTGAGATAAAGTATGTATAGACATTTTGTTAATACGTGATAAAATATTAAGTTTATAACGAAGAACATGGTCTCGTTAGGATGCTTAACGCGCGACGAGATTTTACTAGATAAAACTCTCGAGTGAAAATGGAGATTCTGCGGTGCGCATATCTCGTTAAAATGCGCGAAAATACACGCGTTAATGTGTTAACAGCCGGAACCTGAAATCCGAAGCGTTAAACTGTCGAGCATAAAACGGTTGGTGGCTTCCGTTTAGCGCTTTTCCGCTCGACGCGGCCGCGCATTACGGCCGCAACACTTTTAATTGCAAACTTAAAAGGCTTCTCGCGGATAAAGAGGTTGCTCAAGCAAGAGGTAAACCCGTTCCACGCGCTTTTGCAAAGAATTAGCCGCGAGCAAAAGCGCGCGCAGATACAAAGTGCGCGAAACTTTATTAATGTTAAATTTGGTTTTATGATACCGGGCCGAAGGAACTTAAATTCGCTCCCGCCTCAAATGCGCGCGGCTGGACTCCGCTGCTCTTACGGCGCTTCTGATAAAAGACAGGGAGGGGAGATTGTGTAAAGTGGCTCGTTTACGTCCCGGAGCAGAATAAAATAGAAGCGCGAGGCGCTCGCCCGGATTCGTAAAACGATTATTATTACTGCGAATCGCGTGCGATAAGAATCGACGATAAGTGGAGCGTTTATCGATCGGGATTTATCCCGTGATACCTTCTGTAAGGGCGGATTTTAACGTCGAAGAATGGATAATCTTTCTTCCCGGTGGGATAACGATCTCTGCAATGACGCTGAATAGACCCTCGTCCTTCGTTGCGAGCAACAACGTAAATGCGAATCCAATATTCGTGGCGATGTTCAATGTACACGCAGAGATCTCGCTCTCTGACAACTCTTGCCTTATCAACTGTTCGCAACTCGGCCTTATCGCCCGACGGACGGCCGCGGCTCCGACGCGTCGCGATTTCACCGCGCAGGTCACTTTGTGTACGCTCATTTCCGAACTTGCTTGGCATTCCCGTTACAG
This sequence comes from Tetramorium bicarinatum, assembly GCA_928718305.1. Lineage (NCBI taxonomy): Eukaryota > Metazoa > Arthropoda > Insecta > Hymenoptera > Formicidae > Tetramorium > Tetramorium bicarinatum. The sequence continues at coordinate 12,646,029 of OV788324.1, forward strand.
ATAGCATGGAAACAGAGGGGCAACTGCGAGTTTTGCGCGTTGAATGCACCTCGGGGCTTGCCGAGGTATCAGGTGCTGCTGTTTCCATTGTGGACCGCGTCGCAACTTTTGCGAATTAAGGGACGTACTGGCGTCCCGCGAGATTAATCGCGCTTTCGACCTAAACTAAACGCTGACATATTAATTTAGTGCAAGTCGATAAATAGAACGTAATCATGTTGTTCATGGCGTGTCTTTAATCACTATCTATTTATATCTGCGCATTGATACATACATTAAAGAAATGCGTGTAAAATGTCAATTTTTTTATGAATTTAATTTTCAAATGATTCTTAAGAGACTACAATATATGTGTAATGAAAACCATTTTTTAATCGTCCTATTTCTTAGAATAACAAACCTGTTTCTTAATTACATTTTGATTAAATGTAAGATATTTAAATAAATAAATACAATTAAAAATAAGATATATTTTAGATGCTAAATTCTATACTACTATCAATTTTTTCTCATTTTAATACGATTTTTTAAAATAATAAGTATAAAATTTATACAAACTCTTCTATGCATACTCCATTTCTATTTACTGTTAACTTTAAAATCGTGATGTTGTATAGAAATTTTCAGTTTTCTAAATATGTATTTTTGAGGACAAATAATTTGATGTTTTCTTGTTTAATAATCAGGATGTGTATGTGATGCCCTTTGAGACACACTTTGCAGCAATATTCGACAGTAAAGGACGAATGGGCATTTAATAATGCCTCGGAGCGTAGTACAGTAGGTCACAGTGCGGCTGGAAATGTAATGTCGATCGATGAGTTTCATCGAATCATTTTGCAGCGCAATATCCGCTATTGGCACGATCTAATTTGCTCGTTTCAATGAATCGTGGTCACTGACTAAATCATTTGTTTCATAAATTTCCGCGCGTTTGCACGCACGAGATATCACTTCGCTTATTCATCTCGTGTAAACATTTCGAGATTTTTTTAATGTTCTTTTGGAAAGAAAGTTTTTTGATGCTACTAATGATGTTTTATATTTTATATATAAATACTATGTAATTATTTCCTGACTTTCTAAAATAATGAATAAAATGATAATTATAACAAATAAACTTACATTAGTTTGTATTTTATGACTTTAAATTAAACGTCTAGTTTCTAAATAATGAATTAGAAAAGATATCTATACTCTTGTGTTTTCTAGATGTTCTATTAGCATAAAAGATAAGTAAATTAAAGAATTGAGCTGCTATCTAACATGGTGGCCAATCCTTGCCAGTATTAAGAACCGGTTTATCAAATATTAGCACTTTAAAGATTAAAGGTTTTCGTTAAATTACCTACAAAAAAATAAATATTAAAAGAGAAAGTGTGAGATAGAAATAATTAAATTTCTTAAACTAGAATGAGAATGTAAATAAAATATTGGAAAAACCAGTAACATACATATACAAGGTGTCCCAGCATTTCGCTACATTATTTTTCAAGAGTTAGTTTTTTAATTAATTTAAAATCAGTCTTTTCTTTCAAAAATATTAAAGTAAATTGTTATCCATAATATTATCTGTATTTACTTAATATTTCATATTGTATAATCAATTAATATTGCTATTTTAAATCAATTTTTTTCTAAGTATTCGTAAATATTCTTCTGAGTATTTTTTAAAATCTAATTTCATCTAATTTCTTATTTAAAATTCAATTCTGAATTAAGTTAGAAAATTTTTTTGATAACTTCAATTACTCAAAAACTATGTACCTCGATACGTTTGCTGAGATAAGATGGCTTCAAATTGGTCAAAGAATCTGCTCTTAAAAAATAATGCGAGGTAAAGAGCACCCAGTATACTTTAATATTATATTCCGATGACGCTGCTATAATGGAGATTCCTGAAGGTAAATTGGGATCGTTTTCAGCCACGTAATCGTACCGTAATACACAGAGTTAATGACGTATTAACACGAAAATCTCCGCCCCTCTTAATAGAAGTGCGCGTATTGGTGCACCGTAAATCTGTGGGTACTAAGCCTTGAATTGAGAAAGTACATGATCAATGCTTTGGATATCTCTCGTTAAAATTGTTAAAATATAGAAAGTGTAGAAAGGAAATACAGAAAGAATCGCAAGTAATTATTTGTATTGTCTAATCTTGAATATTACTTGTTTTAAAACAAAATGAAATAAAATGTCGTGCCATTCATGTGCCACGAAATAAATGGTTTTTACTTCTGTATTCATTACGAATTGATATTTAATTATTGAAATGGATCAGAGATTACATTCTTAATAACAGTGTTATACAACTTGAACAATATATCAAGTTTTCATTATTCGATACGTAGGTGTTAATACTGATTGATTATTTACAGGAAGAAATGATAAGCCATAAATAAAGTAAACGACGATAACGAAGTATGCAAACACGAACAGTGCAAAGCAATAAAACCAATCAATTCTTTCCAATACTTCTCTAATACGCTGACGACAATTTATAACTATCAACCTCAATCCAGGATTCACAATAAAAAAATAGACAGTTATAGGGGGTAGATAGTCGATTGATTTACTATTCTATTATAGATAGATCGTCGATTCATTTGGCATTGTTTGTTAATCGTAACCGGAAACCACGAGCCGTCACGAATCAATATGGATTCGAAGAGTGTCGAAGAGAGCTCCATTAGTGCTCGGCAGCGTTACAGACGATAATCGATAAACGATAATCGATGTTCACCGCCGTTGGTTACGCGGTAATCGATATCCACGAGTAATAATCTATCACGAACATCAACGTATCGGGTTTTAATGGAGAAATTTTGAGGGCACCGCTTGAGTATCGACAAGAGCCGTGGGCTCCGCTGACAACAAAGAAACCGATTTCGGCTATTATAGCGAGCCGTTATGGCCGTTCTCCTATTTATTTTATAGTTTAACTTTTGTTATCCCAAATCGGATCAAGCAAATTGAGTCGTCGGAATAGTCAATAAATTTTCAAATTTATGGTAAATGAGTCATTAGATTCGAAACTGCCCATTTAGCGCCGGAATTAATATTCATCGTTTCCCACATTGGCATTTCATTTTCAATAATGAGCTTGACGGCTCATTAATTGAAGAAACTAACCCGCACGATTCCTTTAGCCACCATGGGTTCCCCTCGCGGACTGGTTATTCGAGCGATGATGCTGATGATATATGTGCACGCGCGCGGCGAAGTCAAACGGCACTCGCAGTAATAAGGATGCATGGTTGTTGAATGAAAGTAATAATGGGATAGACACACGTGAATAAAGATATGGTAATTGGGGAAGATACGACAGATTGATGAAACTTTATGGTTATTCGATGGCGCGGACGATGGAGACGTCACTTCCAGGATTTGTGGCGCTTGTATTTAGTAATTTCGTGATTTTATCTGAAACGCGTGTAACGCTGCTTTCACGTGTCTAGAACTGTGTTTATCAAAATATAACTGATTTAACGCTCATAATCACGATTACGTTTGTTAATTAGTAGTTGATTAACATTTTCGCGCGTCACATAAATATGATGTTTTGATTCTCATAACAAACAAACTCATCGTATGTATGTTAGTAATAATATCTTATAAATAATTGTTTTGCACATTTTACAATTAAAAATAAGATTATTAAATTAAAATACATTTTTAAAATTATTTAGATAAGCATCGGTGCCGCAATTACCGGGGAAATATTTTTCAATCTACAACCAATATATATAATTAAAATGCAAAATTTTATTGTTTTTAAACGTATTAGCGATAAAACGTGTGTATTAATACCATTTAGCGACAACTAGTTGTATGTATACCATTTCACGCCGGATATTAACTCGTTCCTTTGCGAGACAGAACACATTTCTCCTTATCAAGTTTTCTATCAGTCCTCTTTTCTTGCTCTTAAAGTAGCGGTAAAGAATGACCAAGCCGCCACTTTACGTTCCATCGAGAAAGAAAATCGCGTGTCTGCTTGACAAAGCGACGGCGACGGTGTTCGATCGCGAAATTGCGACGCTATCATTTGTCCGCGCGTTGATTGCAGATTGGCTGAAATCGCGCCAGAAGAGGGGCCAGAGGAGGCGGGAAAGCCGTAATTATGACGGTCAGCGCCATTCTGGCGTAAGAGGGAGTTCAGCTAATCGGAAAAAGATGGAGAGAGAGAGAGAAAGAGAGGAGCAGGGGAGGGAGGAGGAGAGTTCGCCGCGCGAGTGGAATTACATCGACCACGCGTTGCAACAGCAACAGCGCTACAAAATACCCACACTGTTTGATCTGTTCCCCCATTTACTCAAATGGCGTGAAATTCAACAAAGCTGCCTGAGTGGCACTGGCTACTAGGTATCGAATATGCCATGTACGAGCCTACCCCGTTCTCTTTCTCCCTGCACGACCTGTACCCCCTCGAGCGCCCTTTTAAAGCGCCACCAAATTCCATTTGGGCACCAGCTGATTAAATGCTTCTGCGGGAGATGTAAATTTCTGCCCGCAGGTAAAATGCGATGCGATCGGATATATCCTCTCGTACACCCCCACTTCTTCATTTCGTTCATGCTCTTTCGAAATTATGGATACGTGTGCCAGTTCTCAAGAAATTCCATGAAATAATTAAATCTGTCTCTCTCTCTCTCTCTCTCTCTCTCTAAAGATTTGAAACAAATATTTTAATTTTTCTCAATATTGTCGTAAAAATTTCGATAATTTCGATTTCTAAAATTATATGCTACTAAAATAGTAACAATTGCAATTAAGTTTAGAATAGTTTAGCATTAAGATTTAATTTTAAGTTAAATCAATCAACATTTTTGTTTAATATAAATAATTAAATCTTAATAGATTTATAAGATACGTAGATTCTAATAAAAGATTAGAGAAAATTATATTTAAGAGAATTTAAAGATATACCTATATATGAACGTTCTACAAAATATTACAATATTTAAAATATACTAATTTCTATATCTAATAAAATTCCAACTGCTATTGCGATTGTCGAAATTCTTCAAAAACTCTTAATTCTCACAATGTTTATTACTATGTTTCTTTTTAATTAATTGTCTGACATGCTGATCAATTAGCTCAGAAAAATTTAAATATTTCCGTTGTCACAGTAAAGTCACAGGAAAGCGAAATACGTGAAGAACTGTAGGATGACGAGGGAAATTCACGTTTTCTTTTGGAGACACGTCGACACCGTTCCATTGATAATTAACGACAACTACCGATCATTTAATCGTACATCGTTGTAGATCTTCTTGAATGGTCAAGCTGTTCCATCGTTAACGAGGAAGAAAGAAACATAAAATAGGGGGAAGGAGAGAGAGAGAGAGAGAGAGAGAGAGAGAGAGAGAGAGGGGGGGGAAGGAGAGAGGAAAGGACAACTTCATAGTGATGAGGAGGTTTGTGGTGCTGTATTTATTGTCTAGAGGTTCCGTGGTAACCGGGGATGTCCCTCTCAGCTCGTTGAGGGCAGAGGATTCGCCCTCGAGCGATGTGCAGCGGTGTAGCACCAATACCTGCGTTCATCGGTAGGAATAGATGGTAGGTGATGATTACAGGTTTGAGAAGAGCGTATAACGACGCGCCGGCATCGACACGCGTGTGGTTATAAAATATATACTGGGCGACCTGTTATTTGTGACGAGCGTGCTGGAAAGAAGAGAAGAAAAGAATGCCAGTACTAGTTGAGAGCGTCCGACGCCGCAGTACGCCTCTCTGACATTCTGTAGCGTTATTTGACTAAAAGCATGCGTCTGTATAACAGCTTGTGCATGTGGAAAATATTTGCCGTTTTTTGCGATTATATGTTGCAAATGCGATAGCATGACAGAGAAATGGCAATCGGAAAAAATTATATTTTAATACTTCAAAGTATATAAAATTTAAATTTTCAATTCTATGGCATACCGAAATTACAATTGTATTTCAATATTAATATGTAAAATGTTGCTTAAAAATGATGTTTCTATATTACATTATTCTGTATACTTGTATAAATTGTTGAAATGAGAATGTTTCTTGTGCTTGTAAAATTCTAAAATATTATTGTACAATTAGAAATGGTTTTATAAGTTTCTATAATTAAAATTTTTGCAGATTTTGAAATTAATTACAAAATCTTAGAAATCATAAATGATAGCCTCGGTAATTGCATATTTTCAAGTCGGATAATATTAGTTTGCTAAAAGAAATAAATTAAAAAGTATTGAAAAGAATACAATCTTTTTCGTAATGGTTTTTTTATGTTTCCATGTTTTCGATAGCGTAGGAACGTATTGTAAACTCATCTATCGAATACTCGATCAAACTGTCCCTGATTCGAGTCTGCGGGATCCGAAAGCTGCCGGCCATTATCCTTCGTAACGAGTTTAACGCAAAGCCGACGAAATTTACGCCCTATCGATTTTAGTTCAAGAACTATGACAAGTTATAACTGAAACATTCGGTAGCTGGTATCCGACGCCACTTGATGCAAGTTTCACGATCACTATAGCCATCCATTTTATGCCTACGACATCAATTAGCTGCGATGGAATTGATTTGAGTTTCTAGTTGTAACAATCGTTAACTTGAATCATTTTATTTCTTTATCGTTATAATGATGATAGATTATATTCCCAAAATCTATTACTCCTTTTGAATTTTATTAATCTAGACCAAAAAATTGGTTTCTATTACTTTACTTTAGTAAAAGTTTTTTTTCTCTTTTCCATTCTTTCACCTTCAGTCTTTTTTCTTTTCTTTCTTTCCTTTCTTTTCTATTATCTAAGATCCTATTAAGATCGCACTGAAAGAATATTAATATTCTGATTTCGAAATTTTAAAAAATTATAATTTTGCAACTATTTATATCAATTCCATCATATCTGATTTGAATTTTTTAAATTTATCTATATGGAATGTGTAATCTACGTTTTTATTTCTCGATATTTATTACTAAAATAAACCGTATTTTATTGTTACTAAATATAACGTTAATTTTTATATGTATATATGTTAAACCATTATAACTTTTCACTTTAAAATTAGTGACCCTACGGATTGATGTGACACGAAAATCTAATATAGAGAATTGTACTGCGATGTGTTCTCTGCAAGATATATGACGGTTATTCGTTATGATCGTATCGTGTGTGGTAGTAGCGACAAGTGCGTATCTATGCATCGTATAAATTGAATGAGGGCTTCCAATCCGTAGAGCGAGAGGAATGCTCGCTTGTACAGCTAGATGAGATCGAACCTTCGGGTTTCGTGTTATCTTATCAATTTCATAAGATAACCCGTAAACAGGTTTAAGAGAATTCTAATTAGCATATTACCACCTGTCCCTTCGTGTACACTCCATTGCACCAGCTAAGGAAAATTTATTAACACCATATACCCCCGTCTGGTTAACGAAGTGCTTTCGCGCGAGAGCCTTGCCACGAAGAATGCCATTAATTATGCGCATCCTGCGACTTCTGCGAGTTTTGTTGTGGAATCCCACAAAGAAAACAGCTATACATAAATGTTTGTATTTCAAAGATAATGCTTATTCATTGTTGATAATTTTATACTTTTAATTAAAACAATTCAAAGATAACAAATAAATCGTATAAAGAGAATTTTTCAAACCATATTATATATTATACTGGAATTATTTTTATTTCCATTTTTAGAATTTTCAAAATCTTGTATTGTGTAAATTAAAAAATAATTAAATTTTTAAATATAAGAAAATTAATGAATTACTCTGTCTTGTCATAATATTTTACTTAATTTATCTTTTTTTACTTATCATTTCACTCGTTTTTTTTTTAACTGATGAATTTCAAAAATATTAAAACATTAAAACTTTGATATTGTAAAATATCGAATTTACAATATTTAAAAAGTCAAAACAATATATTATTATTATATTTTTAACTGTGAACAATCATGAGACTTTGTTTACAAAAATAAGATTGCAATTTTCCAAATATATCTATTTCATTTTATTGATTGTTTATATTTATATTCTTATTCTTTTTAAAATCTCGTATTTTTTATTTTTAGCATTATTTAATAATAGCATATTTTGACATTAAAATTTTTCATAAAATCAACTTAAAATACCACATATGTCACTAAATATGCCACTTATATTTGCTATGATATCAAATTCCAACTGTCAGACGAAAAATATACTCGACACTTTCATCGTGGAACAATAAAGGCCGAATGATCATTTCATTGCAGGTACGTCCGTTTACCTGTTGACAGATATATTCCTGGCAACGAATCATAAAGTGGCGGAAAAAAGGAGCAGCGACCCAGCGCTCGAGGAGTGCGCTCGATACGATAGAATTTTGATTAAGCGGTCCCGGCATGCCGGCACCGCGATGCATCCCGCGCGAAGTCTCTTGATTATTAAACAAGCACTCTGCATATAGAGCCCGGGCTCAAGCATACCCTCCACGATAAGCGAAAGTAAGCATTCTGGAATAATTCTTCCTGCAGAGTCGAGGAGCGATCCTTTCACCTCGAGGACCCGTCTCACGCTTCAGTTGGAGTTTTAACCGAGAATAGCAATTTAGATAATAATACATTATGGACTATTTCTCAAGAAACTTGGCATCGTTCCACTTCATTGTTTCAAGTTCATTTTTAACTTTAAAATTTTGATCGAGAATTTTGTTGTTATTGGGTATTGAATGCTTAAAAAAAGTAAATTTTTTATTATCTGGATTTTGGTATTATTTAAAAAATTAAAATTGTTATGTACGGATATATTTATTCCGTAACTATTTTACGATTTTACATTATATTTTATTATTCAGTAGAGCATTTCTCGACCTATTAACCATTTTATTAGACACCAACTTTGACTTGTTGACTTCTCTTTTTAAAGTTCGTTTGAACGTCTGTTAATACGTACGTTTCAAGAGTACGCTTGAACGATCGAGGTTGCAAAAGACATTGGCTTTTCAACTTGGAGGAATCCTGACGCGCGTCGTCGGAGATAGAGAAAGCATAGTATCTTCTCCCCTCTTGTTAGAGAATTCGATTCTTCATACGAAAGCGGTTAAAGACGACTCCTCAAAGGCACCGACCGAGCTACGGAATTACGAAAGGACCCTGGAGGAAGACAGCCGTCGGTTACTTTCCGGACAGGCGATTCACGAAAGCGAAAAAACAGGATGCACTCGGTCGTGCCTGGCGGTCGATCTTTCCACCGCACGGCAGATCGATCTCCCGATAACGTGGCTCTTAGTAATGTAGCTGTCAATCCCTTTAATTAAGGAATCTCAAGAGTATTGCTCGTAATGCTCGATGTGGATGATACCGTGATGAGAGTGATACCGTGAGTTTTGAATGTAGGAGATGAAAGATCGAGGACGAATGGAAGAATTATGTATATCCAATTCTGTTGATCATTACCATGCCTTGCAGGAGAATTGTATTCTCGATAAATTAAAAATTTTATTTGGGTTCCTTTAATTTCTTTATATCTTCCCACAATATTCCGCACGGATATTATCATGAAATATCAAACTACAATCACAGATTTATTGCTATCTCGTGTGTAAAACTCTTTGACAAATTGTGATTGTTATATATAAAATAATATCTAAAATAATAAAATTTTACTTTCAAATAAATTTAAACTAAACTGTAATTTTGTTAAAGCTGTCAATTTTAACTGAGAAAAGCGACCGCGAGTTTTTCTGAGCATCTAATGTATCGTAATATTACTGTGAAGAAATTCCGGAACATAACTGATCGCTTTATAGAAGAGAACTTTAGCATCAATAGTGAATTGAGAGATTAACAAAGATCTCTGATTCTGTAGGTGAAAATAAATCCAGTTAACATAAGATCCATGTCAGTTTGGCACGACTCGTGACGTATCACAGACAGCACACAAATACCTTCGTTCCTTCTTTTTTTTTGTCGTTAAACAGTTTCGTGAAAATCGTCGGTGCAAATATCGTATGGTGGGTCTCCGGCTCAAGATTGAGATTCCGCCTGGCGACGTGGGTTTCCTTCGGCTTTGAACGGCTGGAAATACGAAAGCGACTGTTATTGGAGGATCTTTCTCCATCTCACTCTGTCTCTTCTTTGCGTTCTGCGTTTCCTCCTTATACTGCTTCCGAACATTCTCCTTCTTCCATCTATCGTTTCCACCTCGACCCTTCTACGAGCTGTTTCGCGCCGCTTCTGGGTGCTTCGTGAGTGTATCTCTTACTTGCCCGGAATACCTCGCGCGGTTGTATGTTGTGAGGAGAATTTTGTTTGGACAATGCAACCAGTTTAGTTACATTGATCTTTACGAGATCGCATTTAATGTGTCGTTTTCTTCTCCTGGTTTTCACCTTATTCTGGGATATTCTTGTATATTCCGGGAAATCCCATTTTTATATTTTTATAATTATATATTTAGTGAGTGTTATCTATAATAATCAGGAAGTTTCTGTAGGCTAGCTTAGTTAGCTTGTGTGAAATACTGAAATTAATCTTTTAAAATCGCCTATTAATATTTTTAAATTACATAATAATAATCCAGTAAACGCCAATTAAGAGTTGGTATTTATGAATATAATAATTTCCTACTCAACAATGTAACTATATTAACATGTACAATATTTATATTGTTTTATTTATTTATTTTATTTATATTGTATTATACTATATTTATATTGTTGAGTGAAAAATATAATATTGATGTAATATTGCTGTTAGTTTGTGTTTATTGGAAAATGTATTAAGTGTAATATATTTTGCAACTTTATATCTTATTTAACTTCAAAATTGCAACATCTGTTTAATTTAACACAATTTAACACAATTTAATTTAACACACTTTAGTTTCTCTTTTCTACATTTCTACATTTAAAAATTGATTTTATAGACAAATATTTATTTCTTTTTAAATGTGGAAAATATAAGAAAATTTCACTTTTTAAACAGACAATTGTAATATTTTAATTATTTGACTATTAAATACTTTAATATACGAAACATTTCTTGGTATCTAAATTCATCTCATATTATAGAGTACTTCAGAATTTAGGTTTAGGTTCGTGAATCCCAATTCTTGAATCCCCTTTCACTTTCAAGGTTAATGTGTGTGCACGTCACAAAATTATATAGAATTCGTGATACACCAACAAGCAGTGACTTTTTTCGGTGACTTTTTTTTTGTGCGCGGCTTAAATTAACACGTTTGTCCCTTCACGTATTTTCTTTAATTAAAAAAAGTTCTGAGTCACGTATAACTTTGGTGAAGAAAAAAATATCGTAGTCGTTATACGATGGAAATTATCGTGTGTTATCGTGTCGCGTTGTAATCTCCGAGTGAGAAGGGTTTTATATTACTGCAAACATTATGGCGCCATTAACTACTTGTTGCGAATTAGCGATTTATTATAGTAAGTGCGGAATTATGATAGCAATTCATTTTTTATGAACTTAATTTCTTTTTTTAATGCGCAATTATACATATTTATAATCATTTTATTTATATAAGAACTTGCAAAAAAGTCAAATATTAAAATTTCATTAGAAATTTAATTTTTCTTTATTAAAATTTCTTTAATTATTAACACGGATATCAAAATTTAATGAAATATTCACTTATTTTATTAACCCTTTAACTTCCAGACCTCTTAAACGTTAGAAAAAAATTCTATGTTATAGAAAATGATAAATATGACTTTTTTGTTTGAAACTTTTTTTATTTGACAACTAAAAATGGTCTTTTTGAATGTAGCATATCTAAGAGGCTAATATAAAAAATTAGTATGTTTCATACTTTTATTACTCTTGAATTCACTTTAAAGTGAATGTAGCAAATTTGCTACTGTGGGAGCTAAAGGGTTAAGTTAAATTAACCAAATATATCTTTTAAATTTTATTAGATACACAATTGTTTCCTTTCCCAACAGAGATGTACTATTTTACATTTTATTCATATATATTCTTATTTTCTATCCATATTCTTACTTTTTCTCTTCTTTTCAGCAATAATGATTATAGGTAGCATAATGATTGGCATCTAGTAAGTCGCGTGACTGTGTTTCTTTTGACAAAAATGCGAATCACTATCGTTGCCTAAACAAATCCTTGACTATGCGATAAATATGCACGCCCACCTTTTCACTGGATCAACAATGCACGAACGGGGCACCTCGGTCAAGCCCGCGGGCGTGTTCGATCCTGGGTACCCGATAAAATAACAGAATAATCCCCCCTCGATATATATATGTATTGTATATATGTATACATATACATACACATATATATATATATATATATATATATATATATATATATACATATACACACATGTACATACATATGTATACATACATACACATATACACGTATATATATCGTTGATACTGTACTACCGCCACGCCGGTGGCACATTCAATTCTACGGAATCTCGTATCATCTGATATACACTTAATCCCTGGAGTGGAACAGTGACTGAGGCTGCGATTCCGCAGAGCTACGCAGCGAGAGGGATTTGCCACCACGAAGGATGGAAGGGAAAAGGTGATAGTCAACGTGAACGAGAGAGAAAGCGAGAAAGAGAAAGAAAGAGCGAAGAAGGAAACGCGAATAAAGGCTGAATAAAAGCGAGATAAAGCGGTTGACGGTAGTCGGATCGTCCAATAACGTTAGCTACCGGAGCTCTTTTTCGACTAATGAACCACCAGCTTCATTATCACGCAGCAAATAGCGTACTGCTCGCGGAAAAGATCCGCCAATGCTCGATCTTCGACTTTCCCGAATCCTTCGCGTTATTCTTCGTACAGAGAAAAATGCGCACAATACTTTTGTTTAGCGTCAGCATTTTAATTAACCTTCCTTCTTCTTTTCATCATCTTACAATTAAGATGCCCCGCGCCATTCGTACAATTATTTTTAATTAAAGAATACGAATTTTTTTTATATTGTACTATAGCAAGTTAATATTATAAAATTGCAAAGTATTTTTATAAGAGAAATCAATTTTTACTTATTTTTAACACTTACAATAATGTTTTTTTAATTTTTAGTGTTTTTATACACTAAAGTAAATTTCACTCTTATTATACGCCAAATGCGATTACAAAACACTAGAAAATAAATTATGTTGATGACGGCGCGCGTGAAAATTAATCTAGAACAGCATTCCAGGGTTAATGCTCTTTAACGCTCAAAGCTTTACACACCATTGCACTACAAATATAATCCATGTACTATTATGTCCACCGGTAAAATATTCAACATGCCACTTCTCTTTAAATACATACGTAGAATTAGAATTAAATAAAGAGTATAAATTATTCTCTGAAATATTTCTATTTAAAAAGCAAAAAAGCTAGCTATATCAATTATGAACATATTTATATCAATTGTAATTAGGAAAACAAGTTTTATGGATAACATGTTAAAGAAAATTTAGCTAATATTATCGTGCTAGTGCTAGTATTTTGCATATTTGTGATATTTATTTTTGATGCTTGCAGTTTTAAAATCTAATATTATGACTGGAAAAATTGCCACGGTACCATAAATTCATACGAGGGATCGAATGGAAATAAAAAAGTGTCGCAAATCAGTTTTCCTGAAACTAGCTGGCTCGGCAGATGCGTTATGACAGAGCACGGCTGATAAGGAACGTGCTTCGATTTAATGCGTTCAAAATTTCGCGGAAACCGCGGTAAAATAACAGGAAAACACATCCTAACCATCGACATCGCGAATCACAACGATGTTAAAGTCTGGAAAAAGTTCCAATCGCGCGGTTACAGAAAATTTTTCAACAAGATAATGTTCCGTTACTAATAGCGCTTTCCAAAATGTTTTCGAGTTTGCTTGAAGGAACAAGAAACATCTTTTACAAAGTAATTTGTACACATGATGAAGTTACGCATCTTGATTAAAATTCCTGCGATTAGAGATTATGAATTTATAAATATTATTACAACGGCATTTACACAGGACGTTAACGATTGACGGAATATTGCGCGTTGAATGTGGGAAAAAGATTTCGTTACAAAATTAATGACAAAAAGTCATTTGCCCCTAACTTAGCCTCAAATGGATTCTCATTGCACTCTCATTCGATTTGAAAGAAATTTTTTCCCGCAGATTTTTGCCCGCTCTACCGCGAGAGCACTCGACTTTTCATTCCATTCTATTCGGAAGAGCAAACAAATTAATACTTTTTCTCACAGAAGCGTTACGGTTACGCTTCCCGGCGATTGGCATTGAGCCTCCGCACAATGTCGGGCGCGTTGATGTGTGGATGGTTCTCGCGACTCGCTTCTCGAGTGTCAATTAAAATATGCAATGGAAAATATCGAAACAATGAATCTGCCCGTCAGCAAATCGATGTATCGAAATCGATGCGTGCTCCAGCGATTTTTGCTTTGTTCCCGCATATTTTGTTTTCTCCTCTTTTTTTCCACAACTAACGTGCATTGTTTAGACCACGTTCAAGCCTCACGCGTTGGTTAAAATGAATTTTTACGGTGTGTGTTCCTGGTTTGTAAGCGGAGCAACCGCGATAAAGCGAAATTCCAACCGCTCGTCGATCGCTTTTGTAAATTCGGCTCTTCACACTCGCGTATCATTATCGGCGCAACGAAACGAGGGTTATCGATTAAATGTCCTATACGAGCCTATTAAGTCCCATCAGTATGTTTAAATGGTACTTTAACGAATATTTGTATCCGACTATCGTATCAAACTTTCATAGTAAAATACTGCAGGATGCGAGATCAGAAAAAATTCATTGAAGCGTAATAAACATTCTCAAATATAATTTACTAGTAATTATCTCATTTGAAAATATTAAAAAATATGTATGTCAAAATAGACTGTTATAGATTCGTACATAAAAATGTAAGAAATCGTAATATGCGATAATCGTAATATGTACGTCATATGCGAATCTACACGTAGAAACATCCATACATGAAAACAATCTATTCTGTTGCAATGTTAAAAATAATCCTTCATCCGAATAGTCGATAGCATCTGGTATTACGTGACATGTGCACAAAGTTTCTATATTTTTGGGGACGTACACAGTTTTTCCACCATGATTTTCTTCTTTGTCTCTCTTTTTCTTTCTTTCTCTGTCTCTGTTTCGCACGTAAATCTTTTTATTTTCTCACAATTTCCCTCTCCTATCATCGTTACGATCGTGCACGGCCTTATTCTCTCCTGCTGCTCGTTTAACTTTTCTCAAAAAGCAGCGCGGATTAGCGCCTTTCGCTTAGTTGCTTTTTTCTCACGAGTATATCACCGCGATCCGACTTTTTTCATCGTTGCACTTTGCTGTCTACGGCGATGTCGCCGCGGCTACCAAATATTTACGAAATGCGGCGACCGTAGCCGCGTCGACTACCCGATATCTTCGGACACTTCTCTTCATCTACGTTAAAAGGGCATACTTGAGTCTCGAGTATGCTCTCCGACGTTTACGTCTCTTAACGCTAAGCGTCTGGATAATAACAGACTCGTTTCCGAGCTAATCTCGCAATTCGTGCGACTGCTGTCATCTGATCGGATGTTTAATCTTTGCTCGTTTTATCGTCCGTTCTTGAGACACAATTAAGACCATAACAACATGGTCATTATCGTATTTATTATTGTTGAAGACATCGAGATCTACTCGACTTTTATTACAGATATTAATTTTCTCTTATTCTTTTGTGAGTATTCGAAAGCCCCTGTCTGTCTCGAATTGTTATAACATGCTCGGTAAAGGTTCAACCGTTCATTATAGTTTTGTTATTAACCCTTTGCATCCCAGTGGTTTCACTGTGAAACCACTATTTCATATTACTTTCACTAGTGGCTTCCTAGTTTGAAACAAAATTACCTTTAGTTTTTGATTTGTGAAACAGTCTAGTGAACAACTGGATTGATACAATTATTATTATTGTTAATTTTTAATTGTTAATATAATATTTTATGCCATAGCCATATTAAAATGAATTTTTGAATATAATTGGGAATTTATTTTTTATGTATCGTAAAACTTACTTTTAGAAAATAAATTTTATTATTCAAAAACATGGGCATATTTCATGTAATTTAGTATACCTAAAACAATAATGCGACCCAATGATTTCACTGCGAAACCAGAGTCTAAGATGTATATTAGAATAATACTTTTTTTAAATTATCTAATTAACAATTATTTATAAGTATAAATATTTGTTTCCAAAAAAACAGGCATTTTCTTATATTGGACCTTAAAGAGTTAAGCTTTGTACATCGTTGTATAAAACGACACAAGTAAATTTCCGTTAAAATATCAATTTCGTTGTCACGAATGAGTCAATATTCAATATAACTATGCCATTCGCGATGTTATACATGTTTGCATTAAATTTAATCTATTTGTCGCGGCGTGAACGAAATTTTGATCGTTTTAATAGAAATATGATTTGGCGAAAGCTAATTTCGTAATTCGAATATCAAATAAACTTCCAATAGAAACCTTATATTCTGTGTATGCACAAAAATTTATCTCCACAGTTTCTTGAATAAATAATTTTCTATAGATACCGGGATTGACTCATATTTCATTCATTATTATTTAAATGATATCCAAATCAGTGTTTATGCAACATATATGTATTACACAATTTCATATTTATAAAGTATAATTCATCGTTTCTATAAATAATACATTATCACAAACTATCCATGATCGATCAAATACGAGAAATGTTAAGCAAAATTAAGTTTATTTTAAATATAAATTAATTATGTAGACAGTACAAATAAAAATTCCTTTCTTCCAACATTTTGTTAGATGAAGATGGCTAAAATCTCAACTTTTTAAATTCGTTTTAGAAAATAAATATTGAGAAACTGATGAAAAATTTTGCATAGTATTTAACAGGTCGTGCAATCAAGATCATACAATATCCGACAAAATACCATGATATGAAAAGTCGATAAAATATTTATCAATATAAATATTTATTAACAAATATTTATCAATCAAACGCAATTTGCGAAGTATGTTTGAATAGTTCCATTTCGATAACTTCGTTTGAACAACTAGCCCGTGAATTAAAATAAACAATATCTCACTTCCGTCTGATCGTTTCTACAGATACTATAAAAGATACGCGGAGGGGAAAAAAGATAGAACGTTTATTCGAACGCTCATGTATTTTCTCTTTCGAGAAATTTCCATCGTCTCTACACATTATTTCTATGAAGGCCGAAGCACGGAGGCGAGCTAAAATTAAAACGAATTACATCAAAAGGGATATCGAAAAAGATTTAATTTCGGACGAATCACCGTTCGCGCACGTCACGCGCGAAAAGATCCATGTATTGAGATTTCATCCAACGTTCGAGGCGACAGAGTGAAATAAAGCACCTAGTCGACAAATTCAAACGAACTCGATAATGAATTTGCGACAAACCGGCCGTGAGTTCTTCTTGTTGTAGGCTTTTATTCGATACCTTTCGAATCGAAGATCGTCGAATAGTAATATATCTATAGATTACCGGCGTTTAATTCCATTCTGTTCATCGACGCAAATATCAGCGTCCACGGTAATCGATAACTCTTTCGTGAATTATTACAAGATAATATTGCACAAAGTAATTTTAATAAGAAGTCGACAAATTTTGCAGATATATTCTATGATACTGATTTGAATTTGATCCTCGCTTTCAACAGAAATTTAATTAAGTGACATGTTTTTTTTTTCAAATTTGTAACTTTCGAATTTTTAATAGTAAATATCTTGTTGCAAAAGCCTGGTGAAACAGGTTAAAATATAGTTTGCGTGTTTTAGTATGTATCCAAGCTGAGGTAATAGTTTTGCTGGAAATCCGAGTGGCGTGACGCGCACTACTTCCCTCAAATTGGCATAATCGAGAGACATTAAGTGGTTGATCGACTATTTAAAGCGACACGTTTAAGTCTCGAGACGTCGTACTGCGGTTCTTCTCGCCGCAAGGTGCCTGTCGGGGGACATTAACCTTATTACGCACGCTTAACCCGTTCATGTCAGAGCACATAGCTACTACAGAATACCATGATGACGAGGTTTTTTTCGACAAATTTTGTCAAGTATTAAGGAAATTGCTCCCTTTATCTTGACATATTTTACTTATTTCAAATTTTAGTTTATTATTAATAATCAATGATTATGTAATGTAAGAATTAATAATGTAATGTAATAATGTAACGTTATGTAATGTAATTGTGATTGGTTATAGTGAATTATTTAGAAAAAAATATGCGTTTAATAATTATTTTGATAAAAAAATCGCGCGATTTTAATTTGTTACAAAATACAGTATGTTATAAAATTTGTTATAAAATAAAAATTTGAAAACTATCCTAAAAATGAACTTATAAATAAATATATATAATTTATGGCAATCGTTAAAATCGGGCGGTTCTTTTAATGTGTGAATTTCCAATGATATAACATTTCTCCAATAATCTCGCCAGATGATGTCTTTCAAACGTTCCTGCGGGACGGAAATAAAAGTCTTTCGCGTACCTGCCGTTGAAGTGCTTAAAATGAACAATAATGGGATATCATGTGTGGAGAATTTTCTTGCTTTCTTATGAGCATCTCGAAAAGGGTCCTTTTCGTGTCTGGTCTCGCCAGGGTCCATAAGCCGCACAATAGGGCCAATGACATGCATTCTCATAAACTCCGAAGAGACCGCGGGACGTCGCGGTTGGTTCTCTCTCTCTCCCTCTCTCTGTTGTCAAAATATATTCCGAGAAAGCTGATAGAAAGAATAGTGGCTGTAGGCCAGAGAATGGGATAACGAAAAATGGCTCTGATCGATGTCTTACTTAATCAAGAGCTCTAACTTCTCGCTTAATATATATCCGTGAAAAAGAAAATACAGATTTATTCGGCATGATCAGTTAGATGATCAACACATTATTGTTATTATATTGCGGGTTATTAAGCGTATTAAACATTTACTCTCAATGGCAATAAAATTTCTGATCTCTAAAAACAAATCTTCATTCATGATTTTTAAGCGGTAACGATTTTTAGTTCAAAATATTTTAATATAATTTAATTTTAAATTTAACATTCTGTATATTTTAGTAATTTTATGTAACTGATACGATAATTAAACTCAAATTTTTTATCAATATAAATATAACGCATTTAATATTAAAAGATAAAATATATGTATATTTGTATTCTTAGTGCAATTTATGACAAAATCTTGATTTTAAATCATTTAAGATTTAAAGACTAATGATCTATATGTTAACTTTTTTGTTAAAAAAAAATCCATTTTTGATAAATATTAACTTTCGTCAAACAATTCGTAGATCGAAAGTTTAACGGTACAGTTTGCACTAGTCAGTCAATGTATTAAATGTAATGTATTGTAATCATTGTATATCGTAATATCTACAGTAGTCTACATAATTTTTCTAGTCTCAATTTATAGTCTCAATTCATTTTTTTAATGTGAAGCTTCGAAGATTTATTAAAGAATTTTATATCGCAAATGAATTTACGATGTATGATTCGTAAAAAAAAAAAATAAACAGCTGATGCGATTTACATAATACTCATTGAAAATAACTTTAGATATTTTTAACATATTTACGTCAATGTTCGTTGTCTCAAAGCAGTTGTTCAAGATAATGAAACAACTAAAAAAAATATCATTGCGAGCATTAATCGCGATTATCCGTGAGCGTATGCGCGTATATGCTTTAGAATGACGATAGAAAACGCGAAGTTGTTTAGATGATCTTTGTGCTGGGGCACTCGTAATTTCTTGCGCTGTTCTTTAGAACCGAACCCCTTCTCTCTTCCATCGTTGCGCATCTGGCACGAAAAAGGTGCGCTCGCATCACCGACGACAAGAAGATCCCGGGGAATAACGACCGCTCGTTCGTCGGTGCCTTTTATATATACACAAACGACATCGCATCGCTCCAGATCGACTTAACTGTCTTTCGCTTGCTTATGTATTTATTCGATCATATTTGAATAATTGGCCACCCGATAGGACCACTGCTTAATAAGTGGCTAGCTTACCTCGCGTGATTTATATCGATGAGAAAGAGAAGAGAGAAAAAAAACGAATTTTATCGATGAATAGAAAATTATATTAAATAGTTTGGAATATTGCGGGTGGAACAACAAGTAACCGATATTTTGTATTGCGTAAACAATATTTTTACACAATTTTTAATTTTTTATTTTTTAAGAAATTATTTTCATATTTAAAATATTCATAGATGTAAATTTTTAAATATAAATCAATAGATAAGATTTTTATATTAGAACTTTATTCATTTTTTTTTATTTACGCGTTTAATTTTTAAAGGATTAAATATTGTCTTTCAAAGGGCATTTAATTATCCTATATATTAGATCTTAAATTTTAATAATAAATTTTGTTTTACTTTTCATTGACGTTTCCTAATTGCGTTTTATAAATCACGGTTTTAATCGGTATAAATCATGGATTAGCAAATAAATATATTACGTTTCATCATAAATAAGGAAACATTTACAATAGAAAGTAGCCTATGTATGTTATATACATATAGATATAAGCTGCTTATTTTAAAGGTGATGTAGATTCAGTTTCAAAATCTTGGTAAGATAAATATGCCGCAGTTTGCATACTCATCTCATTAAAATTCATGATGTTACAAAATTCGACTTGCACTGCTTCAAAAATAAGCTATGCGTACATTATTTTCTCATCTTTAGAACACAGATTCATAAAAAATAACATGTAATATAAAAAATATATCTTATTAGTTAACAGAATGGCTCGTTATGGCACAAATAGATCGTTATAATAGAAGTCTATAAATAGGTATAATGTTTTCTGATGCAAAAAGACTTATTTGTCTCAATTCTTGTCTTTATCGCTATTAGGGCGGGCAAACTGCCATTATCTTTATCAATACGGCATTATAGCGACCAAGCCGTTTTTGTAGTTAGTCGGAGCATGTATTCTCATCAACCGAGACAAGCAAATCACGTGAGTGCACCTGCTGTGTAGACGTTAGAAGAACTGAGACAACTTTCTTTCGAGCGCGCAAGTTATCGCATCTTGGAATGCCTTGCTGTGCATTTTAAATGTGCACGAGAACGTAATTTTTTCTCGTTTTTTTCTTAGTCAAGTACCTATTTAACACATATATATATATATATATATATATATATATATATATATACATATATGCGCATATCTACAAGAGTAGAAGATTCATTCTATTCAACAAACTAAAAAATATAATTAAAGAACATGTTTTTGCTATCGGAATAATTTGGCAATTACGATTCTTAGCAATTTCTATTTTCAATTAGATTTGAATTTTATTTAAAAAAAAATCTTTTCTAAGAATTTATTTAGTTATCTTTTTTCTCTAAACTTGGAAATATCTTTGTCCCATTTTTCACGTTAAGAACATTTTAAAAGAAGAAAAAACACACCAGAATATTTCTTTTCGTCTGTATGTTCCATAACACTTTTAAACCTCGATTCTAAATTCCATGTGTTATTCCCACCCGCGTTCCTTCTAGCTTCGTTCCGTGTTTCATATAATAATTTTTAATATTTTATGCTGTTATCAATACTTTCCTACTGACATTCTTCCTCTTTGTTTGCATCAATAAATAATTATACAATTTCTTTTCTCGCGGATTTGTCGCGGATACGACGCGAAGCTGAGATATGGATCAAGGAACGTAACCAGTACATCCGCTTGTGGCGGCTTATAAAAATGCATGCGTACCTTGGCGAGTGCATCAAGAGGGAATGCCGAGATATACACACACCCCCTGCCCGCTCCCTTTCCCATGTTTGTGTACATATCGACAACTCGCGGGAGTACATGCTCCCTCAACACACTCAACGCAGATACTCAGCTCAGACCGCAAACACTAGAGCGCCACGCTCCGCAAAATAAAACGACGTCATATATACGACGCCCTCGTAACTCGCAAAAAAATGCATGGAATACGGCACATAATGCGTTCGATCCAAAAAATCTCTTGGGCGAATGTTCCAATTACTTTCAGGTAGACGGGGATTTTCCGTGTTTTACATAATCGTAGTGCCGTATTGGACGCCCATATTTTTTTCGACGGTGAACGGAACGTCATTTCATTTCATAAACCACGCGGAGTTTCGTTGCGCGTCCAAATGAAATACCATCTCTCTCTCTCTCTCTCTCTCGCGCGCGCGAAATAGCTTCTTCCCTAACGAATAAATATACGGATAGTTCGCTTGCAAATTCTATTCGTGTATTTCTTGGAACATTTTACAGAGAGATGAGAGAACTCTGCGTGTCGCATAAACGGGACACTGATGTTTATAAATAATTATTATCGCATAATTAGCAAGCTTTATTACGAATTATGTAAAAACAAGATAAAATGGAGTATTTTTAATTATTTTAACAGAAAATATGAGCTGCCGTACACAGAAATCTTTTAAATCCCGTTAATGATTCTGAATTAATGACGACGAACAATATGTTGCTAAATAAATTCAGACATATCCATTTACGTATAGCGATAAAAGATAGAGCGCAGCTCTTGCATTCTTTCATGGGCTTTTGAAACTTTTTTAAATTCAGGAAAATTCAATGTAGTCGATATCACATTTATCATGCAATCGCTTTTTAAGAATAATCTTCGCATAAGGCGTTTGCCAGCATGAGAGAGCATTAAAATTTTCAAAAATTCTTTTTATTTACTCGAGCAGTAGTTGAAGAAGAAAGTAACATTGGCCACGCGGGGAATCTTTTGATTAAGTTCGCTGCAAAGGTGATTTCGAAATCAGATTCAGAGCAGTTGCAATTTTTCGAAAATCTCAAAACTTTCTCAGCTCATTATGCAAGTATTAATTATCAATCATAACTTCTAATGACTTACCGTCTCGAAGGTACGTACGTTTCCGCGAAGTTACCGCCACGTAGAATTGGCTGAATTCCCTGAAAAGCGAGGAAAAAGTAATACAATTATAATTGTGATTGTGTATAAGATACGTCGCGCGATTTTTACGCGGTTATTATCTCGGTTGGAAATTAATTTGAAAAATGTCTTTGCACCGTAATAATAATAATAATGCGAGATTAGACATCGCTGCGCCGTCCCCGTCTCGTTATTCAATTATAATATTTATTTATATTTACGCCGTTCGCATATTGTCGCTGCGGCGTAATTTTTATGCTGTATTAAAGTGTTTTCGCGTTGCTGTTTACATTAAATTATAATTATGACGTCGAGGCAGGAGTCACACGCGCGCGCGTGGCGTACGCTGCACAATTTCTGGCTCATTCGTCGATTTATGGATTAAATATTCATGGAAATGTTAATATACACTCACGATGCAGTGCAAGAGCTCTCGATGGCTCCGGTATTTTTGTTCTCAACAATTCTACGAGCGCACCTACGTTACTTCAGTCACTCCAGTTCGACCTGCCTATTGTCCATCGACACAAAATGAATACGTACCGGCTGGAACTGCTGGGAAGTGCGAAGCTCGCCGCCGTCAGTCAGCCATTACGTCGAGGCCCGACGATCGGCGCGCTCGAAGGTCGGCGGTTCGTCAAGTGGTCGGACGAGTGCTTATCGCGAAAGACGTTAGAAATATCACTGTCGCAATATCGAACGAGTTACGCGACATTACCCGGCAAATATCGAATAACTTACGCGACATTAAACACGCGACGTACGTACGTACGTCGGTGACGCGGCGAGGCGAATTCGCGAGAGAGAGAGAGAGAGAGAGACGAGCAACTTTACATGTCGTTCCACTGTGAAGTACGCAGCGCGCGGGAAGGCGTCGGGGAATAAAGGCGGCTAAGCGATCTCGCTTCCGGCTTCTCGGAGAGCTCCTCGCGCCCAAGTGTATTTATCATCGTTGTAAATTTCGCCCTTCGCAAAACGGAGACACGATTTCGCGCGGCGCGGCGCGGCGCGGCGGCACCGTCACGGTCATCGGCGCGTTAGCGAGGAAAGAAGAACGAAAAAAAGTATCGCGCGCGGAAGCCGTTTACTTGGGGGCGCCGCGCCGCGCGCGCGGGCCACACTTCGCCGAGCGCCTCGGCGCGCCTCGGCGATCTTCGGCCGCGCTCGGGCGGGCGACCGGCGCGCGCTCCGTGCCCCACTCGGCGCTCACTTCGCTCAGTGCTCGTCGTGCAGTCGTCGCGTCCTTATCCCTTCCACGGTCGGCCGAGCGGAAAGTCACCCTCGCGCTTGCTACCGGTCGCTCCGTTGTCTCCGCGCGATTTCTTACGAGGCGGCGCGATCGCTCGCGTTTGAATCTCGGGGATTCGACGGCCTTTTCTCCACGGCCTCGGATCTCCCGGCGGCGGTGGTGAAAGTGATCCTGCAGCAGCTCTCCTTCGGAGGACTCGGTAAGACTGTGAGTGACGCGGTATCTGAGACGAATCGAAGGCGCGAAAACGATGTCGGCTCGAACGATCTAGAGAATGCTCCGGCCGCGCGCTTCGCAACAAGTTGCGTCGTACGAGTGCCGCCTCTTTTTCTGACCGATCTCTCCGCCGCCGCTCCGTTCCGCTCCTCTTAACGCGAGTGTGTGCGTGCTTCCGTGTGTGTGCGTGATCGAGAGGGATTAATAGCCGGCGATGATCCTGCGGGGAGCTGCGAGCCTCCGCTCCCGACGATGGTAATCGAGGAGGCTGCGAGCGTGAAACGGACTGTAGCGACTGTAGTGATCGCGTTCGACGGGAATGTCGTGTGCTGTGATTGTCATCTCCGAGGATCTTCTGCACGGTAAGATTGGGATTTCTCTCTCTTTTTTTCCACCCCTTCCCCCTTTCCTCTTCATTTTTGTCGGGGATTGTACGCGGGCGTATCCGCGCAGTTAGCGAAGCAATGATCGACGGGAAACGTTCGCGGGAGACTGACGATTTGCGCCAACGTCATAAATGGACGATATTCGGCCAAACGATCCAATATGATACGGTTAATGCTCCTCGCACAAATGAGTGAGAGGTTATTTATTAAATGTTAACCGTCGGCTAGGCCATTTAGCCGAATCCGTAATCGCATATCGCGTGCGTAATATCTGCTCCAAATGAGAATATTCGGGAGTGTACTTTGGAGAAACATGGAGGGTTCGCACTTTCTCGAGCGAGATTGGCACAGGTTTTAACTCCGAATTTCTTTTTTCCGAATCTTACGTCACTGGCTTCTGACAGTTCCGTTTAATATTTCGTTGAATATTTCTGGAATTAAGATTGCATATTTGGAAAGCAAAGTTCTTCCGAAATGAAAATTAACGTGTATTTGTTCCTCTTTATAAAATTTAAATTTATTTCTGGAATTAAGATTGCATATTTGGAAAGCGAAGTGCTTCCGAAATGAAAATTAACGTATATTTGTTCCTCTTTATAAAATTTAAATGTGTTGAAATATTGCTGTATGTTTAAAATACATTAGATGTTATAATATCGCAAATTATGAATACATTTATATTAAAATATACGTGTTTGTGTTTAAAAACGCATACATATATTTATATTTTAATATTTGTAAAACGTTAAATGCGTTTCTCGCGAAGGTTCGCAAATTCTTCCGAAGTCGTATTAGCATCTTAATTCCGAAATTATGTTTCTTGAAGGTAACTTTATGTTATTGGTTTCTGTCTCGTACAATTTTGTTTAGTACTTTCTGGAACGTCTCTCTGGAATTAAGCTAGAAATTAAGATTAAGCATTTGGAAAGTGATGCTTCTAAGGAGAAAAAAATGTACACATTTTCCTTGTTATAAAATGTTAATTTGCGTTAATTTGTTGAAGTATTGCTACATGTTGAAAATACATTGTTGTAGTCAAAAGACATTATGTAGCCTCACTAATTATGAATACATTATATTAAATATACATGTTTGTGTGCGTTTAAAAGCGTACACGCGTGTATATTTTAATATTTGTGAAAGGCTAGATGCGTTTTTCGTATACGCGCGCCGCGCGGCGCCTCCGTATATTTTTCTTCCATTATTTCATCATTAAAATTCTCCATTTTCATTCATGATTCCGTGCTTATTTCGTTACCGTACATATTTAAAAAAATTGAGGTGACGCACGTCCGTAATTTTTAATTGCGGTGCTCCCCAAATTAAAAATTGCGCACCATTTTTCGCGGAGCGCCGTGTTCGGCTTTGCCACGCTCATTAACACTGCTCCTCGCTTTGCAACCTTCTCCCTTCATTTTCGCGACAGTTTCGCGATGAGCCAATTTAAAAATTTTTAATTATAACGACAACAATGGAGCTCTATTGATCACAGTTCACACGTAATCAGGACGGCGGCTGACGAAACTATTCAGAAATATATTTCGGTGCGTATTAATAAATAGATATTTAATACAATAGCGCACATTCGATTGGCGTTTATTCGCGATTAATCGACGACACGAAATCCGCGTAGTTATGCAAATAAAATAACATTATTAGGTACAATCGGATTCATTCGGCGCGATAATAACATAATACAATAATGAGATATTATTTACAATCTTAAAGCGGACCATATTGCCCCGCGAACCGCGAACCGCGAATGCGGAATATTGAAAATATTCTGTCACGGAAATTATAATTTCGAGTTCATATTTCCTGCTTTGCTCCGCGCAGCGGGTGTGGTTCTCTGTCGCTAAAATATTTATGAGTGCAGCAATAAAATTTGTACTACAATATTCGCATCATTACGCCGTATGAAGTGAAACCGTAATATCGCGTGCCTCGAGACCTCTCCGTACGATGTAGCACCAAATTAATTTTAATCGTGTCACATTGTTTCTTGACGCATGCCGCCTCTCGTTTCCATGTATCATAAATCATACGCGATTTCGAGAATAAATATGCGGCTCGTCCATCACGGCGTCGCATGCTAGAGCCGCCGCTAGAGCGACTTGCCGGAGCAAGTGCAGTCCTGCACTTTGTTGCGGGAATTTTAATCTTTGTGAAATTTCCATGTTAAATCTCCGCGCGTTCACGAGGAGATCCTTCCTCGAAAAAGGGTTCCTTTCGGGAAACGGCGTGGTAATTCACATGCGACGTAGCGATCAATCGGACGCGATAATGCCGGGAACAGTTTCACAGACGTATTACACGGGACTTAAATTGGATGCTTGTCACTCGTTGACTGGCAATTTTCTCGAAAAAGCCGCGCGTTGCCAGTCACGAAAACAATTTATGCCTTTGTGATCGGAAAGATGAAAGGATCTCCTATAAAAAGCCGGCGCGTCACGTTAGTAGAAATTATACCTGTTGGGGATACGAAGATCTTGAGTGAGACCGCTGATCCCCCGTCCCTTTTTATCCCGTATTATTTTTAAATTTAATTCGTTTCCCGATATATCAATCGTCGCACCTTGATGTTTAATATGATTTGCCAGAATACAATATCACTGAATTGAAATCCAATGTTTTCAATTTATTTGTAAATTTTTTTTTTCGAGGAATTCAAAATATGATTTTGCCTCGATTGATAGGTTTTGATTTGAATAGTTTCACTTGAAAACTACTTGTAATATATGAAATGTAATAGTTTTATTATTAATTATATTTCTTTGTGCGATAAAATATACAGATCTTTTTTGTTTATTTAACGAATGAATTTGTACATATTGTAATCAAATGTATTCATTATTGCTGAACTTTTAGCACTAGTTTGATATTAGTTTCATTAAGGCGACAATGCTTTCATTAAATATTTCATTAAAGAAATTATTTTATTAAAATAGCAAATGGTCTATCTGCGTTGATGATCGATTCGATTAAATGGAAATTAAATTTGATTAAATTAAATATAAATTTATTCTGCATATTGGATTTATGAATAAAATGAAGCGAATGCTTTCGCTCTTATTTATAGAAGCCAGACTTTGAAAAGTATAAATGAGACATCCAACCGTTTACTTATTTATGTTTTAAGTTTGCCTTCACTGATGTGAGATTTTAGAAAACGTGAAAGATTAAAATTGCTAAAAGACATGAATTGTAATTTTTTACATATAACATAATTCTTTATATTTTCGGGATGTTTGTATTCTGATAACAATTACACTTATAAATATTTCAAAACCGTCGATTTGTAGTTAAATTCAAGGATTATTTATAAGAAGTGTAAAATATACTTTTGTTTTATGTTTTAACTTTAAAATGAATATATTTTTACTTATACGAAACATCTGTTAGAAATATTTCACTTTTGTTAATTTGATTCATTAATCGGTACATTTCACGTCACGAATCTCTTCGCAATTTCATATTTAATTAAGATAGTAATGAAAAAAAAAGATAAATATAGTTTAAACCAATATAGATTGGGAATCGTAATGATAACGTACGAGAGGTATTACACATATATCGCATATACAGCGAAACGAAATTCTCTCGCGGTTATTGAATTCACCTATTGTTAATCCGGTACGTTTATAAGCGTGTAGAGATCACAGTACAGAAGATAGGGCTTGACCCTCGATTCTTCGGGTGGGTGACCACCGAATAATTCTACTGGTAGAGGTGCCTCGATGCATTTACATGGAAATCTCTGATGACCGAGTAGGCGATTACATTCCTGACATTATGCTGTTTCATTGAGAGACTTTGATCGCGATCTGTCCTAAGAATCTCTGGCATTTTACATCGAATTAATTTATACCGTGATTTCGACGAACCAATTACGCTGTTTATTATGAATGTTCTCTTGCTGAGAAAATTCATCTCACGTGTTTTTTTCGGTAAACTGTCATAGTAAACAAATATAACAGTTGGATATTTTGATGCAAAATTAAGAATCAAATTAAAATAATTTAACTTAATCATAAATATACATAAACAATAGAGAATATTATATTGTCAAGTATATACAGAAAAAGTTGATTAAATATAAACTGAAGGAAATGTAATTCAAAACATTTAATAATTTAGTCTTGGTCTATTATCATGATAAAATGTTTCCATTTGTGATAGAGATATTAGTATACTTCTATACTTTTATTCGACTACTAAACTTGTACTATTGCGTGTAGTAGCATTTTTAACTGGTTTTTCTATTCGTAGACAGATATTGTGGGCAAACATTTATCGAAAGATTAGTAGAAAGATTAGTAATATTATTTGTCTGAACGGAGCGTTGCGTATAACCGCAAATCTCGACAACTGCTCCAAGAATTCGGGCCTCACTCGCGGGGACCGCAGGGGGTGGTAACCAATCAGGCGCGATCGGACGACACCGCGGAACCAATCGCCGAGAAATTAGAAAAACGACTCGGCTCGCGACCGTTGCGGGAATTTCCCGTCGCGACGACCCCGGAACTTTCCAGAGGTCGAAATACTCGGAATAAAAATACAGAAACGGAAATAATTAAAATGAAATAAGCCTACGATATCTTCAATTTTTAGTGGGTTATTGTTAGCGTCCCAGTTTCGTTAGTTTTCTAGCATAAAGACATCAAATAAATTATATCGCCTGCTACGTATAACAGAGATAACAAAATTTGTAATAATAAGAGCTTCTTATTATTTTTAAGGAATTCTGCATTAATATTTTTACTTTATTATTTCTCGCTAACTTTCAGCTAAGATAAAATTTTCGTGTATGTAGTAGATTCATATAGATTTTTACGTCTATCTTTCTTTTATTTGAGTAAACTGCGTTAAATTAAAAAAAAAATCAATGTATCGTTGCATAGATTTACGATATTGGAACTCCATGTAATACTGAAGGTAAAATGAGATTCTACTTTGGAGTCTACTTCTAGTAGAAATGTTCGGATATTGAGGAATTAGTGCACAAATTTTCAGTTAGCGGTTTAACTCCCGAATGGAACTGTCCGAGCATTTCTTTTATATAGACTATGTACGATGGAATAATGAATCGTAATTTACCGGGTCCCTCGCGATATCTGCGCATGGGACGTGATTGAACCGTTAATTAGTCTCGAATTAAACGGCCCGATACTGCCCGCTTGCAATTTTACAATTTTACATTGCAATTTCTCGGACGATGTACATCCTTCGATACGCGCTCCTCTCGCTCGCTCGCTCGATCGTTTGTTTACTCATCCATTCTGAAAATTGATGCTATTTTTTGCTTCGTTAGACACTCGGGCGGATAGAAAGAGGCGATGGGAGAAATTAATTATTTATATTTCTCCAAGTCTCACCCCCGCGAAGAGTAATTAAAAGCGCAGTTGTTTATTGAGCGGTATCGAAGTAAACCGTTTGATTTAAAGTATTAGAAGTAATTTCCCCTGCTAATATTGTATCGCAGCATATTTTAAATAGCATTGTATACCTGTACGTAAAATTATTATAAAACATTGATTGTGTTTGAAGAAAAGCTGCTTTGCAACTTTCGTAAAAATTGTATACTTGTATACTTTTAAGCTTGATTGAATCTAAGAGCATACATCAATCACGTATACAAATTTTACAACAGTTGCAAAGTAGCTTTCTCTGCTAAACGCAGCCATTACTTCTGGTTTTACAGCAGATTTTTGTTTTAAGTGTAATGACAATTTATGTTGCATTTGAAAAATATTACGACTGGGTTTATTGTATCTACTGTATTTTTCAATACAATTTCCGAATTTTTAGTTAGTAATTTGTAATTTGCATTACAAAATATAAAAATCTCCGTTAATTGTTATTTGTTAGAAAATGAGTAATTATTCGGTATTATTTTCTCATTCTCGATGTTTGTGTAGTTCTTTCGTGTTTGTTAATCCGCTAATGTAACAACTGTAAAAGTACAGTTTCAATGGGTATATTTGCAAAATGTGTCAATTTCAAAACAGTCTCGCGTTTACGCGCGGTTTTACATTTTTTTTAATGTTTGTAATTTCCTGCGTAACTGTATATATACTGTAGATAATAGTAGACCATGCTGCAAAACGTGTCCCCTGATAATTTACTTCAATTGGTATTGAAAAACTTTTACTGTTTTTTAAGAGATAGTCCTTTATGAATGCCGTCGAGACTTGCAAGTTTTAATGCGTCAGGATTCTTTCTTCTAACGCTCTTCGTAATATCTTCGAAACCAGAAATAGTATACAGGAGAAATGTCTTTATTCAAATTAACTTTTTTTTCTCTGTGAAAATATTTTCTGTTATTTCGAAAAAGAAATGTTATTTTTCTTTCTAAGAAAAAAAAACAATGAAAAGTATACGTTTCACGCTGCAGATACATTGTTTTGGTACTTTTTCTATAAAAGAAAAAAGTGTATCGATCGAAGAGCGCAGTCTTATATCGAAATTAATGGAATCGATGATGCGATATATCGCGATATAAACGCGCGAGTCACGATATAACAGGGGCGATAACGGCAAGTATCCGGAAATAAACTTGTTGCGCGGCCAATCGGTAAATAAAATAATAACTGAGGCACGTAACTCGATTAAACGACAATCGCGATATTTAAGCGCCGGTGCGTTGTGTCATTCTGCCGTGTCACAATCGACGAGGTCTGTCGCACGTGCATCAAAAACTCGGACAAGAAGCACAGCGAATACAAGTTGTGCGTTAGAGCCGTGCATATTTTTTTCTCCTCCCGGATTTTTGTCGGTCGAATTATCCGCGGCGGAAGCAATTGCATTGCCGGATGAAATATTTTCCCACCTCGCTTTCTCTCTCTCTGTCTCTCTTTCTGTCACTTCTATCCCTGTGGGAACGGATGCAAAAAAATATTTCCCGAAAACGGCGAAAGAGAGCAGAGACTATGCTTTCTCCGGATGTGTAGTTATTTTTTGAAAAAAAAAGGGAAAGGGAAACAGCAGCGTGATTACGTTGAATATACCACTGTCAGCTATCGAGAGAGTTTGACCGGCAGGAGCAACTGCCATTGGAATTGCATGCGTTTCGTTACAGGTGAGAAAGGAAAATCAGCAGAATAGAATTCGAGAGGGAGAGCCATAAGGGCGTTATGCGAAATAGGTAACGCGCGCGCACGTTACATTTGCAAGGATCGCAATTTTCCGAAATCGCGGTGTCAAGCGTTACGCTGTTCGCAAGCAAATTCTAGATTAGAAAGTAAATGATATTTTACAGCTGATAAATTTGAGTATCCAGTCTAACGTTAATTGCTTACCAAACAGCTGATATAATTGTCTTTCGCAAATGAGAGTCGGTATTGCATTATTTATGCAAAACCAAAGAAATTTAATTTCTTCAAGAATTGATTTATTATTTATTTCGATGTACGTCGACAAATCCAAGATTAACTTTTTTTCTAATTGTAAGTTTAATAAAATTTTATTTATTTGTTTAACGCTAAATCAAAGTAATGCGTCTCGGGATCAATCTAAGTCCGATTTGAGATACGCTTAAAGCCAGATTGCACCGTCTGGATTAGCCAAAGTCTGGATTACTCTTAAATTAGCGATTTGTTATCTCCCTTTAATCTTTATATTTAACGTAAATAGAAAAGCAGAAGATGATAAGAACAGATTATTTTACTGACATTTTTTAATAAATCTCAAAGAAGATACGTGATTTATTTTTTATGTTGATTAATACAGTATAAATTTATTTGCCATTTTAAAACTGTTGAATTTATAACTTGCTATCTTACTATGCTTTTTTGATCATTTCTGCTTAAAATAAGATTCTTTATTAAAGATACTCTGTATTCTCCGTAGTCTTAATTTTCTCAACAAAAGGGTAAGCTCACGTAGAGTACGGCCTTGAAGTGAGAAATAAAGTAAAACGATAGTGTAAGCACGGTTCTCGTGATTTATTGACGATTCAATGTATTGATGGTTGTGTTCGAAGGTTTGACGAGGAAAAATCCGCGAGCGAATGAGAAGAATTTGTGGAGGGAAAGTTCGACGATGAGAGTTTGAGTCGCGGAAAGTGCTTCCACGAGTGCCTGGGTCCTGGTTCGCGCTTTTCGTCGACGACGAGGGGGCAGAAGACGACGAGTGTTGTAAAAAGGAGGCGAAGAGCGGGGCAAGTGTGTCGCTGACACTAGTTGACGCGACGCGACGTGACGTGACGTGACGTGACGTCGGGGCGTCGAGATGCTTCGAAATGAGATGGCCACCCCCCTTGGATCCCTAGCGTCGCTTCTCGTGCTTCTACTCTGCGCTTGCAGCTGCCATGCCAGGATAACCAATCAGGAAATCGGTGAGTGTTAGTTTAAATAATTTTCAACTAATTCAGTACAAAACGAAGGATATTTAATGATCGTTAATGTTGGAGAAACATTTCTCGTAAAAAAAAGTCGGAATATACATTGGAGTAAGAGGGAAAACAAATAAAGTTAAAAGTAAATTTTAGTAAAATATAATTGAATATTTAAAGAAATTTATACACAATTTATACAGGGCGATCAGTAACAGTGGAATAAGAAAATATACAATTAAATATCTCGCATTTAGCATTTATATAAATATATCTATTTTCTAGAAAATGGAGTATTAACTGAAACAGCGTAGAGATTCATTTTATGTTAATTTATATTATATTAGGCGAAATTACGAATAGTTAACAACAACAATACAAACAAATATATTTACAAATGTATAAATAAATGTACTCAATTAATATTACGATGTCAGCACTTTGTGGTAATTGCTAAATAAAATTATATTAATTCCACTAAAGCGGAGTTATGCTAAGCTGTCTTGCTGATATATTTCATTTCGAATAATTGTCTTAATTACTCCAACATTTTCGAGACCAGTAAATATCTAACATGCTTTTTAATCGATTATTCTTAAGGAAAGCAAAGAACATGACTTTCCATTAAAATCGTCGATATAATTAACGCGAACGTATCCGCGATAGAATACAATTTTTGGTAAAAGCTCGGAAAAAGTACAGTTCGAAAACAGACGATCGTAATATCGTAACGCTCATGGAACACACTTTTTTCCAATATGTATCGGTAATATAAATACGATCGGTTGTTACATCATATCGACGCAGCCAGACACGAGATTGAATTTGTGGTATGGTTATATTCGCGTTTTCCAAGAGTTAAATAACGGAGAATATGTCGTCTATGCTTCATACATTTTTATTGATTGACACTTTTCGTGAGATTTATGGTGTGTTATTGCGTTTATCAAACGTGCGACCGCAATTATATAATTCTGATACAATATTAGTATGTTTATAAAAACTTGGATGCAAAATGAATCGATAACTATACGTAAGATAAAATTACGTAAAAATAAATCGATATCACTATATCATTGCGTAACTCACATGTGTATCCCATGAGATAGAATTTCGAGAAAGTTTATTATGTATCGTATTTTAAAGGAGTAAGTATCGATCGCTGAATACATGAACGTTTTAATACAATTGAGTCCCACTGTGTATCATGTGTATCGAGTAAATCTATCAGTCTCGTTAATAGATAGTACTGATAGAGAATTATTACTCCACTAGTGGTTACGCGCAGTTCGAAAACACTATTACAGAACTTAATCTGTCTATCGTTTCCGACACTTGTACTGTTACTCTCTTGATAGTGTTAGACTAATTTGCAATTTAAATATCCGTGAATTTATATATAATAAGATATGTACATTTTAAATGATGCATTAGCTACATTTTTTCTTTTATGTTTTTGATGATAAATAGTTAAGATACATAAATCTATATATTTAAATAATATAATTAAATATACCAAAGTTATACAAATAAGATAATTTAACTGTTATAATAGCAAAATTTGAAATTAAAAAAAAAAACACTCGACATACATTATTTAATCATGACCAAATATGAATAAAATTCCTTGATTATATTCTTATTTTCTTGATTATTTTCTTACTGTTACTGTTTTTGCTATTATTACTAGGATCTTTGATAAAGATTTCCGATCAGACAGTGAATATTTAAACGTAACTACTGATATAGATCTTATTTAGAAAATTTTTCTTATTTAAAAATAATAGGATTGTATATAACATGCCCAGCAACGAAATCTTATATCACTTCTTTTCTTGTTGTTAATGGATTGAAATTTAGTCTGTACGACCGTGGAAATTGGAACGAAATAAAACTTAGAAATGTACTTAAGAGAGGGTCGAGAGGGGATTATTAAGAAGTATCTACATGCATATTTCATAATAATTCCTACTTTCTTTACACGGATGAATAAGAAGGCGCGTGCCCGGGCTCTTTGCGAGTCGGACATTATTCCAATTTTCGTGAGGCAGCGTTGCTTTGTGTATACGCGGACAAAGCGACGTATACTTTTGTTGGTAACGTGGCAATTGAATCACCCCGGTGACAAAAGCCACCGGGTATTCCAGCCGCGTAATTTCGTCCCTCGGGCGTGAAAATGAGGGGTTTTTAACCCATTTTACACACCGCGGCTTTAACGAGATCGCCATGTCGCCGTTATTTCGTGGACCATCAAGACTGGGCGCCACGCTGCATGCGAAAAGAAAATGCGCGACGGACTGCTCTATCCCCCTTCTTCAGCGAAATTACACCGTCACTCCTCGAGACATAGTTCCGTACTTCTTGCTAATAAATCACTGTCGAAATTGGAATTATGAGAGGCAAATAGAATAGATTTATCATTGATAGATTGCACTTTTAATATAATTGTGGAAAAAATTAATTATTTTTAATTAATTTTGATCACTGTCTTAATCGAAAATTGACGTAAACGAATATGCGTGAATATGCGTTCTATCAGTTTGTTCATAAAATCAGATATTTTACGATTAGTAATAGTATTAATAATTTCTAATTCTTTATTGTGAAAAGCTTCATTATAATATCCTCCAAATTTAAACAATACTCTTCACTTGAAATATATCACTTAAAAGGACTTCAGAGTTTCACAATATTTGTTTCGCAATATGTTATGTATAACTACTGCATACAACTTATTTTAATTCAACATTTTATTTAATAATTTCCAACAGCAAAATTACCAATTTAACGTATTGATGCTGTTTTAAATTAAATCACTTCAAATCACCACAAGTTAATTTCTCAGGCGATCTCGCATTTAAAGCTCAACATGATTGCAATGTCAGCAGACGACTTGGACGCAGTCAGATTTGTTTCGCGTTTAAACATTTGCCGTCCGATTGGGAATCTCTATCGGATACTCGCAGTAGGAGTAGTAGTAGTAGTAGTTCTCGCAACAACAACAAAAACAGCAACAACAAGAAAATAAGCAAAATTGGAATGTAGTCAAGTAATTTTACTCGTACTTGACTGTGCTGTTAAACGACGGCGAGTATGTTTTATTTAATGTTGAACGTAAAACGGAAATAATTACTCGAAGCGTAAAGTAAGAGAACGTCGTGAGAGTTTGCTCTGACAGCTAATTAAACGAGTAAGCCACTTGGCTCCAAACATTTCGATAAATAATTGATTAAAATCGCGAAGAATAAAGGCAAATATGACTGGCAAATGTGATTTGACTCTGTCGCGAAAATCTTGACGCTGGTAAAAGTTAATATTGAATTTGGTTTTTTTTTTTAAGGACTAAAATGAAAAGCGCGGAAAGTTTGTTTTTGTGGTACACGAGAAGAAACCTGACTTTTATAAATCTGAAATGAAATGTTTATCAACTTTATATATTTATTGTTAATATATTGAGAGGCACTGAAATTAGTAAATAAATTTTAATCTGTCGTTTAATATGTCGCTTTAATTCCAATTTTGCAAGGGTTCACAAGAAAGATCACAAAGTATCATGCTGTAGCTCTCATCGCGACTTTGAAATGATTTATTCATACGTTTCTAAAACTGCTCGAAGTCTTTTCGCATTTCATCAAAGTTTTCTCTTTTGTTAGGAACACGTATTACCTCATGTTTGAAGCATTCTGGTTCGTAAATTACTTGACTGCCGGATACTGCATTTTTTATGGTAGTCTTTTAATTATGAGGCAAAAATTTATGCAAACTGAAAAGACAGGTTGATGAAAAGGATAGTCGGTAAAATTTAAAGTCATCGCCATAAATATAGTCCTCGCAAAAACTGCACAATATCAATCTAAATATTCTAAAGTGATTTAAATGCTGTGAAATATTTATTGCATTTAATTGATAGTACATCATCTGATTTGTGAATATTTCTAATCTTTTCTTTAAAACTTTCTTATGTTTAATAATTTTTAAGTTTAAAATCATCTTAATGCACATAAAATTTAGAAAGCTCAATTATTATATATTAATAATAATATTAATAATCTTTTGTATATAAAATTTTAACAATTTTAATATTACTACTCCAAATTTTTAAATATAAAATTTTTAAATTTTGATTACAATGTTTATTCATAAAAAAAAATTAAAATATTTTAGAGATACCCAATTGAAGTATAAAAATTTGAAATATACGATTTATTATATTTTAATAAATTATTTAATATTTTCGTGTATTTTTCTATTGTTTTAAGTATTAATAACTTATGACTTGAAAAAAAATATAACAAAAAAAACTTGAAAAATTGATTCTTGTGTAATCTCGATGAGGACATTGTTATTTGCCAATCTGACTTTTTGTCACGATCTCGCCGCCTGAAGGTTGAATTTGTCGACATTCAGTGCTTGCGCAGTTTTTCCGCATTTTCCTCGTGAAACGCGCGTCAAGATGCATTAGACGTCGCTACGTCGGATTCTTCGGGAAAGTTTTCGAGCGAGGCGTTTCCGTGGGGAATGCGAGGACGCGTCAACCAAATGAGATACGTCGTCCCCGCGTTTTTCTTTTTAAATTGAGGCAGCTGAGTTAATTTGTATATCGGCATCACGGCACTTTTAATACATATTTCATGAACCGAAAGAGCAGCCCAGTAGTAGTATGAACGGATTATTTCGAATGGGATTTAAGTAAAGGATTCCCGATGAGAGATAAATGAATAGATGAAAGCTGAAACAAAGAAACTCTTAAGATTTTTAGAAATTTGGAATCTTGAAATTTTAGAATGTGAATTTAAAAATGAATAGATATTTTCGGTGATTTAGAATTTTAAATTCGCAATACTATAAATAATATTTTTATGTAGCTCTAAGTTTAAAAATTATCTAAAATAAAATGTATAATGATAAATGTCAATAATATTTTTAAATATTACAAAATTTTAATAACAAATAACTAACTGAGATAATAAAGTGCAGATAAATGCAGAATTAAAAATTCTGCAGCATTCCATAAATTTTCGCGTCTTTACCAAATAATCACGTGTGAGGTGAATTATAGGAACAGTGTACACGAAGAATTAGACATGAAATGAAATCTTGTGCCGACACAGCAGATTTAATTAATTCTTAGATTAGTAGGTCAGCTTACGGAAGTAAAATACATGTCGCATTTCACGTCAGCAAAAACTCGTTGTTTGAATGCGACTTTGCTTGTTTGGCAACCGCGCAATTTGGCATTATACACTGCATAACATATTTTCCATTAGCGCGCGCAAATTTATTTTCCTCTATAGTGAAGAATACGTGTTTCAATATAAATTGTCATATCAAAATTACGTATACACACAGTATATCGTAAGTTCCAAGTTAATTCATTAATCATTAATTAAAATATTATATTTTAAATATTTAATCTTCTAATCTTTTTATGAGCTTCAAATATATTAAGAATCAGTGAAAAAATATATATATATGAGATACGTTTTACATATGCTCACTTGCAGATTTAGTGAGTAAAATGCTGTTTCAATCTTTATCAAAAGTTGTCGAATAAAAATTTTACAGTATTAAAACCGTTTCGTATATATATATATATATATATATATATATATATATATATATATATATATATATAATTACAAGATACTTTCAACGTTATTTCAGTGTTAAAAATTTTTTAAAGCATTTTTGCTTTACATGGTTTAGTGATATTTGATCAAAAGAAATCAAATATTCCAAGTTAAAACGTTATAAAAAAAAGGATATTCTTCTTTTATTTTGAACTGATTCACGATATATATAAAGTCTATAAAAATCAGAGAGGAACTGTCGAGATCGTTTTCCACTGAAAAAGAGAGCTGGAATCGTTTGAATAACAAGATATTTGATGCGCGCATCAAAGACAGCGATTATACGTGGATATCAATCATTCGCGAACGACTTGATTTGCACAACGTAACATAAGTAAAATCGTGCCGGTACACGGTTCGTTGATTCGCGCCGATGAGACCGCTGGGAACGATGAAAAGTCGCGAGAAAATCGAAGTATACGGGGTGCCAACACGTCGGTGAAAAGAGCAGAAAGGAAAGTTGGGATAGGAGTATCAACTCGATGCGGCTAACGTTTGTTTACGCGCGGAAGCTTTCGCGACAGAACGAGCTTTTTGCTTCGCTAGGTGTACCGAGTGTGAACGTCGAGTGTTACGTTAAATTTCAAAGAGAAAGAAATTAGTGGATTACTTTTCCACACGTGTATTATCACGGTTCA
Organism: Tetramorium bicarinatum; assembly: GCA_928718305.1. Classification (NCBI taxonomy): domain Eukaryota; kingdom Metazoa; phylum Arthropoda; class Insecta; order Hymenoptera; family Formicidae; genus Tetramorium; species Tetramorium bicarinatum. The sequence goes on from OV788324.1 coordinate 12,685,435, forward strand.
TACGGCTAATCTTTATTTCTAATTACGTTTCAACGTAAGTAAATTTCTATAGTTGAAACCTAAACTTTTCATAATTCCGTTTTACAATATTCTGCATCCAAGTGAGAGAAAATTATCTTTCACGTACGAATTTTTTGATCGATTTGAAATTGCATTTTTATGGAAATATTAGAAAAAATTATTACTTAAATCGTACAATTTTTAATTCCCAAAATTCAATTTTCAATTTCCATTTTCTTTCAACAACATTTAAATTATGAATTCCGTTTGAACGTATTAAAAATATGTTTAGAAATTCTATTTTCGGATGCACAAGTCATACGAAAGCAAAGCAAAATTGTCATTAAATGATTCATAAAATTTTGAGAGATCGTATCGTGATGTCAATAAAAAAGATGATATATAAGTTGTGGGATAAACTTGCGGCGTAAACGAGAATATGGGCTCTATGCGCCTAGTTTCAGCATATCATTTGAATAGTTAATGTCGTACATCACAAAAGCAAGACGACCAATCACGGTTGCAGTTTATACAAGGCGTAGTTTTATAACCCGTAAACCGTTCCCTTGACTACTTGCCAACCGGTGCTTGATAGAAAGACATTTCCGATCGACCCGACTAACACGTTACTCGACAACTTTTCGATTGCGTGAATCGTTTGATTTGTAATTCGTTGTAAAACAACATCATAAATTATACTTACCTTCAACATAGCTCTACATGTAAGTTACAAAAATAATTGAAATATTTCGAGGTATTTATTTATTTATAAAGCAGGGATATATTTTTAAAATGTCGATTTTTTTAACTCACAGTGATATGACAAATATTTTTATGACTGAATAGCTTCTAGATTGCGAAAACTTATTTCTAATTTTATTAAAACGTAAAGAAACATGTAATCTTTTTTTAAAGAAATGTCTTTTTATTTTTATGCATTAAGAAAATGCGAGAGAAAATAATATGACCTTCTTTGATATAATGAATCTAGTAGAAAATTTTAGACTCATTGTCTAAAAGCGACAATAATCCTAATACTATTATAATCCGAAAATACACGCATAAATTGATTTAATCGCATTATATAGTTTATTAATGGTGTCGCGTGGCGACTAATTATGGTATTTCGATCTTCGTAGTATCTCATGATAAATCTCATGCGACTATAAATTCTCTAATTTGTCCAATTGATGTATCCATGAGTAATCATTGAACAGGTTAATGAGTTTCTCCACGCAGCAATTGTCAAATGAAATGATAATAATGTGATGCAACTTTATGCAACATCAGTATGCGTCGCATACGTATTTTCATATGTAAAAATTAATCCATTTGAAGAATTTTAGTTTATTTTTCTGTGGAGGAGAAAGAATGAAATATGTGAGATATAAAATATCTAACATTTCGCGAAATAGTGGCTAAAATTCATGTTGCACGCGCAAATGCAAAGAGCTGAATAATTCACAAGTGTAATAATTTTCATTTAAAAACCGGGCATTTCAGAATTTTGGAAATGCCACTGAAGTCTTCAAAACGCTGGCTTTTATTTAGCTTTTAAAGAGGGAGAAAGAATTGAATGGTTACGTGAATCGTACGAGCGACAGGAACTTTGGCGCCGCGCCGTAGCGCATCGTCGCGCAACATGCAGCCAGCCCACAAAATAAAACCAAAAGTAACATTTAGAATGCAAATAAAATGTTTTTAATTACCGCGAATGCGCGGCGGCGGTGGCGGCGCCGCCGATCAATTATTTCGCGTTGCAGTTTTACTGCAAAACGAGCATTGCATCGCGCATATCACACGTTAAAGCACGCTGTCGTCGCGCGCATTCCGATCGATCATAAAGATTTCAATTCGCGGAGGTCGTGTACATTCTCTCAATTACAATTAGCCAACATTTGCAATAACAATACGCCGCGTTTATCGAATTCCTCTCGGCGGTATGCCGAGCCCCGTTCGTCGAAAGAGCTTTTTTCTTTTTCCGAGGTGCGCACTTCAGGCTATTCTGGGAGGAAATTATTTCGCGTCGCACATATACATTCACCGGCGGTTCTCTTTCTCGCGAGTTGTAATGGAATCTTCATTCGACATCGCAGCTTTTTAGTGCGCCACTAATTTTCCGCATAAGCGTATTCGAGCCCGCGCGCGAGATTGCTTAACATTTCATAAAGGAACATCGTAAACTCAAATTGCTTGTCTCTGAGTAAAGCCGAGTAATGTCGTTAATCGTATAATCACATAACTTTGCAACCAAATAATTTTATAATTTTTTATATTATAAAGCTTCAAAACATTTAAATTTGATATATTGAAAATTCTAAATGTTATCGTATTTCTTTCCTAGGTATTGAATTTTTAAATATTAATTGACGAAAACATTTAGTCATACAAACAGTTCCATTCTGAACTGGTCTATTCCATTTCATTTCTTATGATATGTACATATTATTATATTTGATATGAAAAAAATGATATTGATAAAATTAAGAAAGAAATACTAATTAAAGGCAAATAATACGAATAAAATTGAATTTTTTAATACTTTATTATAATTATATACTATAACATAATATATTGGTGTTTCTTTGTTGGTATGTTATTTAACGGAGAATATAAATCCAATTTGTTTATCAGCTGCGCTTGATATTCAACGGATGAATCATCTACTTCAGAGCTGTCATAAATATATTCGTTTTGAATACTCTCTGAATGTGTATCGCAATGGTGGAATATCGTTAAATACGACTTACCTGTATTCAAAAGACTCTTCCCTCTTCGAAGATGCATCGCACAAAAAAGAGTCTTGTCAAGTGATTGCAGGTCGCATCCACGTTCTATTTCCTTTGATCTTTCGTATCTCCTTGTTGCAGTCACTATGGCATCCGGTTCGCGGTTCTACTGAAATTCGATCGATTTTAAAGACTAGCTTTCCCTTTCTTTCTCTATCCCTCCTCCTCGCTCCCCCCCCCCTCTCTCGCAATTAAGTTAAGGCTTATAGTAATAATGGAATGGTTTTAAAGGGTAAAGGAATCTTCCGATGCAATAGCTCAATTGAAAAGATTTTAAACACCGTCACGTCTTTCGAAATGAACATCGTGCGGAAATAGCGGCTAAATCACACATGATCGAAAATTGAGATGTGAAATTTTTTATTCCGTTTTTTTCCCCCTATATAATATGCGAAGCTATACGGCGGCGCGGATTTCGAGCAGTTTTTCCACGCATTTCTAAAGATAAAATTCGAAGTTACCTCCATTTCTTTATTAGAAGAGATTAATTTTGGAGCGCAGCGCGGAAAAGGATAAGTACTAGTCGGAAATGGAATTGGGATTTATCCAGAATTACAGCGAGTATTATTTTATGACGCAGTAATGTTCGCGGCGTTTCGCGCGAAATTGATTTTCATTAATGGTACAAATGCCAACGTCAAAGCCCGATACATCATGCCGCAAAATGATACGAGGTGAAATTGTTGATGATTGACAATTAAAACTTTCTGCCTCATTAAGTGTTAATGACAGGTACTAATGACTTGAATATCGAGTCGACTTTTCTATAGCGAAATTTAGTATGGAAATATACGGGTTAATATCAATATAAAATATTAAAATTTATATATATATATATATATATATATATATATATATATATATATGATACATGCATTTATTTTTAATATTACGGAGAAACCTGTTTATTTATTCTTCTATTACCATTTGTAGTTATTGGTTGCGTAAGTTTTAACAAATTTTTTGCATCTTTCTGTGGCAACAAAATATAAAATTACGCTGATAATTAATATCTTTTCGATCGTAGCTAAAGTATAACGAATAATTTCGGACCCGAGTATTTCGGTATTCGAACAATGTCGTTTAATGCAATTTACGGCCCCTTTCTTCGAGTTCGACCTCTACATTAACCCTTGGACGCCGGACATACTTGCCATAGTTCGCAAATGGCAGAAACGGGTCAGATGCGACCCAATATGTCTGACAAGTTATCATTTCGGTTTTGTAATTGAATTCCCCAGATCTTCTTGCCAGTTAAAATTTTCTTGCCAAAAGGGTTAGTACGATGTTAACGCAAAGAACGTAGTTATTCCTTTTTTTAATTATTTATTGAAAAATATTTTAATTTATTAATAATAATTAATTAATAAGAAAAGAACATGATTATTTCGTTAAAATTATTAATAATAATAAATAAATATACAACTTTTGTGAAGAAAATATCTTTCTTGCAATAAAAAATATATTGCAAATGCATAAAAAATGATGACAAATGTTAAAATTGTCTATCGAAATTCTTTTCGATGAATGATTTGTAACGTAATTAATCTATATTAACCTGTAATCTATGCTTGTTGTATTATGTTCTCTTTTATAAATGAGATATACTTATAGTATTTATTTTTATTTCGTATTCGCTCAGTTTGTTTCGTATTCAACACTCTGTGTGCAGAACTATCACATTTTAAAATAAAATTATTTTGCAATTGTAACTTTTAACAGTTTTTGTTATTTAACTTCTCTTTTCAATAATGGCAACGCATGATTACGCGTTCCAACATTTTATCGTTGAGTTTACGAACTATACTGTTGATTTTAGATATTTTATCTGTAAAATGCAGGCTTATATATAAGAGGGATGGAGGCATCTAATTGTTATAAACCAAAGAAAAATTCGATAGAGACGCGTCGATATTTCACCGAGGATTCTTCGCTCTCGAAAATATTACTTCGTCTTAAGCCCAACCTCGCAATTAGCCGCGGTTCCGAGCAACAATAGAGTGCGTTTATTGGATTCCTTTCGGGCGCAATCATTCGGTCTCAAAAAGATTTCAAGCCCGCCTTCCTTCCGGCGAACATTCCAAAGAATCGAAAGAACTATTGCGAGGCGGAAGAGACGGTAGGGGAAAAGGATAAGGTTTATTGTTCGGTTCGACGGTAAAAAGCTTAATTAACTAATTAAATGTCTAAACGTTAAAATAAACAATGTTTTTAAGAACAATGTAAAAAGAATGTCGAAAAGAAAAAGGATGTATGTATTAATTGTAGAGACTACAAGATTAATTAATAAAAAATTAGACTCACTATTTTGTGTAAAATTCAAGCGGAAAGGAAGTACAACGCGATCGTTAATTTAAAATATAAAAATGAAAAACTTTTAACGAAATGCAAACCGAAGATATTCCTGTGAGGACATATGCCTGACTCTTGCTGAAACCGAATCTCACGGGCGTCTAATTTAGTCGGGGCCCAGCATTTTCCGCTCTGTATAAGGATTTTCTCCCGACGCCCGCGATGCCAGCCAGCGTCGCACTGGATTATTGTGCGGACGGAACGAGTATTGCACTGCAAATGACAATTTGTTAGAGTTCTCTGGGGCTTCCGCTACCCATCTCTCTCTCTCTCTTTCTCTCTTCGCCCTCCTCTATTTCTCGTTCTGTCTCTCTCTTTACCCAACCCCGAGATCCAGCATGCGCGCCACCACCACCGTCAGCTACCCTACAACCCCCCTCCCCTCCCCCCTACTTCCACTGGCACTGGAAATATTTCAGGAACAGCACTCGGCTCTTGGCACAGTACGTTTCGCGAAAAGAGGAAAATCGCGGGATGGTACGACCGCCGGCATTGGAATTGCATTCTTTTGTCTCGTTTCTGCATGTAGAACCGCCGCGTGAAAGATTCGTGGATGAGTGGTTGTAAGTCGAAGACGAGGGGCGGGGAGGAGGGAAGACAAGGAGACAATGGTTGGAGGATGAGACATTAATACAGGATGGGGCAATATGATAAGGGCGTATTTTAAGGTTCGATGAGCATCGCTTTTCCTTGTTCGCCTTGTGCCGCCCGTATATACCACATTCCTCCCCTTGCCCTCTCAATATCGTCGGGTGCAATTGATCGTGAGCCATTTTATACGTCGGGGCGGTAAAAATGTCGCGTTTCCTTTTTTCCTCCCCTTTCCTCCCTACGTACGGGTGAACCGCCGCAACTTGATTCTGCTGGAGCAAAACGATTTTTCGTGTTGAGAATGGGGTTACAACTTATTACAAGTCGATCTAACGTACAACGCTTACAACCGTGGTCTATCGAAGCGAGTATCCGTTCTGCGATTTTGTCTTTTTACAATTTTGTACAACAGCGAATTCCACTTCTCCGGATAATTTACGTTATAATGGATGAATTCATTCATATGTACATTGGACGTATCATTTTTATGACTTTCACAGCTGTAGTTAATATGAATTTTATAGATTTGATATTTACAAAGTGTAGTAATTATTACACTTTTGTCACGAAACATACGTAATTCGATTATCCCAGTTCAGTTAAATTGAATGTATTTTTGTTTCATTGTTCATAATGCGGCATTTTTATGGCGATATACTTTTTAGCTTGATATTCTTATTTATTATTTTTACTTTTTCTCGATTGAAAGTCTCTGATTAATGCGTAGCGTTGCTAACAACAAATAAATTCTTTCGCGAATAAATTCTGTTCTCACTCCTTCGCCGACTTTATCCACTCCGATTTCATTTGTTACGCGTGAAATCGAGCATAAGGATTCTTAATGTACTACCTTGACCAGTCGTTTCGTTTGCCGGATTAACCGAAGGTAATGCTCCTAGTCAGCCGCCAGGATAGAATCGTACATTTACGAACTTTAGTTCGCTTCTGTTCTTACGAAGTCCATAAATTGTGCAATAAGATTAGTGAATTTTCTAAAAAGAGTATTATCTCTTTGTACATTATGCTTTATATTTAATTCAACTTAAAAAAGATTATTTTTTAACTTAAAAAGATTATTTTTTGCGTTATTAATATAAAAAATAAATGTAATTTCGCGCATAACAACATGGGATAGAATTTAAGCTGTTTATATATGCTTACTAAAATTATATTTAACAAACAACATAAAATAGTCACAATTTAACAATAAAAAAAATAGTAGCAATTTCGAATAATATTATAACATAAAGTACAAAATTTCGAAATTATTCTATAGTTTTAGACTATTTTTGTTTTTACATTTCATTTTTACATTCATATTTAGTGTCTAAATTAAGTCGTAATTGTAACTATTTGTTTATTTAGTGGAACATTTGAAGGAATTTGAAGTAAAAATGGAAAAAAGAAACTGTAGCATAACAAATATACATATATACATATATATATTTCAGAATTTCAATTACTGCACACTTGCCGTTGCGACGGATTAAATTTAAGATACCCGTTTATCTCTGAATTGGAGAATTCACTACCGTTACTTATCTGAAGTAAGAGAGTAACATCATTTCATCCAAAGATCAAGTTTTGCCAGTAAATTAGGAGCCATAGCATCGTCTAGCGTATTAACAAACGCGAGATCGTAGGAGTATACGTATTCGTATATGTGAGTTATACGTACGGACAGGTTCCCGTAACCGTGTGAGCGCATTTCCGGTGCAGGATGCGGAGTACATAAAGAGCAGAGGCATGATAATACACGGTATCTTAGAGAAGGGAGTCGCTGAGCTGCGCATACGAGCGAGCTGACCCCTTGTTGCAAACCGCGATTCCCGTTTCACCCTTTGACCTGTGCGCGCGCTAAGGTGTAATAATCTGAAAGGCCTTTCGCGGTACGTTACCCTCACAGATAGGGACGAATCGGCGAACCCCAAGAATTTTATTCCGCCCTCACCCTTTGATTGCGCCATTTTCTGCAAAGATTAATATCCTCGCGAGTCTCTGGATTTATAAATGTCTCGCTCGATCGCGAACTTGAATGAGATAACGACTCTAGAAATAAAACGGTGGCCCTAAAATTGTTAGAAAATAATTCTCTTCCTCTTTAAAGAGAAGACAGTTACTGCAAGATTAATATGCAAGATTGTAGAGTTTCGAATTGCGAGCGATTGAGAAACACTGATATGGAAATTATGAATTAAAAAAATTATTCTCTACTTGTTAGAATTATATTTTTAATATTTTTTAAATCTCTCACTTTATTTTTCTTTTTCCTCTTCCTTTTATATAAAGCAAACTGCTATTTTATTACGGTCATATCTCATTTAGATTGCGGTGCATTTAATTTGAATTTATATACATTTAAAAATAAAAGCATAACGTTATTGTTAATGATTTAGTAAAGGTTTTACTGCCTAAATCAAGTTATAAATTATAATTTATTGTCATGTAAAACTAATTAAAAAGATACTAATAATTTTTTGCCATTTCAATCAATAGAGATACAGTCTATAATGTATATAATTCCCGGCAGAGTACATGCAATTAAAAAGACTTTATAATTTTCAAGAGAACATTTCGTTCCCATCGTTTATCTGCAGAATTGTAGGTGTTCGCGGATGTAACTTTGCTAACTGGCGGCGAAATACAAAACGGTAGATCGATTCATTGGTTGAAATTTGAATGCACTCTGTGGATGCTTGTTGCTGATCCTTTGTGCGGTTCACAGTCATATATAACTTCGCTGCGCAAATAATTATTACATATCGCAACTGTGCAGCACGCCGAACAAACGCCAGGTTCCAGGGACAACACGTATATATGTTGAAATAAAATTTTGATGGCCATAGATTACAACCTGCAACAATACATATAATGATGTCGTTCGCATTTGCGTTTAATTCTTTAATTAACTGTTAACAACTCTATATTTATTGAGAAAATCAAAATATGCCCGTGAATTGGAATAATGAGTATTGAATATCTCTAGAAAACTATACATATATGTGAATGTAATAAATGAAGGAAAAGTAAAGAGTGTTCAGTTAATGCGTGCTTTGCATTTCGCTCAAACGGATGGCAAAAGGGCTCAAATTTCATGTTTTGATATATTTTTCGCTTTGCTATTGCATCAATAGCGAATGTTTATTTAATAGACAGAATAAAAAGATTTATAATTTGACGCTATGTGACTGTTTATAGTAGTTATCCCTGCATGTGAGCTTGGCGTTTGGTGAATCGAGATATTACGATCTAGATTAAATTTTATCGTAAATGATTTTTTTGCTGTCGATAACAATCCATTGGAGCTATAGCGAATGTGAAAAAACTATCAAACAAATAAATGGTTTCACATCCGGATTTGGGGATAAAAGCCAAATACTGTTCGGTATTAAAAAGATATTATAAACTTTCCTATTTTTACCTTTTTTTTTATTATTTATCTTGAATGGCATTATCAGACTTCTTTTGATATAGCGTGTTTATAATTTGCTTTCATGTGCACGGAACATTTGTTTATTTTAATATCTGTCTCAAAATGACATATTAATAGTACTTTTATCGCATTTTTGTCAAAATTTATTATATTATTTTATCTTATTTAAATAATTAATAAAAAAATGTCATTCCATTTTTATAGTTACAATTACTATATCATAACTGCAAACACCAGATATACTTATTACGTGACTGGTTCTTGCAAGTTAAAGCGATAAATTCATTATATCCTGTTTTTATCGAATAATATTTATACGTCACAATTATATATATATATATATATATATATATATATATATATATATATATATAAAATTCTGTGAACACTAAGTTATTCATGTTTATTAACTTGAATTTGTTTGTCTTTCATATCTAAAATTTTAATTAATTTTAGTTATTTACCTGCGGAAATTGATTAATATCAAAGGGATTGGTGTTGACGGTTCAATTTAAAAAACTTTGACCTGTCATTTTGATGAGTATCGTAAAGTACCTAATTTTTTTAATATACTAAAAGTCATAATGTTAATTTAGTAGAAATCACAAAATAAACTTCTCTGTTTCTATTATAATTCCTATTATGAAAAAATTATGAGCACAGTCTTTTTAATGGTTTAATACTAAATAAAAAAAAGCGTTTATTTCGTTTGCCTATCAAAGAGATCTTTTAATTTACTCTTAACGTTAAACGGATGCAACAATTTTGTGAAAAAATTGTTATTCGCGGCCGAACGAGTTAAGAATGTTATCGAAAACAATTTCTTTTGACGAATATCGGTGTAACGAGCGACCGCTTATGACTTGGCCGCCATTACAAAGATTGAATGCAACAACATCCCGGATTTAATTTGAGCGAGCACGAACTTTCACCGAGCACTGCGGATCTTTCTTCCGCGAAATTGAAAAGTCAGCCAACCAATGCGGTTCGGAACTTTGGCGGATTCGGCGGTTCTCTAATTATAGTGGTCGTTAGTTTCAGCGAATCCGACGTTGATTTCATTTCTAACTTTTGTCGCCGTACTTTTTCGTATCTGACCTTATCCCCGGCCGCCCTTCAATCTTTCTCATCGTGTCTTCATTTCAGCTCCTCGAAGCTTCACGGTATTCTTTCCAGCTTGTATAAGCCATATTTTCTCTCAAAGATTTCTCGCAAGCCGTTATAAAAATTAAATTCTTAAATCCTTTTCATATAATTTTTTTGATAAAAAAATGTTTTTTACATTCGGTTGCTAATAATCAAAGCGTTTTCTTAATAAGTAATGATTGCATGATTTTATATTACATAATTTATAATATATAATATTGTTTTAAATGATGCTTGAAAATGCTTGAAATAGATATCTTATATGAAATATAGTTTTCCACTACGTTTATTATTAAAAAATCTGATAAATATTGCAAAAAATATAATAAGTTAATCAAATTAAACAAATAGTAATACTATCCGGTACTAATAATTGTTGGAAATATAGTTCAATCGATAAAATATAACAGCGGAAATTATGAAAAATAAAAGCTGAAAAAGAAATAAGAAACAAAATTGCTCGCGTTTTAATTAAACCATACGATCGCGAGTAGATTAAGTTCTTGAACATTTTTTATTGAAAGCAGAACAGTAGCTTATGAGAAAACAGGAAAATATTCATTAAAGTGCGTCAATTCTGATTATTGTGAAATAATGTTTTACACTGAAAAAAAAGAGAGAGAAGGTCCATTTGTTCGACACGTCGCCGATTTCGTCCTACTGGCAGGTGTGTCACATTCGACGATAAATCCACATTTAATTTAAATATAAATTGAAGTAATTTCCAACGGTCGCGCCGTCGGTTGGCGGGGTGTATCGACGTTGGCGAACAGACATTTTTCGACAGTAAACGCGTTCGCGACCGGGATAGTAATGGACCCGGAGAAGTTTGAATTCGACGTCCCTGTACGGCAAGTTTCGGCAACGAGTTAAATACACTTTCGCGATAGTTTACCGTGCGCCACCGCCGCCGCTAGCTGCGCGTTCGCGATGCACCCCCGTGCCGCTGCTATGCATGCAACGCGCGATGCATCGCGGCGTCTTCGTGACGGTATGTAGCGCGAGTAAGTCGAAAACTCCGCCTAAAGATTTCCAGGGGGAGGCCTCCGGGGCGAACTTTATCCTTCAAGCGCTTTCGCAGCAGCCGAATCGCGATTCTACTGGTGGTGCACACGTCCTGACATCACGCAGCTTCCTTTCTCGTTTCACAATCAGGCACGAGAGTTGTCTTAACATCTTCTTTCGGTCCCCTCCTTGTCTTGATTGACAATCATATCAAGGTCCCTTGCGAGTCAGGGAAATCAAATCGGGAAAAATCCGATACGCGATAGACTCTTATCATTTTAGATTGAATAACGCAAATTGAAAATTATTGTGTACAAACTATTTGATGATTATATGATTAAATATGCAGAAATTTGTCACGTAAATAATTATTTAAGAAATAGAAACATATTAGGATTCTGTTTGACGTTTTGTATGTGTGTGTATTCGTGTAATGTAATTTCGAAGAATCTTAGAAATGTTTAGCAATTGGCAACTGGAAATGAATCCTATATCGAAATCTTACGTAAAATCGAAGCCAGAGTGTAATGAAAATAAGTTGCCTCACAGCAAACCGCAGAGCCTGGATTACGTCCGCATAAAGTTTTGTTAAGTGTTTGGTGAGATTATCGAGAAACCTTTTAACGCGTATTACATCCAATTAACAAAGTAGTGAAATCAATTTAAATATACCACCTAATTAGAAAAACTAAAGAATATAGAACCAATTAACACTAATTAGGATTTAAGAAATGTATTATTGTCCGTCATAGTAATGTTTACAAATTTACAAGTTGAAAGAAGGAAAAAAATAATTGCATAAAGATCTAATACATTTTATATAATACCTTTATAATGCTTTAAATATTTTTAATAAAAATATACAAAAATAATTGTTTAAAGCACAACTTCATTTTTTTTAAATAAAAAAGTACATGAAAAATTTTTTATATCTACAATACGATCTTTAAATCGTGAAGACACATGGCTGAATAATATAATGCAAAAATTATGTATAGATTTGAATACGGAATATCGATGACAAAGTCATTACGCTGTCATTATGAAAGCATTTAATTGAGCAAAACATTACGTATAAAGCCAATTGATTCCGGATACAGAATATCGATTTTCAAGCGAGAATTTCTCCATGTTGCAAAATGCGTCAGTGTTAATTGCGGCAATAAATTAATTTCTAGTAGTTTGCTGTTCATTCGAAACGAGAAGCTTGGCAATGAACGCGACGAAGTCGCGAACTTGAGATATGAAGGAACGCTCTCGGAGCGCAGTCTTATTCATTTTACAAGTTTCTACAAGATTGGCATATGAATTTTTAATTATATTAAACATCACTAATAAAGTGTGTGTTCTGCCATCTTAGTAGTATTAGTAGAAAAGGATACTGAGGCTGAAATATTCTTTCATGTATTTCATGTTTCATACAAATTATTACTTTTATTAATTATGAAAAATATAATAATTTTATACGACTTTGATTCTTTAACGAGCGAGATCGATAGCTTTTTAATGATAATCTCTTTAAAACGATGATTCAAACATGAAGGATGGACGATAAATTCTTCTCCGACTGTTTTATGATGTGATATAATTGTCTCTCCTGTAAGAAGACGACATCGATTTAGAAACAATTGGAAATGTCAGACGTCAAGGAATAAAAAAGGGAATCAAGATAATGCTGGCTGACAGAGTACTGTTTTATCGATTCTTAGTGCCATTATCCACTAGCAAGCTTGGAACGAGAGATTTGAAAGAATTATGACAGAAGTAATATTTTATTGAATCTACATGTCTATCAAGATTACTGAAAATTTTATAATACATGAAAAAGAAAGTATGGAAAAATAATATTAAATTGCAGACTACTTATATCACAAACGAATTTTTCGACATTTGAGTTGATGAATTGAGAGAGAAAATTAAGTATAAAATACGATAAAATAAAAATTTTAAAGTATAAAATACCAAAGAAATTATAAAAAACGTTACTATTTCTTAAATTTTTATAATAAAATGTTATATAACGTAATTCGATATTTTTAAATTTTATGATAAGATTAAATATAAACAAAAATTAAATGAAATATCGTTTCTTATATTTTTTAATTGGCGCAAAGTATATTATTTGAACTAAGTTTTTGATATTCTAACATGTGCATGACTAATCAATGTTTACAAAGCATCTAAAAAATGTTCAATACGAGAAACAACAGTCTAAAATCAAATTGAACAAACAAATATTTCCATCTATCATAAATGTTATTTTTAAACCAATACAATTTTTCGTTCGTTAGCGGGTGTAATTTGTTCTCGCAACAATCAAGAATTCCGAGAATTTCGTGGCGCGTAGTTTGCCATGCAGTTTCGACCATTGTTATGATGATCCAAGCTGGCAGCTACAGAGAACCGCGATGCAAATTGCAAGAAAAAGAGACACACACGATGAGAAGTTATTGGCGAATAAAACCAGTTGAGTGGCTTTATCGGGTCTCTCATCGATCTTAGTACCACATCAATGACCGCACTAAAGAAATCAAAACAAAAGAAAAAACGGGAGAGCAAATATTTAAGTTCAAGAAACCTTCGATGATTCCCCGGTGCATTGCGCGATTTATCAATAGATTAACTTATAGTAATTACAGAATAGTATACAAAGTTTGTGATATATTGCAAATGCTGCCCGTTATACAACGTTAATGAGATTTATTTCATACACTGTTCCTTTAATTATAGCAAACTTTGAAATCAGACTGTTGTAAGAATTTCTCAAGTTTTTATATTTCCACAAAATTACCGTAATTTAAAAAATTGTAAATATTTTGTAAGAACTAAAATATACTTTTGTAAAAGAATCATGTCGTTTCAACGTAATGTATAATATTTAACTATCAAAAGAAACATCTACTTTATGAGTTGTGTTCCATAAAATTGAAACTTTTCGAATAAATAAATTTTCGGTATTTTATTTGCAATCATCTACTATAAGTACCAATTTTCTTGCTTGCCAATATTTATTTGTCAAAATAAAAATAAAAAGAGAAATTTATTGGAGTAAAAACAATTAATAATAATTAAGAATAAACAATTAACAGCAATAAATATCAATAAAGCTTATATCTTTATACTCGGATACAATATTACGTATGTTGATAATTTAATATTAAAATTTTTTTACATATGCGTAGAATTAAAATTGTAAAAAATTATAAATTTTATTCTCTCTCTCTCTCTCTCTCTCTCTCTCTCGTTTTTGAAAAAAAAAATAATTTGGGATATGACAGTTCTTATGCCGTTCGTTTTTTTGAATAATTTCATATTTTAATTTCATAGTTGACCATTGTATAATGCTTAATAGTTCGCGAAACTTGAAAAACCGTTTGTTGCCATTATAAATCGCATTCTGGATTGGACATGGATGGCCGAGGAGATGTATTGGTACCTGTAACGTCGATATCGAGGCCGTTGTAAGCGGTGATATAGTGTTGTAACGTTGACCACGGAACCGCATTGAACCCCATAATGGACGTCTAATCGCATTGCAATATGCTAATGAACTCTTGTATTTCGATAAAAGAATCCTACGAGTAATTCGTCGCATAAGACATGTATAGTTAACTCGTTTACAAATCGATCGTGACATACATATTTTTTTTATAAATAATTCCTTTTCTTGAGAATGAAAATAAATGATAAATATTGATATAATACTGATAGGCTGATAACATTGGAAATATTATAATAAAGACATCTATAGTGTCATTTCATAAAAGAAAAATTAAATATAGTAAAAGTTTCGGAGATATTCATTTAAAATGAATATCTTACCTGAATTTTTTCAATTTTTCAATTCAGCAAACATTTTGTTTTTTTGTATCTATTTAAAAAATCAATTTTATTATATAAATCAATCTGAACAACTTGTACATAGATGACAATGATAAGAACATTATTCTTGGACGCGAACTGAACATTGGTATTGCTTTCGAATAATTACATTAGATGCAAAATACACACAGCTACACAATAAATTTGATTGAACTTAAGTTTAACACACCGAGAGAATACAGATTTTTATTGAAAATATTAAGATTAATCCAAAAATAAAGAGGTTTTATTATCGGAACGCTCCAAAAACGCACTTCGGTTTTTACATGACACGTCGCGAAAAAAAATGATTCTTCAAAAGCGGATCGCCCGTTGCTGTTGCAACATTTTACAATAAACTCGTAAAAAATTTTTGAGCAAGCTACGATTTTATGTTTTTTCTACTGCGAGAAATAGAGATATTCGTATCTTTTTTTATGTGTATTCTTGTTTCGGGGGTCGGATCTCATCGGCTTTTTAAATACCGGAACTGTAGGTTTACGAAGAAAGCGAGAAATGGCCAACAAAATATTTATATTGAAAATACAGAAAATATCAATGTGTTGTCGGAGTGGAGAGAAAATAGGAAATCAGGGATTACTCGATGCTATGACGTAAACATCTGCATAATAACCATATTACTGGAAAGATTGATTCAAATCACGCTTTGCACGATAAATATTTTTTAAGTCGTTTGCCCATTAAATATTCTGGTAGTCAAAGATCGGATTTATCCCGCTCGAATATTCTTGCAAAAATGCCCCAGTAAATATTCGCGTGCGCAGGAAGGTAAGAAAACGGTGGAAAGAGGGAGAGAGAGAGAGAGAGGCAGGGAATTCTGTTCTGCATTCATAATTTTCCTGAAATTAAGACCGCGTCGCGACAGTCGCGTCTCAAATTGTCAAGATTCTTCTACGTGCTGCTCTTTAATCACACCTGAGCGGAGATGCTAGCGGGAATCCTATTGCGCTGCCGTAACAATGGCCCAGAGTGATAATAATAAATATTCCGGGAGATATCGTACGCTCGCGCGCGTTATCCGCCGAGTTACGAAGCGCAATTTTTTATTTTAATTACGGGAACAAGCGTTACCGCCCGCTGGGTTTCATTAGAAATTCGCTCCATTAAACCGACTGCGCGCGCTTCCTTTCTACAACCAAGTTGCAGTTGTGTACGCTCGATCGTTCTGTAAATTACTAATAACAACTGCTTGAGTAATATACAAACTACGTATACATATGTACGTTTATGTTATATATAAATATATATGTCTTTCTTAATAGCAATTATTTTTATTTGGGAAAATTAGTTTTTACAAGTACCTTCATCATACAGAAAAATACTCCTGAGCAATATTGTGATTAAGATAAAATCTGTTAGAATTTATCTTAATCATAACATTGTCGGGATATTTCTTTTATATGATGAAGGTATGTAACGTAAGATATAATTTGTTGTTAAAATATCATTTCATGTAGAAATCATAATAGAATTGATTGCATTAACGTCACTTGAATTAAAAAAATTGAGGACTCTACGCACCTTGATTCTGTGCAAACATACCGCATAATCCATTTATATCGTGCCGACGTTCGCTCGACGTGGCCAAAACAATTCGTTACACTTGAAATCAATTAGCGCGAAGTGCTGGTAAGTGGGTGAAAGGTCTTACGGTTTCAAAGCGGCAGAGAGAAAGAGAAAGAGAGAGAGAAAGAAGGATGTAGAGAGTCGCTTGCAGTTTGAGAAATGACTCTAGCATTGCGTGGTCCATCTTCCTTTCTTTGTCTTTTTCCTTTTCTGTTACGCGCTTCGCTCTCTTTTCGCATTTTCACTATTCGCTGTATCTCTGCTTCTGTATCCATTTTTGTTTCTATGTTTCATCCCATCTTTCCTTCGTCCGCTTCTCTGTCTTTCCGTGCGCCTATAGTATGTTTGTCTCCTATCTTTCTCTCTCTCTCTCTTTTCTGTCCTTTTCAACTAATGGAAGCTCACGCGAGAAGATTAAACGCGGTTAGAAGATGTAACCTTACGGCACTTTTGCGGTGAGAGACCGCAACTAAATCGCAGTAACTACATTTGCGAGCACTTATTGTGTTTTTCGGTTCTCACTTGCGCCTCGCCGATGCTGTTTGCACAGCACGAGAAATGGACAAGGCTGTCTTCGTTGGATTTTATGGAGTTTCGACGATCCCATTTCGCTCGACCTCGCGCTTGTTTTAAGTGCTTTGTTTTCTCTCTTGACATAGAAATATTTCCAACAAATTAAAGTCAATTTTTTATTATTTTATGGAAATTTAAATTTTTAACAAAAAATTTATACAACAGATCTTAGAATAGTAATATTGATAATAATTCTCTAAACATAGGCAATTGTAAAATAGTAGCAATATAATAAAAGTCTTAAGAAATAGAATCTCTCTCTCTCTCTCTCTCATAATCTTTTTAGTCCGAAAAATTTTAGTTTTTAAATGGCTTAAAATATTTAAAAATTTTTGAACGTTAAATGAAAAATTCTGTAAAAATATTTGCTATTTTTTGCTAGTTTTTCGGAGGTGCAACATTGAAACGAATAGAAAATAATGAAAAAAATTAAATTACCACTCCTAAAATCAGCTTTTTTTACACAAAATTCGTGCAAAATGACATTAGAATAGCCGGGAAAAAGATGTTGCGTTTTCGCAATATCAAAATCAGATTAATGTTGACGAAGCGGAAAGCACGCCGTGCCGATGCGCCAACGTGAGGACGAATATTTTGGCATCACGTGTGCAGGGATATAAACATGCTCTAAGAGTGGAATCCATGAGTATCCTGTACGCACGTTTTCGGAAGTTAAACAACGCGTGGAATTACGGCGCGGAATGCGATATCCGGAGCAGCGCAGCCTCATTAGCGCATTACTGCAATTAGATGTCTATTACAGATCAGCGCGATCAACGCCCACGCTCTCGCAATACGTACACGCATACATGGACGATTGTACGGGCGATCGATGACTTCGTGAAGGGAAATATTTCGCGGCATGCGTTCGTCGGTATGCGCGAATATGCGTCAATATGGATGCGATATACGCCGGCATGCGCGGGCATAATACGTCGACAAATGCTCGCGAATGTGTACGCCGGACAAGAGCGATCTGTGACAAACGCGACGAAACGGCTCTCGGGCCCTTTGAAAGTATGTTTTTATGGTCACACCTTGTGCCAAGGGCGAGGAATGGACATGAATTTGTTATGTATTCTAGGCACGTATCCCGCGAGAGTACTAAACCAATACGCGTGATTTTAAGCGGATCGAATGGTTTAAGAATTCAGCGGCTCTAATGCGGGCTGGGCGACAGATTTGCTTTATACACTTTTGTGATAATTATTTATGATCCAGCAGAAACGAACTTGATGTATTAAGATACTGCATTTAAGGGATGCCACACACAAATTAACTAAATTTATAAATTGGAATTTTGATAATAATTATCAGTAAAAAATATTGAGAGGGAAAATGTTAAACATCTAATACTAATAATTAAACCTCTGATTATATAATATTATAATATTAATCCTAACATAATTAAATCTCTGATTAATAATTATCTTAATAATCGTGTATAATTATTAATGCAATAATTGTTCACGTTGGAAAGAATTAATAGTTAGGTTATTCTATAATTTAATAACAATACACAATTACTTCTCGCAGCAAGAATAATGTGCATTATAGTCTATACATCTTTAATGACAATCCTGCTTTCTGAAGACACGTTGTAACGACGTTCTTCATTTTGCTAAGTTAAGAATTCTAACTAACTTTAGGTTTCCGCTAAGTTAAGGCAAGAGTACGTAAAAGCTCGACTCAACTACTCAAGTTTCATTCTTGCCATGTATTTTTAAAACTACAGCACACGGCGAAACATTTGCAACTTTCATGCATTATGTACTTTTTCGGTACTACATACTAAAACAGAAATTTTGCACAGCAATATTTTTTTATAAAAATACAATTTGGGATTATCAAAAATTGATGTAAATAAAATGCTTTTAGCGTAATCGAATGGAAAACACAAAAGTAATGCAATTTTGCAATTATGTTATATCATGATCTTTTTCAGAGAAAAATTAATTTTTCATGTTTTTTTTTCTTTCGATTAACTCGCAATTATTAGATTATCAAATAACTTGATAACGATCCGAATAAAAAACCGTTTGTATAAATTTAAAATAGCACATTTCCATGTATTTTAGCCGATTTTAGCTATTGTAAGAATATCATGTATTTTTCCAAGATTGTAATAATTATCTTTCTTCACGCTTATATATGTATATATGTATATATATATATATATATATATATATATATATATATGCACGCGTGGAGCAAAAATCATAAACATATAGCGTCGTGGAATTTAGTGAGACAATATTAACCATTATCTGCCACCAGTCGTGACATGTAGCTTGGCGTTTTAAACGAGCAAATTGTTTGTCCGTTTTGTAATAAAGTTTGCGCGCGAAATAGCCTCGCAAATTTTCCATCAGCGCCATTTTCGAGACTGTTGGAAACGGAACGATACTTTTAGGCATTACGATACGGGACAATCGTGCTGGCAGGTTGACAGCGAATAAATCGACGTCGAAATGTTTTCGATATGTAACGGAGAACACGAAACATTTTAAGCGAGAGAGGAGGCGACGTTGCTGCATTCTGGCATGAGCATGCACGCGCGTTTTGACGAATTTATGTCGCAATCAATTAAATTGATGTTTCGCATCTTGCGTAATCTCGTAATATTGCGACAGAACATTTAACTCGCCGCGAAGCATCAACGTCGCTTTAGTTGTTAGTTCGTTCTAGTCCGTTTTTTAAATTATTCTGTTAGACACGCGGATTTCGCAACTCGATTTTGGGTAAACGTCGATGAAAATTCGTTTTATGTCCTGCGATATTCCTGTTTTACGAAATACTCGCTCTCGATCTTGTTTTACTTTTGATAAAATAAATTCGTTTCGTCCGTTGCATGATCCATTTTTTTAACGATATCTGCAGAAAGCGAATTGAATTCTTCATTTTCTTTTTTAATAAATATTGTATATCAAATTGCTAAAAAATAAAAATATACTAGTACTATATTCTAGAGTACCATTTATTCTGATTACAGTAATAATTTTTATAAAAAACGATTACATTTGTAACTACTCTTGTTGCAATTATTCATCTTACGAAATGTCCAACAGTGTGCATATCACGCTTCCGCGGAAGGAAATAATTACATTCGCTCCTAATAGAAAATTCTCTGCCGTGCGACAAGATATGCTTCTTCATATCCTTTTTCGACCGTGTTAATAGCGCGACATATCGCCATCCTTATAGTATGTCGGGACATGCTTAGCCGCGACCGAGCCGCGAAATCGATCTACGACAGCTGCCGCCTGTAAAAAGGTAGAGATCGTCTCGAGAAGAAGAGCGGAAGTTTTCGACATTTTCTTTCGGTCGAGGCGATCGTTAAGCTCGGAGGCGGCGCTAATGCCGGTGCCGGCCGTGTCGGGGAAAGGAAAACTGCATTCCCGTGCGCCGCGCTTAATTTGCACCGTTTACCTCTCAGGCTGCTCGTTTTTTTTTTTCGCTGTCCCGCACGAACGCCTCTTGTTCTCCCTTTCTCTCTCTCTCTCTCTCTCTCTCTCTCTCTCTCTCTCTTTCTCTCTCGCTTTCTTTATGTTGGCGCGGCTCGTGAACTTAGGCACCGGGAAAACTTAATCCTCCTCACCCTTTTCGCATCACGCTGCTTCTCCCCGCCGTTTGCCAGCGGCTTCCTCTGGATTTATTTCAGGTAAACTTGTTGGCCGATAAATATTTTCTTGTACCAAATTACCTCCGTCGCAGACGTCGTATAATGCAAAATGCTGCGTTAATAGCCTCATAGCCCTGTGTTTTCTTATACTTTAGTCAAATCTGGATGCACTTTCGGTCGTGCTATTATTGGATAAATTTTGAATTTCAAGATAAACCGTAAACGGCAGATGGCTATTAAACTTTTATTCGCAGGATGCAAATAGAATATTCTCAGGCGCATCGAAATGTATTCCGCGAATTCTATTTTCCTAAATGCGTCTATATACATTAATAATTTATTTGCATAGTTTTAAAAGATAATTTATCAAACATTTATAATTAAGAAGATTCATTTTACAGCAATGATGAAGTTATGAATGTGTTGTTTGAAGATCAAAAAGAGATTTATAAATTACGGAAGAGTATATAATTAATAAATTATACGTATTCAAATCTTTTGTTACATTAACTGTGCCTGTTTGGCTTTATCGTGTGCGAAACGCCGTGCCAGAGGTCAATGCACGAGGAATGCTGAATCAAATGGTAAAACAATTCGAAATTATCCCTTAGGACGTGCACATTGCGCGGTCAATTTATTAGTGCTTTCACGAGCTGTGTGTAAAATGCGCATTTCGTGGCGGATACGTGTCGTTGTATATCCATTTGGAGCTGGTTGTAGAACTGTTCAACGAACGCGTTTACTTCGATGTAGTGTTAATTGCCACATAGGGGTATATGTGATATATATAGGTTGCCGGTGCGCGATCATGTGATGCGCTTAGACTTCACCTTCAATTATCGACGCGCAGAATTCGCGAGAAAGCTCCAACAGGCAAGCTTACGGTGCGTCGAAAACGCCTCTATCTTTAGCCGCTCTCTCGCTCGCGTTATGACGCCGTAACTGTCGTTATAGTAACGGTGATTTCTCCCAAATTTGATGAGCTCTCGCAGAATGCAGGATTGCATATTGAAAAGCTATTAATTGGACGAAAGTCTACAAAAACAGATATTACGTTACGTTATCTTTATAGCCAACGTTTGAGTTTGTCTAACAAAAACGTCGATGCTTAAATAAAGTGATCTAAAAAGCATTATTATTTTATTTCTTTAAAAATGTAGATTCGTTACATTTATAAAAAAAAATATTAAATTATAGTAAATTACACGTCTTATTTTGTAAATTAAAATAATTGTATTTTACGAGATATAATATAAATTATTAAATATTATTAAATAATTAAAGATTTAGATACATACAATTTAAATAATAATATAAATAATAAATTAATACGTAATAATATACGTATTAAAAATAAATGTATAAATGTTTATTGTATACATATATAATAAAATGTGTAAGCCATATTTAATGTAGTTACATGATTTTACATTGTAATTAATTGATGCTTGTAGCCAAATAAAACCCTTGAGCCAAACAAAATAGTCATGGCAATGACATGATTCTCATAAAAAGATTTTTCCAATCGCGCTACTTTCATAAAAGGGACAGATATCTCCAGAATGTCGAACAGATAGCGAACAAAAGGCATTTCTATAGAGCTATTAAACGTCCATCACATATTCGACATGTATGTTCATTGCATGGTCATAAATTATCGGGGTAATTCCTGAATAATCGCTTATTTCACGCGGCCATTTTCAGAGCACGAGGAGCGTGCTGTGGCTCACTTAATTTACATAATTCACTTACAGCTTGCGAAATATAAATCCCCAATAATTACGTCAATATGGCTGACATAATTTTGACTTTTTGTTTGCATTCTTTGCGCAGATTAGTATCGCTGATCAATTGCACGATTAGTTGAATGTAAAATCTTACAATATTACAATACTATTCATAAATCAATATGTCATAATTGTCATACATAAGGAACACATTACAATTGGCAATTATATTCTAATAAAATTTTACATATTATTTTGACGTATAATATTGAATAATAGTTTAAGTAAAATAATATAAAACTCTTGAAAACACTGATTATTATTAAAATAAAAATAAAAATTAGCTTTAACTTTTAAAAATAAAATTATTTTATTTTATGTTACAATATAATTGATTATATCTATTTTATCTTATTTATAATGTTATCAATTCTATTCTATTCACTTATCTCGTTTAATATTTTTACGTAATAGAACAAAGTGATAAATGTCGCCATTATAGAAAAATCTGTCAGTGTGTTTAAACTCGGGAGTTTCGGGACATTTCCGTGAAAATCCAGATGGCACGGATTTGTCGCCCGGATAGTGCAAAGAGAAATTTTACTCGTTGCTGAGTGTCAACTTAGCTCTCGTCCTTTTCGTGCTGCCAGGTCAAGGCGTTTCGCGATTAAGACCGCGGAACTTTCGACTCGCAGAAAAACGGAGAGAAAATGGCGGATCCGTGCCCTGAAATGGGAACGGATGGACTTTTCACCTGTTTACACTTCCAAAATATTTGACACTTGATTCGCGCGCGCACGCTACCTCCCTTCGGGTGGCTCTCGAAAGTTTGCGACAAAAGGGTCGAAGCGGAGAAGAGAAAGAAAAGGGTGGAGGCTCGCCCACCGCCGCATCGGAAGTTCGCGACGTTGACGAGACGCCGTTGCGGAAAAACACATAAAAAGAGGACGCCGAAAAATCGGCGACGGCCGAAATGGAGAGGGGCGTAAGCCAGAACTGGAAGAAACTGGATGACATATAACAAAGTTCGTCCTCTTTTTTTTGTGCCGCATTTCTTCGACCACGAGTCATCACGTTATTAAATCTTAAAGAGAAAATAACTTTATACAGTACTATAATGAGAATAAATATGATATCAAGGATGACGTCAAGTTTTAAATGTGGGATATTATCTGATTTCAAATTACAGTTTTTAAAAGTATGAAAATGAAAGAAAGCCATTAATTATTCAAAATAATATTAATACACAGTAATAATTATAATTCAGAATAAAATGAAATACTCCAAACTTAGAAATGTTATTAAAATTGTAAGATTTTAAAAATATCTCTTAATAATATTAAAAGAGAATACTCTTTTAATTATTTATATCGTGGAAATATTATTTTTTATAAAGATTATAAGGATCTGATATGTTTATATGTATTAATTTGTTTTTGAATTTTATATTAATCAGCGAAATGGCTCAATATAAAGGATTTATAGAAATAATATAAAATGAATTAAATCTGCGTTTACGCACACAAATTTAGAAACTCGATAACGCAAGAGCGATAATTCAAAGTACATTTAAACGTATATAATTTACGGAAATAGCTGTGCTTCCGAGAATTAATTTGACTGCGAGTCTATAGATTCTTGCTAAATCATAATTCGAGTGTTAAATAAATTTCTAACAATGCGTTTTATCCGAATAAGGATTATAAAAAAATATATATATTAATATTTTACTTATTATTCGTATAGAGCATAGCAGTGCTTCGCTAACTGGTAGACTTTGCCTATAAACTGCGTTAAAGTAACTTTGAATCGAGTTTCGGAAGAGCGAACGTCGATTCAACGTGCCTTTTCATCTTGCGAAAAGTTTCGTGCGCTGCTTAATGGCACCCTTTGGCATTCGCCACTGCTTCTGGATTATCGGTCACCTTTGAGTATCTACATAATTCAGTGTCAGCATTTGTTATAGATAAAATAATATATATATCGTTATAAGGTAGCGAAAAAGTCTCGAAATGGCAAAATGTCCGTAAATACATTGATCATGTAAAAAAATATTTTTTACAGAGCAATTCCTTCCGTTTTATTCCGTCATCCAATTCGTTTCTCGAGAAACCAAAATTTTAATTAAAGTGACAAATAATCATCTTTAAAACTACATTTTTTTATATATCTATACAACTAAAAGTAATAATACAGCATATTACAATTTTTTTCTTAAATTTTTTTTGAAACACTGAAATTGCAGTCAAAGTTTCTAATTTTCTATTTCACCGCTGGCATTAACTTCAACTCAAAGTATACCACATGAAAGTCTCTTGGTCGAATTTATATTCTGTTTGTAAGAGTATACCATATGCATTTACGCTTCAGTATGCGTTTGTATGACTTACTTTTTTTTTTATAAAAGATGCTCGAGTTGCTCACTGCAAGCCGTCCAACGGTAAACAGGTCTTAATTAAAAGGAACGTTAACATTTTGCAGCATTTGTATATGCATGAAATTTCTTTTCTCAGTAACTCCATAGTTATGAGAGGTTTCTTTTTTTTCTGTAATTTCATTTGTAGAAATATTATGCTTATTTGGTTGTTATTATGCTTATATAATGCTTATTTTGCATTATGTTCATGCTGGTGAAACTTAATGTTAAAGAAGAGCAAAGTATTTATTAATTATTTGCAAAGAAATTGCATTTTCCGGCGATAATACAGCGAAACGTGCATAAAAAAAGAGACACGCGTACTTGCAAACGACGATGAAAATTATTACTTATAATTAACATTCATAATGTTGGTTTATGAAAAATATAAGAATTATCCAAGTTCATTACCGTCGCAGATAAGATATATAATTATTATGATTTTCCATTATCTCTACAATTTGTGAGCGTGGTATCAAGTCAGTAGAATTTCCAAGATTATTCCGTGGGTAAACAGACTTGCTTTGGCAACGTTTCGAATGTGTTTTCCGACTGCGTAGCGGTATCAGAACCGTCTATTCGAGCGTGTCGCACACGCTCGCAAATGAATTATTTTACGTCTCAGGATACCTGCAGGTATTTCGAAAGCGACTCTGAGAAGGGCAGGAGAGAACGCGGGAGTCGTACAATTATTCGAGGTTAAAGGACGACGTGATATATTGGGGCGAGGTCTCCCGAGGAAACTGTCATCTACAGCTAGGCAACAGTCACGAGAGGGAGCGAGAGAGAGAAAGAGAGATAGGGAGAGAAAGAGAGAAAGAGCCCTTGTGTCCTCGGGGTTCTCGCTTGAGTTGTCTCACCAACCGACAATCGGTGCAGTTTGAGTAATTGGATGCGATTTCTTTCTTTTCATTCTTTTTTTGCATTTCGGATAATCGACATGAGGCGAAGTAATTTTCGAATACGTCGACGAAAAGGAAAAAAATATGTGTAGTAATGACAAAATTGCCAGAGCTATTTTATTCATTTGTCAGCAATTGTTATAGAATAATAATTTTATTTACGAAAAGAAATTTGTGAAACTAGATAGTAATAACGGCAACAAAGGATAATATTCTCGATTAAATAATAGCGCGGACTTATAACTTTTTTTCTTAGTTTGTCGTTGTAAATTGAATTATTGCTGGAAATTTTTTTTAGATGTGCCGATTGGAAAAAACTGTTTGTTAATAAATTATAACCGTGTTACTTAACATTTAAATTTTGAAATCCAGCTATAACACAAAAATCCTAGTATGATAAATTTACATTTTTAATTACATGTAATTTACATTATAAATATTTCTATACGATATTATTTTTATTTCTTTAATATGCAAGCATAATATTTTCTCAAATCTTTTGTTGTTAATTTACACGGTTTTATTTTGGCACTACATATTTTTTTTATTTTAAATTTTATAATATTTTACTGATATTTACCATGTTAAAAAGATTATTATTACCTTTGACAATGGCAATAGCATTTAATTTTGTAGATTGCATTTTGACGACAGTGCGGGAATAGCAAGTAACGTGACAAGATTTCGCTATTAACGATTACAATAGTGTCGGAATTATATGGACGATCATAAATCTCATTGACTATCGCCGATATCGCATGTAGAAAGATTACCCTTAAAAAAGTTAGTTGACATATTTATGTGAAAGAATTATAGCTTCAAAAGAAAAATTAGCTCATAAGAAAAAATAATAAAAATAACAAAGCTATTGTTAAATACATAAAATCAATATGTACAATAGAATAGTAAAAATCCTTATGACTTCAAAAAACCAAATATCTGAATTCGCAAATGGCAGTGCAACTTACAAATTTGCAAATTATCTAATTGTAACGCATGATAAATGTTAAACTGAACATAACTTTTCTCCCTCTTATTTTACATTTTTATATCGCAAGGTTTGCCAATTAAGACGATATGATCATGCTAGCCATTTATGAACCTTTACGAATTTTACGGATGCCTGAGGAAATGAAGCTCTTCGTTTACGAGAGATCTTGTGCGATTTATGCGCGTCGATTGAAAGTCATCCATTAAATTTGCATTTCCTCCATTACACGAAGATTCCC
Source organism: Tetramorium bicarinatum (assembly GCA_928718305.1). NCBI lineage: Eukaryota > Metazoa > Arthropoda > Insecta > Hymenoptera > Formicidae > Tetramorium > Tetramorium bicarinatum. The sequence goes on from OV788324.1 coordinate 12,712,668, forward strand.
GGACAAAAACTCTTGTTCTGGCAGAAATTCTTTGTGTAACGTAGTTGCATATCACCGACCATTATCCGACCATGATCCCGGGGATATTCACGGAGTGATGGTCGAGCGCATGCAAAATAATTCTGAAATGGCCGTCGAAGTTGGTACGGCCATTAAAACGAAAATATCGCGTCTTGAGCGCTTTGTGGAGTCGTATGCTTTTTTTTGGATAAAACAACTAATGACTAATGACAGCAGGGGCATTAAGATGAATACTAGCAGGAAAAACTGTCGCGGGAGACTCTTTATTCTTTTCCAAATAAGTCTTGAAAGATCTTCTAGCACATTACGTGTTTCATAATTTATTTTATGGAGATTGCAGAGTGTATTTTCTTAAGACATTATCCAATAATTAATATATTAAAACAAAAAATAATCTCGCGATTTAGCGCAAACAAAGCTTTATTGTTTGGTTTTATTACATAATTTTTACCGACAATTTTATAATTTTTATTTTGTCTTGTAAAATATATTTTTATAATAATTGCAAATTATATGCAATTTAATTTTATTAAAGAAAATATTAAATTGTGTTATTTTGATAAAATTTATTTAATAATTAATAGTTATTGTAATATGCTGCGTGAAAAAGAAAAGAACATTTTATTATTATTATATAATATTAAATTAACATTTTTACTTCTAGTTAAAGGCATTTTTAAAATATATCAATTTTTTAAAATATTTAACAAATATTTTGCTTGATTTTTACATACTTTTAGCGACTGGTTTTAATTGTAGAAAAATCGTAAAAATGTTAAATAAAATAAGCGGAATCTGACATTCCGAGGAATAATTATATTATTTGATTACACAAATAATTTCCGTTAATTTATTTTGAAACATTTATTATATTTTATTTATAATGAAAGCACAGATTTCTTAATTAGAGCGCAAAATCTAAATGCCCTAATATCAAAAGACCTAAAACGAACGTTTTAAGTGGGTGTTTGGTGGTTAATGTCCTTTCGCGTATTGTGTGAGCGTCGTATAACGAGCGGCTGGCGATATAATTATGAACAACACGAGTAAATGTGTCGAGATAAATTACCGTCTATTGTGCTGCCATCGCGGCAATTGCTTTATGTATCGCAGTAATTTACTTCAAGTTTATCAGTCGTGTAAAGGAACGAAAGTCAAGCTGTAAAGCGTGCAATATGTTTATCGTTAACTCTTTTAATGTAATTATGATTTTTCTCTATATTTATTAGAACGTTTAGTTTTACATCAATATTAAAACTGTGATTGTAAATTAATTATTTCGATACTCAATATATTGAATGTCAATAACAAACATCACGTCGCAAACATTGAACTTTCTGTAGTAGATTATTGAATTTTAGACAATTAAATTGTTATTTAATAGTAAATAGATAGTTTATTATTAAATTAAATAATTATTCGCGGGTCACAACACGCTTGTTTGAAAGGCCACTCGCGAACGTTCGTACATGTATAAATTTCAGTGAACGATTTTACTGCTGTAATAAAATGAACGAAGTTTCATTAAAAAATTCCATGTATAACTATGTGAGCGTTTACGAACGCAGCATTTCAATGTTTAAAAGCCTGCTTTACGGAGCTACAGGGGTAACAAAGTGGTCTTGCACCTTGGACTCAGAATGCGCGCGCGATTCGTATGTGTGTTTCCAGAATAAAAATACGTTCTTTCGTAAATCATGGTTTCCCGCCTGCTTGCCCTGACGTTTTGTTACCTCGAAAGTTTTACGTTGCCGTTTAACATTTTTTTCTATCCGGGTCCACCTGGGCTAAGGTACTCAGCACTGTATGCATTACGGTTGTACAATATATTTATTAGAAATGTAAATTACTATCCCAACAATGAATATAGTTGGTATAAGATAATTTATCTAGTGTTATAACACAAAATAAATTTTCATACAGTTTTGAAGAGACAAATTTATTTAATCGAGGGTTTGACTTGCAAAGATTACAAAGCTGAAGAAATTAAAAATTGAATTAAATACTCTGCACTCTCCTCTCTGTTACTACTTTTTAATTCGCTTTCGTGAACTATTTAACATTTTGATTTGTAAATTCACCAACTTGATTTCTCTTTCTACATTTGGTTGCTCTTGTTATACGGTGTAAGGTCGTAGAAAAATTCTGATTTTAGCACTCTCTTTCTCTGCCTCTTTCTCTCGATAGTCATCCAGAAAAGTCCCGGGATAATTCCGAGAACATCTGGCTCACGTTCATTACGAAGTTTCGTACACCACGATCGTCGACGTTTTTGCGGTTTTGCCATAGATCGGTGCGCGAGTCGTCGGTGAAGTGGAAGAGAGATTTTGCGGTGAATTTCGAGCGAATTAAATCTCTCTTCTGGTTTTAATCACAGCACAACGAGTCACACTAACACACAACTTCGCAATTTGGTCGGACCGGTTAGTTCCATTTTTGGTGATGGAAGTAGTGAATTGGGGTATGTGCAACGTGTGCATATTCGTCTATATTACAAAGATGATTAATTTTCATTTCGCCAAGAATAATTGTTATCAGGTTGCAGTTATTGATGATAGGAGCGCGTGTAGTTACATCACGTTGTTTGCCGTTTTCAAATCTAGTTTACGGCATTTTTTGCAAGAACCACTATGAAAATTAATTCAATCCTTGACTTTTGTAACAATATTGTTAGCTAAAATAACGTTTAAATCATGCAGTTTATAATTTATTTTTGTATATTTTTATATTTTTTGTTTTCAAAGATTTAATTGTTTAGTATATTTTTATATTTAATTTTTTCAGTTTTTTAAATATTTTCTGCAAATTAAAATGAAATTTTACATGAAATACAGTTTACATAATTGAACTGTTTGATAATCTAATGTATTTTTACGAAAGCAAACATAACACAAAACATATTGCAAATTAAAATTACATTTTCGTAACATAATAAACACAATTTTCGATTAAATTTTTTTGCTTAATATCTCTTTAGAGTAAATGTTCTTATTACCAACGAAAAATTAATTTTTTTAATCTCTTGACAAATGATACAATTTATTCTATTTTCCATCAGAGATTCGCGTTTTTATCGAATTTCAACGTTTTCCTTTCTTAGCTGTACGAGGAAAAAAATCTCTCCTATAGCTCTTTAAGAACGTATTTTTTTCCGGCAAGGTCCGCCTCGTCAAGTCTGCATTAAAGCTTCGCGTCAAAGCGATCGTTCGGTGGAATTACACGAAATCTGTCGATAAAACCGAGAGACGATGGAGCTGCGAAGGAAGAAGCTTTCGACGAATAGGGCGGAGGGGAAAGACTGTCGTGCGAAATTCTCCACGGTAATCGGGAAATTTCCATAGAAGCTAGGAACGAGTGATTTCGGCAGCGGAGAACACTTACCTGCGATCGGATCAATTTTGATTCAACTTTTGAGAATTCGCGCGTCGATGATCGAGGGAAAGTGCTCCGCGAGTTAGGGAACAGATCGCATTATTTGTTCGTAGAGAAAGTCCGCGGTTTCCTGGCAAAACGAGTTTTCCGCGAGTCGCTCTTAAATGATGACGTCCATTGTGACTGTGACGCGATTACGGTCGATTCGATTAAGGAAAGTCCTTTCTACTACCTTAAGATTGAAATAACGCTGTGAAGGTATAGTACAATTGTAAGGCGGAACATTTTACCGACTCAAGCATGATATAGAAATCAAGTTTTGTATAAGCTATTGTACTACCATATTTAACTCCAATAATATCTCTTCACATGGACGTACTTTATTTTAAAAATTTTCTATAATAACATATTTTCCTTTCTCTCTCTCTCTTTCTCTCTGAAGATAAAATCTCTATTTATTATTCAAAGTATTAGGAAGTAACGGGAGAGCATATAAGAGAAAATTTTGTGAACTATGCGCGCGCGTGCCTTTAAAGCTTTTATTTCGTCTTACAGTATACTTGTGAAAGAGAGAGCCACTGCAAGTTTTATATAGGATTGTAATTGGCTTTGACTTTGTACATTAAGAAATAATAAAAACTTGAAAGCAAGATTTTTTTTAATTTACTTGCGTGCTCATTACCATTTCAATTTTAATATAAACTGCCTTATGCGTTATTATATACTTTAATATTTCAAAATTAATATTATAAACATTGTGAGAGAATGAAAAGAACAAAAAAAAACAAGGTAAATCTTGATAAAAGCCACGGTTAAAATTTTCCGATTATTTCCAATAATTGTTTACCAAGACGTGACAAATTCCAATTGATTGAAAGCTGCTGGTGCAATGCAATCCGAAGCATTTCCTTCTTTTTGCCTATTTTTCCCGGGCTTTGCCGCACCCAATCGATTCGTTTTGTGTTATTAAATTATCTAATTAGAACTCATCCTTCTCGATGGGCGTCGCGGAGTCTTATTAACTTAATACTGGCTTTCATCCACCCAGTGCTGTCAGACCGTGTCGTCTCCGTCTCTCCATTTTCCCTTTCCTAGAGATCGCTTTCTGCATCCGTCGGCTGCTTCTTTGATTTCTTTTTTTTTTTTTTATCGTTCTCGTCGTGGTAGATCGTCGGAAATCGGAGCGAAACTCAAGATTCCATCGATTTTGGAAGGCCGTGCGATCCCGTACAATTTTCGAACGTCACTTCGCTTAGGATCCTCAAATATAAAATTATTCTAAATATTTTCCGAGATTACGAATCTTTATGAATATTTTTGAAACACTCGCCAGCTGTTTTGAACGATCGTATTTCACAAAATGTAAAGTATAAAAAATAAATATAAAATGAAATGAATAAATTTGTTAGTCTTTTATATAAATAAAATGAAAGAATGATAAACATTATAATGGAGAGTTCCTGGATCTTTATAAATTGGATCTTTATGTAGCATTGTAGAATTACACGCACTAGCATTGTCTGATTGATCTTACAATAATTACACAACACTTATGAAAAAAGTCATACGTTTATCGACAAATTCCATTATATATAAAGCTGTTTAGAAGCTATATACTGAAAATCGAGTTGCATAACGCGTAGACGCGTGCGCCAGCGCGAAGACTGCTTTTTGGATCCGTCGTACCTTTGGGAAATTGGTTCCGCGCCTCTCTTAACTTTTATTCTCTCTCAGGGACTGACGACAAGAAAATAGCGCAAACTGAGAACCAGTCAGTCTTTCTTATCTTGCTACACTTGCTCTCATCCTTTCAACCCCCTGTTCCTTTTTTCTGTTCTCTTTCCCTCTCTTCCTCTCACCGTTCTTCCAATCATGTTGTTCTCGTTCTTTCTTTCTTCGCTTCTCTTCACCTTTCTCCATTTTTCGATTCCTTTTCACCTCCGTTCGCGCGATGCTCACCTTGCCAGTCTTTTACCTTCTCATCGGCGGATCTCGCGTAAATCCTCCAGAGTCGGGTTAGGTCTGCCGACTCGAACCGCTTGAAAAGATTCCTTCGATCCGATCGCGGTAAGTGTTCCCCATTTCCCTCCCACATGCCTGCCACCTTTTCTGCCAGCATCTCCCTTTTAGCTTCTCGTGAAATCACTTTGACTTGATCCCGCAGCTTCTGTTGCCCGTCAGGTCTTCTGATTGCCGTGAAATCGTTCGATCGTTTATCGCCGTTTATGGCCGATCTCCTTTCAAAATACTTGGGGCGAATAATTAAACCAAGACGTAATTTAATATATTTTACATGCATACATGCTTGTTGATACGCGTGACAACAGCTGCGTTTTATGATTAAATAAACAATGAAAAATGATACAAATAACAAGTAGCTGGATGTAGTAAACAAACAAATTATGGACGTGTGTTGCGAGATAATAGCGGTATCAGTACTAAAACACCATTTGCTCACGTGCGTGTCTGTAGACACGCAATAGGAGTGACACGAGCCAAATTAATTGTAAACAATCGGGAGGTGCTTCCCGAGGTGCAGTATACACAGCTGCAGTGAGACACGTACGCGCATCGTTAACTCGTCGTAAATTGACGATTGTCGTCGTCACAAAACGACGGCGATTTTCTTTGGTATATCTATTCTACATTTACAGGGGGAAGGATAACATTACGAACCCTGCTAGTAACATGAAACAGCAATTTCTTCTGTATTGTGCGCGTAATTTAACGGTACTCGTAAAATTATTATCACCATTTGTCTGACAGATAACTTTGATAAGTTTGTTGTAAATGGTTGCTTAACTTGATTCAACAATATTTAAATTTCTATTGTTTATGAGCACACTCCCCACGCAATTATAGTTTATCGTGAGAGTTTTTGATATATTAAATATTAAATATCCCACGTTAAACTCTTAATTAATATTCTATTGAGATAAGGATATCTGAGATTAACTGAAGAATAAGGTCTCGCCATTTATTACGATCTTGAAAGTAGCTTACGAAAGATATTTTATTTTTATTCGTAGACTTCAAGAGTTATTGAGAACGTGACATCTTTTTTAAAGAAAATCGATTCCAATTTCATTAGAGAATCCACAGATAAAAGGAATGACAATAGTTCTGTAAACTCATATATATTGCATCTCGATATATTGACTGCCACAAAACCTCTTTTCCCCCATATCTATTTATATTTTATAAACTTTTCACGAAAAATTGAAAACTTCGGATATGAAGGAGATCTGTAGATACTATCTCTCTAGTGAAATAATAATATATATTGGCTTTATATATGACACATATTTATTCAATTTCTAAGATTAGAAGTGACTTTAGTGCGAAAACGAATAGAGTAACAATATGATTCCGTTCCGTTTAAAATACATTTAATTTTCACGTCTGGAAATTCTCTGCTTTGATTTATCATGCAGTGTGCGTGGAAACCACAATCGTATAACGCGTGACACTATCATTAGAAGTCAAAGCGGATATCATTAGAATTCAAAGCATTTACCGAACAAGTTGTCGTGAATCAAATGAATGGGCGGTTTCGCGTACCAAGCTGATTTCCATCAGAAGATTTGCGGTGCGGCAATGCCATATCGACTGCCACATTACACATTTGTGCCGGAAAATGGTGGTCGTGGCTTGCAAACGATTTGCAACGGCCGAAAATCTCCATGGTCTCGCTAATCGCCGACCTAATTACGTCGGTTAATTACACGAAGATCGCGGGTAGCTCGCGCCTCGATTCTTACCCGTCAATCGACGCATAATTGTGCCACAATATCGGGGCTGATGTGCGCATTGGCAGAATTAAATTGGAACTAACGTGTGTACGCAGTAGTTATCGCGGTGGCTCGATCAGGTTGATTGGATGTAATGTGTGTACCCGGTCGTTACCGTCGTCAAATCAACGCTCCCAGAGCGTTACGGCGAGGGTTCGAGGGAAAAGCTAGTTCGAGCGCGAAAAGTACGAGCGGAAAAGAAAAGAAGAAGAAGAAGGTAATGTGTGTGTATGTGTGTGTGTGTGTATGAGAGAAAGAGAGAGAAAAAGTTGTATTGAACTTCGCGTTTGCTCCTGCCTTCGCGTGGCGCAACAGTTTCGTTCTCGTTTCTTATCTCGCCTCGTTTCTCGTTGCCCGTCTGTTATTTCATGGCTACAAACCTGCGCGGTTGACGTTGAAAATCTCACATTTAATGTTCCTCCCCATGAATACCAAATCGGAAACAGGCACGGGGGTCGATAGCGCGCCTTTTTACGGCGCGCCGAGCGTAACTGTTCGTCGCACGAACACGTGTCGCGGCTCCGTTATCCGCGAAATTATTTTTTCACGACACGCGCCAACATCTCTCAACGATCACATTCTCGTCGACGATCCGCATCACGAACGTCTCGCTGTCGGCGCAGGGATCCCGGAGTGGTGCAGAAAAGTTCTATCGTATTCCTACAAATCCCGCGTAAACTGCGAAGTGAATTCGGGAATAGATTCAGAAAGATGTGGGATGAAGGACGTGGAATCAAAGGATCTACGATAGATAGTAAGAACGTATGAATCAGACGGCCTGCGAAGTTCTGGTTTCATATGAAATCGGATAAACGTATCGATGCGTTTGAAAACTCCAAGTGTCGTTCATGTTCATATCAATTGAGATTTTAAATGAACGCGTGTCTTTTAAAAAAAAAATTAAAAAACTTTCTGTCTTTAATTATTTATATAAAATTAACTCCAACTTTAAGGAATTCATATAAACGTAATGAATATTGAGATATTGTGTTTATTACAGCATATTATACAGACAATGCACAATTCAATTTACTTCACAAATGCAAAAAATTATATCTTATTATGTATTTATAAATTCAAGAGAATAAAGGGCAAGGCTGAGCGCAATGATCCGTGAAGTACAAATCGAGGAATTGGAACTTCACACAATAAAATATCGCCGTTATAAATAAATATCTCTTCGCCTGGTTTTTTTTTTCCCGATCAAATCGCTCTACTGTTTCGTTTTCGTTCACTCGCGGAAGTGTTTTACGTCACGTTTTTACAACAAGTTAATATTTTATCCGAGAGTTAACGCCGCGCGCTAAAAGAGCGTTTATCCTCACGCAATATTTCACGAACTTCCGGCCTAGATCTGACGTAACAATTCCCAAAGCACACTGGTGGCTCCGACATCCTGCCTGTGATTTTTTTATATGTCCAGTGAGCGTCCGGCGACTATAAAATTCATAGAGCAGCGCGCGATGTACTAGTTTCAAATAGTACCGCTAGTTTTATTCCTCGTCACATTCATTCCGTCATATACTTATATTTTTCATTCTCTGCGGAATTGAAATCATTAAATTCTCAAACGAGAATCGCGAATGAGTTGATATGGAAGTTAATCCATAAATGTTTGCAATACTAGTTTTATTCGGTTTAAATCTATTGATCGACTTGTATAATCCGTATATGGTAATTTCTTTTTTAAATTCTTTTTTTTTCCTCAAATGTTATTACAACATCCTATAATTTGTGCAGCTTGTACATCATCTGTTTTGTTAATTTTATTATTTATAAAGAATAATAATGAGATGTAAGAGAACGTAAAATACATCAGCATTTCAGAGAGGTGCTACGAATTTTTAATTGCACTTCAACAGAAGTGCAGTGCTTTGTTGTTGATTTTGTTTTAGTACAACACAATAGAGCCATTATTTAATTTCTGAGCACAATATGAATATCACAGTCATTTCACGTTATTTTATATAGTGTAACAAGACTGAGTTTGATGGCGTTTTTTTTTTCACACTTCGACGAGATACATGAGACAGACAAATCTTTCGCTGAATCTCACAATTTCTTAGTATTGCAACAGATAATCACTTCACTGATTTCTCGAACGATTAATATAATTATCGGAATTGGCTAGTTTGAAAAGTCTGCATCGCGCGGCCAAGATAGAAAGGCAGTTCCTCCGAGATTTCCACTAGATTTTTCGAAGACGATCGACATCTTCTTATTTTCACGCTGCAACTGTACCATCAATTTCTCAGCCAGTAACTTTTCCTCGTAAGAGGAAGAGCCCAGACACCGTGAAATTTTCGTGAAGAGCGCCTTTTAGATACACGCACATCCTCTTGGGAGAAAATCAACGCTAGAAGCGCTTCCTCCCTTTGCATTAAACGGCTTTTATTCAGGAAAGTATCACATATTAGCCGTTCACTCATATGTGTACTGATTATACATGATATTAGATTAATTTTTAAATTTACGATTTTTCTTATTTAAATTAAAAAATACTTTTCTTGGTGGAAAAAACTATCAAAATTAATTTTAAATTAATATTAAACAAGTGTAAAAAAAATTAAAATTTCTGCTTTTTGAATTTCGCGAAAGATTGGATAAGCATGCAATTCGAGTCTGCAATTTTTTATTGTATCTAATATATTTTATCATACTATTAAAATATTTTAACGAACGAGTATTCTTATTTAACTGCAACTATTTTATACTCAAAAGCATTTTTACGAGCGGAACATGTTTGCGTAAGAAAGAAAATGTAGAGCTTGTTTACATGAAATAGATTTGTTTACATAAAATAGATTTACTCTTACTAGACTTTTTTTTATTTTTGTAGCAGAGAAGAAAAAATCGTTTGATACATAATTTGTCATGTTAAATTATTTATCAAAAACTTTTTTATCTTCTACATTTTATGACGCGTTTCCTCGTTAATGACTCCGGCAACTGCACAAATTAACAATTTGCGTATTACCACGCCTTCCGCTCATCATCACCGGCTGCCGCGCTGTTTTTGGAAGATTTGCGAGTCCGCAAAACTTTTCCAATTGCAACTTGTTCCGCATATCTAACGCAATTTCCCGTGGTTCACGAACTCTTGGCCTCTGTGGCGACGGGTTAACTCGTTCTTAATTTTTTTTACGCTATGGTATAGAAAACTTTCATGAAAATTGTAATGTTAAGAAGTCAATCGTAGAATTTTTTAATTGTATGAAATTTCTCTATATTTTTTTCATATGTAATCAAAATTATTTTTTTAATGGATACAAAAGTACGCACACTACAAATCCAAGTAATTTATTATTTAAAATGTTCTTTTTATCATTTTTATTTCATTCCTCTTAAAGTACTACTTTTAAAGAAATTTATTTCTTGTTATATATCAAATAATAAATACTCTGATTCGTTTCTCGATTTAGATGTTCTATGTGGAAACTGACTCAGTTTCTTTCTCCGCACCACAGGCGCTTCTGTATATCGCGTTGTGATAATAAAATGCGAAGTTCATGGAAATTGCACCGCGCTATATTCCGCCGCATCTTCCCTCGCTGATACGTCTCGTTGCTCATTATCCGACTTTTTGAACGCGATGGCGAATGTTTATTATTTCTTACCTTGAGCGATATTATTCAGCGCGAAGTGCATCGCAAGTTATAATTGCCGCGACCGGTGGTAGCTTGCATTACCCGGCAAGTTTGTTATTTTAGGTCGTTTGATAAACTCGGAAGATATCCTGGGCATTTGCACTCATCCAGATAGATTAAAGCGAGCGTCGTTGCCGTTTTCGAAACTGCGACCGCGTTTTATTTGGCGTGGCGGGTAATTAAGTCTCCTGCAGGGTCGTCGACGTAATTTGCGCTAACGCGAATTACGTTGTTTTAAGGCGCTTAGTGAAGCGCAAAGAAACATCCTGCAGGATCCGACCGACTGTTAAAATGCTGGACATTCTAAAATTAAACTAAATAAACTCTCACTTAGAACTAAAATGTAGTAAAACTACTGAGATTCGAGATAAGAAACGCATAGTTGATGGGATCGTGATTTTAATGATAGTTAGTTAGTTTAAGATACTTACATGACAGACCCTAATTTCAACTGTTTAACAGACTAAGAGGTTTATCACACTTCAATTGTGTTTGTCTAAAGTGTCTTTTTTCCTTCAATTTTTATTCTATTATTTTTATGTAAAAATATGTAATATGGAAGGAATTGTGTAGCAATTTAGCATTGTGCATAATTTTCGAGTTATATAAAATTTGAGATTTGACAATCATAAATAAATAGGAGGATTTAATCAATTACATTTAAAAACTCCAAGAGCTTATTTATGATGGGACTTGAAAAAAGCACCAAGTTGTCGGGCACTAGTCGTGTACTGTGTGTACACGAGGCGACATCAAACATATGCGTAAAACTTAGAGTTAGTATTTCCATATTTAACTCTTGACCACACGCCGTACGTTACGTATAAAGTATCCAAGGAAATAAAGGCGCGCAATACAGTAAAACCTTCACATTTACAAAAGTTTCAATCCGTATAACAAGATAAAATAACGCACAATAATTACATTGCCATTTATTTAAACGAGCTTACGATGTTGATAATAATAACAGATGCATATATTTTTTTATCTCTTGTGAAACTTTGTTATTAAAATATAATGCGGTATGAAGGAAAAAAAAAATCGCTATAATTTTCCGACGCATTTCAAATTTATATTAAATAAATCAGATACTCATCTATTCGATGCACATCGATATTTATCAATATAAATTGCTGTGTATAATTGCATTCGAGAGTCTTCTTATGCGTTTCCAAGCGTTCCTTCCTCGAGTTATGATGCTCATTAGACGTGTCTCGAAATCGGATTCAATACTTCCTTGCGAGGTATATCCGCCCGATGCCGATTCAAGTATAGGATCATTTAGACTAATTAGAAGATATCGTGTACTATAACGAGGGCCGTCTTCTTTACCTCGATAGAAGAAATTAATTGCCTCGATTTTATTTTATCTTGCACGAGATCTGCCGTTTCGATTTCAGAAAAGATGATCTGCCATTAACGACAAGCTTTAGAAAAAAGCCGTTCTTTTAATACTTCCTAAGACTCGTAATTATACGTCATTTGCTACTTTCTATACAACAATAGCTATATAATTTCTATATTCATTAAGAATATGTATTAAGAATATTATACATATACCTACTATTGGAAAAATATTAAATATTGATTTTATTACTATGTAATAGAACAAAAAGAGAACAGTATATTCAAATTGTTTTAAAAAATATATGAAAAGGAATCAGCATTGTGATATTTGAAGAAACGAACGCCATAAAATTCTTTATTAATAACTATATTTTATTATCGAAACAAAAAATTCTTTGATACGTTATACGCAATTTACGCCGCAGTGCCCATTTCGATAAATGTAGAACGTCGATGGGAACAATGCGATTCGTAGACACGATTTTACTCTAGTGGAATAATGGAAACCATTCGTGTATGTAACTATCGGAAGGATAGTTCTCGCAAAACTTTGCGTCTGCTCGCTGGATATCTTTAGAGAAATTACCTATTTTATTGCACATGTGAATAGATCGGATTATTCTTCTACGTTTATGAAAAGCACTAAAAACATTCAGTAAAAACGGAAATAAATTGCTAGAATTTTAATTTCTTGAAATTAAATATGATATAACATATAGTTACAGTGATTGTTTTGGATAATTGTACTTTTTTTCGGCAGTGCATTTTTTATGTTTTTACTTTTTCGACAGAAATAAAAAACTTAATTCAAGCCAATTTCTGATTTTATACTGATGTGCCGCACGTGTTGTAGATACACGACTGCACAAGAGGTGCCATAAAGTTCATAAGAAATTTATTTTGCTCAACGAATCGAAACAAATCGATAATTTGTAAAATAAACAATATTTCTTGTACTATTCAAGAAACATTGCGAATAGATAAAAAATCGACAGACAAAAAGGACATTAATATTAAAAAATCTATTGTAAAAATATTTTCAAGAATGACAATTGAAGTCATATTGTACGTCGCACATTTAGTTTGACCGGCGAGGATGAGAAGAGAGTCCTAATATTTTCGGAACATTTTCAAATTAGATTTATAAAACAGTTGAAAGTTTGCGCGGAGTCCGGAGAGTCCGGGCTCTTCGAATGTCACGCCGGAAGTCAGAAAATTCTCCAAGGCACTGAAATTTTATCGTGTATCTTACTTACATTTCACTAGAGATTTCACTTTATCGTTCATGGAGACGCGAATGACAAAAATGCCGCACTTTCGTGGCTACATCCACAATACATGCACAATGTAGCTGCACGCCGCGCGCTATAGAATTCCAGGCGTACCGAAAGCTTAACTCTGGCGTTATATGTAAACCTGTATTGCTTTCCCCGCTGTGTATACATGCACATTCTATTCCCGTATTAACCGACATGCTATATACAACTTGGTATACTCTAACTACTAAATACCTTGTTTATTAAAGTCGTCATGTAGTACCTATTCCCCTTTAGCTTGAGTACATATTAGGTCATTGCACGTGAAATATCGGATTTCAAGTTCCAGTTTTACAGAACCCTTCTACAAAGTAATCCTTTCAGGAGTAAACTTTCAAAAGTTATCCTTTGATAATTAAATACGTTTTCATTTATTTATCACATTTACACATTATTTATCACATTTACACATTAAAACGGCATAATTCTTTTGTTTGTTGTGGTTTGATGTATGGTAGAATTATGAGAATTTCACACATCTCTCAGAAATAAATCAGAAAAAAAATTCGAGATCCATTCTTTTCGCGAAAATGACACCGGGATGCGCTATAAATGTAAGAATGTCTCGAATTAGTCCTTCAGATTTTACCTCGGAAAGTTGCGCACATTTAACAACTAATAAAGCTCGCCCGATGATATCGTGGCGTCCAAGTGACGCGCGCATGTTGAGGTAAATAAATTCTCTCTCCTGCACCTTACCTCTCTGACTCTGCGTATCCCATACATTGAACGAATGGGCACTACCGTCCATCGGCGGCAGCAGCGGTGACGGGGTTTTAAAAAAAAGTTACGAGCCCTCGGCCAGAGGTAGATGGCCGTTCCATGAGCAACGATCCGATTCGCGCCGCGACGACGCGAGTTATGTGCGTCAAGGGACGACGAACTGCCGGAGCGGACGTTGGTGCGCGGCGATTTCTCGGTTACGAATGTATTTTCGTTTCGATAATTCGATTTCAGCTCCGGCAGCTCCGATCTCTCCGAAGTTCGCGATCCCGATCGGGAAAAATAATTCGCGCCGCCTCCGTCGTGTTTCGTCGACGCTTCATCGACCGGCAAAGAATAAAAAGAGAGAGAGAGAGAGAGAGACAAAGGAAGGGAAAAGAAAAAAGAGAAACAAAGGATTAACGGCGTTTCACCGACCGCCCTGATACCCGTTTATCTATGCGTCAAACGCACGCGCGCATCCAGTGGCGCGCGGAATAATGCACTTTCTAACGATGTAAAAAATGGAAAAAATTTTCAAACCAGCAGAATCGAGGACAGCGCGGCCGTTTTGAATGGAACTCGCGTGATTCTCTCGCACGTCCAAAAGAGTTAATTCACAGTCGGTCTCTCTGAGTGAGATTTACAGCGACAGGGTATAGGGCCAGTAAATGTACGGTACAACTAGTGAAGAGGTCGGGGGTGGGGAAAAAAAAAAGAAAATAAAGCTAAAGGCTGTACAATAAATTTTTTTTATTTGTTGCGTAATTTTTGAGAAAACGCTATGCGTTTAAATATCTGAAAATATTCGGTACAATCGGAAAGACGGTCAGCGATATCTTTTCCTCCCGGAGCGACTCCGGGAAATGATTTCTGCACGTGCAGAAGTAAGTATGGGAGACTTCTGGTTCGAGAGTTCGTTTCTTCTCAATCGATATACACGTGGGAGGAATCAAACGCCTTTTCCGCTTTTCATCGTTGCTATTTCATTTTTAAGCGAAGAGTCTTATCTGAGTTTCTTCGTCCCATGTTTATCATCGAAAGAAAGAGAGAGAGAAGCTTCCTGTAAACCACACGTCCGTTCGCTTCATCTTCGTACAAAAGTGCGCGCCGTATACGCAAATAAAGTTCGTGCTCGGCGTGCGGTTTGCCTGCGTCATGAACTTCACCAACGAAGACGTCGGGCTTTTACAGTTTTCTCTGCGGAAGATATACCTGTATCGAGTTCGCCGTGGTTTTGCTCTTTCCCCTTTTCTTTTTTAATTTTTCGTAAAAATGTAAATAGAGCTTTTATGGATCGGTTAATAGGTGGCTGGATAGTAAGCTTTGTTGCAAGGATCCCCCTTTGTTGTAAGAATGTGCATTAGATTAAGAAAAAATTCAAGAAAAATCAGAGAGAAGGAATTAAAAAGTATGGGAAATACGTTTTAGCTACGAGATGTATAAAAGTGATTTAGATTTAGCATAAAAAACATTGACCAACAAACACGGAAACAAACGAAAAAAATCGAAACATACATAGCGTAATAATATAATAATAATAATTACGATAATAAATTAATATTCAAAAGCAATGACAATATATTTAGTTCTTGCACATAAATCTATTAAACTTGTAAAATTTCAGTTTTATAAAATGTTTGTATAAAATTAATTATTTTATATAATAATAATGTCTGTGAAATGATAAATTAATTTATGTCACAAGTTCAAATAAAAGTTAATACGATATAGAACTATTAACGTCAACTCAATTCCAATGTTAATTCTATGTCGCCAAATTTGTCGTCGTGTGTTACTACATCGATTACGCGTGTTGTCGCCATTGTCGCAAATCCGAGGAGCCTGTTTCGCGAATGTAACATTTACTCGTTCGTCGTGGCGGCGTAATCAAGAAGAACAACAAGAGAAATTAATCGCGTTCGCGGGGCGTGGGGGCGAGGGAAACGGCCGCTCGACGAAACCGGCGTCCGAGTAATAAAAGCACTTGTCTCGTATTAATCCGTTTACGCTCGCGAGCGTCGGTCCAAAATGAAATTTCCCCGGGCGTCCGTCGCACTTGCGGCCGCGCTTTTATTTTCCGAATGCGCGACCCGACAACGGCAACCCGACGTTACGTGTCTCCCTTCCTCGCCCCCCCCCCCATATTTTTGTATAACAACTTTCGCCTCCCCCCGTCCTTTCTCCTGCTCCCTTTGCTTGCCATGACAGCGGCGTGAACTTCTCGTTTGCGCTCCCTTAACTTGCCGTAACTCCGTTTCTCCGTTTCCGGTAAAAGGTTTATGTAAATCATTCTTCTTGCCGAGGAAAATCGGATTTTCGTGGATTACATTGCCGCGTCTCCAGCTACTTGCTTCGTCTTCGCCGTCGTTCGTTCCACGACCCAGAGCCGTTTAATTATCGCGAATCGCCTTAAATCCTCTCTCCCTCGATCTTTACGGACAATATCGTCGGGCATAAATCATAAAACGGCGTGTAAACTTAATACTTATTCCTTTATATTAAAACTTAACTAATGAATAATAATGAGATTTGAGAAAGTAATAAAATGATGTATTACTGAATGCTTTTATAGTGTTTGCAATTAGGAAATTTGTATGTAGTCTATGGTTACATAAAAGTACGTTAGTATACTTATTATTGTAAGCCAATTACAACGAAACCTTGTAGAATAATTATTTCTAAAACATTGGGTTACGTGATTTTTTTCATTCATGTGCATGCACATTACCCAAATATCGAAATCAAGCCTCGAACAATATTGAACTGTCGATACCGGCTGCAGCGCGCGTTCGAGCATGAGGTAAAAAGAATTCACAAAGAAATCAAATTTCGCTGTAAAAACCGTGCAATAATTACGTGTTGGAATCACGCGATATTTTCACTCGCACGATATTCTCACTAGAAGAAAGTTTTTTTCATTTTTTTTAAATCTTTTCTCATCGACGTTGAAATCAAAACGTCCCCTCGTTAACGCATTTGAACAGGTTTTCTAGTATATCGCGCTTAATTTATCGAATTCCGTGCTTAGTGAAAAGATAATATACGTCCAGGATAATTAAAACCATTGAATAAATGGAACAGCGCATTAGTATTTCTTAATAATCAAATATTAACATTTCTTGCGCATAAATGTTATAAAGTAATTTATGATTATATTCATTGCACAATGACAAGTTTTTAGTCATTGTAAATTCGAGTTGTGTTCTCATTTCTGCGTAAATTCCAATTATTTTATTTGATTCTTTGCACGAAATCGAATGATGAAATGAAATTATAACTTTAAAACTCATATAGCGACACGACGAAGTTAAGAGTTCTTGGGAAATTTTAAAATTATTCTTAAATTACTTTAGAAAACATAGATCGTATCCAGGAGTTAACAGATAAAAAAAAACTGATCGAAAAGTTTATAAATCGAAATGTTCACAAGTTGAGAATTTTTTTTTAAACAAATCTCGTATAGCTTACGACATCGAGTGCTATCAACCGAGTTGCGAGACAATTCAAATTTACAATCGATCGAGTGTTATAGTAGATATAAATGATTCTCCAAACTCCATGCGCCATTGTTAAGATCTACGGCATCTCGCGGGGGAGGGGGGGGGGGTGAGATTCTCAATGCTTTTGCAAACACTCGGAAGAAGACGTCCTCGAGTCCGTCTTCGAGTGCTGAAATCGTACGCTGGCGTTTCGCGAGAAATGATATTTTGATCATATTTTTTGTGCCATTCCCACCGGCTTGCGGCGAGAGAGATTATTATCTCGCAGATCGCGACGCTATTTTTCTATCGCGCACCGTTCTTTTTGCGCATCCTTTTTTTTCATATCTCCATCCTGGAACGAATCGCGTCCTCCCATGTTTACCGTGCATCTACCACCCGCCGTCCGATTACGTGTGTCGAATGCACAACGCCGCCGCCCGATCTCGTACCGCAATTTTTAGCAAACGATTTCGTAATCAGTGTCTTGAGAGCGTTGGTTACGCGCGCGGAATGCATGCTCGAAATTACATTCGTAAGCAACCCGACTAAATTAAATCGTTGAGAAAAAGTCGAGACGACGAAATCGGAAGTTGAACGCGCTAGCTTTTCTCCCGACAAAAATACACAGAGATCAAAATTGGATAATTGAATCAGATTTTTTTAGAAAGCTCTCGAAATGTCGGAGGTTTTTTTTATTGCGCGTGAAACTTAATCTTTTTTTACTGTGGCTTTATTTGTTGCGAAAAAAATTGGATCAAATTCCCACGTGTGTTGTTGTAAAAAAAACCTATGAAATATTTTGAATAAAATGAAACATTCCCTTTAAAACTAAGACTCGTGGTAAAATAAAAGAGAAACATTTGAATAATTACAAAATATCTGTATGATAAAAAAATAACCGTATAAATTATTATCGAACATAGAATTTTGATTGCGATTAACGTTTAACATATACTCCCAAAACATATATAATTATGGATATACTGATAATATTCAGATATTAAGTAAATTAACGTGACCGTAAATAACGTAATGATGATAATAAATTATCGTTTTTGCACATATTTGTCTAGATGATAGTTTTGCAAGTATTCGGCATAATCAGTGTAAGCGAGTAATAACTAATATCAACACGAACTTGCGAGCGGGCGTTGGCGAGATCGGCGGAACTGCCAATTAGCAGCGTGATCTACCTACGAGAGCCTTTCTGTCGAAAATACTATAACGAGGGCCGATTTGACGCGCGGAGTAATGCGCGAAGTTTCGGAGTAAGGTAAGGTATCGCCGTCGGTGACAAGTTATTAATTGAAAACTTTGATCCAGTTAGTTATCGAGCACGAGGAGAGAGTCCTATTAGCATAATCTGAGGAACTCTCTCGCCGTCGCTTGCATTCGACGTTTCAGAGCGCCAACTTCATAACTACGGCGATGGCGGCGATGCCACAATTCCGAAAAAATTAGCTGCCAATGTGCGAAATTTCCGTTAAAAATCTTTCTTTGGCAGTTTCTTTCTTTTTTCTTTTTTCCAGCGTTATTAAAATCGATTTATTTACATCTAGAAGAATGTTCTTGCATCCAAAGAATTTTTTACGAATTGAGTAATATTTGAATTATTTGTACAGGCAACGTTCGATGATTGAACTTTGGATATGTGACACATATCCATTTTTTAACATGTTGAAATTATTCTGACATTCTGAGCTATATCAGTACTGGATAGAAGAAATAAAAACATAGAGTTTGCGAATCCAGTTATAAAATAAGTTGTATATCACGTGAGAACATTTCGATTTATTATAGGCATTGTTATAGGCGTTTGAAAAGATAATCTAATTAAGTGCTATAGCACTTAACTAAGCACATATATGCTGATAAACAAAGTTGCACACGTGATCTATATTACTGAAAGTCAATTTATGATACAAGTTAATGTAGCGTGTAAGTTCGTGTACTGTGCAAGTTGATTCCAATCTCTTAGCAATATAAACTTTGTTAAATGAATTTAGACGGTATTAAACCGAAAGAAGAATGATAAATCTGCTTGTCTGCGAAGAATGGCATCTCGCAGAACGACATCTGTGTAAAACGACGTCTGCGAAGGATGGCGGTCTTAAAAAAAAAGGTAGTTTTCGATATTCGCCAACTTTGCGAATCCTTCGTGCGACAACTTGCCGGGACAAGGTTCGCGTGTGCGCCAAATAATACTTCGAATAGATTAGCTCGTATAAATAGGAAATTCGACCGAGGGTTGCGTATCGCTCGCTCGTATTGACTTCGCGTTTTCGCCCAAGTTTCCTCATTTCAATGCTTTGGCAGTAGCAGTTCACGCTACAAAACGGGATCCGTTATGAGCAATTAGAAGCTCGCGGTGCCGCGCCGTAACAATTCGATGAATGTCTCCCGAGCTATTTGCAAGTTAACGCAATGCAAACAGGATGCATTCTAAAAGTCTGACTGCGAAATTACGTGACACTTACTTGTGCGGAAAATTCAACAACACGTGTCACATTTTGCCGCGTTATATTAGATCACTTTAGATTACATTAGGTTTTTCTAAACGTTAAATTTGACAATAACGTTGCTATTATATTATCATGATTTTTCTATTGTTTATTTTATGAAAATCTACAATCTTTTATTGTGCTCCAGAAAAAAAATTTGTGCAAGCAATTTATTTTTTAAAAAATCAATATTTCAATAATCTTTTTAAATATTCGTATTAATGATTTACATTTCCTAATGTGACTAAATCAGCTCGACGATCACTTACAAGTGATATAGGTCACTGAAAGAAAAAATTCTATTACTCTGTCATTAAGTTACCGCGATTAAATTTCATTGGAATTAATCTCGGCTCTTTAAAAATCGTATTGTATTTTGATTAAACTCTCCGCGAACGAATGTGACGCAGAATAAGAAGAAAATCGGATTTATTTCTTTTCTTGCGCATTTCTTGAAGCCGGTGCCGTAAAGCCTTAAGCGACTGTCACTTGACTAAGAACGGAAAGGAAAGGATGGGTGAGAAAATCGAGAAAAAGCAGATGGGTGGTATATACAGGTATATACCGCCAGGTAACCCAGGCTTCGTAGGACCAAGATCGATGGGAAGCAATTACCAGATTGAATTAATTGAATTAATCGACTTCCCCGGACTGATGAAGCGGCCCTGGTTCGTGACCCGAGACGGTATTGTTGGGATTTTCGTGAAAACTTTGGCAACCTATGGGGACTCAAGGGCTTTAGATGCTTTGTCGTCACTTTTATATCATTCATTTAACAATATCTATGTTTTGTATTATCTAGTTGAATGCTAGAAATACAAATAAGAATAATATAATATTTATTACAATATGATACTTGCATTTTTTACATCATGTAAAAATTCAAAAACACTAAAACCTCAATGACGTAACAGAAATAATATTGTATAAATCAAGAAATAATTGAATAATGTTTTATGCTATAATAATATATTATTAAGAAATATTTTATGCATATATAAAGTATATTTTATAAAGCGTAATAAAGTATATTTTATTACTAAAATTTTATTAACAAAATGCAAGAAATTTAAAGTAGAATAACCATTAAATTGAATAACCATTTGTCATTTGTTTCCAATTTCATTGGAATTAAAAATCGAATGAAAAGATTATTATTTTATTTGTGGTTTACGTAACAACATATGCAATAATTGAAATTGATTTTACGTTATGTGGCCATTAAAATATAATTCACTATTATCTTCGCGCTCCTTGATACAATAACTTCTGCTTAAATCTGCTCTCGTTCATTCACACGATTTTGCAAAGCACAAGAGCCGTCGATAGGTCTCGACCTTTGAAAACTCGTAAAAGGCGATATCGCAAAAGTTATCGAGCCCGAGATACATCGATAACGTTAACGTGTCCTTGCGAATGAGTGTTCCTCGAATGAGGTCGTAACGCGACTGGGTCGTTTAATTGACGGCGAAGGCGCGAAACGTAAAGTGCGCTGCTTAATTGCCAACATCGGTAATTACGCCATTCTCGCGTGAGTGGGAGTCGTGGGGCATTTGCCGAGTCCCCGCACCCGGCTTTTATTCCCTCGGGAATCGGCGAGGTGGCGGGGACCGATGATAGCGCAGCGACGGTGGTTCGAAACGACTGCACAACTCGACCGACAGTCGAGCTAGTCGAGTGTTAACCCAGATTTCAATAAAGCTCGCTTTAAAACATTTCCCGCTCTTCCTCCCATTCGTTCCCGCATCGCCCCTCGATTCAACGCGACCGGGGCTTCGTAACTGACGTTTGCACCGTGGCACGTCTAATTGCTCGGATTTCCGACAACGACGACGTGGTCTCCCATGGGAGCGGCAGTTCCCGGTCTTTTTTTTTTTTTTAACCCCAGGTAAACCGACCGACTCACGTCACCCGTTATTAAGCTCGCTCGATTCCATGCCGTGTACCGATGGTTCTTAAGGATACTTAAGAGCTGATCTTACCTCCTGTGCCATGATCAGAACTTCTGTTCGACAACTAAGAACTCTAGATTTAACACTAAATGGAAGGAAGATTTAGAACCTGATTTTTCTTCGATATATGTAGAGTATATTAATTAAATTTAGGAATATGAATAGTTTTGCAGTGCAACAATATTTTTTATATTTTCCTAAAACTATTCTTATGAGAATCTTATATTTCGCATTATTTTAAAGTCGCAGATTGAAAAAAAATTAATATATTTTCAGGCGAAGCTATTATAAGATAAAAAACAAGCTTAAAAATGAATATTTTATTTTACCAAGTATGTTACGAAATTGCGTTACAAAGGATTTCAGAACAAAAAGCAAGACATTTTCGAAATACTTGTCTCTGATTTAGTCGAACGAATTTTATTTTCACGGAACGTGGACTTGTGAGATCGACTTTACTGCACTCGAATAAATTTTTCTTATGGTTATTTCGCGCAGCATTCAGGAAGGAAGTACCTTGAATACTAGCTCCGGCAATTACATTGAATTATGGCGTCGCCGTTCGAGGATGAAAAACCGCGTACGACCGCATTTAGCCGCAGAATGAACCCCGAATGAACTCGTTATTCCGTCATTTCGGCTGATTAAGTGTAATTAAGCTCGCATTGCGAGGTCCCCTCTTCTTTGGGTTTAAAGTTGTTTAATCCGTATATGGTGTGACATCACTTTCATATCTTATTGACATCATATAAGCGAATGTAACACATTCCATTTAATAAATTTTAGATTAAAATTTAGCGGCAAAGAGATATACAGAATATCTCACAACCACTACATAACATTTTAACAACGTATAGTAAACTAAAAAAATGAGATTAATTTACAACATTTTGGCAGAAATTTAATCTTTTATTTTTAATTTGTCGAAATCACATAATTTTATTTTTTCAGAATATACAAATTTTAGAATTTAAAATAGTAATAGCAGATACATTTGTATAAATTATTTTTTTTAACAGGAATTAATTTTATTTTTCAGATAAATATTACATAATTATTTTTATTAATAATTATTTTTAAGAGAAATAATTAATAAAAGAATAATTGAAATTCAAATAACTCATATTAGGCTTTGCTGAAGTATTTTCATCAAAGCCTAATTGAGCAAAATTAATCGTGATCTTAAATAATTTTAATGACAACCAATAAAACGAACATATATGTATAACGCGTTCATCGGGATCGATACAGAAAATATTCAACAATCGGTTATTTTGTACTACACAAATTCGTGGTAACGAGGATACGGCTTCGTGTTTGTTCTGATAACGCACGCTGCATACTACCGTACGCAAGGCCGTCGTGTTGTCATTCGCGTGGCGAGGCACGATTCACGAGCGAGCAGGTAACGGCGCGTGCCGATGCGTATGTCCGTAGCGTTATTCCCTTTCAGAACGTGGTTGCAGCAGATATCAAGAGACACCGAACGCAATATTCCCTAAGCACGATCGAGCGATTATCTGTGTCGCGCGTATGAGTGATTACCTTTTGTAATTAACGACTCAAGATATCCGCTGTTTCAATAAAACCGTTGTTTTGCACAACTTATTCACTTCGAGTTTTTTACGAATTAGAAATAATAAATGACTTTTGCGATTATTCTATCGTGATGTTTTTACATTTTACACATTTGTTTCTTTAACAACGTTCGGATATATATCCGCAACATATTTTCAAATGTTCGCTAATTAAACTGTACTTTAGTTATTATTTTCGGGTGGAGAGTGCAAAATGAGATATGCTAATTGCTAAATTTAGATAACAACAAGGTAATAATGTGATATATCGTTTATTTATTAATAATTCGTGTACTTCATTTTAGAGATTTACACATACACGTTCTAAAATAAGCGCGTAATATTGAATTTTGATAATACATTTTCGAATAATTTATCATTCATTAATTCTTAACACGACTTTATTAATCGTATTGTATAGCAGAGCGTGAAATTAAAACTATTGAGACATTATTTTCAAATTTCAAAATTATTAACAAATGTTTATATATACGAAACATGTCGATTCCAAATCAAATGATGTTACTATACATTAATTGGTAAATACAAACATAATTAAGTCCATGTTTCAATATGTATTAATTCTTTATCGTTAATTTGGCAATCGTACATTCATGTTTTCTCTGCCGTTAAAACTCTCTCCGGAAATTCGAAATTTGCTCGTAACACTAATTTGCGAGGAATATCTATCTCGGATATCAATTGGAATGGAATTTCCGTAAACACACTTTTTTCTGGCTGAATATACGTCGCGTTGGCACAATAATGTATATATATAAAATAAAATAATAAACGACATGATAATTTCGATTTCCACACAAAGTTTACGTAAATATAATTTTTATATTTATAGCAAAAGATTGTTGCCTTCAAGTAGAATACGACATATAGATTTCAAATATATAATACGCTATGAAGGATTATAAGTGATTGTTGCATAGTAATTTATTCGAAATCAATAATAGACAATAGCTAGCGAGTCTAGCGACATATACACGGGATAGTTACGGGCCTGTGCAAACTCTACGCAATACATACGCCAACTTTGATCGCTTATAACTCGGAAACTGTTGCGATCTCGAGATGGATTATTTTCGTGTTAGGACTTTCAACTTCAATTAATTTTCCAAATACCGTAAATGTTATGCAATTACGGAACCTCTTGTATAATTGTGTGTTATTACTAATAATTTTTTTTTTTCAATTAAGAAACTCGGGTCCTTGAGAGAATACGTTATTAAAGTTAAGACCGTCAGTGAGCATTCTCTTGACTGATGGACATCAGTCAACAGGTTTCATCAGAACGTACTGAACTACTATATTTTATTGTATTTAGGTGATAAAGTGTAGGGCGTAATGAATGAAATTTCTGTAGGGCGATAGCCACGATAATACTTTTACCCGCGCGCTACCTGATTCACTTTATAATCTCATTTGATTATATTATTTCGTAGTTTATTATGCTGCGATATATGGAACGGCCTCGTGTCAACGCTTTTCCGGCTATCATTTTAATTAAAGTTACATTAATTAAAGTAATTTTATGTCTGTGAGATATTAAATTATTACTACAAATAATACAATCCAATATATACTAGGTTTCATTTAATTATTATATTCATCGCAGTCACGTTTTAATTATCAGTTAAAATGAATTTAAATTCTTTGCTACGCGAGAAATTTTATTTTTGGAGCGAATGTATCACTCTAAAAGCTTATTGAGGCTAGGTAATATATGTAAGAGATATTTTATTCAAACAAATGTTGTTTTTCATTAATTTTTATCTCTCGCGTTTTGTTATATGTTTGCTCACCGTGAAACAATCATGCCTTCTCACCGTCGGTAAAAAATCACGCCGAATATGAGTGATACCCATTCAAAAGGTCAGAATGAAAATCCGTTTCTTGTGTCTGCTGAGTAATTTAACAGCGAGTAGTTGGCAGGATAAATTTACCAGCGTTAACCTAGATTTCAATGAACTGCTGCTTAAAGCAGCTCTTTCGTGTTCCATTCAGCGAAAACGGCCTCGTAACTAACGGCCACCTCTAATTGCTCTGGATTTGTCGTCTTCGATGAAAAACTCGCGCAAGCTTTAGAAAAACTTGATCTCGCGCGCGATTCTCATTGTCAGTCAAGTACCATCGAAATTACTACAGCTGCTGCCCGTGCTTTTTACGCAGTTATGTTATAAAGAATTAAACAAAGAGATAAAAGTTTCTTTTTATTTTATTCTATTAAAAATTTTAGTCGATCCATTATAATACGAGTAATAATAAAAATTTCCTGTCATCAGATTTTTTGCTTACATTATTAATTCTTATTATATTATTCATTTAATTTTTATCAGCATTATTATAAAAGATATTTAAAAATAAATCATTTAGTTTAAAAATATTGAATAAGATTAAATTAATAACTATGCCTTAAAATGTAAAAAAAGTGAGTATTTGTGATGTTGAATTTTATTTACTCTCAGAAATACAAATAAATTTTACTTTAAGAATGCCGCGTTTCTCGATCAAGAATGGAAAAGGGCGTGAAGTGGTGGCCACGACGGCGACAACGTAATCCTGAAAGTTGCCAACGTACAATGTTCGAATGCAAATGCATTCAGCACGACCATACGCGGGCGCTAAACGAGCCCAATTGGAATAAAGGCGAGTCCGATCAGGGGATACAAGTGTGAATCGATAGACGCCTCGATCCTTGATCTCAATTTTAGATCAGCCTGCGAATTGCTGGGCAGTCGACCGGGCAATTCGGTGAAGTGTTAACGTCGTTTGACCCTCGCGGTGACTACTATGTGGCAGACAAGGTGCGAGGTACGTTCGTATTCGCGGAAATCCCAATACAATAGGAGATAAAAGAACATCATCTGAATCTCATTGTAATTTTTTTGCCAACGTCGACATTTCTTTCTCGACTCGATTCCGCTCATCTTCATTTTGCTAAAATAATATGATGGCGTATATTTTTCTAGTGACAAGACTCAATCGAGATTGTACAAATTAAACAAAATTAGAACAGTGTTAACGAAACCCACCCGAGCATTTGCGTGTAAAAATATTCATTTCATTTAAGAGACGAAAAAACTTGAACTCTTTTTATATGCTGTTTTAAATCAAAAAATATTATCATTATTCGGAAAGGCTACGTATATAATAAGCGAATTACGATCTGCAGAAGTAATTTAATTATACGCACGTATTTCTGCAGAAAAGAGAAAAAAAAATATGTAGGTTGAGGTTTGCTTTGTATTCTTTTTGCGAGTGAAAATGACAAAGGACGAAAATCGTATAGTGGAAAGGAATGCGTGATGTCGACAGAGAATTTAGTCGAAATTAAATCTAAAGCCATATGAACGAAAATATTTTTACGAGAATACCGGTCTTTTGTAAGCCGAGAGTGTCAGTCATATTCATATATATACAGCCTTGGCTGCGTGTCCCTTGACTGCTCCGCTTAATTGCGTGCAATTACCAGGAATGGCGAAATAACAAGTGCACTTATGTCGTGAAATGTCTCGCGGTTTTTCATCGTTGGACGAAGGCGACAAATCCAGAACGATTACGGGTGATCATTAATTGCAAGACTGCAGCGTAATTGAGCGGAAACAAGATCCTTACTTATCGAAAGTACGCCTGCAGTTGGCATTGTACAGCACATCCTTAAAAAAAAAAATGCCGAATCGAAAGGTAATAGCTATGCAATTTATCATGAAAATAATTTAATGGTAAATGTATGAATTACATTAATATTACGTGACAGACGCATTGTATATAATCAATATTACTATAATTATCCAATTAAAAAATTCTTAATTAACCTTAAAACATTAATTTTTTTCCAAATATCTGAATTTGATATCATTATTGCACAGAGAGAATTATTTAATTGATTTTGTTAGCAATTATTTTACATTTATGAAATTCCTTAATATTATGATATACGCTGCTTGATTAACAAAATAGTGATAATATAAATACAATATTTAATTAAAAAATAAATACTAATATAAATAAATATAAATATTTAATAAAAAATAATTACATTATTAAAAAATGAAATATCGTAGCATATATGCTTATTATATCTGGGATGTGCAACGTTCCCTCTTTTGATTAAGGATGATTAATTGTTTTATCGTTAAATTAAAAAGAATAGCAGACTTTCTCAGGAATTCGTTTAATGCCGAAGAGATATATTGGATAAAATGTTACTCGACTATGGTATAAATCTTTTTTTCCGAATTAATGCAAATTAGCTGTAATTTCGCTTGATCAATCTTGCCGAGAGCGGCGGGGGAGAGGGTGTTTTGAAGAGATACGTTCGCGAGTTTGAGAAAAAGCGAGTGGCACGCCGTGCCGGTCGCCGGACACAGCGCGGCGAGTACACCCGGTCGTTACTTCGCCATTTCGGGTAATTGCGCGCAATTAAGCGCGGTTAACGCAAGTTGCACTTGCGAGCCACAACGTTAACACTTCGTTGAATTGTCCCCGTGCGACGCTCGTCTACTCGTGAGAGACGGGCGGAATACTCCGGGGAGTATAGCCAGAAAGATGTACATCCCGCGAAGATTAAACCATCCCTCCGCTTAAAACGCACCGAGTCGAGTGGCACACCCTCCCTGACGGATCCCGGAGCAAAAGTTCACCGTCGCCGTGGCGCGATCGGAGAGCCAATTAGTAAAGCGAGCGAGCGTTTTGTGTCTTCTCTTTTTTTCTCCTCTCGGCGATGACTATACCAGTTAGATCCAGTTAGGGCTATTAGTTGTTTACGAGCCCCGATACTCCGCTCCGGTTCGCCAGTCCTGAAAAATTGCGAAAATTTCTCCGCTCGACGCCAACCAGATCCCAAAGTTTGTTAATACACGGGAGCGGAGCGAAGCAAATAGAGCGTTTGCGTGCGCAAATGCCTTCGATGTGAAAGTTTTCTTTTTCTTGAGTATTGGCTCGGACTTTATTTTTCCTCTATTGACCCGTGAAAAATGGATCGGCAGTTTGATCGATTCAATCGTCGGATATTTTCCGGGGCGGAAACTAGGCTAACAAAAGTTTAAAGGAAAACAAATCCTCGGGCGATCTCGATGAATATTTAAACGCGTGTCAGAAACCAAGTATCCACTGTTCTCGTGATATTCTTTCTCTCCGTCTCTTTCTCCTTCGCTGTCTGTTTCACTCGCGGTCTTTTTTTTTTGCAATTTTACACCATGCGTTAATTCGCATTAACTTTCTCTCACACTCAAACGAAACGTAATCTCTTTACATTCATATTCATTATACTGCCTGCTAATTCACTTTTTTATGTATTACAGTGTTTTCAAAGATAAGTTTCATCACTTGCACTTTCTTTCTTTTTTAATTTTTTTTTATATCATGGGTATCGATAAGATAAGAAAGAAAACACATTTTAAAATACTTATTTGTGTTTGTGTTTGTAATATTCTCCTTAAATTTATTAACTGTGATAAAAACATAATATATAATATATAATAATTATTTATGATTTCCAATTATTATTTTATCAAATAATATTCAGTAAATAAATATATATTTATCTATGTGCTTGTGCTTGTGTGCATGTATACAGTTATTATTATATCATCTTACAACAATATCAAATTTTCTAAAGTTTATCTTGGGTAACGGGAAAGATACAGAAGTAAGTTTTCGCGCATTCGATCGGGTAAACCGCAAAACTTTTCCGTGATTTCATTTAATAATTATGTTTGCATTCTCCCAACCGTGCCGCGTTTTCTCAAGAATTCTCCGACCGTGCAACGAGAACTCATTGGAGCTTTCGGAATATTCATCTATCTGCGAGTCTCGTCTTAAGAATTTGTTGCCTTCCGGTCCAAATTTTCCCTCGATTGCTAAACGGGTAGCAGGCGGCGAGAAATTCTCGCTAAAGGCGCTTTCGATATCGAATTCGAGAAATAGACCGCCGCTCGTGCCCTCAGCGCTCGTTCCGCGACGAGTCGAGCTTTAATCCACATGCATCTGAACTCTAATATAACTTCACTCGAAGAGTAATAAACATACGAGTTTATGCGGAAAGCACCTGACGTACATGGGCAAAAGTTACATTATTAATAAATAACGCCTTAGTCGTACGCATTAAAGATTAACGATCAAGTTTCGGGTCGCTCATTAACATTGCAGAATGCACATCCCGATTCGTTTCCTGCGAATCGGAAAATTAAGTTGCTTTATTTTAAACTTTAAAGTCAGTAGAATAATGTTGGACGATTTTTTTTCTAAATTCATTGCAATTTGGCAAACCGCGAACGTTTTGCGCGAAAATCAAAGTGTATTTTTTAATATTTTGTATATTTAAAGACCCACATCACTTTTCACAGCGTGATATATTTAATTTGTAGATGCACGTCAAAAGTGAGAGAGAGAGACTTTCAAAATGCGATATTTCGTTCGCAATAATCCAACATTTATCTAACGTTGCGATTTGTAAATTGACGTTCCCTCGACGTTCGTTCTGTAATGCGACGTATTTTTTCGTTCGCTAATGCTCAAAGATACACTCGAACTTCCTCTCGATTGAGTGGAACGAGAGTGCATCGTTAGGTACGGGACAAATACGGGGCATTAATCCAGAAGGGTCACTGGGAAGCTGCACCGGCGGCTATCGTAACAGAGAGTGACCCGCGCTTTCTTTCACCCTTAATCCCCAATTAAGACGTCTTCGTTCTGCGGATTACAAGCAAGCGGTAGGAAAGGGAATCTCCTCTACCAAGAAACGCGCTTGAGCCATCTCTCCGTCTTGTCCCTCTCCGATCCTTTTTCCCCCGTACTTCCTGTCTCTTTGATTTTATCTTTCGAGTTAGCTCGCAGAGTCGATTTTTCGCAGGGTAGAGCTTTCGCGAGTTTCGTGGTACCGGAAGCCAAAGAGCCCCGGCCGGAAAGAAGTTTCTTAGACAACGGCTGATGCGAATGAATATTCCGATCGAAGTGAGTTTTCTGTGAAACACCAGAGTGGCTCGCTGATGGAAATGTGATTGTTAAATGAAGTTTTGTTGATATCCCAGTGTACTCTGATATCCAAGGATTCATTAAAACAAATGAATCTATAAATTAAATAAACAATCAGCGCAATCTTCATCTGGATATCATCGATAGCATCAATACGAAAAGTTTTTTAAAAGTTCGGAGAAAGATCGTGATGATAATTTTGAAAGAAATACAAATACGATAACACGAATTTATAAATATAAATATATATATATATATATATATATATGTATAGGAAGAATCTTCTGCATAATCAATGATCTCGCATCGAAAGAGAAGGAAAAAGCGAATATAGTAAAAAGTTTGTTAAAAATATGAAAATATAATTTGAGAAATTATATTTTGTATTAATATCTTTTAGTTTTGATTACTTAAAACTTATCTACTATTTACTAAGTTTATTAAAAATAATTTATAATCTATAATCTTTAAATGTCAAGCAAAAAAATTGTTTTTAGAAACAAAAAATAGCAAAAAATTAGCAAATACTTTTCATATCTTATTCGTTAGGTTGTGATAATTTAGCGAAACGCGCGTTCATCACTAGTTATAAAAAACCTACAAACAATCTTTTAAATTTAATATTTTTTTATTTATATTAAATTAAATATACAAGTCGTTATAATTTTATTACCAGTATATTTTTATTCTTTAATAAATCTTAATAGAAATATCGTGCCATGGATTGCGGTGCTTAAGGATTGCATGTTGAATCCCCGGTGCCGGATCACTTGGCTGGATCAGGAAGATAACAATGCGCACCATTCATTCGTTGAATGCAACTCCGATCCTTCGTGTTCCTTTTTTTCGAGAAGGAGAGAGGGAAGATTTATTATTCTTCCACGCACCTTTGTACGTGCCGATCACGTAGCTCTCGCGGCGTTTTTTTTTCATTGTTCGTGCATGCACTAGTGTATGTGTGTACCCCGGTACACGTTGTATACCGATGTTTTATGCATGTCGTGTGTGTGCGCGCGTACATCTCTCATCCCTTCCTCCCGCTGCTTTGTCGCCCGTTCCTTTGAGCCATTGCCACTTTGCGGTGGCAGCCACCTTGCACTGTTTAAAGAGATTTTGATGGCGCTGGATGGGATATTACGTCCGAATTTCGCGGTTGGAAACTTCGCGGAAAGTGGAAATTCGTCGTCGTATAGCGCACTTCCTCTCTTCGCAATCCTCTCTCTACTGAGTCTATTAATAAATGGTCTGGCGCGAGAAGTAAGTCGAGTTTACCGTTGCGCTAAATGAATTTTAAATAAACGCGAATTCCCTCTCACTCCCTCCGTAAGCATCAACGTTTTATCACGTTCTAGTACACGAAACGGCGATTAATTGCCACTTATTATGCCCAACAGTTTAACATGCTGCACCGTTTATAGTCCGAATTTTAAATATTATTATTACTACAATATTATCGAATATTACAATACTAGATTCTGTGCTTATGTATAATTACGTGTGCATTTATTATTCAACATATGAAATCATAAATAGAATTCTATATTCGCGAGATTCGATCAATGTCATGATCGTGTAAAATGAATTTCGATTTAAATTGATAAAATGACCGAAATTGTCTATAACTGTAACATTTAAAATAGCAGTATTAATTATTATTGGTTTTCGAATAATTTAATAATACTATTCCAAATATCGACATTTTTATTTTAAAACTGAAATCAATTTTTCTACGAATTAATTGATCTATAAAATTAGAACAGAAATAACAACCGTTGCAATTATTGTCATTGCGTTACGTTGCATTTGATGCTCGTATTGCAAACACTACGCATCAGAAAACAAGTACGTCTTGTAGCAGTTGACATATATAATCTCATTTAATATATACTATATATATATGTATATATCATATACTGCAAAATGTGTAGAGATACAAAATAATATAAAGACTATTCCTTTTCGATAAAGTTATTCTCTTTTGTGTTCACTGATGCAAAACTGGAAGAGAGAATTTTTATTGAATTTTAGATTCGGCTTCTGTTGTGTAATCTTAAACTTTGCGGAGCCTCGCTGAATAAAATAAGTTTGTTTGGCGCGGAGATCGTTTAAGGATGTTGTTGAAAATTGTTTTAAGCAATATACACAGACAAGAAACTACGAAGCTTTGATTGCGACTCTGTTAACCAAGTACAAGGCAGTGGGATACAGTGTCTTTAATCTTGCTGTAGTCAAACTATTTGTAGGAAAGCTTTACAGACCTTAGAAACGCAAATAGCAGGTACTATTTAAAAAACTAATCAAGCCTGTGCGAAGAATTAAATTTTCCCGAAAGAATAGTACAGTTTTATATCCCAAATGAGTCTCAGAATATTCACTCATTCTCAGAATATTCACAATAGCTAAATGAAAAAATATATATAATTGCATGAAATTAGGTAAAAATTGTTTAATTTATAAGGTAAATCCAGATTTTTGTTCACGATAAAAAAAATGTCATTTATATTTTTTTTTTACGTAGATTTTGTCAGAAGAATATGGAGAAGTAGACGATAGAATAATAAAAACAGCAACGATTTTCAACAAGATATAATAATGGAATAGGATGAAATAGGCAGATATTAACTGACAATTAGATTAAATTTATCTTTGAGGGAAAGGAAACAGCATTAAAGTTACTGAGAGAAAACAATATAATGCGTAATAAAAAATCTACAACTAATTTTTTTTTTTCATTTTTGTGAATATTGTGATTAAATACGTTTTTCTTTTCATATATTTAACATAACTTTGTAATTTAAAAACTTTGCAAAGTTGCAATATAAATTTGAATATCTAAAGAGAGAGAGATTATTTCTCTTAATTATTTTATTTGTTTGCACATAAAAATTAATAATTAAAAGATATCGATACATTGCAAACAGAACATTGTATTTAAATTAATATGTTAAAAATTATACGAATTAATTTGTTTTATACGCCGATATCGAGCAAAATTGGGAAATGTGAATTTTGCTGCAATACTCTTCTACATATATTTTATAATTACATATCGTATTATAATTTTCAATATTAGAGCGATTATCCAATCAAATTATACACACACGTGCACATCCCCGATGTAAACAAACTTTTCTGCAATATCGACTTGTGCGCGCCGAAAAGTAACTGATATATATGAATAAACATTTATGCAATATAAACTTTAACATTGCTAAACGATGAGCGATATCCCCAAGTGACATTGATGTGCTTCTGAACAGTCAACATGCAATATTAATTTGTGCTTTACAAGTACAAACGGCAACGACACGCGAATTTCACTGAGAAATTTGACGATGCAAAAAGATGCAGGGTTCGATCGAAAGATTCGGAAATACATATTCTTATTGCGACACATTTATCCTTAGGTCGCCCGAATCTTATTTTTGCCGTAATTCAGAAAAATGATTGCAATCGAAATTGTCGTTGATAGTCGAGTGACAATGATAAGTTATCAAATTTCAAACGCGGGCGCGCACTGCACTGCACTGGCCGAAATTCAATTCGGCAGATGTCCAAAGATGAGGCGAGATTCTAATAGAGATAGAGAGCATGCCGGTCGCATCCATAACGACGTGAACGAGGGAAGCGAGAACACGTCGATGGGAAATACGTACTTCGCAGCAAGTTCTTTAATCCACTGGCTTATCCCGTGGCTATTGTTTTCCAGGGAGAAATATGCCCGCGATAGCGATGCCGTTACGCTAACAATAAGATAGCGATAAGTTTTTAAGATTAGCACGCAGCTGATACACGAGAGCGCGCTACGTGATTAATCTTCCAAGATTATAAATCCTATTAAGTGCGTAAATTTTCAATGTGGATAATTCTTTAATTTTTTAATGATGACTAAACTATTACAGAATTCTACCTAGAATTGTTGCAACGAATTAACACCGCAATCAATTAGTTGAGGTCAATATAGATACGTAAACTTTGTTTCAATGAAATACTAATTATGATACAACAACTATCAGTAACATGGTAGACCAATAAAATTTTAATTAAATGCATGTTAAAGAACCTTGTCAATATTATAATGTAATTAAGAAATTGTATCTGTATCGCGTGTAGCTCATTAATTTCAATCAAGAAATGTACATAAATCCGATTTTTTTCGAAATCTGTTAAAAATTTTTATACTTTTTTTTCCATGGAATTAGCTTTTTCGCAGTTGTATCGACAATAAATTCTCTCTTGTTTAAACCGACAAATAAAAAATGGTTATTATAATAAAATTTAAAATGTTTTGGCTAGCCAGTTGAAAATGTTGGCACGTAACTCGGTGGAGTGCACCTTCGATGATAGTGTTATAATAGTATTACTAAAAAAAACTTCATAAATAGGATAGGTAGCGCGTCAATAGAAAGTACTTTGCGGCGGGTTCTTTAAAGCCGTGCTTATCACGGAGGCCGCCTGTGCATTCGTGGTACACGATGTACCGTTGATCCGCGGATTAGTCACTAATTATGACTTTAATGTGCGCCCACATTAGCGGCACCGCAGGCTGTGGCCGGGATTTAACCCCCGCTAAGACACGGAGCGAATTTGCGAAGTTATGGCATCGGTTACGCCACCGCTTTGACAATCCACTTTGTCAATGGGCGGGATTAAACCGACGCGGTTCGCAATGAGATTATGCTTCTGGGTGTATGCACGTACGGGTAAGTGCTTGCGAATGATATGAATGATTAATTAGCAAAGGCTATACAAGCGAAAATATATGTATATATACATATATGTATACGCATGTGTGTGTGTGTGTGTGTGTGTGTGTGTGTGTGTGTGTTTGTGTGTATTTGTGTTTGTATGTATGCACATACAATATATTCCTCAAATGTTTTTTATTTATCGTAAACCAGCGATGTACGAACTTTTTATTGTATGTGCATGCGTATGTATGTATGTATTTCAAATGGTTCTAAATATAAAAGCAATGTTATATTAAAAATAAAACGCAAAATAAATTTATCGAAAGAAATTT
Organism: Tetramorium bicarinatum; assembly: GCA_928718305.1. Lineage (NCBI taxonomy): Eukaryota > Metazoa > Arthropoda > Insecta > Hymenoptera > Formicidae > Tetramorium > Tetramorium bicarinatum. Next base: position 12,748,389 of record OV788324.1, read on the forward strand.
GTTTCATGTGACAACAATCATGAAATATCATAAATACAATATATATATTTAATTTCAACAAAAATTCCTTTTAGTTCACATTCAAATTACAGCAATTTTTATTTAAGCATTTGATTTAAAAGATGTATAGTGGATATATGCTTCTACTGTTAAATGTATATGCGGAATATTTTAATGCATTCGCATAAATATTAATATTGCAACAGCATTTGATGAATATAATATTAATATTTTTTCAATCTGATAAATAATATGAATACAAATAAAATATAAAGTATAGTGAATGAAAGTTCACAGGAATATTTTTTTGTCAAATTTCCTTACTAGTGCAACATATTGGGACGTAATATTGGGAAATAATGTAAATCTATTATATGTAAATATAAAATAGTGTACAACATCAGTAGTACATTTGCATTTATTCCATGGACAATATTGGCTTTACATTGGAAAATATCGGCCAATGTACTACCAACATAATCAATGTATAGCCAATGCATGAGTAACTTTCTTTGTAAAAAATGTGATTGACTTTTTCACATTTATTATATCTTATCAATTTATTACAATATTAATTTCCTCTAAATCTAAAATAAAATACTCTGATCGAGAATTGCAATATATGATACAGAGTCCGACATCGATATCTCAATAATACATTTCAAACTGCGAAGTCGTCAGAACAATATTTTATTATGATTCAGAAGGGACGGATGTCTTGCATGGATGAAATTACATTCTGTTTTAATTATAATTATCTGTTACATTTAATCTCAAACGGAAGCAGTAATTTCGTTAATTGCTTTAACTGAAGTCACATCCAATTCAAAAAGTAATACATACGTGACCAGTAGGTAACTTTGGCGTTCCAATTTTAATCACGTCGGTGTGAGTAAAATTTACTAAATGCGTTGTATCGCGTTTAATTAAACAATTTATGGTAATTTTCCAAATGAAAATGGATACATTACTTTCGTTCGTAATTACGTAATAATTGCTGATATTAATTTATCTTTGATTTTACGAATTAAAAGCCATCCGAGATCAAATTCAAGTTTGACGAAAGATACTTTCCGCCGATTCTGAATATATTTATTATCTCTCGCACACGCGACGCCAAGTTCGTCCACCTCTAACAGCAAGAGATATCTGTGTGTAAGCACAGTTGGAAATGTAAATTTAATTGAAACGTATACGCGTCCGGCGCGTATCCTACCGGGAGTCATCGTCTCGTTCGAGGCATTGTTCTCGATTTTAATCCATCGTGAATAACAGAGGCGCCTATAAGTGGCGTATGATTTACGGTGGACCCGATTCGATCGGATCGTGCGCGCAAATCGGCGTGCGGTATCCTCCCGAAAATTATAGCGTCTCGGTATCCGCCATTCGTCATGTCGCAATTAAGACAACGGCGGCATAACGATTTGATCATTTCAATTAATAAACTCTACGTTTTTCGTACTTGGCTCGAGGATGAAACAAGGAGGTAGATAGATAGATAGAGAGAGAGAGAGAGAGAGAGAGAGAGAGAGAGGGAAGATGTTGCCCCTTATCCGATCGAAACATTCCTGAAACGGCCGCAGGCTAGGTATGTATGTTATGCATGTCCGATAAACGTTTAAGACATTCCCTCCCTTTGCTTAGAGTCTCTCTCTCTCTCTCTCTCTCTCTCTCTCTCTCTCTCTCTCCTCTCTCTCTCTCTCTCTCTTTCTTTCTCTTCTCTCTCTCTTCATTCTCTCCTTTGCTTCAGACCTACAAGCACTTTTTATACGGTCGTCGCTCCATCGTCTCCACCAGTATTGGATCATATTATGCGCCGTCACGTCTTAATAAATTTATGACCTGGATCTGATTGCCCTCAGCCAGTCGTTGCCAATTTTAATATTAACTGGCGAGACGCGCGATGAGAAAGAGCGTGTCAAAAGTGGCGATATTTTAGCGGGGAATTACACGACGTCAGAAATTTACGACGCTTATTATCGATACATGTATTACACAGATTCCAAAGAAATTAATCATACGAAATATAATGAATCGAAATTATACATATAATGATCAAATTCGAAATCATGTAATTGATTTAAGATTGCAATTTTCTGAAAAAGAGAAATTTTTTGTCGAATTTTTATTTTTTAAGGTTTTGCATAAGCATAATTTTATTGCTGTTCGCTACGGTTAAGAAATATTGTTTTCATATTTTCAAGATTTATATTTGAAATTTTCTGAATTTATAATACTATCATACTTTACACTCAATATTAGAAATTATAAAAATTTATTTCCGCGTGTCGTATTTGCCGACAGCAAATTTGCATTACAGCTTAATATCTCTTACAAATAAATTAACGCCATATGCAACCATCTGTTGGTGAAGCATTTAAATGTTTATTCTCGAACTGTCACGCATTTTTCAATGTTGTTTTTAAATCGAGGTAGAAAATTGATGACTTACTTTAGGTGGAAATCGATAGCAGCAACAAAATACGCACGGATATAGTTATTAATAAAATTATCCTTGTGTGTGCCCGCACGTTCAATCCTATTCGCGTATATTCCACACGTAGCTAGATACGACACATGCAAAAACAACACACTCGCCCACATGCACGCACACGCGCGTAAAACTCACGTAACCGACCTACCTCGTGACGACCCGCTTTTTATGCGCTAATCCACGGGGATCGATCGTTTAATCTGGATTAGAGTCGCGGGTGACGCGGGCTGAATAAGTAATCGGGCGCCAACTCTGCCGGATGTAATTTAATTCGTACGTACTCGTCTTCCTGCCATGGCTTCTCGTTTCTCCCGCTCTTCGCCGTCCTGTGAATGTTCTTCTCCATTCTCCCTTGAAGCGTCTCGAACTTAATTGGCCCACGATAATTCGCCCTGGCCCTTCTACTGACTTACCGTCATAGCAAAATCCGGCAAACATAATTACCGCGGTATCGAGAAGTAACCTTCTGCATATATTATTAACGTTCTCATTATACTCTCGCAAATTACATTGATCAGCTAACGCAACCATGGTTTTTAAGTTTCCGTATATCAATACCTGATTAGGAGGTCCATTCTTTCACAGTTTATAACACATAATTGTGATAATTATGATAATATTGCATAATTGTGATAATAATTTTATTTGATAATAAAATTTAATAATAATTAAAATATATTTAATTATATATATAATTTAATTATATAATTATATTAAATATTATATAATTAAACAATAAAAATATTTAACAATAATTTTATTGTATACTCGTATTCTTTGCAATATGATTTATCGATATATTATGAATTGATTTAAGCACTTAAACCAGCCATCTATTATTATTTTTTAGTGAAATAATAAAGATTAAATTGAAAACAGTCGCGAGACAAGTATAGAAGCTGACAAATATGAAAGCATTTGTAGTCATTTTGTCAGTAACCAACAGCTCAGATCTTAAAGTCGAATTCTTTCGTTGTCCGAAGATGTTGAAGCGGCAATGGAAAAATTTTTAATAACATGAAAACAATTACGGGAGAGTACATTTAAAAAAGATTTAACAAGGACAATGTAAGACGGCTGCTGATCGAATTGACTTTCTTTTTATCGGATATAGCCTTCGGCGTATCGAAGATATTGATCCTGCGGATCAAAGTAAAGATGCGCACACGCGTGTATCTTTGCTCGAATGTAACGAAGAGTGCGTGTATATATGTATATATATATATATATATATATATATATATATATATATGTATCTTTACTTGAATAACAGGATGACGATGGAAAGACAACGTCTGCAGGCGTAAGATAAATTTGTTCTCGCCCGATGTGTTAAAACGAGATCCCTTTGACCGGATGATGTTGCACAACGCTGCGCGCACAACGCGATAGTTCACAATGTAGCAACGAGTGGCGGGTGAAAAAGCGAAATTGTTGATCGATACGCAGGCGACGGACGCGCGACACCGTGTTGCAGCCGTCATTCGTGAGGTCGCTTTTATTAACGAGCACCACAATGCCGATCAGCGATCGCGATCGTCGCGCGCGCGCGTTAATGAAGCTCGAATTGCATTAAATTATATGTAATCGACACGGGATCGCGCGACGTATCGACGCGACGTCGTTAGATTCCTCGCAATTAATATAATACGCGGTGATGAACGTTGCGCATTCGTAATCGTGTTACACTAACGTAATCAACGCGGATGCAACGGATTAGGCGACGACTAATGCGAGTTTATCGGCGACGTAACACGGCAGCGGCGACGCGTTTGAGAAGCGTTATATACATTAAGCGTTATAAATGCTTTGACATTTACCGGATAAATCTCGTAAGCGTATTTTTGCTAGGACACTTTATGTACCCCCGAACAGATATTTATGCATATAAATGAAAAACAGAAAAATAGACAACGAATAATTACACAATGAATAAAATATCTAGCAATTTATGCACAATATATTAAAAGTTAATTAAAAATTGAATGAAAAAAATTAAGATTTTTTTTTAAGAATGAATTCACTTATTTTATTATTGATAAATTACTTTTATTAAAAATGTTTAAATAGATAATAATGTAATATCAATATAATAAAATAATATATATAAAATTTAATAAAATGTACTCTAATAAAAAATATAATTTATAAAATAAAATTATTACGATTATAAAATAATATGTAGTTAGAAATGATATGGTTTTATGTAACTTATCTTAAGAATATTCTTCTAGATTTTTCATATTTTTTTATCACATGGAATATCTTACGTTATTTTTTAGCAAGATTTCTTAACGAGATTCCTAAAAATTGGCGTTTGTACAAATGCGATATGTAATCTTTTATTGCTTTAATAAATTAAACGAAAAAAAACGCGTGTAAAAGAAAAATATAAAGAAACATGTTATTAATTTCTCGACAGATATTTGAAAAACGGAGCGTGATGAGCGCTCGCTTCTCGCGCAATTTTTAACTCGATTCAATTTCGGATGTTTCTTAACGCGGACATGAATTATGTTCGCGTGGGGCGTTTTCCTCCCTCTCCCCCCTAGTACGACAGTGCGGATTTCGGGATGGTCAACTTCCGACAAAGGCAACCGAACCGTCGTTCTCGCCTTCGTTTGTCGCCGTCGACAATAAGTTCGCACTACCGGAACGCGTCTGGACGTAGGCCAACTACTTTTATGGGTTCGTACTGGCAACAACGTGCTTGTAGCAAAAGGAGTGTTCGCATCGACAACGTGATTTGCCCGCGTTCGACCGTCAAAGATATACGGCGTGACTCGCGAAACCGATCCAACTTGCGCGTCCCACAAACTATTAGAGATACGCGAAACTGCTGGGGGGGTTGATCGATGCGCGTGGCTGCAAAACCAATGTATATATATTGTACACATTGCACAGAATCCAAAAAAGACAGAGAAAGAGGGAGAGATAGAGAGAAAAATAGAAGACATAACGGAGATGTATTCTTTAACGTGTGTCTGGAAAGAATCATTTTTAACTAAGCTATAAAATCCTAAAACTGACTTTAAATTTTAACTAACGAGATTAAAATGTTAATCAGATTATAAGATATTAATACACATAATAAATATAGAATTTTGTCGGTGTTGGTTTGAATTATTTGCATAATTATTAATTTAATTTTCCATTGTTTAATTATTTATAATGTGAATTAAATATTCTATTTTTATTAGCATTTCATGTTAATAAGTTTACAAAAATAACAATACACTTATTTTCTGTTCAAACTACTTTTAGCGACTTAAAAAATATCCAATACATAGAAAAAAGTTCGATAAGTTTAAAATTAACACGACGACCAAGTAAAGAAGAAACATAAAAAATCTGACGTGTAATCTAAAAGTTATATTTAATCACCGAAGAGTAAATAATTATTAAGAACGTAATATGATTTTTTTATCTTCTGCTACGGTTATACGTAGCATAAACTATCAAGTTGGTTTTTAAATTTTTTCACATGATAAAGTAGTAAAAATTTTTTATTTTAATTTTTAATTTTCTGAAAAAATACATTTATATATGAAAATTTTCAGTAAAGCAATTATTAATTATTGACGATAATCTTTATCAGTTTGCAGTATTTTAAACTTTTATAACGATTTTATGGACTAATACCCTTAGGATCAGGCGTGAAATATCTGAAACTTTACAAAGTTATATTACATTCGCTACAATTCTTCATAATACATTACGTTTCGATACATCGAGGACAAAACATCGTTCGATTCGATTTTATTTCGCGAGTTTTTCTCCGCGTATCGGTGAAAGCGCGTCGTGATTCTCCACGGAGGACGATACGGCCTTATCACGTTCCTCAGTATCCAAATCTCAATGCGATCCGAATCGAAACGAAATTCACTTATCATCGAGTCACGTTCACGGGAAAATCTCAATGCAAGCGGCGCGCATTCGGACAAAGCAAAATCGAGACGGTACACCGCGTACGCCCCGGTTCGCCCGTTCGCCCGCTTGTCGAATCAAAGCGCAACAAACGAGCAACACGAGCTCGCATGCAAAACAACACGCCGAGGCGTGCCCGCCCCGTTCACCGCGTCGTAATCCCTCACCGTGCAAATCGACGAATCGATCCACTTTCGGCTCACACGAGTCCTCGCGTTCGCGCGCGCGGAATCCCGCCGAGAGGCTTCGGAGCTCTTTCCTGCCAGCGTGGCGCACAGTCGAGGGAAACCAGAGAGGAGCGTGGTGAACGACGAGGAGAAAAGAGTGCGGCTCGATGAGAAAGAGAGACCGAATAGTGTCACTGAGAGTACGATCAAGCGGCACTTCCGCTCTGGGAATTCTCGATATCTCAAGTTGAAATCGCAAATATCGAATGCGGAAAATCGCCGCTGAGAGAAGGTGGCTGCGGAGAGAAGGCGGATAGCGGCGCGATGGGGGTGGCGCCGGAGGGAGGGAAAGACCGGACGATCGAGGAGAAAAATTGTGGCGAACGATGGAGAGGTAAAAGCGGCGAGTTCTTCCCTTTCGCTTCCTGCCTTCGGTGCTACTGGGTGTCCCAGCGACGGCGCGGGGTGAGATACTTGGTATCGCCGCGGCGCGGCGGTGCTGCGAGGAAAAACGTTGACGGAAAAAATGTTTCGATCTGTCGAGAGCTTCGAAAAAATTGATAAAAATGAAGAAAATAACAGCTAGTCGTAAAAGATGCAAAACTAAACGAGCCCCTTTACATTATGTAAAGCATAAATAAATACTTTTCTCTTTTTATAAATTAAGGAAATCGTTAACTTGTGTAATTAATATTGCAACATAGTCGTGAATTCAGATAATTAACCGAATGACGTTGTAGCATAAAACTTGTGATATTAAAATATCATCACGATTATTTAAAAAAAATTGCAATAATCACCATGTTAATACAATTACTGAAAAAAAATTCTGGTTAAAAACGGACGAATCAGAAAATCTTGTAGGATTAATCAAATATTTTAATTATTATAATAGAACTCGATATTTTATAACTTACAATAATCAGAATTTCTATTATAATAATTAAAAAATATTTGATCAATCCTACAAGATTTTCTGATTCGTCTGTTTTTAACCAGAATTTTTTTCAGTGATACAGTTGGTGTTCACAAACTTAATTTTAATGGCAAATTGATGTAAAGAAAAAATACGACGGAGACGAGAGTAACGAAATCGTCAGTGGTTGTTAACACGACGCTGGCTTCCGGAACACCCCGTGTATGTACAAGCTGTGCAGAGCGTGCTGACCGTAGCAACGCGGCGTCAGGATGACAGAGAGAGAGAGAGAGAGAGAAAGAGAGAAAGGGGGCGAACGTTGTGCGCGGGGGGTTCGGTAGGAAACGGAGGAAATATCAGCGAGATAGGTACAAATACGGTGCTATATATGACAGTTTGATGTATAGTTGAATTTTTATGCCGGCGAGAGATGTTATTGCCGCGTCACAGGATGAATCTCCGATACGTCGGGGCCGAGGCTGCCGAGGAAAGTTGGCAGTGGAAATCGATATCTCATGATTTATGCCTAGATTGAGTTTTTCCGGCGTTACTACGGCTACTTCCATCGGTCTCTCTTACTCTCCCCCTTCTCGTTCCTCTCTTTTTTTCTCCCTTTCTCGCGATGATCGCTATGAAAGATCCTTAGCACATCTCATCCGCGGGATCATCGCGGAATCGTAGAATCGTTCGTTTTTCTTAACGCACATTAGAGCAACAATTCGCGACCTGTTTCTCTTTTTTCAACAGGCGCTTGTGAAAGGACCTACCGCAGTAATATTTCAACTTGTGAAGAGATATTTTAGAAATCACGCCACGCATGTTACAAATACTTCTATAAAAAGAACTCATTGATATTCATCCTTTGTGTAATAACCATTAAAATGGATATTCAAGAGGTTAATATAATATAAATGTTTACGTAAAATGTCTCCTCTTATTTATTTCGGATCATAAAGATCTTCATTTAATCCCGTATAAAATGTCGCTTTAGCATCTACAACGGTTTACACAACGCTTTACACGGATCTCGATTTACGCGGTTTATCTATCTTCGATAGAAAGCGTTCTCTGATATCGCGTCAACTAATTTCGAAACGTCAATTACGTTTCACGTCGCGATTATTGACGGAGGATAGAAGGCGAGATAGTTCTCGCCCGATTCGCAGTTTATTCCGAAACAGCTGATGTATCAATTATCGACGGAATCGGTTTCGCGAGGTGTCTTGTTTAGCGCTACAGCAATAAATAGATCTTTTTGTAAATAGCCTGGGAACGAAGAGCCGTACAATCGATTACGCTTGGACAGCATAAATCCCGCCTTATCGCGATGTATACTTCTCGCTCGCGGGCTTACAATCAGGTTGTACAACGCGGCAGGTGTGTCTGTGCGTGTGGAGGAGGGACTCGAGAGGGACTTTATCAAGCGGCACTTTCGATATCCGAAATCGGGGATCGTATATGCAGATTTATGAAAAAAGAAAGCACGCTGCACGCCGCGACTTATCTCGCATACGAAAAATACGTGCTCGATCAACGACCATCGACAAGGCTTGCATATATCTCGCGTGAAGATAGAAAGATTGAAAATCGTTTACTCGTTGATAATAGATCGTTTACCATGTTAACTATAGCGACGAAATGGCTTACGGAAGCATTGGCTTCGTGTAAAGATTAATGTGTGTCTATAAATCGCGCTATATCGTTTCCATTTTTTTTTTTTTTTTTTGAAGAATTACGTGTAAATTATTGCATGGCAAATACCAATAGGAATCGTAACAATCTATATTATGTAATTTTTACATAGAGAAAACTTTAATGTTATTTATTTTCTACGTTTGAAACTTTTATAAGTTTATTATTGCGAGTTAAAAATAATATGTGATATATTAATAGAACTTGAACAATGAAAAAAGATGTTTCAATGAAATTTAATTATTTTAAAAAGGATAAGTTGAAAAAAATAGGGAGGGACAGAAATAAAACGAATCATTTTTAATCAATTTAGCAAAGTATATTCTAGGAAAGTAAGTCACAATAAATGTAGAGACATCTCGAAGCGCGAGGTGAGTGAATTATCGTTATTTTCTCTCCTTACCTCGCGATATTTGTAATCTCGACTTGATACATTACGTGGAATTTCTCTGGGTTGAAAAGCAGCTCGATGGTGGCAGCCAACACGATACTCCGGCGCGTCTGCCTCTTTTTCTGTTTTCCTTCCTCCCCCTCGCCACCTTGCTCACAACTCGTCCGCAGTCTTCTTCGATAAACAGAACCATTTCGAGATACCACAGCATCCACATCTTGGTGTTTTCTAATTGAAATGGAAACTAGAGTTCACCACTAAATAAAATCACATTGTAAAATATTTTTTCTCGCACAAATTCGATATTACAAGCGATAAATTAAGATAAAACATAATTTTAATATCGTTTGATATTTTGAAATTAAAGCGAACTTTTACTTTTTAAACGTAAAGTACAATATATAGTAATACAAAAGGCTTGAAATTTTTTTATAAAGTTTTCCGAAATTAAAAGTTATTACATGGCTGTAATCATTATTGTATTACGCGTTTGTCTCTCTCTACTTACATCACATTATGAATCACATAATAATTTTATATCTTTCAAATGAATTTAACTAAGATATCAAATTGTATATTTTTGTTATAATACACATATGAGTTAACTTTCAAGTTCAAACTGATTAATATGGTACGTAACGGAATGTAATCTTTTACACAAGTCAATGTTATTCATCACGGGCGTTGAACTATGTGAAATATGATGTAACGAACTACATTGGCGCCATTATTTGCAAAATACGATGGATTCGTTTCACCGTAGCGTACTTCATATTCGGAGCGCAGCACACAGCGCCGGAGGCTTTGTAATTTTTCGAAAGCGGATCGCTCGATCGATTCCCTCCCCGGAACGTATGAATCGCCCGTTCGCATCTTGAAACAGTTTTACTCCGGCTGGAAGAAAGATGCAACGGCTGTACAGAGAGAAGAAAAGGCGAAAAAGGAAGAACACAAGAGGCAGCCACGACGGATACGCGAAAGTGTCGCCGTTCCTGCTGCACTCCAGCTCGGGGAATTTCACGTAATGCATCGAGAGTCGAGATTGCATGCACGTCGAATGGAAAGCGAGGAAAAATAACTTTGCCGTTTTGCTCGTGCCACTCGTGCTGCTTGTATTTGTTGCCATTTATTTATGTTTATTAAGCAAATTGTCGGAGCCCCATATCGTCATATTTTCAGCAAATTCTATATCGTTTACCCCTCAATATTCTCATTTATTACTCATAAAAGTAACTGAAACATTTCATGTCGCATAACATAAATTGTTGTTCCTAAAATATTGATAAAACATAATATTCAGTACTTTAAATACGGATGTGTATGTGAGTGTGTTATTATTATTTATTATTACATTACTAGAGAGCACAGAAATACGCGATTAAAATAGCTGTTAAATAATATGATATTATACTTGCGATAGGAATAAAATAGGATAAATTGAAATTTGTGGATATATATTTTATTTGAAATATTACATGAGATTTTAATTTATTAAAAATAAACGTAATTTAATGAAGACAAATTAACAATGTTAGCTAATATACAATGTACGATGCTCGAGGATTATACACATATGCATCACTGACAAAGATATATGGTTACTCGATATGCTCTAAAGTGAGGTAATAACACTCGAACCATAAATACGACCCAAGATTTCGCTCTACAGATTCATAAATCTCATTCTTGTCCCAATATATTTTTCCCGGGGGAATAAGCCGCGAGAGAGAGAGAGAGAGAGAGGGAGAGAGGGAGATAACAGCCACTAGTGAGAAGAGGAGATCGCGAAAAATGAAGAAGACGAAATAAGAGGGCGGGGAATAAATTGATGTGTGTATGTGTGGGTGCGTACGCAGGGTTGAACGAGCGCTTTGGACCGGAGTCGACGTCGAAAGTATCGGATGCAAAAAACGAAAAAACAAATCGTAAATCATTTGCTCGCTTCTTACGCGCGCGCAAAAAGCTGGCGACGCGACGAGAGCTAAGCGCGATGGCGATATTCCGGCGCGATCACGCCGAAATTATAACTATTTTACCGCGAAAGTATGCGCGGTAAAAAGCAATCAAGGGAGTGCCATAAAATTTTCAGAGCTTAGAGTATGTGTCGCCCGCTAATTTGATTAGTTATCGTTATTATTATCGCGGCCGCGCACTTCATGCGAAAAACATGAATATGGTATTTATCATTTATTATCCGTCAGGTCTTCGGTCATTTACGATTTATGATTTTAATACAAACGACACGCAGTCATATTTCATGGAAGCTGTCGTATTTTGTCACTACAAATTCGTGGCTTCACGGCATTATTTTGAAATTCGTCGTGCAATTATTGAATTTAAACGGCGAATTCTCTGAAGAGAAAAACCTTGAGTGTTTAATCTGCTGAGCAATGTCTCGAGAGCAGAATTTGCTCGTTAAGTAATAGCGCAAAATTATTACAATGCCGCGTGACGGGGGAAATGACTGTCAAAGCGCATTTTATCGCGATTAAAAGATACGAGCAATCGGGTAAATGCCGTTTCGTTCCACGATGGAGGGAGCCGATGCTTGTACAACGACGCGAAAACTTACTAAAATCGAAACCGCCGCGCGCACGCGAATTGGAAACTCTCCCGCGACTACCCGGGGAAAACTATGGGGGACTTGCCTTTCCTCTACGGTGTGACATAATCGAATGAGCGGACGGGGTTACCACGCACAAAGTTACGTAAGTTGCCGGGTTGATTTAGTTCCCGCGGATAATTCGGGCGACTTCTCCACTCCCTCCCTCTTTCGTTCCCTCGTTCCCCTTTCCCGGTCCCGCTTGGATGATGGAACCAATTCCGGCTCGTTCGCCACCAGCTGGCCACGCCGTTTCCTCGTTTACTGTATGTGGCGCGGATACTCCGTAAGTACATCGGAATGTTCTCTGGAAATTAAATGGGCCCGTTCGCGAAGAAATGTGCGCTCGCGCTCGCGCCTTTAGGTACCTTTATGTTATCGGCATACTTGGACTTTATTGATATTGCCAATTTCATTTTCTCCGTGCGGCAAAGGGATACGCGCGGGGCGAGACGGTGCCACTCCCGGCGGTGTTGTACAGAGATCGAGAGCGGATATAATGGGTGATCGACCGTTGAATGATACTCCCTCGAACAGACAGCTGGAAAATCGGCGCGTAAACGCAGCTGGCGTAAAAGCTTCTGCTTAGAAACGTGTAGCAACTATCGGAAGATCGAGAGAGAAAGGGAGAGGGGAGGGAGAGAGATATATGTATAATAGATATGTTTCATAAGAAGCTTTTGCCTTGTTTAATATTTCAGGCCGTTCGCTCCAAAGAGGCGATCGCTCCTCGATTTTTGCAAATTTTATCCGCAGGATTTCTACACCGGGTAATATATATTGTTCTATTTGGCGCGTAGCGTGTATACTCTGCGCATTATTTATTTCACCGGATAATCATGAAAGGTCTTCTCCCTGCTATGCGATATTCGCCAACTAATGCGTTGTGACGCTAACATGATTGGTTATCATGGAGTTAATCACTTAACTTTATAAAAGGACGGTTTCTTCCTAAAGGAAAGAGGAATAGTTGATAAAAGGATATGTTCATTAACCTTAGAAGCTATCATAAATCATAAATATCGTGACCGCGACTTGATTTTGTGCTAAAAATTCGAAACGCGTAATTACGTAACATAAGCATTAATTTCTAACTTTCGCTCCAAGTAAGTAATATAATTAAAATACGTTGTTAACGTTTTCACTCTACAGATAGGAGTGAAAAAAAAACAAATAACATTTTTACGTTATCGCACAAAAGCGATCAATTTGCAATCTGTTATTAGTTTCGCTTTGATAACGTCGAGAAGGACAAGAAAGTTAATGATGGAGTACATTTATCAATCTTGAAAGATATCGCGAATCACGGTTGTGATCTTATGAAAATGATTTCGCATTAAAGATTCAGAACGTGTCATTTTGCTTGCATTTTGCGGGCCGTATTTATCGCCAAAATATATTGCTCGCGCTATCAGCATACATTATTATCAGCATCGCGCGTGTAGCATACGAAAGGAGGAGATCGACCTTCTTATCATCGTGTTCTCATCGTCTCCAACAACGGCGCGATGCCCACCATGCGTTTCCACATGGGTATACTTCCACCTTTGTATCTCCTTTTTTCCTGTATTTTCGCGCCAGGTGACTCTTATCTACAATCTATCTATCATTTTTCAAACGTAGTTCTTCGTCCGTTCTTCGAAGTAATATTTTATTGTTTGGCGATGTTATCGATGCGAATGATATTAAACGATATCGTGAATGCTTTACGATAATCTCATATTAATTTTTATCAAATAGTTTGAAAAGAAGGATGAGAAAAAAAGACGTATATGGAATTTACCTTAAAAATATTAGTTTTTTTTTTAATTCATCAGCGAACAATGAAGTTTTAGATACCGGAAAACGTGAATTGCAATATAGTTCAGGAATTTGAATAGGATGAAACTTTTCGCACTGTTTCTACCACATGCATGTCCTGCGGCTTGATTGAAAAGTGCAAAAAAGCATTTTACATCGTTCTCAAATTCTCAATATTCGAAAGAATTTAGTTTGTTGTCCTATAATAACAAAAGTAATCAAAATAATCAAAGTAGTACAACTGCAGGTAATTTAACAGTAAACAGGAGACTTTTATCACAATTTTTTTTCTTTCGTATAAATATTTATTGTGTTTCCTACATGTATATAATTTATTAATAGATACAATTTTATAATATACAAATGCTATGATAATACCTGCAACATTATTTTAATAGAGAGATTTTATCGTGTTAGTTTCAATCATTTTCGATCATTTCTTAAAACAAGTATAATTTTACATGAAATTTATTTGCGCAAAAATAATATATTATTGATAACGAGTTCAAAGAACAGTATAACGAGTATCAAGTAAATACTCGATAAAACTCGATATATGCAAATAAAGAGTTTGAGATATATATATGTATGTACAGAGAATGAATCGTACATGAGTAAAAACAGTTTCGCGCGTAAATTCTTCATTAATCAATAACAGAATAGCTATATGCGCGATATGAATTTCTCACAAATTTTAGTTGTGAGAAATTCATATCGCGCATATAGCTATTCACAAAGTTTAGTTTATTATCTGTTGACTACACTTTATAGCAAAGTCGGATTCTTTATAAATTATATATGCTTTTTAATAAGATAACGCCTATTGGAAATGAACGTTAAATCTGCTAGAGTAATTATTGCCCTAATTTTCATGCATAATTTACAGCTATCAGCAGTGACGCACGTTTTTGCATAATTGCGCAATATTATCCCGGATTATTACGTCAAATTGCAATTTATCAACTAGTATGCAAACGAGCACGCCCTTCACGCGTAGCATAAACATTTACACCCATTCCTACCATTTTGTTAACATATCCGCAGAAAATTTTAATCATGCCGCTTATTTCAGTAAAAAAAATTAACGTTACTTATAGTTTTAAAATCTGTAGTAAAACATTGAATTAATTACAGAAATTTAATTATGAAAATATTTTATTTTCTGTTAATAAACTTCTATCTCGATTATTATTAATTGAGATTGTTTATGTATATATTAATTTCTGTTGTGAATCTCTTTTTTTACTTTGTAAGATATACACATATATACAGACATACACATATATTTTTAAAATATTTAAATTTTATACTTTATTTTATAAAATTTTTTACAGTATAATGTATTGCATTAATTTATTACAAAATTATATAATTTTAAAAATATGGCCATATTGGCGTTAAATTTTAATTATTATTCAGCATTAAAAATTAAATTTCCTTTGTGTACATATAATATATTATAGATTTTCTCGTAGGACGATCTCGAACGTTATGAATCCATTAAACATATTTTTTATTATATGTACATACATAAGCAAAAGATATTATATTTCTTCTAAAATTGGTACTCGTAATTCATTTCACGTTTAATTTTATATGAAAAACTAAAAATTGAAAAGAAAAAAAATATAAAAATGAAAATATAATTTTATCTGAGTATATAAGTTGAGAGTCAGAAGCATGTGTTTTATATTTATATATAATTCATATGTTATATTAGTATAGCAAAGTTTGATAACGTGAATACTAAATTCTAATACGGATACTAAAGATTGACTAATTCGTGATGACGACTCGCGGATATACCGTTGAAAATTTCACGAAACATGCGGAATATCTTGTATTTTACGGTTCTCTTCTCGCCTGCCTGGGAATTATAGACTGTATTTCCAACATGTGGCATGCACGTACGTCCGTAATGGTATTACCGATTACACTGAAACTGCTTCTGCGTACGGACAGTATTTTCGCGCTTATTAGTTTTTAGGCAATTTGCAACGTTATACGCTCAGTTAAATGTTATGCTAGTTTAAACAACGCATTCCGCTCATACCAAATTCGTAAGATTGACTCTGATCTATTATTACTTTGTGATCTAAATAGATATAGCTTTGTGAATGTGAAAATTGTAAATTATAATTTTCTAAGTAAATCATGCAATTTAATTAATGTATTTCCATCACAAAAACAGGAAGAGTAAGTGTGAAAGATTTAGTTTTATTAACTCTATTTTAATTAAAAGTTTATATTTTTTCTAAATAAAATAAATAAAATTTAAACAATATATATAATCTTTGAAAAAAAAGAAACCAAGTGTGAAGAAATATGTAGTAGATTGATGTTTTCGCATTAATATAAAAAATAAATGTGAAGATTAATTTAGTTTGAAAATTTTAATTAAATAATTTCTAATATTTTCTGTATTAGTAAATATGTACATGAATCTTGTTACATTTTCTATTAAGTATTTTATCTGTGCAATATTTGTAAATATTTGAATATACATGTGCATACTATGCATGTTCAGTA
The DNA here is from genome assembly GCA_928718305.1 of Tetramorium bicarinatum. NCBI lineage: Eukaryota > Metazoa > Arthropoda > Insecta > Hymenoptera > Formicidae > Tetramorium > Tetramorium bicarinatum. Next base: position 12,764,907 of record OV788324.1, read on the forward strand.
CTTTTGATAAGATATGATGCTTTTTTTATTTTTCAAATATGCATTGAGTTTTCTTGTATTTTTGCTATTAGAATTTTTACAATAAAGTGATATAAAATACTTCACATTAGACACAATAAAATATTTTACAAACTAAGCAAGATGAAAAAAGATGTTTAAAGTTTTTTTATTAAAGATGTAAAATTTGAAATTTTTTAATGAGATTTTCACTATTTTTTATTATTTCTTTTATTATATATAAATTTAATAAACTGCTATTATTGTTATTTTGATGATACATCATAGCTACATCTGCCTTGAAATTGTCCTGATTTTAACCGAAACAGTTTATCGAATCTTGCTTGTTTTGCAACGTACTCGATTGCCTTATTTGAAATGGAACACGCTCTCTCCTGTATACATGTACAAATTGGAATAACAGTTATCTGTATTGCATATAATGTATGCGATGTTTGTTTTATTCCCGGTTGAAACGCTCCCATCGAAATGTTAGTCATTGTCCGTTGTTACAACGTCAATCCCCTTAGTTATCTAATACGTCATTGCTGACCATACGAGTAAATCCAATGGCCAGTAACACGTAGCGATAAGAGAATACTTGTATACTTGCTTTATACTATTTCTTTCAAACATTTACGCTCTTATTTAACACTTGAATGATAAATGAATGATAAATAATCATACTTTTATCTTTTATATAGCTGTTTTATTCGAAACAATTAATGCAACAATACTTTTATTTTCTGATTATCGGAAGAGAAATAGTCGAATTGTTTCATTATCGGAAAATCCCAAGCATTAAATGAGACAGTGAGAAGATCGTTACGTAACGGAATAGAACTTTAATTGGACAAAATTATTATCCCCCAACTCTATTAGACAGACCTCGTAACTTCATTTGTTTACAAGAATATATCTTCTCGAGTGTATATTGATTAACAATGTTCTATGTTGTGCAGACATCAACAATTCTACTCTCTCGTTACAACATTAAATAGACGTTAACTTTCTTACGAATGCTTATCTAGGAAAGTGAATTAAATTTCTGAAAAAATATATATATTATTCATTTTTTGCAATTAGTTCATGTGAAAAAAAATGAATATGCAAATATACTAAATTTACCACGTTCTCGAGAAACTTATATGATTTTTAAGCAACGATGATCAGGAATAACATAGGAAATTTTAAAAATATCAACTTTTTTTTATTCCTTCACCTTCTTCGTATTATATTTATTGAAGACTATGTATATACAGGACGCCCCGAGATATATCGGTCTAAACTCGGCAAACGTATTCCATTCCACCCTTTGTGAAAAATTGACACGTAGCGTTAAGAATTCCATAGCTCGCGCAACGGTACCCACGGCTGCCACGGCTGTGCAGAAAAGAGCACGAAATTGACGACCGAGGATTTCAAGTCTGCAAGCGAAACGTAGACTCACCCGCGGCATTGACGACCCGAAAGAGCAACGCGTTTCATCGCGACGGGATCTTACGCACGCAACACGCAACCTACCGACCGCACGGCACATCCCCCGATACATCATGCGCGCGTGTATACCGTTCATGTATCCGCGTGTAACTCCATTATCGGGATCGCACGCCGCGCGGAATATCAAAAACATGCTCCGCGCGATGCGTACGATTTATCAGAGGCAACTGGAAACGAGGATTTATTGCCACCGTAAAATCGTCCCGAAAAGAGGCGCCGTTCCCTCGAAGGGGGCGAGGGGGGCGGCCGTTGCTCATTAAAATTTTTATACCGGTAGCTTCTACGTGGCTCTCGGCGATACGCTCGACAGTGCGAGAATACGCTCGCGCATTGTCTGATATTATTCGAAATTACTGCACGCTGCTGCCGATGAAAATCGGGTAACAAGTCGGTAACACACATCCGAGATACAATTTTTTTACAACTGTTCTCCAGTCCCGACGGTATGTGTCTGCGTCGTTTGATGTGTTTGAATGTTTTCCTTTCTTGCCAATGGCGATATTTTGTTTCGTACGTGAAACTTTTCGTGGAAAACGTGGAAACGTGATTTTTATGAACCCGCTTCGGAAATGCATGGCGAAAAAAGGGGTTGATCAATTATCGACATCAACCTTTAGAATCGTTTCGCAATGGAAATTACGCTGAATCCGATAAACGGAGTGTAAATTTTAGTATAAAAATGTAAATTGTTAATTAAAGCATTTATATGGTGGCAAAGCCAACGTTTATACATGACTTTGCATTGTAAATGAATTTAGCACACGTAGTAACTCTTAATAGATATGCAAGTGTAGTGATAGATGATGTTTTTCTGAGAGCTTTGTCGACTCAAAGATGGTTTGTGTATATTTGTTTTTAAAATACATTGATGTTTCGCAATGTGAATACGTGTGCAAAAAATTAAGTGTAAAAAGGATCTTATGTTATGAATAACAAGAGTATAAGAAACGCGCAAGACGCAGTAGAACGAGTCGAGTATCGCTCCGACATCGGGGAAACGGCCAAAGTGGAACAAGTCAACCCTCGCCGATACGAGCGAGGCGCGAGGACGGTGTGGCGCGTCGAAGCAGAATAAAAACTGAAAACTATTCATAACTTTGAGACGCGGAATATCTAGATACATCAGAGTGATAAAAAAGTTTGTTTCTTCTTCTATTAACGTGGGAAAAATTTAACGAATTTTTAATATTTCAAAGATAAATGGTTTTGTAACAAGATTTTATGCAAAAGAATGCAACGTCTCCAAATGAAGGAAAAATTATTAAAATCGAAACACTTATTTTGTTACATATTCATGAAACGTCCGACACTTGGGAAAGTCAAGAGAAAAATAACTCCGATCTCGTTCATTATCTTGCCGAGTCCGTTTTCTTGCGAATCCACGGTGCCTGTGCATGTGTAAACGTGATGAGATCTCCGGTTGTCAGAATCGCGGTACATGAAATATCGGTTAGTGAACGAGAAGAGTAGCTGTCAATGACGTCACGAGAGTGTACGATTTACGCTCTGCATGCACAATGTATCGAATTATTTTGTTGATTCAACGAAACTCAGCTCTCTGTCTCATTCTCTCTCTCTCTCTCTCTCTCTCTCTCTCTCTCTCTCTCTCTCTCTCACACACACACACACACGCACACACACATGCATTTTCATGCATTCGAGTATCGACGTTTCCATCATTTTATGCGCTACACATTTGTCGAATAGACAACGTAGTCTCTTCGCGGCTGCTTGCTTTACGCGATTAATTGATGCGTGCGGACGCGGACGCGCGAGACGGACAGGAGAGATATAAAAATGTCATTATACTGATGCTGATATGTGACATTCTATTACTCATCGCGCGACACGCACGAATATCCGGCTTTTCGGCTGGGAAAAGGATCGCGTTTTTTTCATGTCGCGCGCTAAGTCCATTTCACGTTTTCACGGGTAAGCTGTCTCGCCGCTACATATTCCTGACGGTATTGTTATTCATCGTCCGGATTTTTACGCGTCGTTAGTACGTTTTACTCGGCGAGCGTGGGCGCAAGTCGGCCGTTTAATATTTTGTGTCGTTGTTTGGCGGTGCTGGTTGATGCGTTAAGCCCCGCCGAGTGTCGAATATACAACGCACTGTATATTGGCTCGTATCGCTTTGGGTTACAAAAGCGCGTTTTTACATTTTTACGCATGTGCTCGTCGGCATTGTTGCCCAGTAACGCGGTTTATGCATATTTCTTTTTTTTTCTCCTACAGGATTTTTAACGCGACTGTCCATCGAAATTTTAATAGCGCGATTTACGGTTGCCCGGTAAAAATTGCTCGCTTGATTGAAATGTTTTTATATACCTCCCTTTGCATTTATCATCGATTATTATACGAATAATTTTGCTTGATGGCGGAACATTTATAAATTTGCGAAATATCGGCTCGTGGAAATTCCATACCACCTGTTTTTTTTTCTTTTTTATGACTTTTTACTGCTTTGAGGTTTTGATATTTTGCTCATGATTGTGTTTCTATGTACTTTTATGCATATTTTGCAATACTTTTTGAAAAAAAGTAGTATTAAATAAAAAAATAATATTTATATCGTAATACATATTATTTATTACCTTTATATAAAAGTGACAACAAGAGGCTTGACAGATTAAATATTTTTTAATATGTAAGTTGAATATATATGTACAAATTTTAATATGTAAAATGTGAAAAGACATATGAACGAAAAACACGACTCGATTATACCAATATATCTTTTGCCTGTTTCTGACTTCCTCCGCGAAAAGTCACCGATGAAGGGTTATGAAAATATCTTCGCCGAGTGCACGCTTGAATGTGCAGGTAAAGTACATGCAACTCGGAAATTTTGAAAAATGAGCGGTTTGTGAAATATTGATCCGTCGGGCCGATTAATAAATCATGACGACAAATAGCGCGGCGGATGACGCGAGTGCTAAATCGTAAGACTTCTACGATTTTCCGTGCAGCAGCGCGCGGCAGAGAAGAGAGTGAGAAAGGGAGCCGCGAAAATCGGGCGTGTCTCGATGCGAAAAATCGGTGCCAGAATTTATGATAGAAATTACAAGGGCGGAAAGCAGCATACAACCCGCCCGTATTCGCCTGAAAAATTGCGCTCGCGTCGTATCAGGTTCAATAAGTCAAAGATACGTGCGCGCGTGAGTCACGATGCGTAAATCGACGCGAAACGTATCGGACACTCATCATCCACAAACATCGTATCTCGATACGGCGTAAAATCGGCGCTCCTTTTTTCTCGTTAGAGCCTCGCTCGGGAAATTGCGGAAACGCGTGCGATGTGAGACTTCGGGATTCGTGCACGCGCTGAATTACCTTTCATTCGTGCGAGCGGTGTAATAAAAATGCGGCTTCGTAAAAATCCACGAAGAGGATTGCGTTGCACATAAATTATGAATGCCGCGGAAATATAATTTAAATCATACTGAAAGGTGAAACGAAAATATAATGAGTGCGCCGGGCGAGTTGAATTAGATTTTAATGCTGCCTGGATGGAAACGCCGAATGGTAGGCATTAAGTTTTCTCTTTGCATAGCTGTATGTATTATAAGTTTTCATTGATCTATATTTTAGTTATATTTTAGCTATATTTTTCGGCTCTCTATTTTGGTCACGTTAAATTTTAATCAATTTTGACTAATTTTTTGCCGGTATGAGATCGATTTCTTTCAAAGATATTTTTGTTCTTTCTGCTTAAATTATTTCTATAGCTTAAATTATGATAAAACTATGATCCTTTTTAAGATACAAATATTTCTCGTTTTGTTGTTATACTTGATCGGATTTTCGTTAATTAAAAATATTGATATTATTATTTTAGGCATATTAGCCGTAGTAAATGTTTTATTATCGAGATGGAATTTAAACCTCATTTGTAGGTCTTTGATTTGTGTAATGTAGATTTATATAATAGAATAATTGATTTTTTCAAAATTTTAGCAAAATAGTTTACGTGGACTTCTTAGTACCAGTATAATAAAATTGAAAATGTATAATTGCAAATGAGCGACAGTTTACTTATCAGCCATAGTAAAATCCAATAATAAAAAATTATCTCAAATATTACATAAAAATTTGATAAATGGTTCAGTTTTATTCTATCAGTTTTCAATCTTATCGGAATATAACAAGATTGAAAACTTGAGGTACACCTCTTTGAGGTAATCTTTAATCTTCGATCCAGCGATTACTAAATAAGAAATTTTTATTTAATTGCAAATGGAGGACGAGCGCTGGTATAAAAAAAAACCGATAATGTAAAAGCGCAAATGCACGACGAAAGACGCTTCTCATTACTAGAGATTTCGCAACATGTTCTTATTTGATCCACCGTGTACGAACCATTCGCCTCAAGCGCGATTCCCACAAGTTTAATGCAATGTCTGGAATCCTCTTTTTAAGACTCTCAACCACAGACGTAAACACCATCTTGTGTCACTCAAACCGTAATCTTGCAGACTCGGTTACAGCCGCGCGGTTTCTATGCGCCGCAGCGTGTTGGTTTATGTCCGCTTTCTCCTTCTTCTTCGTTTTCTTTCTATACGATCGAATCGAGAGGAATCTTCGGCTTGGGAAAATCTTTCTGCTCTGGGAAATCCAAACATTCAACCATCCATCTCTCTTTACATCTAAGTAAATAATATTAGAGACCAGGTGTGCTCTACGCATGATGTCTAACAGAATTATACTCGTGTACATATTCTAAAATGTAAATCACCTGTGCATCTTTCAATTGCGTAATGTATCTTTAAAATTAACTGAAATGGAATAGAACTTTTATTCATGGTGAAAATTTTTCAGAGAAATTAAAATTAACATTTCCTTTCATTTCTGTTACGGATGATAGAGAAACTTTTATTTTCAGTCTATGTGAAAACTTTGAAGAGAATTAAAAATATAAGCTTCTTAATTAATCATACAAAGAGAAACATAGTAAAGCAAATTTTTTGTTTAAAAATCATGAGATTTTTCTTATGAGATATTTTCCATACATTATTAAAAAATAATATATGAATACAACATGATTTTGTAACAAATAATATCATACTAGGTGAACTTTATATAAATGATATTATCTAGTACATTTTATTTATCGTAAAGTAAATAATTAAGTCAAAAAATTCACGAGATACTTTCCGGATGAGAGAAAGAGAGAGAGCAACTTGCTTACAACGGCATAGATCTTATCTTCCGCGATTGCGAAATCAAGGTGAATCTGCGACCGGGTATCAATTAAATTATGACGTGCGTAACTTTTGCAATTACATCGCTGGTCGCAGGCAGGCGGATTCGATAGTGGCGCAGCTCGCCGAACTAATTGCAGTCCTCCCGTTTCCGTTCTCTGCGCGCGGCGGCATCGCGTACGTGCACCGCTTCCGCATTAATCCAGTCTATTACTACCGCTAAAATTAACATCTAAATCTAAGCATTACATTCTGATTGTAGAAAGCAATGTCGTCTGATTACTTGCATGCAATCACTTATTCTACGATCGCAACTTTTGATCGAGCGACATTAATTAACAATGGTAAAGTTATTATTATAAATATTGTCCACATGCTCTTGAAAGATTATACAGATAATATTAATTTAAAAATTGTAATACAATACACATATAAAAATTATAATTAAAAAATATGTACATTTTATACACTATAAAAAATTTATGTAAATTTACACCTATTATAGTGGACAATTTTGAGACCCACTCTAAATTGTAAATTTACAACTAAAAACTGTAAATTTTTGCGTGTTGATAAATTCTACGTATAAATATCTACATATAAATTTTACAAAAATTTCCTAATTTGTTTTTCTTTGTGCATACACTGTAAAAAAATTTACAAATTAACTAAATTAAAAAATTATTTTTATTTATGTATTGCAAAATTAAAGAAACAAAAATTTATATCTATTATAGTGGGTCTTAAAATTACATGTAATTTTACATAAATTGTTTACAGTGTAATACAATATGATATTCCTTTGAGATTTCCATGTAGCATAATTTTTTAAAGAGAATTGGATTGAAAAATCTATGTAATTTGGATAAAAATTATATTTTCATTTTCACGTAATTATTTATTAAAATATGTTAATTTCTATCTTGAACTAAATCTAAGTTTACTCTTACCTCGAATTATCATTTGCTGAAAATTTCACTTTGCGTTAACAGTCTGCAATGCGACAAATGGATATCTTAAATATTTAGAGACGCGATCTTAATTATTCGCCACATTCCTGCAATGCGTAACGTATGCCACATGAAATTGCACATGTGCAGTCGGATGTATTAATGGTGTCTGGTCCGCATTTGCAAGAGCAGTGACACGCGATTTAAACGAATTTTATCTACTTTTTTGTAAATGTGAAGCAGTTAAATCATGTAATTATGTCATTGAAGAGACGATTTTTTAATTCTTGCATGAGAAACTTGATTCTTACACGCAAGTATACCGGACGTCATTAATATCCTCGACTATACACAATTGCAACGCAAAACACGACGGCATTGTTGTAACCGCTGCAATAGCGTTGCGAAATTCAGCGAATTTACACAAACCGAATTCCAAGTTTGTCCGCGCAACCGGCTGTGCGATTTTCCAAACGACACCGCTTAACTTTCAGAACGGTGGATGACTCGCGAATTATGGATATTCGCCAAAAGTGTTTTGCATCACGCGCAAGCGAATACACGTAACGGTTGAGTGAGCGCAATGTATTCGCGCAATATATCGGCTCGCGCTACGTTTCCATTGCTATTGCAATTTTTTAGGATGCGCCAGAAGATCGTAATCGTAGGAGCTTGCAGCCCGCCGAGCACAGAATTCGCGATAACTTACCGATAATGTTCGGAAATTCGGAAACAGCGACGAACGTTAGGAATGATGAAAAATCAGCTGCGCAGACTTATAAAAGTGACTTTAATAGTTAAGGTTGAAATATGCAGAAATTTATAATTATATGCTTAACAATATATACACTACAAAAAATATTAATAACCGAACTTAATTTTGTGATCAAATAGGTTTCTTGAAAAGATAAAATATAATTTAATAAACTATAATTTAAAATATCGTATCAGTGCGAATTGCAACTTGATAGTATGAATTAAATATACATATATTAAGTTCTAAAACGAAGCAACATAAAGAATATAATTTCGAGCAATTTTTTACTACAATTATTCCATGGAAAAAAAGTTGAACGAGAAGCGACAAAATGTTCGAAATAATCAAATGAGATCAAATGAGTCTTGAACCGCGGATAAACACGGATCAAGTCTCATGTGTAACGTCAATAATTAAGAGACAGTTGTCAGCGAGATAGCGTATCGGAGATCTTTGATATAATCGACAACGTAAAATCAGAGAAAATTATTTTCGGTGATCGCGAGCGATCGTGTAATCTCCGCGCGCCGTGAAATTCTCGCCTTTAGATTTTCGCACGAGTCGCCGTGAATTTACGAGTCGGCCGAAACAGAGGAGGTCGAGGGCCGTGTTTTCCGTTACCAAGCTGTTGCATTATCGAAATTTGGCCATGCAATATTTATGGTGAAAAACACCTTGGAAAATCGCGCCGCGTGCACGTCTGCGAAATCGAGACGTATGCTATGCACGTCGTGCCATAGATGCCGTTATTAAAGCCGGTCGGCGAAAGCGCGTTTTCACGATGCCAAATTAACGTTACGTCGGCCACCATTACGAAAAGAAACACGTATCTAATATCCGGGGTTTTATTATCCATCGATACACAGCGTAGGATCGCCGATTTCTCGGGCGTGCGAAGAGCCGGCGGCCCTCTAAGGTCGAATGCGAATCTCGCGTTGTTACTTGGTTAACAGCAAACGTAAAATTCCGATCACTTTTTTTACAAGCGCTAATGCACGGCTTGCGTGTAATAATGAAAATTAACTTTTTAATTGCCCCCAGCGATGTACTCGAATGTACCCGTCTACAATTTGCCACACGTGCAATTATTACAGAGTAAAGTGTAGTGGCCTGAAATTTGATACGTTTTTCTTTGATACAAATATTTTTGCATTCTGTGACTATTCATTTTTGTTTTTTTAATCCATTTGTAAATTAATTAAAGTTATTTGTTAAAATCTATGTGTGTGTGTGTTTTTAAATTTTATATATTTACAAAAAACTTGTCGTGATGACAGAGAAGACGAGTAATTCTCACATTTAATATAACCATTTCTACCAGAATAATTATCCGTTTGTTAGCATTGAGCGCGCGAATAGAATCATAAAATTTTTATTTACGTCTCTACATAATCGAGATTGCAATATCCGCATTTCATGCTAATGTTAACAGAGCTTACAGCTTATCCATACGTATATCCATTTAATTCCCGTTTGATTGGTGCATTAGCAATGCCATTAGAGTTTAGAATCAATCATCGTTGCAAGACTATCGCATTTGTATCAGTTATGCGGTTATGCGGTTTTGACAGCTTGAAAAACGAAACGAGATGATTAGTGCGGCCAAGAATAGCGCGGACTAATTCATTCTAATGTAATACACGCAAAACACGAAATTAGTGCTCAACGAGCTTACTGCGGGGAAATAAACATGGCACTAACAGCGGTGTTGCAAAAAATGTAACAAACTGCATCTTGTCGGCTTTTTACTTCCTTCTCACAGCAAATGTAAATGAGCAATTTTAAAAAATGTATAAAAGATAATTCTTGAATAAATAAATATGCCGATGATTTTTAACGAAGGCGTTAGAACATCCGTAATTTAAATATAAATATATGATCAGAAGTGAAAGATTCTTCTTAATTTGTTTTTTAGGAAAATACGTAGAACTAACAGAACTTTATTTTTATTTAATTTTCAATGGATATTTCGGTAATATTTTAATTTTACATTTATTTATTAAAATGTTAATATTAAATTATGAAAATATGATGAAAAAGATGATTTAATAAAACTTCATTTTAAGAAAAACAAAATTCACACACACACATGTACGCACAAACGAATCTATAGATAAATTCCATTAAAATTTTTTATTGTATTTGCATGTAATGTAATATGAATACATGCATACGTATGCTTCAATTTTATTACCATTTTGATGAAAAAAATGATAATGATATTATATGAATCTGTCAAAAATATTATAAGTTTATACGTCTGTATTAGGAATATACATATACATAGATATTGTATGTCAAATATTACACATTTCAAATTGTTCCGTAATCAACGGTAAATGGAAATGTACGTTACGTATCAGATAAAAGCGTATATAAAACCGTAATGAAATCAACACATGATTTTCCTGTGGAAAATTCCATATTAAAAACAATCATATTTATTTAACGAAGTATTTATGGAACGTAGAGGTTTAATATTTACAAATCTCATATATTTTAAGTAAAAATCGTTAATCTCACCGTAAACTCGTTGCTCGGCTCCATTCTCATTATCGCAGAATCCCTCCCTCCCCCTCCCTCTCTTTTTCTCTCACGAGAGGCGTGAGAAAGTGAAATAAATCGCAGAGTGGTGTTCGAACAACGAGTTTCGCAGTTGAAATATTCGTCATTGCTCATGGAAAATCGACAACGAGCAAGCGGAGAAATCTGTCGTTGGATTCGGGCATACACCAGTCCATAAAAGTGGACTGCCGGTTGGTCGGTGGGTCGGTCGGTCGGTCGGATTGAATTATGCGACGTGACGCGACGAATATACTCGACGCTTTTTCCACGGTGTGAGCGATACGGCGCGGGCGGCATGGCGGGGCGAATTTATTAAATTTCACACGCGCCCTCGACAAGGCGTGTCATCGGCAGATACGGCCTTTCCTGGTCACTCGCGCGTGCAAATCCGTCGAAGATTATGTGCGGAACACGCGTGACGTTTTTCACGGGCCGACTGCCGAAAATAGCGACTCGTCCATCGCTCGCCATTCAACCGAAAATAATTTCCTGGTTAGAGAGAATGGCTTGGAAATTAGGGATGATCGGATTTATCGGAGCCTCGCTGAGTATATTTTGGCACTCTTCTCTCTCTTTTTTCGCGCGAAATATTGCTCGCGCTCAACGCTACTTCGCTGGCGTAAATGTACTAAAATTGCAAAAAGTGATCGAATCAAGATCGAGGCGAATTTTGCGAATTACGTATGCCCGTGTCACCCCGGAATGACATAATGTCTCCGACGTAACGGGGAGAGCACGTTTTAAAGCGGCGAACAAAGATTTGTCCGGTCCCAGCAGGCGTTTCTCATCCGTCGTATGAGCAACGCTTGGACAGACAGGAGAAAACTTGGAGGACCAAGGCATTCCGTGCGTACGTGGCGTCCGTGAAAGAGGTGCCACGTATGATAACTTTTCCAGTTATCACCAGATGCTGGCAGTAATTTATTTCCCATACGCTCTCTTTCTCCGTCTCCGTCTCACTTTCGCCCGCATCGTCTCGCACGTTTTCCGGGAGTAGTCTGCAGAAGTCTGTCTCTACGAGAGGAGCATAACTGCAAGTAGTGTATGTGTGTGTGTGTGTGTGTGTGTATGTATATATATATATATTGAGAGTATATATATATACACACACATATATATTTTTTGTACATATATATATATTGAGAGTGCGCAACGTAAGCATCACGATTCTTTATGTCGCTTTTATGTCCTACTGTGCCGAAAAATCCCGGCATATGCGAAATGCGCTGAATACATCATCATTATCGTGATCTTCAGTTTTATTTTATGAGAAATACGAAAGTAAGTTGCAATTATGATACTAGTAAACATTTCATTATAATCACAATTCTATATCATCTGTCCAATAAGAGTTCAATAATTCCTACTACTCTTTCTATATTTAGAAATATTTAGATTCTAATAATTTAATAACCATAATGATAATATTGCAAAAATATTTTGATACAGCGATACACTATCAAAACATATTTTTCGTCAAACGAATATTGTTTCCAATAATCGTACGTCATGCTTTTGAAATGTGAAAACTGTGAGTTGTTGAACACGTACGCTGTTTATATTTATTTCATATTTACCGATCTCGAAATACGATCCTAAAAAAAAAACGTACATGATAATGTATTCCATTGCGTGTAAAAATTGCGCGAACGTGTGTGTATGTTGCATGAACGATCTAGTTTGAAATTGTCGAAGCTGAAAACTCGTAAGAGTGGCAAGTGTATTATTGTTCGTTCGTTACATTAATGTACACATCGTGTACATATGCGATGACATTAATTTGGACGTTTCTATCATGTAATATTGACCGCTAGCATAGAACGTAAAATCACTATGAAAATTGAATCGTATCGTGAGCGTTGTGCAGAATTGCAAATGAATGTAATGAATATTGCAGCATGATTTTTAAAAACTATCTCCGTCATGATTATGCGATTATAAATTAGTTATCATTTTTTTACAATAATTTCGCATTTATTGTAAATTGAAATCAATATTAAGAGAAAATCTTAAAAATATACACACACGTACATGTGTGTATATATACATATATATATATATATAATTAATAATAATATATTTGTTACTATTATGATAACTATCCTAATAATGTATCGCATATTGCATCTCATTATATTGTGTTAACTTATTCGCTATGTATGAGCGCTGACGACAAAAGTATGTAAAACGAATATCGCGTAATCGCAACATACTCACGATCGTGCAAATTACAAAATTCGCAAATTAATGATCCGGTATTTGATTATACCGCTGTCACGATTATATCGCGATTACTTGCCACCTGAGTGACATTTGACGCGGGCGACGCGCCGCGATAAAACCCGCGGACGGGGCACGTTTAATTAAATACGTCCCAGTACGATCGACGTGTGACGTTGCGCGTTTTCCGTTGTTGTCAAATTATGTCGCCATTTAATATCCCAATTTTAATTCTGATTCCGTCAATATCATTACGATCATATGAAATTTCCTCTTATTGAGCAATAATGAAAATCCCATAAATTATGACAAATTATAACGTATATAATAGACCACATTGTAAAATATGACAAATGTGGATTAAATATGCAAAACGATATAAGAACGAAGAACAATATTTGTGCTGTCATATTATTATTCTCTCTCTTCTTCTTTTCTTTCGTATACTTTATATTCTTTTTGTAATTATGTTCCAATTATTACTTCTACTAGTTTATTATGTCATAACGTCGTACGAGATGATACAGTATGTAAGGGATGATAAAGTAATAATTTGTCAGATTGGTAATTTTTGTCGTACAAATGAAGAAAATTCCCCGATTATCCTCTTCGTAGAACGATTTTCTTTTCATTTGGAGAATTCGACTTTGCGTTAATCCTTACAGAAAGGTTCTATGAACTTTTTTCGTATCTAACCAGTCGACATTAGTCATAAAGCTGGAGGGAGAGGTAGAAAAATCGGACAAATCTTCGTTGAATGGGGAGTCAGAACGAGCGAGAAGTACATGTGTAAAGGGTCCGTACTGATCCGATCATAATGTCGTCGTAAAAAGATCGAAGAGAGAACAGGGGACAGACGCCGAAATCCGCGGATGTCGGTAATTATTTTACGAGATGCTCAATTTATGAGAGCCATTGTATTGGCCGGGACTTTTCGTTCCACAACCATTCGCGTTATTAATTAGTTATATTAATCTCAATTAGCTGCGAGAATCCACGATACGAAATGAGCTTCAAAAATTTATAACTAAAGAGTGCATGGAAAGGAGTGACTCTTATATATACTATTTCTTTTTTCCTCTTTTTAATACAAATACATAATACAATACACTATATACATACAGACATGTATACATATACATACACACACAATATATTATTAATATTAAGATTTTATTATCTATAGTTCTTGGTAGGATATACAAAAAGTTATAGTTTAAAATAAGATTAAGTTGCAAAATTATTTTCATTTTCTCCCTAATTTATTATCCTTTTAATCAGTTATTGTTAACCTGTTATCTTAATATTCTTACAAATAATAGCAATGATAAAAATGTAAGAAAAGAATTAGTTTTATCATAAATCGACATTATAGATTAAAAATCATCCCAAAAAAATCTAATTACATATTACTAAATTAGGTTACTTATATTGATAATAATTTCTTATAATTCTGTAAACTAAATGATTGTCAGATTAAATTATGATGCAAAAATCATAAATTTAGATCTGAAAGAATTTATTACAATGTCGAGTTTTTTGCGTATATTATAACCAAAGAGAAATAAGCTCTCGTAATTATGCTCATAAATTTAATTTAATTGGATTAGCAAACAATTTATCATTAACGACGTAATTATGGTAAGCATTTAATGATTGCTTTCAATTTGCCCGCGCGGTCGGTCTTTATTGGACAATGACAATGTCTGATTCTCGCGAATATAGCAAAAAAAAATCGAGTCGTACAGAACTTGTTTGCAAACAGCAAATGGCTATAATTATCCGTTGAATATATACGTGCAATTAACATAATGAAATGAATGTTGTACAAGTTACTAATTAGCCAAGTCTAAATCAGAATCCTTAGCCACTTTTTTCGCACTAAATTTCCCTGGGAAAATATCTACATCCTTCTAAACCACGATAAAACACATTGGCCCAATGACAAAACAATAAACTTTTAAAATATATAAGAAATTTCAATTTAATTTGAAATATATAAGAATTTAATTATTAAACATTTAAACTTATCAATTTGATGTAAGGAGCATTACAATCTATTTTATTTTATTTTACTTTTATAAAATAAGATAAAATAATATAAAATAACTAAAAGAATCGTTGTCTCCATAATACTAATAATAATATCTAGATACATAATTATATTAAATTAAAATATGTATTTATTATCTTAAATTAAACTTTACTTTAAACTTAATTTATATTTCTCAACAGTGTGCACATTCATTGTGCTCTTCACGTTTAGCATTGCAGTTCGTGACTTAAATGAAGTTTATTCAATTATCGGATTAGAATTCCAGAAAGTGCCGCGCAGTCGAACTAGCGTATTGACAAGTTCGAAAATTGGCAAACTACAGAAAAACCATATGCGTTAAATTACTGAAGGGACACTTTGCTCTTTGCATCCCGATTGCTCTTCGTCTCTAGTTCTGTTACTGCCATTGAGAATGAAAAGCTCCAATGAACATAAGCGCAAAAGAGAGAAGCGCAGAGGACGTTGGACTAAAGGAAAAGTTTAGCGAACGCAGTGCGGCTATAGCGCCAGTTAGGTTGCAGTCGGGATTATAATTGATGGTGCTCGGGTGTCACTGGTGAACCATTTGTAAAGAGCGTGATCTTAACGCAACACGAGCGGGTTCGTGCCTATTTTATATGCCTTTCTTTATCGAAAAGTATTACATTCTTTCGGTATTCAATCCATTCTTTTTTTTTTTTACCGTTTATCGATTTTTTCACTTTTATTATATCTTTATTGCCAAGTAAATAAATAATGAATAAATGTATTTTTTAATATATTTTATGTCAGAAATGTAGATATATCTTGAATTGGATTTTAATTCAGAAAAAAACGTAATTGTATATATATAAATTTGTATATATATATATATATAAATTTATTTTGTTCATTGAATTGATAACATTATATAGCTTGGCCTTTTAATTTTTTTATGTTGATACATATATTGTATCACATATATATTTGTATTAACGGGCGGTTAGTCAGAACAATATAAAACACATATCCATCCATCAATCAACCTATCTATTCATCTGTCTATGTATCTATTTATCTACCTATCGATCTCGCACTTCCATCAATTTTAAGCTTGCCCTTTTTCCCTATTTCTACCCGTTTGTTCTCTTTTTTTTTCTTTCGACCGTTTTGCAATGTAATCTAGTTTTAATGTTCAACTTATAATACATATTTGACTAATTTGATTTCCTGTTGCAAATTGGAGTTGGCATAAGCAAGAAAGAGAGAGAGAGAGAGATTTTAATAATAAATTTAAATCTAAAATTAAATTTTATATGTATATGAATTATATGTATTCTTCTTACACATTCTCTCTCTCTCTTTCTCTGGGCTTTTTCGTTGTGTTCCTCTCATGTAGTGCATAAATATCGTTCGTTTGTCATGTTCTCTCCATTTGCGTTTTGTATTCCTTTCTCGAATGTGATGGCAAGAAAGCTCTTAAGATTATAGGATCTTTTTCATCAAGTCAAGTTCCAAACATTAATTTCGTTTCCATTGGGAGAGTAGTTTGGCCAAAGCAATTTGTGATGAACGGCCAGTTTTTAAGATAATCCAATATAGAAGGATTGGCTTCTTCCTTCTCTACTTCCTTTTTATTAAGAACATCGTACATGTCATTTCTGTACATAGATTTCACACGCTTAACATCTTACTTTTTCAAAGTTTCTCATAGTATGGTGTGCTTACATTTATTATAGTATTGGTTTATTTTCTCTTGTGAAAATGTGTGTAAAAAAATATAAAAAAAACACGCCAATGTTTTTCTTAACTCGACACTTGACACATAGAATGAAATAATGGTTATGAAATAATTTTATTAAAGCGTTTATTAAAAAATTAAACGCTAATCGATCTTATAGTTATTTTATCTGAGGAAAATGGTGTAAGAAGATTACCATTTTTTTCATACTTCTATTAATTTTACAAAAATTTTTTTATATGAAAGCAATGCGGTTTGTTTCGAGCAGCCGCTTTTCGACCGCAGCTGCATATAAATCGCGTCATTGTCGGCACTTGAATATTTTCATCCCGGAAATGTGCCGTGCCGATCGAAAGGATTTTCTCCCGTGGTCTTCAACGGCTCGGTTTAATTTTAGTTTCCATGAATTGTTCCGGCTATGAAGTCAGGTGATACGTGACATACAAGCGTTTTTTGCAACTGACGCACGTAGAAAATTGTATTGACTGTATTCCGCGCATCCATTTCGAGCATTTTTTGCCAGCTCTCTCTCTCTCTCTTTCTCTCTCCCTTCTCTCTCTCTACCGGACTATCATTCTACATTTTGTCGAAGTATGCTGAAAAATATATCACAAAGCTTCACATAAAAGTTAATTGTCTCTTTCTCTACGTATGTAACATTTATTGATAGAAATTGTTACGCATTACAAACGTGAAACTTTTGCACGCGAAATTGATCTTATCAGACTGCTAAAAAATTTATGTTGTTTTTAATACGACTTATTTAAATTTATAATAATAATATTTATGTAACGTTTGAAAAGATTAATCGCAGTTTAATCGCAAAGTTGATATAAACCGAATACATAAATGTTTCTTTTCCGAACACAAGTTTACATTCTATTTTTTTTAACCCACTTTTAACTGTTACAAAAATTGGAGGCTCTTCAAATAAACGTTTTATCAAATTCTAAGAGAGAGATGCTTTATTCTTCTGATTATTTTATTGAAAAAACGTCATGATGACATTCTTGTTGGATAGACATCGAGATTAATTTTATTTTAGAACATGAAGGATGATTCGAGAGAGTACCGTGAAGGAAGATTTATGAGGAGCAAGCGTTTTCACAACTGAAACACACCACGTTGCCTTTTTTTTTTATTTTCTCCGCACACTCCTTCTCTCCCTTTTTCCCACTGTCTTCTTTATCTAGCAGCGCAAAGAGAAAAGCTCTGCGGCGGGAAACTCCTTTCTAGCTGCAGCTGCATCTCTCGAGTTAATCTCAGTTTTGGATAGGCGAGAATTTTCCAAGTGTTGAAAGTTTTTTCCTTCCCTATCCCTTATCTTTTCC
Organism: Tetramorium bicarinatum; assembly: GCA_928718305.1. Classification (NCBI taxonomy): domain Eukaryota; kingdom Metazoa; phylum Arthropoda; class Insecta; order Hymenoptera; family Formicidae; genus Tetramorium; species Tetramorium bicarinatum. The sequence continues at coordinate 12,783,186 of OV788324.1, forward strand.
AATAGAGGAAGAGAGGGGCAGAAGAGGGTAAAGCGAATGTAGTATATAATTGTTCGTCACGAAACACATCTGTTTCAAAAATCAATAACACAAATAAAATTATAACGATCCGATCTGTGGAACAATTAGCATTTGTGTGTTCAATTAAACTAACGAATTTGTTATGACTTTACACAAGCTTATGATGTTACAGTTATACAAAAGGTTGTATCAGTATTAAAGCGTTCCGATTTCAACAATTTAATTTCGACTAACAGTTTGGTTGTTAATTGTTATTAGTTTGATAAAATTCACGAAAATTGCATACGATAAAAAGGAACAAGAAGCAAAAATAATAGAAAAAAAAGATTCGTCATATATCGACAGTGAGACTGGTCCATTGTCATTATAGCAAGATTTATAGTCACAGTTTTTTTTTTCCAAAAAAGAGAAAACCTTGCCATCTTTAGTTTTTTCTCAATGTAACGGGTGTCGATGCATCGATTTATAAGGCGCGGACGTTCCCCGCAACTGACGCACAAGGAGCACCATTTGTCTCGGGCTTTATTTTCTTCTACATTCTTCCCCTCCATTTGTCGACTCCTCCCCGTCACCAGTAACGCGAAAAAAGCTCTTACGATTATAGGTACTTTTTCAATCTGGATCGACGGAGTTAATTTCACTCCTCGCATGGTAGATCTTTCCATCGCCACTCTTTCCCTTTTTTTTACGCTCTTTTGCACCGGACAGTGAAATATTCTGACCGAAACAGAAGCCCTAAGTATATATATAAGTATATATATAAGTATATATATATATATATATATATATATATATATATATATATATATATATATATCATAAAGGATTTTCTTGAGCTATTCAAATATGAGACTGCAGGGATCAAGCGATATCGCCGTGCACGAAACGTATTTCGAAATAAAATATTTTATTTTTAGTATTTTTCTAACGAGGCACTTCTTCACACTCTTATATTTTTCATACTATTATTACTGTTATAATAGCACTTGTATATGCAATGATTACTTAGAATTACGCAGTTAGGAGCATATAAAAGATATTTAATTATCAATGATGACTGTGTCTTTATAATGAAAATATTAAAGTACTAATTTAGTTTTTTATTTAAAAATATATAAAAAGTACAAATCACAATTATTAAAAAATCGTCTACATGTTTGTAACAACGCATTAGGACTTTTTAAACGATTGCTTTTCATTTTGGATTTGATCATTTTCTTTTAAATAAACAGTTACTAAGAGTTTGTCGTTAAACGATTTCAAATATTAGCTTGCTTTCTTGTTTTCTAGATATGTAAAGATTTAGTGCTTTTGCGATCTTTGAAAATTATCAATTCATTTCATCAGATTAAATAAATCAACAGATTTTTTATTTTTTTCAATTTTATTCTTAGTTTCCATATTATATAAAATCTGTTCACGTATATAGCCACGTTGTGTTACGTTACTTTCTCCCTTAATTTAAATGCTCTACGAATAACAATCCCGATGAATGATTTTGTTAGATGCATTAGCCTTTACATGCCTACAATGAATGTACTGCGCGGATTCTGCAACGTGCTTCCGGCAAACGTTATTTATTCGCCAGTACAGGACTGCGTTTCGACCGTGGACTGACTCTTCCGTGCAAATTGACAGTTTCGACCGATAGTTCGGAATAGTTGCATCCGTGCGAGACCGCCAAACGAATGCCGGCACTATTGCTGCGTGCTTCTCCAGAAATGCACTTCCGACACGTCCATCCGATTAATCCGACAATTTCGGAATCCGATGGAAATAGTTAGCCAAGAGTTAGCTTGAAACTTCGCAGAGACATAAAAATAAGAAAGAGAGAGCGTATTTTTCCACCTCTTTAAGGCGCTTCGGGAATATATGTTGAAATATGTCTCGAAATCAGGACGATCAAGTCGGTGTCGTTGACGAAGTGGAAGAGCAAACGTTACAACGAATGTCATACATCGAATACTGTTTGAGATATTAAAATTCATAACGACAATCACAACTCTGATTGAATACGCGCAAAATGGCATGATTTGCAAAGTGAAATTGTTAGTGATAGTCGAGTGATAAATGTAGTGTAACAACGCGACGAAAGTCCAATTCGCGCTAATCGAAATGCCTTGCTCACATTCACGATTGATTTTATTAATGAACGTACACGAATGCATATTTATTATGTGTATTCATACGACATATTAATAAAAAGGCACGAGAATATTTTAATCGAAAGAGACGTGTCTCGTACAAAATTTGCTTTGGACGCTTATTTCCAATTTCGATGCAAACCGGTTTGACTCGTATATCGCCGGTTGCGCTTCATAAAAATACAATTTAATTTGATTGCTATACGGAATACACGCACACACACGACACATGAGTATTTTCCCGGTTTTTTCTCCCCGTAAAACATGGCTACGTTTTTGTGAAATGCGATACTTACAACTCCTCCCGACCTTGCCCGAAAAGAAATAAAAATTACAAAAACATATGAAAGTATCTCGCGCAGCGCGATCGTAAGCGGCACGATCGTTAGATCTCCGTATCAATTATCGTGCATTGCCGGGTGCGCTAAGTAAAGTCAACATCCATAAATTTACGCGTGGCAAAAAGCGATCGCGCGGACGATTTTGCGGCTGCCGTCCGAATGGACGCTCCGTGCTATTACGAGGGGCTTAATTAGAAACCAGGAACACGGTTTCTACCTGCGGAGTAACAAGTGCGCCGTATTTCCGGCGGCGGACTCAATTACACCGGCTTACACCTTTATTTAGTACGTGTAAGTCGTACGCCGACTCGCTTCGAACCGACGCTAATCGTCGGTTTGTTCGAACTAATCTCCCGGTCTAGCGGCGATTCCATCGATAAACGGTCGCTTGTATAAAGTGCAAAAAAAAAAAACTGTTAAGCGATTGCATATGAAATGTCACATTTGTGCAAAAGTTGCACAAGTTTCACGGAACGCGTTTCATAAAGTACAACACCTTTCAATAATATATTACACGTTCAGGTAACATTCTTTTTTACAAGATTACGCTTTAATTTTAACAAAATGCTTGTGCTTTTTCAAGTTACAGTAAATTCCTGAAAAATAGGGAAATAATCGGAAAATCGGAAAACTATGATATTACTTTATGATTCGAAAAAGACAGCATGAATTTCAGAAATTGCACCCTTCGAAATAACGTGAAAAGGTTTAATTATAATTTGCAAGATTTAACATCTAGAATATGAAGATTAAAAAAAGCGCTAAAAGTTGACATCATAATAAAACTGAAAAATTAATAATATAGAGTGCATATTGTATAAAACCGCAAAAAATATAAAAATTTTATTATCAAATTACCTAACTGTGTGTGCATATAATGAAAATATTATTAAGCTATACTAAATACTATTTAATATTATACATGTTATTTTATAGCAACTTTGTGAAACTCTATTAATAGACAGAATTCGCTGATAATCGCCTGATGAAAGATCGTCAGTGAATTTCCTATGTCACCAGAATACCTTAGCTTACTCTATTTGTCCGGTGCTGTGTTTCGCTGGTCGAACAGATCCAGCCCGGGATTTGGAATAATTTGATTTTGTCGTTCGTGCGATTCGGTCGCTGCGTGTGTAATTTACATGTACGCGAACGCATAATCGCACGCGATTAGAATCGAAAGGATGATCGTGGTAAAGCGCGACGGTCGAAGGGTAGTTGCAACGCTCCGCTAGTTGCACCTGTGGAGCGCGGCAACGAAATGCACTGGAGAATGAAATGAGGAAATATCGGACTGTCGTTTGGAAATCCTGCATATACCGTCGGTAAATTTAATTAGACGGATAAAATGGAAATTGCACATCCAGCTTACGAGTAGAGCTTTTGGCAATGCGACATGCTACAGAATCGCAACGACATGCTACAAAATCGCAACGACAAAATGGCCGATCCCGTCATACTTCTCTTTTACAAATGATAAACCGAAAGCACATCGTTTTCTTAAACAGCGTTTTTTTTTTTATATTTTATTGAAGGATTTCACAGATAGATTTTGACTTTAAAATCAGAGAAAATGAAAAGGTCGTAAAGAGCTTTATTTATTTTGAAGATAATTATTGATTTTGGTCTATCAGATTGTATAATTAATTATTAAAGCCAGTGTCTCTTTATTGAAAATTAAAGTGAATTATTTTTTATTCGATGTCATTTATTAATTTGCAAATTTGTCGTACTAGGAAATAATATTGAATAAAAATACGCGTAGTTTAATTATTATATATATTGGATAACAGTTTTGCCTGCAGGAAGAAAACAAGATATTTTTGTCGGAAGTTCCAACACAGATTCAAAGCTATTTTGTCTTTTTCCGTTCAATACAATTTATTTTTCCGTAATACTCAATTTTATTAATCGATGACGCATATTAAAACGTATCGCAATTGATTTATTAACATCACGCTTAAATAAAATTTTACATGATAAAAAAAACAGTAGAGAATAATGTAATAATACTTTCAGATTGCATATAGTAATAAATTATAACGTTAAAATTTCAAATACTAAAGACTTATCTGTTTTTAGCAAGTTTTATTGAGTTTTGAGAGATATTGAGTTTTAAAAAAATATTATTTTTTGCCTGTTTTATATAGTGTATTTTGTTTTATTGTTGATTTTAATTCTTACATTATATTTGTATATCGGCCAATACATAACCTTTGTTTTGAATCATTTTATAAAAAAACAACATTACTTTTCAAAAAAATCACATGCGTTATATTTGTTTTAAATATAGAGATTAAAAAATATTTTAAATTAATCTGTTATATTTTAAAAACGTCACAATTATGAAATTGAATTAAAGTGAATATTTTGCTCACATAAAAATAGGTAACATACCTAAAATTACATAAAATTTAAATAATCACATATATATGTGATTATCGCATTCGAGAGAAATTATTGTTTTACAGTTTTTGGGAGGAAACAGCGCAAAAAATTTTTGATATATTTCTCCAAATAAACAGATTTCTCTCGCTTTCTTGGAAATTTAGTTTGCAATATGTACTACCTTTCGGAAACAAACGATCCAATTGTATTTCACAAATGAAAAAAAAAAGAGGAAGATTGAAAAATGTTACTCGTTGTAATGGCAGAACAGCATTTTCCTGATCGAACAGCGATCACGCTCATAAAACAACAAGCGGAGAATGCTCCTCCTTTCGTTAGGAAGAGCACAAAACGAGAATGCCGAATCCTCGATAAATATCGAGCCGAATGGCATACCTAATACCACCGCGTCAGCGAAGTGTGGTATAAACGTTCGTTCCATTAGCAGGACTCTTTTTAATTGGCCGCGATTAGAGCGCTCTTTCTCCCTTTCTCCCTCCTTCTTGTTTATATCGTCGTTATTCATGCAAACGCGACCGAAAAACCGGATTGTTCGTATTCGGGAAGCGATCATCGGCTTGATGCCCGGTGGTCGATACGATGTTATGCGAGTATTTCTCGCACACGTTCGCTAAATTTACGTATATTTGTAGATTGTACGCTTATATGTTGTGCAAATAAAGCGTAGTTTTTATATCTAAAAGAGAGAGAAGAAAGCCAATAATTTTAAAGAAATTCAAAAATTCGTAGTTCGGCAAACGTGTTATAAAAGTAAATTAGAAATCTGGATAGGCGTTTAAACGTACATTTAAACATTCTGTCAAGTATATGAATTGATTATTACACAGTGAATTATTTTTCACGCTTTACTTGATTAATAGGCATGATATTTTATATAGCTCACATTATTATTTCAAATTAAATGGAATTCTTTACTGCCGTGCGTGAATAAAACCTTTTTGTTACATTCGACGCATGAATAAATTATTGCACAGCTGTATGTAAAATAATAACACGTTTCTCGATTATTGTTATCATTGTCGCGCTATGCCGGTGTGTCGTCGTTTCGTGAACAACGCTCACGAATACAGAATGTTAAATATTTTTCGTCATTATTTCATAGGAAACAATCTCGCGCGCATTCAGCACGCGAAGTCACAGAGATTTAGACTTTCCGGTCATCGATCTCTGTGTGACATATAATATACATGGACATGGATTTATTAAGTGGCTTAGCGTGCATGTTGAGTTCTCGTGAAATTCGCCGCAGATGGTGTTTTCGCAACGGACCCGAGCGATACTAATCGGAGAGTCAACTTTGCGTTAATTAAAACCAAATTGTTAAAACATTCGATCTAACATTCTGGGATGCCTATGTCTTTAATTCCATTTGTAAAATAACCATCTCCAGTGCACAGTATTTATTTTGATTTACACCTGAATGACGTATTAAAATTCGATTGAATTTTAGAAAGTCTAAGAAAAAAATTATCATTACACTTTAAGACATTTTTTTATTTTCCAATTAATTATTTATTATATATGTAATAAATGATTTTAACTTTGATGTTGCATTATTTTACAAATATTAACAAGAACAATTTATAATAAAGTAAATGTTCAAGTAATTTTTTAAGTGAAATTTTAACTGTAGATTAAAGTTTAATTATAATTTTAAAAAATATCTATATTAAATTTATTTACTAATTTCCGTAATTTTCAAAATATCTCAGTATTTCTGATCCAATCGTCTAGCCGGCACAGCCTCTAGCAAGGCACCAGCTTCGTTATGGTTGACTGATCTCCAATATCATACATAGTACCGCAAACACGCCAGCACGGAAGTTACGCCGCATTTAATTAAACGGCGCCAATAACGCAGACAATTCCAAGCAGAAATTGCCGTGTATAGAAATTTTGCAATCATTTTCTGTACATTTATATTTAGCGAAAAAAATTACAAATTTATAAGAATATATGCGGAAATATTGTGGAATTGAAGAGAATTCATATTTGAATTTATGTTGTTTTTTATGAAATTCGGAATCAATTTTTTAACAAATTCCTTTTAAAAAACAATTTCTTAGCATTTTAAATTTCTCATTTAATTTAACATTATTTTTATGATGTGCGGCTTTCATATACCAATGTCTGATTTGTCTTCATTTAAAAAATCCGATTACGTCAGCGTAGCACATCAAATGTCAAAGATAGCACAATTTAATTATAAAGCTGATTTTCCATGTCGAATGAAAATTATCAATTTTTTTCTTTTGTGAAGTATCACTTCAACAATAAATTATAATTTATAAGATATTCGATCGCTGTCTAACAGCTTTCTATATTTTATGCAATTTATACTTGGTTCCTTCTTAGCCAGAATTTAATAGGGACCTTAATGGGCGAGATTACCATAACTATAATGTTAAAGTTGCCATTAAAGTTGAAGGATTTTAGCGATCCAAGCTTGAAAAGTACCAATAAGTAACAGAACAGTGTTATCAAAGCTGTTCACATAGAACTTTATCGCAAAGAAGTTTTCAAATTTAGAATTTTATTACTAATATATATATATAAAAGCTTAACAAGAGTAAAAGGTCTTAGAATTGCGAGTTACGAAATAAGTTTCCCAAAGAGATATTCTTTTGAAGCTCTTTCATGTCCCGCTACTGGGTGCACCCTATCTTCTGCGCGCAATAAGAAGTAAAAATTGTACAAACATCACATCGGACCGTAATCTAAATTATCTTAAGAAAGAATAGTCGCTAATAAGATAATATAATAGTAACTTGATCCTTTCTGTTTTTTTTCCATTTTAACTGTTCTTTATACTTTTCTCCCTACTTTGCCTTTTCTTCTATTCAGAGCATTACTGTAACATGCCTTATTTCAAGTAAATGTTCTATTTTAAGTATATACAATTAGAGAAGTGAATTTGAATCTATTATATTAAATTATAGGTATACAGAGACCGTAGCTATAATTATATAGCTAAAATTTTCCTCGGCATCTAAAATGCGCCTTTAAAAATTAAATTACTTTTATGATTCATGAATGTGTTACTAATAAATGCCCTTTTTGTGTGTTTTAGGTAAGTCTGCTGTAAAAATCTATTCCGCGGAGTCGTAATTCTCGGTGATTATTCTGTAAGTGAAATTATAATTTCTTTAATAAACGTCGCGAAGACACGAAACGAGAATGGCTGCGTGTGCGAAATACAATTCGGGGCACGTAAGAGGAAACACATCAAAGTACAATCTCGATCGTTTCGCGGCGAGATCGAGACTTTGAATTTCGACGACGTGACCGTGCGGAATTTCAAAATGTAACTATTAAGTAAATAAACCTGCAACGAGGTTTCCGTCGTTTAAGTTTTAAGCAAAAGAAAAATAAAGATATTTACGAACAACACGCGTATCTTACGACACACATATATAAAGAATGCGATAAATCGTCGGAATGCGCCAGGAAATCACGTTTATAGCTGCGTTTCACGGAATTCGAATTAACTATTAGAATGATCAATCGTAACCGCCGATCGTAAACGTCGTAGAGTTAATTGGAAGTTTCTCTCGGTATAAACCTCGTGAAGATTAACGAACAGAAAACTCCGAAATTCGAATCACGTAAAAATGGAGTACTTTCTCAGTAGTCGACTAGCAATTTTCGAAACGATGCTATTAAGGGCTTTCGAAATTAAACCGTTTACCATGCTAATTAGACTTCGTCGTCGTACGTATCAAGCGCATTTCCTTACAAGTGAAATATTCTAATAAAAGCTTTACGATCGAGGCAAATCGCCATTTCGTGAACTTTGACGTTAAGCTATGTAGAATCTACAAATTTAATAGTTTCTTCTACAACTATAAATAATACAAGAAATTAACCTGTCTAATTAAATTTATTAGTAACTTAAAATAAATAACTTTAAATTTTCGGTATTTTTATGTACATATGTATTTGAATACATATTAATTAAGAGCTACCTTAATTGCAATTTCAGATCGAAACAAACGCATCTGTTAAATGTTTTGTGAAATGAATGCTTGCTACACTTCTCATTTCTGCAATTTCTGTAATTTTTAATATTAAATGGCTAACTAAGCTTAAGGATTACCCTTTATCCAAGGAAAAGAAATATGTAAATTTCCGAAGAAACGAGCTTCTGCCGGGCGTGTACAGTTTTCTTGGAAAACTCGTATAATCGTAACGTCGCGGCGCAATATGGAAGGAGGGAAAAAATGGGGGTTCTAGATAAATGTTACTCTAGGAGCCCGAGTGCGCTATTAAAGCTCACGACGAACGAACGCGATTAAAACGCGATTTTTCCTTGGCGTTCGTTAAGTTATTCCAACTCTATATTCGTCGTGTCGAGCCTTCCGACGCGTTTTGATATTCTGACGGCGATACAGTCCGTTCTAGTTGTGTGATTTATGGCTACCCGGTTCCTTAATTTACGTCCCTCCGCGATAAGCAAACATCGCCCATTGGCCGAATCGGCGTGTATCCACGTACACACGCACGCGTGACACAACTGAAGATAAAAAAATCCCCTCCGATTTCTCAGGGATCTTACGGCCTCCCCGTATCTTCCAAAAGCCTGACATGTCTCGAGCAAAAATGTAACATGACGTTGAATTGTGGTTGCGTGATTTGAGAATAAGCAATTGCGTGATAACGGGAAATTCGAATGTCATTCAAATAAAAGATCTAGACCTTGATATGGCTGTATAATGTGAACGATCTTTTTAAAATTATCTCTTCCCCCTGAAAAAAACTTTCCAAACGTCAAATTCCGGAGATACAAACAGATAATGAAAATATACTTTCTATTTAATTTCAAGTGAAATATTTTTATAATAAAATAATTAAAAAATTAGACAGAAAGGTATTTAATATTGAACATTTGAATATAATTTTTCTCGGCATTTCGGTCGAGAAAAAATCGAGGTTTCAAGTTAATACTGCAAGAATCCACAGAGGAAAGATAATTTATTACGTCTATTTTGGGATTCTACATAATATAAATCACAATCATTATTATTCTAATTAATGAGAGCGGTAGCTGTGGCACGTGCGGACACATTCGGATTTCCAGTGACTCGAGAAGAACCAACAACGCAAATCAGTTTCGTCGTGCAGCGCGACAAGCTCTATAATTCATCGCGATACGCGATACTCGCTTCTCGAACGTAGCACGCGCTACAAGCCAACGACGAGTGATAAGGACGCATAATTAATCGCCATCGCGTAAAATCCGCGTTGCACGCGAGGCATATTGAAATTAGGGGAATTAACGAGAATTAACGCCAGCCTGACGACGACGTTATAGCGGGTGGCCTGCACGCGCGTGGCCCATTAAAAAAAAAAAAAACCCAGAGTGCATCAAGCCGACGGATAATTGCCAGCCATTATCGTAAGCGCGAAACGTGAATAAATTAGACGCCTTCGGCGACTCATCGGGGCCGCTCGATAAGTGAGGCTGCATAGCGGTGCACTCGGCTCGGCGTTGCAAGCTGAAGAGTGTGAGTCGACAAAAATCTAAGCGACGTTGCTCGATCCGTAAACGGATTATTTAAAAGTTAACTGTTCACGATCTAACACTTTGACCGATTCGTGATAAATCGATTCAAGATGACTTAAAGAATTGCAAATAACTTCTCTTCGATCTTAATGACAAGAATTAAAATATCAACCGACTTCTCGTGCAGCTTATTACAGTGTCACGTACTTAGCATTATATAGAATTTCTGTCAGACTTGGAGAAGAATCAATTATTAATTCGGAGTGACTTCTCCCCTCTACTAATTAAGCTCCAAGAACTAGTAAATATAACAATTATTATAGTATTATGTCGCAATTAATTCCATTATGAAGGAATATATTGTAAAAATTTGAAATTAAAAATTAATCACTTAAAATAGTTAATTTCGAGTTAAAAAAGTTTACATTGTTGTTAATAAACAGTAAGTATCGTTAGAAGTTTATTACTTGCGATTGAAGAGATAGATCTTTTCACGAGAATGCGAAATGTACAATTAAAAATTCTCAAGACGCGGTAGATGTATAATTGGTCGTTGAATTTGAAAAAGGTTGTTATCGTTGGCGCTCGTCGTTGTCGACCATTTTGCGATGAGAGATTTACCGCTTTTGCACAACGATTGCATTCAACGAGAGCGTGTTGCATTCAGATCGCGCGCGCGGCAGCTCCGAGGAATAAATTGAGGAAGTTCCCCTATCATATATACCGCATTTTGAAATACCGCGCTTATCGCGTACGCGTGTTTCTGAAGATCTTTTTGCATTTGCCTCGATATATGCGCCAACGTCCGTTTAACGCTCCACATTTTGGCGGAAATAATTTCTGCATTCGACGATCTCTCTTCCCTCGCCTGCGCGGAAATATGGCATCGAAAACGTGACGAACAATGTCGAAGGGATCCTTTTTTTTTATTGCACTTGTAGGTAGTTTGAAACGAAATTTTCACATCGACACATTTACGTCAGTATTGATTGTTGAGAATTACGTAAAAATTATTTATATCTGCAAAATTCTTTTGCCAATTAATGTAAATGTGCGATTTTTCATTAATTTCACTATAAAAATTATATATGAGTTAATTTCTCATATTTGTCAAATATCAAATATGTGAAAACTCATAAAATATGAATAACTGAAATATATAAAGTCAGAAATGTCAAAAATTTGTTATAATTTAATTTCTAATTTACATTTTTACATTTAATATAAAATACGGTTAAAGAAAAGCACTATAAGAGGGCTATAAATTCTTTTATGAATAATTTTTTGGATTAAAATAAAAATTGTTTAGTTTAGGTATTTATTGAACAATTTCACGCGAATCATTAAATGTGCCGAATTAAAATGCGAACTTTCATAGGCAAGAATCTCCTCGTAAGATCTTTACGTGATCATTGTTGCGATACACGTACGGTTACTTAATTGCCACGTTGGAATTGTTCATTTTTAGGAGCAATCGAAATCTCTGCGTTACCGGAAACACCGTGCACACAAGTCGTATCAGTAGTTTCGTGTGCGTTTAATAGCGAATGCAGTCGCAATGTACTCCAATGCGAACTAAATTGAGAAACTTCTTGCATTAGGTATAACACAGCCGTGTACGAGAATCTTGGTGTTTGAGGGAGAGATCGAGCCGTGCGCGAGTGTCTCGCAATCATAATCGATTTCGAGCGTTACCATATATACCAGCCACCACAGTCGAATGCATGCAATCAAGGATCTATGGGTTGAACGAAATCAGGACTTTCCGAGAATCGAAGGCTCTAGCTCAAACGTAATAGTCGGTTTCGAGAGGATAACCGATAAGTAGAGTAATCGAGAAATACATAATTGGAACGTATAGAATATTGGATGCACTAAGGAATAGAAGCTCTTTTGAGAGCATTGATTTTATACATCCATATTAGGTCGTGATTTTTACACGATAATTGACGACACTTGTCTGTCTCTATGTCGAAGGGTTACGTTACCTCATTTCTCGGCGTATTGGATTGTTAATTAATAGTTCAACGGTATCATACCGCGTCACAATCATACCTCATGTAATCGTAATTATTAATTATCTCTGCCGTTTACCGCGACGAATTATTAATCGATATTAATAATGGAATTCACGCGCGATTGCACATAGGTTACGCGCAGATGATTTTTCAATTATCAGTCGCTATAAATTATTTATACATCCGTAACGAAAAACGTGCTTTAAAAAAAAATACGCGTTTCGGCATGATAATTCTCGTGCGTTTCTGCGTTAGTTCGCTGTGAATACTTTCATGCTTTTATTAATCAATATTAATAGCGGAACTCACGTACGATTTGTGCACGTATGTTACGCTCAAATAATTTCTTGTTCATCAGGTGTTATAAATTATCTATGCATTGGAAATAGGTGCTTTAAAAAAGAAATGTGCGCCTCGGAATGATAATATTTTCATGTTGTTCTGCATTTATTCGAGTGTTATCGAATAATAAATGTTATACGAATGATTCTTTCTGAAAAAACACTGGTAAATATTAAAAGATCAAACTTAAATCAATTCTTCCTTGAGTAGAAATATATAATATTTTTTTTATTTTTATCATGTCAAATTATTATTTTAATACAAAACATGTTAAAATGTTACTTAATCGTATTGTTTTAGTTAACTTTACTATTTTATTGAGTAGGAGCAATAGCGATCTGAAATAGTTAAAAATAACTCAAATTGGGTATAATTTGACGCGAAGAATTTAACAGTAAATTATCGCTGAAAAATGCAAATTTTAATAAACACCGCGTATTAATTACTGACTACTTGGCTCGTGATTATTGTTATCTTTCAACCTTAAACGCGCGCGAGATGATGCCCGGGACACGCGATGCGTGTTCGAACGTTAATTATTAGCGTCGCATCGAGAACGACGGCGGACGTGACGTACGCACGTCGCGGACAACGTCGACATCGACGGGGCGACGGATTCCGAGGGGTGCCATTAAGGCTTCAGGGCTCAGTGAAAATGATGGTTGACCGTATAAATTACACCTTCGATTTTCGTAACGCCAGCCGGCTGAATTCACGAGGACGACCATAAATTTCCTACGTTAGAACGCGCGCGGTTTCGCAGCGGGGCCGAGGGGGGTAAGAGCCGCCGCGCCGGTGCGGTGGTCGCAGTTTGCCCCGTAATTTGTAATCGTCGAATTCTACGATCCGCCGTGTGCCATCTTGCGGAACCCACCAATCTGTGACCTTCTTCTTGACATTAATTTAAAACCTTGTCGTCGCCAATTTCGATCGAAAAAGCTCCCGGTATTATTAACAAGCTGGCACGAAATGGTCAAGCGGCGATTAATAACGTTGGCGAATTTCTCCGTTAAAATCCACTACGGAAATTCCTTAAACATTATTTATCATTGTGCGATTAATTAAATTACCCAAGAGAGTTATTTATGCATAAAATAAATCGCTGTAATTTTTATCAATTAAACTTTGAAGTTTACAGCGATGAATTTTATTTTTTTGATTACGATAAAGAGAGAGTAATCATTATTAATTTACTTTTTATCCTTTACTTTTAAAAGTGGCTTATACTTTTAATTATATTATCATTTGAGTTACGTGATGATTGAACAATTCTCCGATGTATTGTAGAGTTGCACACATAAAACGATAAACAAACAATTATTATCGCAATTGTTGATAAAAACGCAAAGACTCATGCGGAATAAACCACTTTGTTGCAAACGGCAGCAGTTGCTTTAATAAAGGTTTAATAAAGATGAGCTTATGAAAATTTATGGCGCGCGATCCTATTGGCCACGGTAATTTAAATGTGACGATTTGTTTTATTCATGAGCGATCGTTTAAAATACTTCTGACGTACGGTGCTCGGTTAAATAAGAAGCGGAATATTTCATGCCGCTGCGGGCTGCGCGGCATAAATTGAAAATTAACGAAGAAACGTAAGAGCCATAGAGAAAGCAAATTCATGAAACAGGTCATTCACTATGAGAATTATACCGAAACATCTCGCAGATCTGCGTTCGTGAACCTTTCAGATTATACATATATAATATATATATATATATTACACATCAATGATCTAAAAAGAATTAATAACATATATGTATATAAAACCCAAAAAACATATGTGTGTATGTGTGTTTTGAATTTTACATACATATATTGCAAATTTTTTTACATTTTAATTTTTTCACACAACAATACAATACAATACAATATAAAATAATATCGGAAATTTTGAAGTTGAATATATTTACACAATCCATAAAATAAATTCGGACAAATTTTATTTATTTTATTTATTTATTATTAATAAAGAAAAGTACAACATTGTCAATGTGATAAAAAATTTATTGTAAAATTTAATAAGAAAAATATATTCTTTATTAATTTTTTTAGAAGATTAAAGTAGAAAACTTAAGACCAACACAGTTAAATAGTAATGAGAAATCATATTTTATTGTATAATAAAATAATTATATAAAAATGTTACAACTGTAATAATAAAATGTAATTTAATATTGTAAACATTTTTGCAAATGAAAATTGTATTCTCGTCACAAGGTGTAATAAATTATAAAATCTCAAGTTTTAATAATAAAGTATTGGAGATTGAATCGTAAAATCACTGTCGCTACTAAATACTGATAAATAGACCCCTGACAAACGTTAATCGCGATTGCTTAATATGTTATTTCATGGTATTCACTTAATTATGCAATTGAAAACAACCTTTCGGCGAGGTACATCGAGCCTCTCGTAATGGAAGCAATTTTAATTAAACGCCACCTATGTATGTATGTGTGTGTGTGTGTGTGTTTTATTCAATGCGCACGTATAGTTACGATTTTTTAGTAGCCGCCATTGCGGCAACGCGTGGAAAAGCGCTTACACGCGCTCGTTACGATCTGACGTTATCAGTTCAACGATAATGCCTGGTTATTCCGCCTTTTAATTGGGTCATCAAGACCAAGTGTTTCCCGCGGGAGAAACGTGGAAATCCATTAACGCAACGCCAATGAAATTTTCGCACTTCCTCTTTTCAACGATGAAGACCTTGCATTATTCTCATCAGTGACTCGTCATATTGAATTTCGTTCATAGAACAATTCCGAGGCATTAATCACTTGTCCTGTTTTTTTCTTAATAAACATCAATAGAATCTTCTTTCTTTTTCCCAATAGATTAAAGAAATATTCTTTATTAATTCTCTATTATATATTTATATCGTTACGCAATTGAGATATTCAACCACGTGTGCATATGTATATATTCAAAGATGGAGATAAATTTTTTAAACAGCTGAAAATGTTGAAATATATTCACTACTTAAGCATATTAAATTTTCATTATCATCAGTATTTATTGTAACTTTTATTGTAACGTTATTAATAAGTATTCTACAAAATCAGAATTTAAAACAAATATATTATTTAATATATTGTGATTTATAAAATAAATACCATTTATAAGCCAAATATGAGCTTACAACTCCCATATAAACCAATTACATTTTTATCGATGTATTTATTTTTATAAATATAGTATAGTAGATTTTTTATTTACATGGCTTTACTACAATTTATAAAAACAATACTTCTCTTTGGGATGTAAATAGATATTTATAGTATTTCTATTCCCATTTTTTCAAAATTTTATTCATATGATTCACTATATTAAATTATTAACGCAATTAATATATACTTATGTCTAGTATTTAAATATGCTCTCGCTCTCTCCATACCATAATTTCAAGCTTTGACTTTGTACACTTTTTCGAAAAGCCGATTCTTGAAACAGATTTTGTTAACTTAATAAACTTTAAAAGAAAGTAAACTATTTAGACAAACTACTTAAATAAACTAGAAACATGCACGCCTTTCCGCTGCCTTGTCCACCGTGATATGTGATCTCTATCCTGGTCAAATATCGGGTAAGTTTCCGCATCGGGAGCGAAAGAAACAGATTCCGATCCACCTAATGAAAGTCTGTGCGCTGAAAGCACGAAAGAGCGAGAGGGAAGCGATCGGTCATCAAAGTGCCCAGAGATTCTCGACCGGAGAGAGTATCTTTCTCTCTATTTCCTGAACGGCATGTACAGTCCCTTTCACAAAAGATAGAAAGCATCTCCTTTGACAGACGTAATTACGTTTGCAGCCGAAACGAGTACGATCGATTACCGAAGGGAGGGTATTATGCGCTTGGCCGACCTCGCCGTACGATAGAGTTCAAGCACGTTGACGTGCATTTAAGCCGCGCATTTCGCTGCGCGTGTCGAGCTTACGATGCATATGTCACATGTCATTACTAGTTAATGGTTATTATTAATTTCCTAAATGGAACGACGTCCCCGCGCGATATAAGGAAAAAATGCTACGTCATTTTTCATTCATCGCGACGATAATACGATAATGTTATATAAAATATTCTGCAAAAATAATGGCCCTTTTAATAATAAATTCCGCTTCAATTTTTATTGATCTCTTTCTCTCTCCTATTTTTTGTCATAATAATAAAACATGAAATGTTCTCCAAATTAGATAATTTTATTTGACAAAATATGCTTTGTTACATTTTATCGCATTTATTTTTTCAGCATATATTCAAACTGTAAATTTTTGCAAAATTCAGTTTTAATAGTGTGAAGCGCAATTAATTAGTAAATTTTCTAAATCTTTAACTTGTAAATGTTTTCCACTACATTATATATTATACATTTTTATTATCATTCTCAGAATCTCGGGAAAGATGGTAATCCGTTGGAAATTCCGCAAAATATGATGAATGGGTCAGAATTTCCCAATCTAACTTTGCAATCGTCTGTCGTATGATCCATAGGTCTTTCATTATCCTGAAATAACAAAAAGCCCTTTCGATTGATAAGAAAGGTTGCTTCCGGAGTTTTTTGTAAATTCGTTATAACATGAAATAATAAATCATTGCCGTGATATCTTGGCTTATGTTTAATAACTTAAGATAAATTATTTCTTTCACTGTTTGAAACACAATAAAAAGAATTTTCTTGGGTTTAAAATTAGATTAAAATATTATTCAGATCTTCAGATAAAAAATAACTAAAAATAATGGTCTTAATTAAATTTTGATGGAAAAAGGACATTTCTTATTGATTAATATTGTTATTAATTTTAGTTGCATTATGTACGTAATAATTAGTTTCTGTATTTAAATATGAAATAATGTATTTATATTATTTAGTAATCTAATACGATGTTTTCTCTGCGCAATAGAATATTTTGAGACGTTGAAGAAAATTACGAAACGTAATACTAACATTTCCAAGTAGTTTTATCGAGTACAATTTCGCGCAAGGTGTAATTTCGTGTAAAAGGGCCCGACTGAAATAAACACCATGTGAGGGTATGGCAAAGGAAAGTCAGAAGTTAGAAGATAAGATGTGAGAACGAGCGATGTGTATATGCGGAGGAAGGTGCGGAGTATATGTAAGGCGAGAAGGGGATCGTTTGAACATCTGGCAAGGTACCTATGAAAAGGACGTGTGCAGAGAGTGCGAGGGAAAGAAAATAAAAATAGCAGAGTTAGTAGATTAAGGGTGGGGATAATAAAGGCGAGATAGACTGGATGAGGGAGGGGCGAGCACGAGATGAGTAAAAAGCGAAATTGCGAGCATCGAGAGGGGACTGGTGGGATAAGTATAATGAGAAAAATTGCCGAACCTGTCCAGGCCGTGAGCAATGGCCGTAAAGTAAAAACGCTCGTAACTTCTAACCAGAATGCTCGATTATCTCTATCCGTTATTCAACTGATGAAATTAATGTTTAAAGTGCATTAGCAACGGATGTTTCGTCTCGAGTTTCGAGATAACTCATCTTCAAAAGTCTTGACGACAGTGACAAATGCCACGGTAAACAGAATTTCTATCTAAAGAAGAGCTAATTCGATCGTACAAGGATGTCCGGTTTTCACTGCATTATTTTTTAACGTACTATTCTTTTTTACAAAGAAAATTATCGATACGCCCATTGTCGTGCATCGTAACTGGCGATTGAAAATTATAAGCTTTTCTGCATACAAGCTTGAGAAGAATAGATAGCAAAACTACATTCTTTTTATTCATTTTAAATGGATTTTACTTTAATAGAACTTTAATTTAAAGTTTAGCTTTAAAGATATAATTGTAAAGTGAAAGTCAAGTTAAATTATAATTATTTCAATTTTTCAATAGTTTTACAAAGAAAAAATTGAGATAAAATTGATAAAAAAAAAACTGCTACTAAAAATAATGCAGCGTATACTTCTTGTATAATAAGTATTGATAATAGTAATATTCTTCTTTTTAGATTATGTCTTCAATTCTTGTACATACTCTCAAACGAGTTATAATTATTGATAAATTAACCATATTAATTAGCAAATGTCAACAAAATCTAAAACAATATTTAGCTACATGTGATATTTCAATGAAACTTTACGGAACTTTATTTTCCATGCGTATCAATGATAATATCAATATTGTTAAAATCAAAAGGTATATAATAACGTTACAGCCTCAGAAAATCGTTCAAGTACGCGCCGGAGAGAACTGTTCCATATTTTCTATATTAACAAAGGGTAGAAATGTGTGCCTGCCATTCGACGCATACCATCCGATTTGTCCGACTAATTATCAAACGAATATTAAGTAGCATAATTCACCCGCTAATTCTCACTGCAATTATACAATTATATCTGATTCAACGCAGATTTACGCAGGCCAGTCGGAGCCCGTTCACTGGAATAGTTTCGAAAACCCGATTTCGCGGTTTGCCGCTCCGAAATTCGCGTTAAACTGACACGTCGGATCATCGGAAGTAACACGGGGAGTTCTCGCCGGTTTTTCCACGTTTTTGCGGTAACGTGATCGTTGGATTGAACGATCTGTCCGCACCGGTCACGTTTGATCTGTTAATGTAATAACGTGAGACCAAAACCGCATTCGCTCCGATATCGATCGTATTGGAATGATATAATGATAAAGCTTTGTATACTATCTGTATACGTCATTAATGTCATTTATCTCGTTCTTAAATTTTTATTGCATTCAGAATCGCATTATGTTCTTGGGGAAATTATACATTTTGCACGGCGTATAATATATCAGTATTATTACGCCCTACAATAACCTAGTAATATCAAATTACAATTCATCAGTTACACTGTAAAATTAATTAAAGCACGCAATTGTGATTGCGGTGTATAATGTGAAATATTTGATCTCCTAATTAGAAATAGAATTTGCTTCGTAACAATTCGTCTTCGTGGCATCTTTTTCTCTGCGATTAAAAAAATTTGAAATTCGAGTATCGCGAAATCTGAGATAAGAGGCCACGTTCGATGCTCAAATTGCAAGCTTCTATCAGGAAAAACATCCACGTGAACGCATCGTTACAAGCGCGACGGTATTATTACGATTCTTCACGTGCAGCTATTGGTCGTCGTACTCTGCGCTCGTACTGGTGATCGCTCTTTTTTTTCCCCCCCTTACTCTTTCCGGCAATACGAGGAGAGACGAGTTGAAATTGGATCAGAGGGGGAGGGGGGAGGAGGAGGAAGAGCAAGAGAATCCCGGGGAGATGGACCAGAGAACGCGTCTCGAGGGCCTATCGACTCTCTTTTATTTCTACTCGAGTCTACTCGATGGCCGTCCCGTTGGTGGGCACGTTGCCGTATATAAGTGGTTTAAGTAGACGATCGCGCCAACAGGTCGTCGTGTGGCCGAGCTTTTCACTGAGCTCGGCAACAAAGTCCGAGCTGCATTGGATGGCCGATAGTTCGCTCCGCTAGGTTAATCATTTTCGTGATAGGAGTATGGAAACCAAGCCAGCTGCACCCGGACTCCATGGAAAGAGGATTAAACCTTTACCGTTATGGGATACAATCAAATTCAAGCAACAAGAACGCTTTGTTGAGTACCGGAGGAAACATGTGATCTTTAATTTGTCACTTTTGCACTTTATGTTTTTTTTTCTCTACATTATATTATTAAAAATCACAGCCTTTATTTACATTAAAATTAATCCTGCCAAGCGTGTACAATACAGCCGCACTCGAAATCAGTTCGATTACAAATGCATTTCTTGTTAGCGCTTCCTGTTTTGAGGAATTGCTATACATTGTATATCGGCGATCTCAAAGTAGCCAGGCATACAAATTCGTGGTCGCGCGGACATAATTGCGGGGAATGAACTAACCAGCAAATTAGTCGACTGACAAGCGGCGGGTAATAGATGCACGAGGAAACCGAAACCGGATGATTCATGCCTGATTGGACAGTGCGAGACGCTTCGTTGCATGGCTGCAACAATAGACTGCATAATTCTGTCAAATGAGATGCACTATGGCTGAATGGATCTGATGCTCTCATTTTGACAAAGTGTGCGTCATCCCGCTGCCGGTGTTCTTGGCAAGGTACTACCGATCGATCGTCAGGTCATTTGATACTGACAGAGTATCCTGGTCTATCAATACTAACAATAAATAAAATTCGAAAAAATAATCTGTTTGTTATCGCAACATTTAATCCACAAGTAAATGCAGTTTCAATTGTGCACAATTGAAACATGAAAAATAATAGTATGTGAAAAATAATACAGTTGGAGAGATTGACGAGTTTTGTTTTTTTTTTTTTTTCTTTCGGTATACACGTACATCCCGAATGTTATGTGAAATCTTTAATAAGTTTTAACGATGTCAAATATTTTCGGAAATTACTCGTATAGTAATAAAATTATGAAAATGTGCCAACTCTCTTTCTCGTACGTTAATGATATTCGCAACAGCATCCTCGCGAAACGCGCAAAAATTCATCAACGTGGAATTACTTTGTGACGGACGGAAAATCCAGCGCGGAAGGCGTGCCGCTCCGGCGAGCCGGAGCAAAAACAACGGGATAGTCCGGATAGAATGCGGGCGAGTGCGGAAACTGCGGACCGCGAAGAATGCCGAGAAATCGAAGAAACCGGGAAACCGTGGAGAATGGTTGGAGGAAGGCTGGAACGGCGTGAGAGGATAAGCGGCGTGCTACGAGAAGTTATTCTGGAGGGTAGTTAGGTATGTATAAAACGCCGTCTCTCTTGGGAGGACCAGCCCGTTTTAAGCACCATCCACAACGGCTTATAGCTCGTTCTGTGCTCTGCATGTTTACGGGAAACATCGGACTGATGTAACTCGTTCGCGCGAGTATTATATTCTAGAGCGTATTGCGCTCTTAAACGGTCTAGAGAATGTTGTGCCTTCGAATAGTCGATATCCGTAGGATGTGAATTAAAAAAAGCATACTAAAATTTCGCAATTCACTCGGTAAAAGAACATTGGTTATTTTCTGGCGGAAAATAAGTAACAACATTCTTTTATTTTATTTGTTCGATTTGGAGTTTAAAAGATAATATATATTTAAAAATTTTTTTATATTTGAGAAAAAATTTTTCGAAATAGGAAATGTCTAATTATTTCTATTATCATTTTACTGCTGTTTTTATAACTTAGTGCTCGTATACATGTACTAACATATAAAAATCTAAAGTAAAATGTAAATTAATATTTTTATAATATATACTTAGAATGCATTCTGCGCTCGCGTATATGTAACTGGATGTAAAATTCATATATTATGTTCTTTGAGGGAATTCACCTTTAACTCTGTACGCTATGTAAAAGTGATATAGAGTTCTTAATATGTCGCATACCGCACGAATTAGAATTAAGTTTGCGAAGATCCAACTGAAGATTGCAAACTCGACGATGCCAATGATTATAGTAAACACGGTATTTAATATTATTATGCTTTCGCTTAAAGGAAGGGTCAACGCTTCGTTATCTTTAATGTAATCAAATGTCATAACAGAAATTTCAATATTTGTTTCGCTGGAACACGTTGAAATCATTAATGTAATTACGCAGAAAAGTTTACCGTACGCCAAAGAGGATGGGGGGTCCTTTAATCCCTTTCATTTTTCTTGCGCACGCATCTTCATTTTCCAGAATTCTTTGTACCCGCACCGTTTCCTATTTCCTTCTGTCCCGGTCTCCGTATCTCTCTCCATGGTTGGTATTTCTTGCTGCAGCTTCTTTTTATGTTTTTTTTATACTCACGAAACCAGCCGTTTCGTTAGATCTTCGTTATATCTCCATTCCTTTTGCATTAAAAAAAATTTTTTTTCTTCTCTTCTTTTTCCGTACGTCGTATACATTTCTATCATAATTACTTGTTACTTTGTAATGCTTTACATAAATCATCTCTGTGATAACTAGACTAAAACCAAAAGATATCCAAACTGACATATTATAGAGCGCTATATAAAAACTCATACATATATTTTTAAATTTATAATTCTACATACATGCAATTTTTTTAATGTCTAAATATAACTTGCATATCTCTGAAGTCGCAGGTACATACATCTCGTTTTGGTTTATTATCTTTCTGGTGCGACGAAATACTTACCTTTTATGTGTAAGAATATTTTAATATGTTGCTACGTAAAATGTGATGGAGGAAAGAGGAACCATATTGAAGAGCATTAAATTCAATGTGATTGAATATGTCGCCCCAGGAAGTATTCTTTCATCAGTATTTAAGAACGTTTTCAATTAGTATCATTATTTACCTCATTTACTGCAAATAGTCGATAAATTGCTCTGGTGAATATCAGCCTGAAGGTAATACACATTATAAATTGTCCAATTATCGCTCCTCGGCATTATTACCTCAACGTCGATTTACCTAAATTATGAATTGGTACCGCTGGCGGTTTCTAGCATTAGGCCGAAGATGCATTATACAAGGCGAAATAAAAAAATACGCCGTAACTGTCGTCAGTTGCACGTTAATGAATGTTTATTTGCGTTGCGGGCCGAAAGGGGAAGCCGTGAGCTTTGCGAGCCGTAGCTTATCCACTGTTACGAGATAGTTAAGCCGCGCACATACATATACACATACGATATGCGTGAACGATATGCTTGCTCTATGCTCTCGTGTTTACGCAATTATTAATGCCCTCATGCTCCGTGATACAAAACGGGAACGACAAAGTGGGACAGGCAGATGCGAAGGGAGGAGCAAGGTACAAAAGCAGATTAGGGCCGCGTGATACGCCGGAAAGAAATTCATCCGCGATTAGCAAGGGTCCGACGTGCGATGGCTCAAGCGATTAAAGAGGTATGACTGGCCGAAACGGCAGAAGCACCATTTGAGTTGAAGGATATTCGTGGGAAGCGCTGTGGGCTGAATAAGATGTATAGCGTGCGACGATTATCACGATCTTAAGATAAACGCAAGGTCAAGGCAAAATTTGATCAGGGGGAGAGAAAAAAAGCGCGCCGACTCTTCGCTAAAAAGCGCACGTTGCCGATGTTACGCTACTTTATCCCCCTTCAACGTGATCCACTCACAAATGTCACTAGACACGTGGCTCCTGTTGCAGTATATTGTAAGTCTAATCCGAAACTGGGTTAGCCGACAGTATTAATTAACATAAATTTGCCGCGCCACGGCGTGAAAATTCAAGATGCATAATATTACGAAAGCATACGTATAATTTGAATTGATGGCAGTCTGGATGCTCTCGCCTGCGAATAACCGCTGTAACTTGCGCTATTTCCTTATCTCTCCGTATTCTTTTCGAATTCGAAGCATACGACGTTGACAATTCATAATTAACATCCCGATAAAATTATTCTGAAGTATAAACGTTCCGTTTTTTTTTTAAAGTAGAATTATCTCCTTTTTAAAAGTTGCGCATGTCCTGGGGTCTTCGTGTTTTACTTGCGCGGGAAAATGGCTGCCTTATGCTTAATCAAGTACAATGCGATAACGATAAAAGTGTGAATTAGAACGAGTACGGCGTAACAGCGAGAAAGTCCGGGATTAAAGCGAACAAAAAGCGGTGGTTTCCCTCGGGAGGAAGTTATGTCGACGGGTTAGTTAGGCATGCACGTAGCGCAGCGTTCCAGCTGCATACATCGTGCGTTTGCGCCCGGGGGCCAGATAAGCCTCTCGCATGATGCACGTCGCACCTATGCTTTGTGTCTACCAGAAACGACACTAATATTGCACAAGGAAGATGAGAAAAAGAGGAGAGCGCGCCGCCGCCGATGCATCGTGTAAAATGAGACTCGCGGAAATAAGTAGCTTGTCAACGGAGAAATATAATAAACGTTGAAAGGCACAATGATGGAAATGAAGTAACGGTAACCGAGAAATTGCAGAACTCTGCGTAATATAATAAACATATAGAGAGCGAGCGCTTCCAGTTTAATTTTCAGCCGCGTAAGTTTGTCTCCGTCGTCTGTTTGCGATCTGCACAACTTGGGGCTTGAAAATAAATTAAAGTATAAAACAGGGAAAATAGAGCGTGATAAAAAGAGATGCCTTATTGAGCGAAACATAAATAATGGCGCCTAGATATTCGTTTACCTCAGGAATTGCATGTGTCCAACAAAGCAATGTGTCCAACAATTGAGTTATGAACTGTCGGCATAAAGCAAATAAATGATTAATGTGTCGCGCTTTACGTAAAGCTGCTTGAATTCATTCGAACAAATGCTTCCGATATGCGGGACCGGGCGATATGGTGGCAGCCTCGGTCTGTCTGACGGGTATGTTATATATTGCGCTCTATATGTGGTTTTTGACATGAACGAATAATGGTGACTCATCACCATTAACCAAAGATTTTGAATGTGCTATAAATTTAGCGAGCGTAGCGGCTTAGTCGTGCCAATAAATATCCCTCGCTAGCGATGACATCGCCACGAAGTACCGAAGCCTGCATTATGGATGACGTTCATAGCTCACGTGTCATCTGAATCTCGCTTAGACCTCGCAGTGCTTGATGGTCCCGCGGTCGCTTTTGTGCTACGACGTTCGCCGTCATGCTGTCACTGTAGAAAGCGAACGTCGTTGTCGTCGTCGTCGTCGTCGTCGTCGTCGTCATCGTCGTCGTCGTAATGGTCGTCACGCTAGCGTGATTACAAATCACGCGGTATTAATGCGATCGACGGTCACGATCAAAATCGATTCGGCATTTCCAAGAAATGGGATATACCTTCCGTCGAAGAAACGTACGTCCCAAGGGATGAAGATATGCGCGCGCGCGCGCGCGCGTATTGCTGGCCAAAGATTAATGTTATGGCATTCAATATCAGGCAGGAACAAATCTTCTGCTTTTTCGCTTCTCTCGGTGTATCGTTTCTGCCGATTCTTCATACGCTTCCTCGGTTACCACCGTTACCAACTCGTCCTTTTACGTCGCGTTTTATGAGCTGGATCCGCGCTCGCGATCTCACTCACTCGCACGCGTATTCTTTTTATTCTCGCTCCTTTATACGATATTAGTAATGCCCTTCGTAAACACGGAAGCCGTCGTTAAAACAGCCACCCTCTGTGTAAGCGGGCTGAGCTTAACGGGAGTACCCGCGATGCTTAACGGCACACTGCGGGTATCCAAGTACTTTCCGGCGCAACCTGTCTCCCCGTCGGAACTATCTTTCTATTTCTTCTCGCGTTCTGTTTGCCTCTTTTTTACGACTCCCATACACTCACTTATCCTCATGTACTTCCTTCATTTTCTGTTTGTTAAAAGCTCAATCGACGACAAAGTTCATGAACGTTATTTAAGGAAAATGCACGCGTTGAAAATTGAGTTATTAATAAATTGTCAAATTGTTTCTTTAATTACATAAATTTAATTAAATTATATAATAAATAAAAATTCCAATGAAAAATTGTGTATTAAGACGGCGCACAGTTTACTAAATTGAAAAAAATATACAAAATTGTTATTATTATTAGACTACCAAGATCTGAAATGGCATCTTCTCTAATTGTAATTAAATAAATAATATGCAAGAATTGAAAGGCTTACGCTAAAGTGCCACTAAACTCAAAGCGGTGAAAGATTTTTTTACGACATTGCATGCTAATACATTTAATTTTTCATATTCTAATATGATAACGTAACAGGGAGGATATGTATCTCGAGTATCGCGAAGACAGAGAAACTTCTGCTTTAATGGTTCGCGAGTCTCCGAGATATTATCGAATTACCAATAAATCACGTTGACTCGATTTCAAAGAAGAACGCGCATCGTCGGCATTATTTATCCCGTCTCTTTGGTATAACAGCCGTTTCCTCTTCTCTTTTACATGTAAAAGGCGCGTAGTAAAGCTCATTTCCCGTTATTCGACCTACGCGGCTCCGCCGCTCTCTCTCTCTCTTTCTCTCCCTACTTCTCCCCCGCCCGTCTTCATTATTTCTCCCGACTTCGCGCCGCCGCCGCCACCACCCTTCACTTCCCACCCCCGTTCCCGTACTGTCCGTCTCTTTTCTCTATCTTGTCGTACGTGATGTTTTATTTTGTTCCTCTTTCGATCCTTCGCACCTCCGCGCTTCTCCTTTCCCGCGTGCGCTATACTGCTACTTCCGGTGGCCATCCGGAACAAGAGGCGCAGAGGGGAGAATATTATTCAAAGCAAGATTTACATTTTTACGACGCCGCCATTTTCTACCGAAGGCACCGACGAGAATAGGAATTAGATTCATTTACATATATATATATATATATATATATATACATGCACACGCCCCCTCCCCCTTCTCTTCACCCCTCTCGCTTCTCTCGCCGGTGAGTCCGGCCGCCTGGTAAAGGAGATTAATGCCTTGATTAGTTCGTTTTCTGCAACTTATCGCCACACGCCCCCCCCCCCTCCCGCGCGCCTTCCTCTCGCGAACTGCGGTCGGAGACTTTTATCAGGTCACCGCCGAAGTTTCGCCACAGCGGTCTCGTGGTTACAGTATTATGCAAAGGCTCTGTCAGGAAGGGTCGCCCGTTCCCGAAGCTCTATGTATTACACACCTTCATCGCTCTCCGATAATAAAATTGAGAATAATTAAAGTGACGGGAATAATTGGCGATACTGAAGAATGGTTTAACGTAGTTTTCTTCACGAGAGCCTGATAGCTGTCTCTCGCTCTCTCTCTCTCTCTTTCTTCCTAAAATAATTCAGGATAATGCTGTATTCAAAAGAAACGCTTTGATCTAGAAATGCGAAAGACTATCTTTTGCTATGCTAGTCCGAAACGATCTTTTGTTATATACAATATGAAATGAACTTACAAAAAAATTTAAATTTCAAATTATATTAAGCAGTAGATTTATCTGTTATTATTTATAGAAATATGATAATTGAAAAAATATACTTTATATTTTTTTAAAATATCTTCTATATTGTGAAGCATATTAAAAAAATGGAACAATTAAAGAACAAATCAGACGCTTGGTGCTAAAATTGCTTCTTCAGTAGTTCCAGTTTTTAAATTCGTTTAAATTCGTATAATTTAAAACACAAATCGTGAATTATTTTCAAATTATCACGATAATTTATGTTTCTAATTCTAATTGTAAATATAATAGATCATTACAGAAATTAAATACATTATTGATGTTTGCCCTAACTAATCCGATTACTCGGAACTCACACAAGTTCTAGTTACTTAGGATGGAATTATTATCTCGGTTCAACGGTACAATAGCATAGGAAGGTAAATAACGTAAGAACCCGGCGCGCGTCGTTTTCCTCGGTTGTTCGATGCAGATACGAGTCGTAAAGGGGGATGAGCACACAGCTCTTGCGGATGAAGATATCGATAACGCGTTGGACACGAGAGCGCGGTCTTAATGCGTTGCGCGAGAATTCGATTGAGTGCACCTGATTGCCTTAGGACACTTGCGATCTAAAACAATCTGCACGGGTATTATTTCCGGGCTTGTAATCAGCATGCGCCTCGTACTTGCGCACGGTCATTAAGATCGCCAATGAGCAGGCATTAACGTCGCACTGGCCGGATATTACGGTCATATTGTGCGGATCGTTGCACGCAAATTAACACTGAGCACTCGTGACCATCGTAAATACGGCACTTTATTTGCAGTCAGCTCCATTAACGCAATTCTTGACTGCATGTGCCTGGGTTAGGGATCGGAATAGCATTGAGCGTCCGCGATAGATATCACGATACGCGATTAAGATTGAATTGCGGTCGTCGAGATGGAGATTAAAGGGCCTTGTGAGAGCGCGTAATAAAAGCTTACTTTAATAAGCTAATGGTTATATAGCCAAAGCAAATAGAAAATTAATTCTTTGCTTTAATACAGAAAATGAGAGGAAATAAATAGAATATATTTAATGATTAAATATTTTCTGTTTACTTGTGAATTAAAAGCGATGTAATTAAGTATAAATCTATTTACTATATACATGCTAATAAAAAATAATTATAAATGCTATAAAAAAATAATTTTTTATATATAAAAGATATAGATTTATATGTATATGTATATCAGCGTATAAAAATTAATGGAAATTAGGACAGATAAATTCGTCGATCACCGTTTTAAATTTTTTTTTTTTTTTTTTTTACTAATGGAGACGACGAAAATGGAATGCATTGGAGTTTAACGGTTTAATTTGGATGCATCACATTCTGTTCTGGCGTACACATACATGCAACTATACAGTCGGCATTTCTGTTTCCTTTTTATTAGCTGGAATAAAACACGCCTTTGTACATTTCCCCGATGCGACGATAAAAGAATAATCGAGCGCTTTCTTTTAAGCTCCACCGGTGCAGAAGGATAAAAGGTAAACGTTTTAGGAATTTCTTGCCTCTGCCCCCTTCGCCACAGGCGCATTCTTTTTGCTTGCTCTCCAGGAGAGGAAACATAAATTTTACCAACCAAAGATTTCCTTTCGCCTCGAAGCGCCGGCTGACCAAAGCGTGGCTTAACCCCTTAATCCACATTATTATTCCAGTATTAATGTCTCGAGGCAAGTGAAAATTTTTTGACCTCAGCTACACGTTGCTAGAGTTTTAAAAAACACGCGAAGAAAGATTGTGCATTTTTATCTGTAAATCATTTTTTATACATGAAGAAAATAATGAAAGATTAAATCATGCAAAATTTGATTTGTATATTACGTATAACAGCGTTAGTTATTTAATTAATCACAAATGTATTTCTTGGTCGATTTTCTCTCAGTTTTTTTATTAGCTATCTAATAAGTCATCATTTTCTTTTTTTTATAAAAATATTTTGTATGAAACTGTCAAATTGATTATTTTGAAATTAAACTAAAATTGAGTAAAAAAGCACGTATTTTACTATCAATATAAATTTTTCAAATTTATCATCTTTTTCCTCAATCATTTATAATCAAAAAAATTTTATTTTAAATCTTTGTGAAAATTTTTATTGTTATTAAATCCGCAATACAGTTTCAAAATCTATGTTTTTTTGTCATGATGCTACATTAAATGCATAGTTACAATGCGTACTTTGCACGTTATTAAATTTATAGGCTTTGCCGGTGCTGTTGGAAAATCCTTTCCCAGTGTTTATACAAACCGCAGGGGGATTCAAATTTCTGTTTTAATACAATGAAACATCGGAACCTCCATAAACGAGATCCATGAAGTAGGAAGTCGTGTAAAATTTCCAGCAGAAACATTTACTCTCTTTCGTTCCTGCGACTTCTCGAGGATCAGCTATAGAAGAACGATTGTTTTTATCTAAGGGGGATTACTGGTCCGATTGTTGTTTTATCTGGTTAGTAGACTGTATTGAGCGACTGTATTTCACTCGCACGAGTACGCACAGTTTACGAGCGTAATAGTAATGGATTGCGCCAACATCCTCAGACTTACAAGTATTTATCTAATAATTTACTTTTTTTTATACTAAAGAATCTATATTTCCACCGATGCTCGTATTGTTGTCCGTACGTGGGTATACATATGTATATGAAAGAGAGAGAGAGAGAGAGAGAGAGAGAGACAAAATGCTTATATTTTTAATTCATTGTTATAAAGTTTAAGTTGATTAAACGAACTATGTTTATTATCCAATCTATATCTATTTTTTAAAATAATTTATGTTCTATTATTTTTCTTTATTTCTCTTCTTAATTTCTCTCAAGGCTTACATCGTAAGCCTATCGTAATTCCAAATTTCTTAAACTAGATTTTTCACGTGATAAATGGGGATTCGTATTTAATTTCAGTTGATATAATTGGTTCGTAAACGTCAACGTTCAACTACGATTGAAAAAAATGAAGTCGGAAAGCTGCAGAAACGCCAAATAGTCATACGGTTAACGAGATGTCCAATTTACTTAAAGCTTAAATAGGTAAATTCATTTATCTTTCCCATCTTTTCTTAGACTGGCGCTGTGGAATTTTCCTTGTTAGACGTAGACGAAAACGGATGTTACAGAGGAAATTAATTTAGCTGCGGCTCTTGATCGCTCTCTTTGTTTAACCATTCTCTATATTGTTTATCTTTGTCGGCGTTTTACATTTTATTACGCAAAGTGATACAACATTCTACACATATAATAACAAAACTAGCTTTCTATGATAAAATTTCAAGAATAATTTTCTTAGAAGTTAATTTAGCGAAAAGATTGGTGTGCAAACAATTGTAAATTAATAAATTTTCGGTTTTAAAAAATAAACATTCAAATAAACAATTTTAAATATTTAAAACATCTAAAATGTCGAATTGAAAACATTTTAATTAAACTCTAATATATATATATATATATATATATATATATATATATATATCATAGAATTGTCAAATTTTTTATTATTATTAAAAAATATTAAAAATAATTTGATAGAAAGTAAGAAGAGCGGGCATGCGCGCACACGCGAATTTTTACTGGAAATTCTGATGTAAGCAAGCGATTAAGTTCACCATCGATTTGATATCGATAGAGCGGAAGCCTCGATGCTGAACGAATCCGTGCGGGATTTCCGACGAAAAAGGAAAGAAATAAAAAGTGGGAAGGAGAGACAGACAAGTTTGCGTATCTTATTTTTCAGTAGTTCGTCGAAGAGCAGGAAAGGGAAGATGGAAAGGATAAAGCGAGCAGCCGAGAAACGCCGCGCTTGACTTGAAGTTTCCACGAACAACGTTTACTTTATCCACCCTAGCCTTCTGACTTTTCTCTCTCCTCTCGCAACCCCTATTCCTTTCGCACTCGTCCGCAATGGCCGATCTCAAAGGTCGATCGTAAAAGAGGTAGCGCGGTTCTTCTTTTTTTTTTTTACGCGGCAAATCGCCACTCGTGTATCTGTTCATCGCCGTAGTGGAGTAAACGAAAAGTAAGGGACGACGCGGACAGACATTGAAACTGCACTTCCATTATTCGATCTCGTCGGAAAGTCGATGACCAACGATGCTATCTTACTCTCGCGATAAAGTATACGCGACATTCCGTAGATACGACGTTTCGTACGAAAAGCGCAGTGTGCGAGTAATAACATACGTAATTACAATTGCTACAATTGTTTTTTTTATTAATTGATATTTTAATCGTAATTTATATTGATGTAATGAAAATAAATGTTGATATTAAAGTTACAACTGTATTCGCAATAATGAATAGAAATAATGATAATAATAATTATAATGAATATGAAACTGAATAATAATTGCGTCAGAGTGCATATATATTTACAGAGCGTGATGAAGATCATAGAAATCTCGGAAATGATTACCTTTCAGTTATTGAAATAATTGATTGGCGAAGCGCTTTTTAAACATATATTACAAGATTTCAGAATAAATATTAAAAATAACGAATTTTCTGTATAATCTTGATATTTTGAATTCTCAAGTAAATATAGATAAATAAAGACGCATTGAATTAATTAAATTTAGTCTTATTCATTTATCATCCGCTTGGCCATTAACTTCTGGATGATTATCATGATAAAACGAAAAAAATGCGCGTTTGCTGAAGAAATCGAAAATTTATGTTCCCGCTGTGATAACGGACGAGAGTAGCCGCAAAGATCGGACAAGAAGACGAAAGCCCTGGGAGATATCTAAGAAGAATTTCTAGCTGTACCTAACCACTTCTTCGACGCGACGTGTTTTTTTCATGGCGAAATTGAGATTTGAATCTGAAAATATTCTACAAACATACGAATCTTTTATCGTCTGGTATTTATTAAACTTTGTACTATTATTCTCTTTTGCAGTTATTTACATACTTACAGTCGATTGAAATGTATATTTCATTAATGAGAATTTCTTTTCTTAAAAAATATGAAAAACATTATTCAACTTTTTTAATTAAATTATATAATATATATTTTGTTTTCTTGAAAATTATCTAAAATAAAAATAATTGATGCAAAATCAGCATTTTATACCGGAATGTAATAGGTACAAAGAAATCATTTTGAGATAATTAACTTTTCAATTTATCTTGAAAATTTACATTTATAATCCTAGACTTTCGTTGACTTCTTTTGAAAAAAAATGAGTTTTTTACTTGCACTTTTTTGCTTGTTAAGCACAGAAGTATAGAAAAAGATTCGTGCGGTTATAATTATAGATCAATCGTGGCAAGAAAGTAATTAGGATTTAATTCGGCGTAGTGATTCGAAGACTTAAGGCTCAAGAAAGTTTCAAGAACTTATAGAGATCCAAAGACCTGAAGTTTAGAAAGTTTGGGGATTTACAAATACTATGACTCGACGATCTCTCCGAATACTCCGAATACCTCAAAAACCAAAGATCTCAATAATTCCGAATCTAATAATGTGTCGAGAGTTCACGATTCGTAAATTCAACAATCCAAAATTACTGACATTCCGAAATGATTCAGTTCACGGTACGCCTGCGATTACTTCTTGATATTTCTCATATCTTTCAGCACCGCTGTTAAAATATCCCGCGGCCAAGACAAATATCTCTTTTGTCATAATGGTTCTCTGAACTTCAAACGCTTGGGAAATAATTGCTCGGCTCTCGCACAGACTGACTATCATAGTACGATACTCTAGAGCACCTCTGACATCTCCCATGGGTGCTACGCAAATTTTCTTAGTGGCTCCTCACAATTCTGAATTTAGATGAATTAATGCAGCGTTCGTTCTCGAAACGATTATGTTAATCCTTTTCTCTTTAGTAATTAATTCTTGTAATAAAGTAATTAATTCTTGTCATGAAGCGACAATTGAATCAACGATTGAATTCTTTTCATTAGCAAATTATTGTAATCACTAATAATAAGTAATTTAGTTTTAGTAATATTAGTAATTGTAATAATTATCATAATAGATTAATATTATATTAATTACTGATAATATTATTAAACATTGTTACAAAACAGAGATCATAATACTAATTATATCAAACAAATTTATTAATTTTTTTTGTTTCTTAGTCATTAAACTTTTCCCAATATTGCGCAATAAAATAATAATATTAAATTATTAAAGTTAACAATAAACGAAAGAGAAAATGGAAAAATGTAGAAATTATTTTTTTTTAATTTTAGAAAAAGAAAAAATAAAAAAAATAATTCTAAAATAAAACAAAGATAAACATTAATCTCTCGAATACCGCCATTGCAATCTATCTTACTGATCGATGACAGTCTTCTCCGCATAAAATATGATAATGCTATTTTCAAGACGATAAAATTGTTTCTTTAGTTACTCCATAAAACGGGAGTACATAAAAAATTAATCATCCATTGTCTCGCGTTACATGCCCCGGCTGATTCCCTTTTCCCGGCACTCGCGGGGCTATTCTTCCTTTTCCCCCCATTGATCGTCGTAAAAACCAGGGTCGGGTTTTACGGCGCGCAGTTTTGCGAAAGCTGCGTTTATCCATCGAGCACGGTAGTGTATGACACTTCGGGTACCGTGCGGTACCACGGTGAAAACGCTCCATAAAATACTCAAATTGCATCGCAGCAATAAAAGATGAGGTTCGGGAGAGTAAATCCTACCGAATTTTATCGACGCGAATATACGTCACGGCCGCGCCTCTAATCCGCTCCCTGAATTAAACCTTTAATCGTCATTTATCACCTTATAACTTTTCGGCCGGCGTTTATCGACCTTAAAACAATGAAAGGTAGTTATCAACTTTTCGCTGATTCCCGCATGCGACTCCTCGCGGAAACCCTCGACAAATCGCCGAAGGATCCCTCATCCCTCTTCCTCCCGCCCGATGAATTCCGTCGCCCTGGCTGGCGGTTTATGCTCGCGCTGGCATTTTCGATGGCGTATCCGAAAAAAAGGAAGAGGAAAAGGGAGAAAGAAAAACGAGCGCGGCAGGCAGAACGGTCGTGGCGTAAATTGTCGAACGGATCTAGGCTGACGAGTCAATACAGCGTCGACGAGAGAGCCACGTTGCGCCAAAAAAAAAAAAAAAAGGAAATAGCAAGGGGGGAAGGAGATAGCGAGAAAAAGAGAGAGAGAGAGAGAGATGGAGATGCAAGAGTGCGCGATAGAAGAATTATTGACGGTGGACCCGATTCCGCTGTTTCGATGCGGTGATTGATCGCGAGAACGAATTTGCGCGACGAAAGGCGTGGATCCCTTAGAAGGGATCGCAGAATGCGCTTTTCACGGGCAGCTTCGCGGCTTTTCAAAAACGCGCACGTGGGATGCGCGCGAGCTGTGCAAATGTTGATTCGCTTCCGCTCGCCGGAACAAACTTTCATCCGTTTATATCGATACGAACGCGCCGTGTTTTCCCATCTTGTTTGATATTAATCTATATGTGGCACGAAACGTAGTCGTTGCGTATTAATCTTTATGCATTTTTTTTTCCAATTATATTTCGCGAAGAATGCGAACGAGAAAAATTATTACTGGTATGACGAAAAATCGTTAATTTTTTTTTAACAATCGAGATAATTCTGTACGTGTGTTTTGCGACTTTAAATTAGAAATTCCTAACACCCTCGCAACAAATGAGTAATGAGTAGGTCTAGAAATGTGAGGAGACTCAAACGTAAACTACCGCGTGACTTATCAGTTGGCTAGAATCTATTTTACCCGGCCGTCAGTAGAACTAATTGTACATTGCATGCATTAATTAGTTAATTGGATGAACCACAGGATTCATATCTTACATGCCATGTATAATTTACTAAATGTTCTATGAACAGATTGTAATGTCTTCTGGGATAAAAAAAAAACAAAAAGAAATTGTTTTCCAAAGACAGGATTTATTGCCTAATGGTTTTTTCGCCACTCGTCGTGATAAAACACCCGGCAACTTCTTGAAAAATAACTCTACTTCTAAAGGACAGATGATAAAGAAATATTTTGCAGAGAGAAAGGAACGTTCGTGCCTTATCCTGAAAAATTGCCGTGTACGTTCTTACGTCGCGGCGAAACACTCGTTAAGCCGCATTAAAATTGCAGGTCGCGCGCACGCATGCACGCGCTCGCGCGCGCGCGGCAGCCGCGCCAAGATTTTTCTTTTGTTCGACGTTAAAACCGCACGTGCCCGCACTGCAGACACGCGAGCGCACGCATGCGCTGCGAAAATGCTCGCGGAAAATGGCGAAGCTTGAACAATGCTGGAAAAGCCCACGCTCGGGCAGCCTCACATGCGACCGGCATCCGCAGCTACATGAGTAAAACAAGCATACATATATCACCGTAAACTACTGCGGATAACTCGCCTGGATCTCCCGCAATATATCACGCCACTATTGAGAAACTTTAATCTTTTCCCAGTCGTCTAATTTCTGAACGTTTAATCTTATCGCGCCGGTCTAATCTCAAGGCTCATATTGATAGACATGTAATTTCGTGTCCCCTCCCCCTCTCCCCCTTCCGTGAATAATGCTTCTGATACTATTATTCTCTATCGCGCGCACGCACATGTGACAAATATATTTTCTTAACATAAATTTCGCGGAAATAAATCGGCGTCGTAAATCACATCTTCGTATTTTACATAGATTTTACCCCCCACGATTTACGAGATAACCACTTCGATATGCTACTTTGCGTTTCACAAAAGTCTCTCGCGGAAGAACGGCACTCTTGCTATACTATATCAAATTCTAGTCGACAAAACGATCTGTAAAGAGGAACTACACACGTGTATCGTCTACGTGCTCGCATCTATACGTACGCGTACCACTCACACATGCACACATACGTGTCCTTCTTTCGGGATCTCGCCGGAAAGTGGAGGATACGCTAGAATGAAATATGTCAGCGATCCGGTTTGAAACTGGAAAAAGAAGGTATTCTACCTTTCGAGGAAATCAACGATAAATCATGGCATTAGTTTTATACATTTTCATGTTGCCCGCGTTGCCACGGGATTGACCAATGCAACTTGAAACAAATGCGTGATCTGTCACGTTTGTGTGTTTAATAGTACCTGCGGACGGTTAAACATTTAGATCAATCTCTAATTTATTTAAAATCTTAAAAGAGCGTGTACCAAAGAGAAACAAGAGAAATGAAAGAGGTTTATATTAAATATAGCTGTTCTCTGCAGACAGAGATAAAGGAAATTATACATTAATTCAATTCTTAGAATTTGCAATCAAATTTTCCGTACCAAACTGTTAAATAAAATCTTAATTGTAAAACAAGTATCTTATTATTTCAATCTCAAGTTTATACTATCTTTAATTATTAAAGGCCCGAAGATTTTCTTCTTAAATCACGAAAATTTCACTCTAGAAAAACATACAATTGAGTGCAAAATATGACACTGATTTTGAGACGTTGTGTCTTGTGGCCCTCTAAAGTTTAATAAGACAAAGCAAATTTTGAATTAATTTAAAAATATGCTACTCCTAATTTTTGTTAAACGAAAATCGAATGCTCGCACCTACACAAGCGCATTTTAAAAAGGTTTTAGATAAAATTTTGCATAAATATGTCACGTATATGTCTCTTTTGAATATTCTAGTATAAAATTGAATTAAACCTCAAAAAGCATGCCCAAGTTAACTTTTCTCGTAAGCTTAACTTTTACATGTTAATTTCCGTGTATAAGTACCGATAACATTTTAATTTAATTTTGTGAGAGAAAAAATTAATTACAGCTGTTATGCGATTACAATTACGATATCCATAATTTTGAAAAGAATGTTAATTAATGCTAGCACTATTTTTGCGCGAACAGACACAGCCAGACATCTCGAGCGACGTGTGCTGACGGTTTTGCGTGCGCTTGTGTACGAGCGCGAGCGTATCACAGTAATGCAGTCATTCCCTTTCCGTTCTCTTTCCGTTCCCGCAAGCCGCAGCTTTTGCATGCAAATTTCCTTAAGAATTACGATTTTACTTCATAGACTCCTTGCCTCGCTCTGAATGCCATAAAACAGAGAATGTTCCCCGGGAGTACCTAACAAATACACGAGCAATTCTTAGAACGTCGCATTGTCTGCGTTAAATCTATGTGAAATCTTTGAGGAGTTTCTTTTCTAGCCTGTTTTTCGTTACTATTTTTTTTTCTAAAATCTTAATTTCCGCAACATGATGTCGCATTAAAATGAAATTAATGTAACGTTTGTGAAATAAATTACAGAGACGTTGTGAAAGAACTTTATTTTAAAAACTCTGCGAGATTCATTAACGTATTGAATAATTATTTATTATATTATTATGACAAAGCTGGAGACAAATATTTTAGAAACAATATTTATTAGATTCAATAATATTGTTTTTTTCGTTGAGGATTTAAGTTTCTTTAAATTTATACATTACTATATATATACATATATATAACGGTATATAATACAAGTACAATGGAAGTAATGTAAGATTCATTTCCTTTCATCATTACAAGTGGAAAATGGGTAAGTGATGATACAGCTCTTTTCCCGAGCGCGTGAGTAATTTCACTCGAGAAAAACCCTTCATCTTCAATGATATACAAGCAGGCCCCGGATTTTGATGTCCCGTCATATTTTTTTGTTACATCACAAACAGTATGTCGATGGAATTCTGTTCATTCTTCGACATGACAAGAATACTGAAAGACGATATTTTCCAATACATAGTTGTCAGAACCAAATCTGATTGAAAAGATACGTAAGTGTTCCAAGTAAACTTTACAAGTTAAAACTACATTCCCATGAGTTATTAAACGAATAAACATATAAAAGTTTACTAAAATGAGATTATAATATTTACTTATTTAAGAAACGTATTTCTTAATTAATGAGAATATTATAAATATTATTGCTATTATTATTTTATTTTAACAAATTGGAATATTGAATATTTATAAATTTATATTAAATATTTAATATTTCCTATAATCCTATAAATTTGAAAAAATTCTTCTGAAATGTTACTTTCGTATATTTTTATTGTACGGTAATTTTTAGATTTTTAAATTTTGGACATTCCACATAATTATTGAAATTGTGATTATGAAAAAATTCAAAACGTACGAAACATTTATACATTGTTTGCAATACGACTTTTTATTCCGACGCGACGATCCGTGCGTGAAAATGATCTCTGTGCTTTCTGGTCTCAATAAGACATGATAATTGACCTCCTTAATTGGTTTATTTTTCGTGGTTGCGGTATCGGGGAAGTAAACATAACTATGGAAATTACATCGGAACTTGGAGCTCCGAGTGTGTGCGCCGTAGGTCACCGTGTTAGTCATTCAAACCCAATGTTCTCACTCTCGTAAGCTCACGTCGACGTTCCACGACATTCCCCCGTCGTTCGTGAGGAACGAATCGACGGAGCTTGTCCGTACAGATGGGAATGCTCGCGTTCCACGGGTTCGCTGACGCGCGACGCCGTTCCAATTAGGAACGCTTTCGACGCACCAATACGACGCGACGCGACGTGGCTTGCGTTACACGTCTCCGCAGTCACGGATCGGCCACGAGGCGTTCGGCGATTTGCCCTGAGCAATTTGTCGGGATCGCGCGCACACAACATTCCGGGGTCTTTGTAAGGGCGTTTCGCGGCGCGGCGGCGCGACGCCCGCGGCTTCCAGGCGGCCCGCGTTACAAAGCGTCTCTCAATAATTGTGCATTGACCAAATAATTTTATCCTAGGTACTGCAGCGCGAGCGCGCGCGCGTGCACATGCACATCGGTCACGTTAGCCTTCTCTATTGTGTTAAGGGACGTTGCCGAAGGGTTGGCTTGGCTCTGCCACCTCTGACCTCCGACTCGATCACGCTCGGCCGGCTCGATTAATTAATCGCTTAAGAAGCGAAAACCGCTGCGCTCGGCGCTAATTCCGTCCTTAGGGTGTCGTGATGCTCGAAAGACGTCTCCCTCCCTTCCGGCCTCGCCGCGAATTGGAACGAGGCGACGCGATGCACCATCCCCGTCGATGCCCCCGCATTTCACGGTCGCGCGAACGATGATCGATGGGAATCGGACGGCTGCGAAAATCGGCTGGCGTGCAGCGCGTCGATTAATGACGGTTGCGCGGGATTACAGAAGTAATTCGTTTTAATGATTAGAACGCGAGCCATTGCGATTGGCGTCCTCGTCGTTAATAGGCTCACGGGAGTTCATTGGGTTTAATGGGGATGTGATGGGATTATAACGTGATGTTAATTCTCGCGATACTATAACGCTACAATCCTCGTGCGATAAACAAAATTTAATTCTAATAATAGGACGTTTATATAGCGATTTGGGAAAATTAAATCTTTATAGTCAGAGCTTTATAATCAGTTAATGCTGTTCAGTAAGTCGATTAAGGACGATTCTAATTGACGCGATCAGCATAAGTGCAGCTGGAAGGAATCGATAAGTGAAAAATAGGATATTTTTAAACATTTCCAAACTTTTTCTTTCGTGAGTCTCTAAGCATATGCAAGAAGAAATTCGTTCAATCTTCTCGCAAATCTAGGAAACGAAGAAATGTGGGTTTTGGCAGCCTACAGCAATCTCAAAACAATTGAACGACACGATACTGCCCCAAGAGAAATTCAATTATCGCCATTAATTTTTTTCCCCGATGTAAGTCCGATCGACCAAACGTCAGCCAATATTTCAGCGAATCTCTCGTACTCTTTCAATCCGCTTTCTCTTCCCACCCTCCCCCCCCCCCTCCTCCCGCCCCGCGTTGGCACATTGCGCTGAGGCTGCCTCATTTCGCAAACAACCGTCACACTGCCAAACCCGTCGACCCCTCAATTGACGTTCGCGTCAACGAGCGGCGTCCACGTCAACAGAGAGAGAGTAACAGAACCGGGGGACAAGCGTTTTAATGCCCCCGCCGCCCCTCGCCCGGTCCCGGTGACCGCCCTCTCGAGTTCCGAGGGTGGCTTTGGCTGTCTACCGCGAATGAGTGCGCAACCGGCAGCGCATTTTGATCTATAACACGAGCGAGAGGCTATTGTCGATTGGTGAAGCAACACCTGGACCCGGCCGGAAAGCGTGCTGAGGGCTTTTCATTTTCGACCGCGTTGTCCGGAAGAGGGGTGCCGTATGGGAGAAAGCTGGCGACACTCGAGTGTCGAGGGTGGCGGCAGTGCCGTTTTACCAAAAAATCCGCGCGCGCGTTAGCAATGTGATAATGGTAAGAATTTTTTATTTATAAATTTATTACAAATATTCGACCTAATGTTATAAATTCAATGTTTATAATATTATTTTTATTATAATGCCGTAAATAATATAAATAATTTTACCCAAAGAATTTGTAAGAAAGTTTCTCCGAAATCTTTTTTACGACTATTTATCGCTAGATTTTTCGCTTTAAAAATTTTTCACGAATGTGAGGTAAAATAAAATAAGAATAAATGTAAGTGAAAAGAGCAGCAAAATTTTTATAACTAATATATAGGCAGAATAGCTTTAAAAGGTTTTTTTTCTTAGAATTTTCAAATAGGTCATTATTACCCCCTCGAATAATCAATATCCTTCTATTTTTATTTCATAAGTGCCTCTCTCAGAGAATGCTCCGCTTATAAAGTAATTATATCATAAACGATATATTAATATCAGAACATGCCCTGCTTATTTTAGCGTGTCAGTATCGTATCGTGTTATCTTCCATCGCAAAACTGCACGATTCTAGAATGACATTTTAAAAAATCTTCAATGGAGAACAATAATGGAACAAAAATGTGTGTATTACATTATATAAAACATACACAGATTACAAATATTTTTCAAGTGATAATACGATTAATTGAAAATACGGAATGCATAAATAGCATAATTTTATTTTTTACTGTTTATAAATTACGTCGAAACTTTCCTGAAAAATTCTTTGAACATTTGTTAAGAAAAACTGCAAATATTATATATTTATATTATTTGCTGAAAATGTATCTCGATAGCAAATCTACAAAAAAGCTTTATAATGTGTAGCTGTTAGATATGACTATTCTGAATCTAAGAATTAATAACTGTTTTTTCTATGATATAGATATATAACATTATATTTTTTGTAGATTTAGTTAAAACAGATACGAGACAGGGCGTGCTTTTTGCATTTCGCTTAAAGCCGGCCATGAGTAGTGAAAAGGGTCGCGAGAGGGCTGGAAACGTAGCAGAAGGATCGAAACGCGCATATGCGGCCAGATCGTTTGCGCCTTTGTGCACGCGCGAAAGGGGTGTTAAGTGTTCACCGAAAGTGCCAATTTCGAGCCGTCGCCGTAGTAAATGCCAAGGCATGTGCGCCGTCTTTTCTCTCTCTCTCCACTTCTTTCAACTACGACACGAGGATAAGATCAGCATTTACCACAGTGGCGGCGTGGTACCTATGCGTTATTCTCGTTCCGGTAAGAGAGATAAAAATTTCATATTTGCAATATTAACAATATGATAAAGTAACATAAATTTTATATTCGAAACGAACGGTACCGCGGCACATTCTATAACTACAAATATGAAATGAATATATGAAAATATATTTTATATTTACAAATTTAAAACCAGACTTCCTGAAAATAATCACTCGACAATTTAATATTCCTTTGGTGGTTTCAATATTCTATATGTTTTGAAAATTATAACAAAAATATAATGATTCTACGGTATTTAGTATTTAATTGATATTGCTTCAACATACATATAATATATGAGAATAATTTCGTGAATGTCATAATAAATTATGCGGCACATGTTATCTCCGCTTGAAATGAATGATTAAATTTTCTTCTAGGTATTGACAATACGACAAAACGTATCGTTGTATTGTGTTACTTTATACACACTACGAGATATTTAACGTCAAACATTTTATAATATTTTAACATTTATGCTCTCGAAGTCATAAAATTTCAAATTTATTTTTTTGTTCAAAATTGGAATTGTATCGAAATAAAAGTTCAGAACGTTTGATGATTGACGTAAATATCGCCGTGTCGAGTCGCGTACGATGGAATTTCCAATCGATCACGTTTCGATAGCGAAAAGCTACAACTTTGATGTGCCTTATTGCCGTGAGCTTGTTACCGCCGCCAGCGATCCGCCGACGATCGACGGTAGATACCGCAACCAAGGCAGGACATAATGCAGAGGTCCGTTCTGCCGTGTTGCACGCACCAGTCGATGGTCCTCTCGATAGATTCCCACGAAACCGCAGAGGCGGGTGCAATGAAATTATTTGGCGGGCAGGCAATTAATTGCACCGTCGACCAGTTAATCGGCGAAGAATTATGCCATTCCGTCGTAGCTTTAGAAATCCGGTTCTAAATTTCGGTTACGTCCCACTCGACTGCTTTAAAAGTCAGTCTTTGTTTCCGTGTATTTAATGAGTCGATCGAGTAGATCGATAATAAATGGATATATTATAAAGATAGTAGATTTTTTGGCAATATTGTACATCACTTAACGAAGTTAGATTTGTAAATAACGATAAGTGAGTATAAGAAAATTCTATATTATTAAAATGTATTTTGATATATTTATTATATTAATTACTGTATACTACTAGTAGATATTCATTACATTATTTTTCATCCATTTTCTCAATTAAAAATTTCGAAAAAGGATTTTTAATTATCTTAGTAATAAAATTCAGTTTTATCTATTTTATTTTTCTTCTGTGTTTACATGTTTATACGATTTTAATATTTCAAACACAGCAATTAACGATACAGTTCTCACATATACTTATATTATCGAATGATATGTATATCAATTTTTCTAAAAAAGGAATTTGAAAGCAACAACAATCGCAAGAGAAATCTCTTACATAAAGACTATGGAAAGCACATATTATTACTTTATTACTCTTCGTACGGTATTAATCATTATAATAGTTTCTCTTTGTCATTGATCGCGTAGCATCCGCATGCACTCACGTATCCCCGGAACGCGCAACAATCGTGTCAATCGGGCGAAGGAGACTTTAGATTTTAGATAATGTCTATCGAGTAGATTGCGAGTATGAAAATATTTTGCGCGTGTTATGCAAAATGGCGAAAAAAATAATGATTTTTCGAACTTCGTTTATACTTGCGGTACGTATGCACGCGTCGATATCGAGCATTGATTGGCATCAATTTTCGCAACGAAGAGAACAGAGAAACCGTACTCTAGAGCCAATCAATCGAATGAGTACATTTTACTGCACATAACATTGCACACAACGAATGTATAAATAAATTGTTACTCAATCCATTTTTCAATGGATTGTTAACGTTATTTGTAAGGGTAGGTTATTTCCCGTGCGTGCAAATGTGTAACATTACCAAATTGTGCATTAAATTATCGTCGTAATTATGAAATTTTCCTTCATTTTACCATTTTACGCATTTAGCTCAACCGAACTGGATCAATATTTTAATCTAATTTCATGTCTTCGTAATATGATATGACAAATCTTAATAACGTTATAATTTAGTGTTATATTTCAACGTTTCGGCAATACGAGAACATATCCTGCAACATAAATGTGGATGGAAATTAAATTGTAATTATATTATTTTCTCAGTATTGAAAAATTAACAAAATAATAAATAATTACACTCAAAAATTATATTTTAGTTTTACATTTATAAGTCATCAGTTGATACATGTATTTGTTTAAATTTTTCTTCCGTGTTGCATTAATATATGAGTAATAATTAATTTAAGGGTGATATATTAAATAAAAAAAATTCGGACGACGATAACAGAGATTATTAATATGTGGGGCGCGTTCGAAATTGGATACCCCGTTCTTAAAGCGC
The DNA here is from genome assembly GCA_928718305.1 of Tetramorium bicarinatum. NCBI lineage: Eukaryota > Metazoa > Arthropoda > Insecta > Hymenoptera > Formicidae > Tetramorium > Tetramorium bicarinatum. The sequence goes on from OV788324.1 coordinate 12,827,608, forward strand.
CGTGTAAGTGGGCTTTCTTTCGGTCACGCCATCCGGTATGCGAGCAAAGGCTTAATTCGATGGGGCGGAGCTGTGTCCTCGAATCGTCGACGGACGAGAAACGTTTACTAGAGCATCGTACTTTGGAAATCCGGAGCTAAACCCAGCGACTGGAGTCCGGTACAAAGGCACTTCCTCTTTGGGAGTTTAGTGCCAGACACTAAATAAAATTCCTCGTGTTTCTACGCAGGGAAGGGTCGAAAATCTCCCGAGGCTAGGTATGCGCGCTTTCCCGACGATATCGTAGCGGCGTGCTGTATTGCGTGCCGTATTGATTTGAAATGATACTAAAAAAATATAAATAAGAATGGTGAGTCAGTTGACATTTGTCAACTGAAATAATGTCAACATTCTTTGTTTATTTCTTATGTAAATAAGATCACGAAATATTTATTAATTAACATTTTTTCGCAGTTAAATTTAATTTACATAAAAGATTTCATATAAGTATTTCGATCTGTCGTTTACTATCGATTTCTATAGTTTAGATGATAATGATTTTTACTGTTCAACTAATCTTACCTTTTGATCTTACATCTAGACATTGTAGCAATTAACTCATACAAAAATTGATTATACAATATTTTAAACGTTATATGCAAATTATTTAACATCTTTTTTTAATAAAACATAAATAATTAATTACTAGCTATTTTATATACTTAAAATGGATTATTAAATCTAATATTAAATGGTAAATTTTTAAATAGTAAAATTTATTTTTATTTTGACCGAAAAATGGATATTATAATATCTTTTTTTACATTACGTTCGGAGAAAAATAAAATTGAGCAATTTTTTAAGATAAATCAAGAGAAAAATGCTGCGGTTTTTGCGACGATTCTTTCATTTTCTTAATTTATTAAAGTCAAGAGAGATATTCTTGATTTATCAAAATCGTATAATTTTATATCTTTCAGAACGTAAAAATATGGTAAGAAGCTATTAATAGTAATGAGTTTACTAATGGTACTTTTTTGATTAAAGAAACTTTGTTTTATTCTTCAAATCAAATAAACATTTTATTTAAAATATGGTAATAGCCCATTTGTTGAAGTTGATTTGAAATAGAAAAACAGAAATGTAAAAACAAAATATTCGACATTTATTTAACGGTGCGTTATTTCGTGGCTGCGATGAAATGGATGGAGAACGTCCGTTTTTTACGGCATACAACATGCCATTGTTGTACGTACATGTACAACATAGTCAGTACTGTTGCAATTTGCGAGGCGACCAAATACAAAGATAAATAACAAGAGATCGACAAGTAGTCAAGTGAAAATCGCAATCATTTTCCGTAAACAATTAACGATTATCATTTTTTGTGATTAATTAATTTCCATAATTAATAATTCGTGAGCATATCGCAAAACGGAAATAATTATTTTTTGAAGCAGATATTTCGCGATATATTTATATGATCGTATTAAATTGCACTATTGTGCACATTCCGTTTACATTAACATTTTACAAAACTATTTCAGTATGTATATATGTGTGTATATTTGTATGTATATTTACTCTGTAGTGTTTTACAATTTTTTTTACTATGTGTGCATTGTACGCCAAAAGAAACATCAAATTGAAACAGCTTCTTTGATCAATTTGAAGCAAATTTTTCGAAACAAAAATGTCAAGGCACGAATTGTCTTTGTGTAGCCACTGTCAATGATAAAAGGGCTTTTCACGGACTATGTTTCAAAGAACAAAAAAATATATATACAATAAAATAATTCTTTATTTCATTTTAAATGTTATTTGAAATGGACTTTTTACAGGAGAATGTAAAGATTATAATAAATAACATCCTCTCTCATTTTTGTTTAGGAAAGAAAAAGGTTATCAAATAATCTGTCACGAAAATTTGCTTCCATTATTTCGCTCAACTGTGTGTATCATAAAATATCTGATCGGAAAAGATTTTAATGGAGAATAAGAGATACATTAATTACCTTCAAACAGATATTTTTAATATAGAATTCAATTTTATTTTGATTTAATGAAAATTTCCATAATGTTGGCTATTTTCGCCGCTCTAAAACCGCACCGCCTTTTCAAATTTATCTTTCTCGTTCTCCACGCGAATGTCAGATAGATTTATCTTTCCATATTTACCATCCACCATCTTATCGTCGCTTATCCCGCCAACGCTCGCATGTCCATCTCCATTGCCGACAGGCGAGCGATCGATTCGAGCAGTTCTTAATCCCTTCGCGCGGATCTATAATACATTCTCGCGAGAAGATCGTGCATCTTCCTTTTCCCCTTTCCGACGAGGGGGCGACATATTTGCGCGAGTTCGGCTGTCACGCGCCGAAACGTCGAGATTTATGCACGACTAGATATATATAGACTAGACAGGAAAGAGAAGATGAGGGTGAGACAGAGAGAGAGAGAGAGAGAGAGAGAGGAGAAGGAAGGAAGGGAATATAGCGAGCAGGACAGAAAATATCCGAGATTTCTCCTTATGGAACCTCATCCATAATGGGCTCTCGTTTCCTTGCACTTTGATGATTGATGAGCCCTTGTTTACGCGCTCCAACTGATCTTCTAACCCTCCTCCATTCCTCGCTTCGCGTCGCCCTTCGCCCTTCCTCGCATCCCGGCATTCGGTCGCTCTTACGGTTTCCTGCGTCTCATTCACCGGAGTGTCTACGGGGTGGTTTAAGCTCGTAAGAAATTACTATGCCAAATACGGTGGTTTCGTCTAAACTCGATTAATTAATTGGCGGAATTAATGTCATTAGTCACCGTCAAGAGGTATGGACGGAATGTAATAATTTATTTATTTATTTAACGGTTAAATTATTTGTTGTAAAGCCCCATTATCCGTTTGATATGTTAAGCGATGAAGTTATCGGTTAATTAATCGGCACTCGATTCAATCTTCCCCAATTTTAATCGCGCTCCCCGTTAAGTAGGCTATGCGCGCAAAATCTACAGTGTTTAATTAAAAGATTTAATCAGCGCGTGGCCGCATGGTCGAAGAGGACGCGCTTAAACAATGTCCTACCAACAATCTAAATGACATTCAAAAATTATCGCACTCATCTAGATAGAAACGGGCACCAAAATTTATTTTCACGTGAATTAATTTTATTTAGGACAGCTGCACTTTTGTGCGATTAATATCAATTATAAATTGAAATGAAATTGTTTGAATTTAAATTAATCTCGCAGCTCTATAATCGCCTTGATCATAAAATTACATTATTTATCGTACAAAGTATAAAATTATTTATTTATTACAATTATCTTTTTATGATAAACGCGTGAACGTAATTAACTTAATTACTTTTGGGATCAAACTGCATTTCGTAGCATCTATATACTTTATCGCCAATACAGTTTATCTTCGATTTTAAGCTGATGTTACAACACGATTACAGATAGCTATGCAAATTTCGCTCGGCATTTACGCTTATTTGTATCGGTTTAGAGTTTTAAGTATCGTTTTATTATCAATTATGTTATCGCGTACAGTTTCGCGAGAATGTCGACAATTAACCACAATTTATCTCGTCTTATCTCGCGGGTTAAGTTCAGCTTAAAGTCAACGTCTATCTCATAATCCCCGAAAATCTTTCAAGCTTTATTCGCGGTCACCCTGTAGATAGCCGCGTGGAAAAGACTCTCAGAGTCTTCCTCATCCCCCATCGTGGTCGTCCTTTTTCTCATCCCGTTCTTTGATTTTTTTTCCATTCTCATCTCCTTCTTTTATTCTTTCTTAGCGAATAGCACTTTTCATCGAGCAACGACCACAAGTGGATCTTAGGGACTCCTCTCGCTCTCTGTCTTTCGATGAACTCTCCCTCTCCTTTTCCTCCTCCTCTCTCCTGTGTGTTTTTGCCGTGTTCTCACTACTCCGAATGCATAATGAATTTTTCCTGTTTTCTTTTCTCCTTTTTTTTTTATTTTTCTCTTCTTTTAGGCTCCGCTTCTCAATTCAAATGATGACCAATAATCGATGCTGCGGCTTATTTCGCCGCGGCCGCGCTTAATTGCTACTCACTGCTCTTTGCAATCGGAACCCGCGCATCGGCGTCTGCAGTCGCAATGATCCTTCCTGCGCGGCTCCGAGAAGCGCGCGTTAATTGCGGTCGTCGAGAGACCACAATTGTTTCCCTGCTTTTTCGTGCACTCGCTCTTTTCTAGACGGCTATTATGGAATTTTTCATTCGAGGACCAATGTTCCATGCGGCGGAATTTTCGTGTCTTTGTCGGAGAGAAGATTCTGAATGCGTCTTTTCTAGAATATTCACAAGCGACGCGCGACGGTGCAAAATGTGCGGAATAAAATGGAAATTGAAATATCAAAATATTACGGGGACATAGTTATATAAATCTGAATGATTAAATAATTTTCTTATTCTCATTGGTAAATTCTCAAAAATGTGCAATACTTTGTGAAGAAAAATTTTATCATTTATCTAAAAAGTTGCAAATGCTCAGCGATTATTAAATTGGTTAAAATATATGCATAAAACTAACACGAGGTAGAGAACTTTTCTATATTTTGAAAACTTAGCGAATTAAGAAATAAGATAGAAGCCACTTCGTGGGCAACCGAGTCAACGCCGACAGCATCAAGTTTTCATTTACTTCCGAAAATGTGCGAGGCGCCAGCATGTAACTTGGCGAAATGAAGTGCGAATAGATGCAAAGAGGAGGCAACGTGAAATTACCAAAGTTGCGTGGTGCTGCTTGAAATGAAGCAATTAAGCTTCGAATAATTTTCCAGCCAATAGAGTCTCCGCGGCCGGCTACAGATAATACGGATGATAAATCTGTTTCATTGATTTTATCTTTCCGCTCTTATTATGTGATAAAAACATATTTCTCACCTTCAGCTTGGATTTTCCAGGTAATCAAGTCTTTTCAAGATTGTTTCGCTCTTTCGTTAGCTGTAATAGAATAACAGTTTCGGCCGTTCTTAATTTATAAGTAATCAAAAGTTCCGTTTTGTAGACACGGGCAACGGGCCCTCGGGCTTCTTGTAAATTCACGTAAAATTGGACAAGGTATAACGCCCTCTCAACGCCCGTGGTAATCCACTTACTCTTATCGCGGTGATTTCATGAAAAGGACCGTGCTTGACACCCGGCTTGAAAAATTAATTATGCATTCCATCAACTGGTGCGCACAGAAGGAAAGAACAAGCGGAGAACGAATACCGCGCCTTCTTCTTTTCTCGTGCTCTCGCAAAGAAACGGAAGAGAGAGAGCGAGAGAGAGAGGGAGAGAGAGAGAGAGAGAGAGAGAGAATAATGCTGTCAAGTGGACAACTTTGACTACCACTTCCTAATTGCTCCAATTAAATTAGATGAGCTTCCCCCCGTTACACTGACGGAAAAATTTAAATCAATGTCTAACACTTGAAAGTGAAGATTTCTGCAAGGGTCATATGTTTCATTTACACGAGTTTGCCAAAATTCCAAATGAACTCGCGTAATTAGAGTTTTTATTTCTGCAAAACGTTTTAAGCAAAAAAAAAAGATACGTAAAATGCATTCTAAATTATACTGAGAAAACTCGAGGAAAATATTATTTGGGTAGAATTGTTTCTATTTATAATCGCAGCAAATCTAATTTAGTAACAGAAATCTGCAGAGTTTCCCTTTGTACTTTTCATAATAGCTATTTAACATCCATTTTAAAGAAAATTGTATCATTTTACATCTGCATTTATATGATATTCATTCTTTTAGAGATGTATATTTTATTCACATCTAATTTAAATATTCTGATTGCATATCTTGCCCTCTGCTCCTTTCGTCTTCATTTCAAAATTAAATGCATCGCGATCAAGAATATCGTACTACACGATCAAATCCAGCTGATAAGATTATTTCATTATTAGGGATTGCATGGAATGTACTTAACTTCCAATTCTGCCTGTTTCAATGTCCTTAGCAGAAAAAAAAAGCAACGCCGATGCGAATGGAGTTTGATAAATTATCCACCGGAGATCCGACTTCCTCAGGAGTTTAATGAATTAAATATACTTTCTCGTCGTTATATCCGGTTAACTTATAATAAGTACGATCTAGCTGCCGGGATACGAGAATTCCGCGTCCGCGAGCAGAAGAAAAATTCACAGATAATTACGAGAAACGTTTGCGCAACTTTGCAGGAGGAATAACGGCGAAGCGAAATGTTGGATAAAAAGGGGAGTTACCCCCTGTAATCCGCGAGTCTATGTATTATACCGAAATGCTAATTACTGGAATATTTAGATTCAATTCACTTTGAACCGATTACAAAGCCAAGCTATGAATTAATTATCTATTATAGTTATTACAGGATGCATTTCCATGTTCAATTTGGAGAAACATATTGACAACATTTATCAGTTTAACGTGTGGTCGGAATCGATAAATAATTTAGCAATACGAAACAATATAAAATTTAACGAAAAAAGGCTTTAACTTTGAGTGAATCAATAATTGCATATAATTGTCTAATATTAATGCACGCAATACATTATTTTTTTCTATAATTTTATGATTGTCCATGCATGTCTACTGTCATTAATAATATATTACGGGAGACTGATTGTATGATCCATTAAAAATCATCGAGAATTGTATTCGATTCTCTTGTGTTTCGTTACAACAATTTGTAACGAAACACAGTTGTACAAAATGTATCGATCACGAATGCACTTTTCGCACATTTACCGTAATCAGGAATACAGTCACGTATCATTGTAAATAAAGGCAAGTCGGAGAATCCAATCGTGCCCGGACTCATTTGGAATGTGTATAAGTTACGATCGCATTATGGAGATTGCGCTAACAAGTCTCGTCTCGGAGCCAGCTTTGAGGTCGCATTTGTCGTATGTTTCTCGTTGAATAGATACGCTTTAATGTTAATTTCTTTATTTGCTTCCGCGCACAAATTGATCATTTATCCGATTTCGAAATTATTTTTTCACAATTTGTTAATTGAATGCTTTTCATAACTTTTCTCTTGTTAACGTCAATCAATATATTTTATTCACATTGCGAGTCATACAATGAGACAACGTTAAATTGAACGTGGACGTCTCGTGAATGTTTCATTACAGTAAAACGTCGTTTCTCTCATGAGCAAGATTGTCAGTTCAATTACGACCGGCTATATTTCGAGTCGCGTTAGCGACAGCGATTTATCGCGAGACGAGCTCGATCGACTCGTTAATCCTCAAACAATGAGCTCGGACGGAAAGGGCAATGTTTCGCGCGGGGCCGATGAAAAATTCAGGATATGCCGGGACCTGGCTGCCGCGGCGGCCAGGTTTAATTCCAAGATAATCGACGCATGAAAATTTATAAATTTTATCCAGTTAACCCCGCCGCGGTAAACAGCGCGGTCGATGAAAAATTCAGGGCATTTACTTTTCCCACGAAAAGACCGTTTTTGATTTCGTGCGCGGTAACTGCGTAAAAATTCATGTCTTTCCGTGAAGAAGTTCGTTGGCGATCCACGCTATAAATCTTCTCTGCAATGTATACTGACGATCGCTCCGCAGAAATTTTTCAAAACGAAGCGCAAACATGCGTTAACATTACATTAATAACGTCCGTCCCGTAAGATATATCTACTTTTCACTACTTATATTTTTATTTCCTGTGTGTCGTTAAGATGTATTTTCAAATTCCTGAAATCATATTAAGAATAATGCTTAAGATAATTTTGTATTTCTCTTCCTTTACTACTATTAATCCTTTCTTCTTCGTGCATTTCGTTACATTTCCCTAAAATTAACATAAGAAATTTATTTCGATCTTTTGTTGCTCGGAGAAATAACATTGACTTTACACTCTACAACGAACATTTTCGATTTAATCTCACACGTATTTAGAAGCGAGAGAGGGCGATTATTTCGTAGCATTGTATGGACGTGCGTTACCGATTTTTCCCAACGTACTCCTGTGCATCCGCGTGAATGCCCGCGACAATTCCAACGTCTCGCTCTGTTCAAGGTTTTAATTTAATGCGCCGCGAGCGCAATTTCCCGGCTGCATCCAGACCAGACGCGGCGCCGGGACAATGCGATGCACTTGTTCGAAGGAGAACGCGACGCGCGCTGAGCACGCCGGTGCCTCGATACTCGTGTATTCCCTCCCGGCGCAACTTACTTACGAGTGCTCATACATATGTATCTCATCAACATGCATATAACATCCGAGTAATTAATGTATGACTCCCTGCATATCGTTCCGCCACCACGTGTGCCGCGCGTTTTCTTCCCTATTCCCTGTCCCCCTGTCGGCCCTTCCTCCCCTTTCACCATGTCGCGCGCGACGCCCGCTTTGTCACCGTTGAGGCGCGCAACTTCCCTCGCGATTGTCTTTCCTTGTCGTTTCTCTCCTCTTTGTTTTCAGGCGCGACTACTGGTTTCGTTAATAACTGCGATTGCAGTCGTTCGGAGATTTTTATGTGACCGCGTGCGAGCCATTTCTACGTTGCATCGCGCTCTGGCTCGGGCGCTACAGATAAATCGCACCGCGAACAATGTTGTCAGGCATATTGTAACGGCGGTTGAATGGTTGAATGCGAGTCGTAGTTACTGTATTCGATCAAAGGCATACATTCGCGTTTTATAAAAAAGAAGAGCGGCGATGAGCAATTTATAATAGTTTTGCGTTGTAATTAAACCGCTAGTTAATACCCACGTTGTTTTGTATTGCCTAAACTCTTTTTTGCAATTAATATGTATCATTGAATTATTAAAATCTGTACAAATTATTTACCTCATCAATTTATTATCATAAAAACATTTTATTTCTTGTTGATTTTATTGAATAGAAATTTCGTTAATTGTGAGGATACTTGACAATGTATCACAAACTTGCGACGCATAGTGACTTCGTGCAAGTATTTATCAAAAGGATATCAAGAACTTTAGATTTATCATACGGAATTGCGCGAGGAAAGTAGCTGGGAAAGGTATTTGAAATCTCTGATGATGCTTTTGACCCTGCATAAATATCCCATTTGTCCGACACAGCCATTACATTCAAAGCGTACAAAAGGCACGGCCATTCACATAAATTAAATAGCAACGATAACTCACAAACGACCGGCACGCATCAGGGCCGATCGGCTTCTACCTACGTATCGGGGGTAAATCACGAAGGGTGGAATCTCTCGTGGGCGAGATCGATCGCCGGGAGGAAGATCGCGAGATCGGTGCCTCCGAATACAATCGTCTTATCGATCGATTCCACCGTTACGCGCGGGTAAACAAACAAACGACCTGGGCTCCGAAGGAAGCACTCGAGATTCCGCCCTTGGAGGATCAATTCCGGCGGTGGCGAGGTCTCTCCTCAATTTATCGCGGGACCCATCTAGCCCCTCATCGGCCATAACCGAGCCTCCGTTTCCGCCGCCGCGAAGGGATTGCATCCGGCGGCAGTATTACCACGGCGTCTTTCCCTTCCGTCTCTTCTCTCGTCTTCTCTCCTCTTCTCCCCCTTTCTCTCTCTCTCTCTCTCTCTCTCTCTCTCTCTCTCTCTATCTCCCTTTTTCATTGCCACTGAGACGATGAATTCCACCCTGGCCTTCTTGAACCGTCGCGGTAGCATATCTACTCGCTTTAATTAGGATCAGCTTCCCAAGCGCTCGACGCGAGACAGATGAAAGAAGGAGTGGCGAGGTGAGCGAACGGAGTCGGAGGGTCGTGAGTGCTCACGAGGAACAACTCGCGCCCCGCGACTCCCTCCCCGCCGTTCTCTGTTTCCTGACCCCTTTTCCACCCCGCTTATCCCTTTCTTTCTCCCTTTCGTCCGCGTCGCCGGGACATACGTATACACAGTTCCTCTCTCTTTCTCTCTTCTCTTTCTTCTCTCTCCTCGCTCCTTGCTTCGCGTTCCCGAGGCGTTTCCACGCGGATCCTCGTTAACACTGCGGGCTTCTCTTTTCATGTCGGAGTTCGAATGCTCCTCGAGGATATAACAACTGGTTTGGCCTGTCTCACGCGCTTTGATGCCGCGTCCCTTTCTGCCTCGCTCCGCGTTCGCTCGCTCGCTCGCTCGTACCGGCCCTTCTTACAATAACGCGCACTCCCGCGACTTCCGTCTACTCCTGGAACTTTACACTCGAAACTGCTACTGCCATCGCTACTGAGCGCGAGCTTATGCGTCTTTTCGTTTTATTTGTCCTTTTGCTCAAAGTAAATATTCTATTTAGGATCTTGGCGTTAATAGCTTTCCCTATCTTGTACGTAAAAGGATCAGCCAATTCTTAGTGTTGACTGAGTTTAAGAAGAAAAACATTTAATAAAAGAAAATTATGTACTACTTTCATTTTTCTGCAATATTGCAACATGTGCAAAGCATCCAGAAGAAAAAGAAATTATTTGTACTGTGTACGCGAACCTATTAATATCTAGCTCATTTGCTGACCGAACCTTGAGAGGCGGACTGTGCGAACTCAGCGCAAACTCAAAAAACGCGAGACCGAGAAAACGCGAACGAATCGAACGACCGCAAATTAACAGCGCCAATTGCCATGGCGTTCACGAACGTTAAACCGCGCAAAAAGATCCGCGCAGCGGATTCCACGGGAACCAGATTAAACATACACTGTAAGTGTGATTTTGCTCCCCTCGATGCGTAAAACGTGCACGTGGCCGTCTCACAAAAAAGGAGCCCACGTAATTGTACCTGGTACCCAATCCTCCGCATATTGAATAACGAGTCCGACACATGAACACGTCCGCTGTTCTGTCGGGCCCAAAACATTCAAGAGCTCCGGGCGTTGCGCTTCTAAAAATATTGCTGATAATATACTTCGTAATTTCTTCGTGTCTCTTTCATTCCGAGTCACGAGATAATTTTCAGCATAGAGAGACTATTATTTAGTAAACGGTAAATGTGTGAAATAATAGGACTGAATATGATTAAATAGAGGAAAAGAACATTTTCGGTTTGAACTGGATCTTGATAACCTAATAATAATATTTTTGCGTGAATGTTTTTATTATTATTTATGTTATTATTATTTAGATTATATTTGATTATTTTAATATTTAAATATAAGTATTGCGTTATAAATATTTTTATAACATTTTATCTCATTGTTCTGTGTTTTGACATAAAGGCAACCTTATATCGGAAAAAATTTCGAGTATTTTAAAGATATTCTTGGATCGATTACTTCATTATCTATTATAATAAATTGTTGTTTGATTCTATTTTTAATATTTATTAATGAATTAATATATTATAACATCATGAAATGAAATTTAAGGACTTCAGGACAGCTTGTGCTCTTCTTAATAAGTTCTTGATCATGGCACCAGCATCATTCTCAGATTTCGCGGTATCTGGTTTTCATACTGATTACTTTCTCATGTTACTTTAAATAAAAGCCGCAGATGACCTGTACCTATTATTCCGTTATATGAATCTTTTTGTAATGAAAATCTGATACATCTCTATAAAACGCTGTCTTCACGGAAACTAAATAAAAGTACTTAAATATTATTTTTTAATAGTTAATACATCCTAGACATATTGATCTCGGCATTTTTAGAAAGTTGTAGTAACGCAAGAGTAGAGAGGAGAGTTCTGTTTCTCAAAATTGAATTGCATCGAGTTGCAAGGATGACAAGGACACTCCAACAGGAAACACGAAACGTTACGCGCGCTCGATATAGACTCGCTCGTGTTAAATTCATAATCTACGTAGATTTATATGCGGGAACGGGCAAATCTCGCTTCGCAAGAGGCTCCGGAGTGCCTCGAACCGACCCTGTTAGGTAACGCCGTTTATCTAGTCGCCGATGTCGTCGTCGCGCTGAAATACACAAGACATTCCCCGGATTACCCCGAGCGAGTGGTGGGGCGAGACGCGTTGTCTCTTTTACGAGGATAATATTTCAGCAGGACGTCAGTCGTCTTTCTGTTTCGCGCGCGCGCGACAGAGAGAGAGAAGCAGTTATGCGGCATTCGCACACGTAACTACGAGAGATTTCTGAAGCCTTGCATGCCCTACTCTACCCGATCGTAGCTGCGGGTTGCGGGTGACACCGCGCGCGATGCTGACTCGACGTTTCAGCTCTTCATCGAGAGTAACTGGTTTATCACGACAAATCTTGTAATCTCGTCGCTAAGTCAAGATTAAATCTGCATGCGTAAGAAGGATGTAGCAAAGTCACTTGCTCATATGTGTAATTAACGGATCATGTATCACGTTGTACAAGCCTGCTTGTCAAAATTAACTTGGGAGAATTGCTTTTTACACGCGCGCTCGCACACGGGCACTCGGGAATTATGCAAACTATCATTATGACATGTAAATTCGTTACAATTTATTTCGTATCAATTTTGTTGTAGAATTGTGTTCAGTGGAGAAAAAAATGTGCGGAGAAACTGAAAAGTAGGTTGTATTGGTTATCGGTTTATTACGTGAATGATGCAGTTATTAAAATTTATTATTAGCAATCTATAAAGCAGTTGCAAACAAGTGGTGGGGTCACAGCATACTTCGTAATCTATATCCTTTATAATATATACATACATCATCTTTTTCTTTCATTTCTTTCGCGATATACATCTCAACGCACAGAGAGAACTGCCTTTTTCATAATTATTCATAAGTGAAATCCCTTGTTTTCTTTGTCTGCAATATTCCGTGATATATTTCCAATTAATTTTATGTAATAAAGCCTTTTTTTTTTTCTCTCAATCAGTTGTCATTTTTTTTATTGAGGATTCTTTTATTACATATTCATGTATTGTACAATACAGATGCATTGTCGACTACAATTGCTTGTTGAAAGAGATAAAGCCATCAATTGTAAATGTTATAAACACTATTTATAATAATTTTATTGTAGAAATACGTTTATAAAATCGAAAGCAAATGAGCAAAGCTCATTTTTTAAGTCTATAGGGAAGACAATAAATATTGTAATTAATTTTTAATTTTTCACATTAATTGAGTCACGTTTTAATCATTTTCTTTGCAACATCCTTTTGTGTGTGTGTGTGTGTGGGGGGGGGGGGGGGGAAATTCGCGTATTATTTTTCCCTCGATGATGATTAGTTTCTACAAACTTCACATTAAAAAGGGCACTCGTAATAATGCAATGAACAATCTCCAGTTGTCTTGCACGGCCGGTGCACGGCATTGCCGCTGATATAGACTACGACCGGATTAAAAGCCCTTCGCCAGAAGCGGCCTTGATATTAATTAGGACCGAGTCGTGCGTGGGATCCTGATAAGGGAGGATCCTCGTTTGCATTAATTATGCACATACGCGCCCAGCGACGAAATATAATAGATATTTCTTCCGCTCGACATGGAAGTTCGAAAGGAAGCCCGGAAGCAATAATCACTTACTTCTCCTTCACTTAATTAACCCCTTCATTTTGCAGATTTTAATTACTTTAACCTTCCTACTACTGAAGGAACTAATTAAATTATCCCGGAGTAGTTTTTACATCGTATTTTCGAGTTTATCTTTTTAGAACTGCCAGTCGTGATTGTGCACATTACTTTTTAACTTAATTTCTATCAACATAAACATCAGTATTTCTTTCAGTCGCTATCTTCGCCGTGTGTTAAGTTTTCTCATAAAACTTATGATATTCGTGACAGAAATTTCAATCCTATATCTAGACGTTATTAAGACATTTATTGTTGAAATTCAAATATTACACTGAAAGAAATTCTAGTTAAAAACGGATGAATAAAAAAATCTTGTAGGATTGATCAAATATTCTGATTATTATAAATTATAAAGTATTGAGTTCTATTATAATAACCAGAATATTTGATCAATCCTACAAGATTTTCTCATTCGTTCGTTTTTAACCAGAATTTTTTTCAGTATATATTATAACAAAATTAACATTCAGTCGAACTTTCGAAGACATAAAGCTGAAGTTTAATGCAGAATTCTGCGTTATCACTATGTATATTTTTCCGAAGTTACTTCCTATTCCGAATTTAATTGATGTCCAAAAATCGGAAACAATGCAAACGTGATATCGCCGTTATTCAGAATGTGCGATACACGATCGACCGACGTCGAAGCGACGACGAAAGCAAGCCGATTCGCAATCGTTGATATCTCGTTCTTTATTCGCCGGCGTAACTCGCAGGCGCCGAATCGCGTGGACTGAATGGAGCCCCTCGTATCTCCCGTATCACGCGGAGAGCTGCCTTAAAGCCCCTCGCATATGCATGTGCAGCTTCCGTAAATATGAATTCAGGTCCTCTTACACCGCGCCGCGTTTCACGTATCTCTCGGCACGGGGCTGTTTCTCCGGTTGCGTACGTCTGAAGGACCCGACAGCGACTAAGGGTGCGTGTAACGCGCGCACGCATGCACGCACGCCCGCTATAATCAGCACGTAGGTTGCCGCAGATAACACATACACGTACGTACAGGGGAAGGGCTGCTGCCACGTTCGTATTACGTTAACCATCAGTGACTCTCCGTATACGGTGCGCTTCCTGAGTCTCCGGTTTAATCCTTTCGGATGGTATAGACGCTCACGGGATCTTAGACGATACGTATACCGTTCGTTATATTCTATTACAGCTCGTGAATTCCGTTACGTCAGGATCCCGGCTGCGATTCTCGGTTTTATTCAATCATATCCGAGGTAGCGCGAGAAGTTCTACGTTATCGTAGAACTACCGTCTGTATTGTATCGTCATATCGACTTTGCCGTCTCTAAAGATGTTTGAATTGCTGAGATGCTTATTTTTGAAGATATTTATTTTTCAAAATATTTAATTTTGAATGGTGCTTTTGAAGTCATTCGATCGATAACGGCACTGCTCGCCCCGGAGATACATGCAAATTGATCTCTTGAAGGGAAGGATGAACTCAATCCGCTTCTAATGATACAACTAATGATAATGCGGATTTACCGTGGCTCTCCTGCAGAGGTTTCGACGCGCAATCTCATCGCACATTCCTCATCCATAAACGTAGCCGCCTCGTTCTCACATCGCATTACACGGGTCATCCCGTAATTACGTAGCAAGACCGAGAACCCGAGCTGCTCGGGCTGCAAAGATACGCGGGGAGAATGCTGCAGACAGAAAAGAAAAGCGAGGGAAAGAAAAGCAAGAGCGTTGTTAAGTGGATAATGAAGTGACGAGGTGACCCCCGGTGCATCTCACAGAGCGAATGCACCTGGAGGGTGACGACGATGAATAACGTCGACGGTTAATGACATATGGCACGCTGCTGCATCGCTCGAGGAAACTGTCGGAAGGGGGCGAGCCTTCGCGGGTGAGAAAGGGGTTGGGCGGGCGGAGAGTTAGGCCCGACACGAACTTTTTTTTTTTTTTTCATTTTCCGACACAACCATATGCGTGCGCCTGGAAAGGAGAATGTCGGGGGACAATCGGACGCGAGAGACAATGAGACTATTTTGCGCGAGGTGGAACGGGGAGCCCGGTCGTATCGGCAGTTACCCCCTTGGCTCTCTTTATCGCGTCGCTACTCGTGTTGCGAGATGCGCCGTCATGTAATTGGAGTGCATATCGAGTTGTGTAACGCTCCGCACGCGGGAGGATTCCTTTCAACTGAGGCGAAGCGGCAAATGAAAACGACGGAATCCGCGATAAAAGAATAGGAATCAGGAATGCGTCGGTAATATAGCTGTACGCGGATAAAGAACTTGTCGTGAAAGTGCATTGAATGTTTATTATAAAACGCTGATAAATATGCATGCGAATGTTTCATTATGAGAGAAAAAAAAGTCGTACGGCATGCGCAATAAAGATGTGCGCCAGGTCTAACAGCGCCAAGTTTTTTCTTGCATAAATCTTCTGTCATTTTAATAAACATAATAATGAAAGAAATATATTTTATGCCGTGTATAAACTCATGCACAGTTGGTACGACGATTGGTATCACTATTTTTATAGCAAAAAATAGGTTAAAACAACATTCCTTCGCACGATAGCTATTTTAACAGACGCGGACACTTGACTTTCTTTTTTTACCCTTTTTTTGCAAAAGGTAAAAAGAATAGTTTTGTGGTGATGTTGTATACAATGTATTATGGTAAAAATGTATGTACTGAATATATAAACACCTGCCAAACATAAAATGAAGAATACTCGTTTTGTCGCAAATTCTATGACTCTTATGAACTGAAGTTACGTTTTGAAAATGTTTCGAAAATCGAACGTGCGAACTATTTATTAAATAACAATGTGTATGTTTTGTATATAATTTAACACTAAAAACAAATGTGAAAATATTTCTTCGGAAAAACGATACGCCGCTGTCGCACAAAACCACACGCCGGGTTTATTAAAGTTTAAGTGAGCCAAATTATCAAAACATAACGAGTAAGACGTGAAAATTATTTGTTAATTTTTTACTATTTTTTACTTTTGAAAATAATTTTTTTTGCTTTAGTTTTTAAAAAGAATATACAAGAGGCTCGATAGTTCAACATTAAGTAACTTTCACCTATTAATTATCTAATAATATCTCTGTTTATACAAGATGGAGAGAAAATATTAAGATACTTTTCTTATGTAAAATAATCAAGTGATCAATTGAGGAGCTTAATAACAAGTCGACTCAGCTGTTATTGAAATCTGATAATTGTCTCAACTCGATGTTTTATGTATAAAAATACATGGAACAGTCTCGCGCTCGTGTACTTGTATGTGTGCATCTGGCACAAGATACTGCCGTATCTTTTGATAACTGACGAAGGTTTTACGTACAGTGGAAACTAACATATGCACTAAATATCAAAGTTTACCGGATATTATTTGTATCATGAATGCATAAAAACAATATATAAAGTAAACAAAGAGTGTGATTAAATCAATACACATTTGCATATTATATGTGAATAATATATATCTGAATAAACGTTGATTTATTTCATTATTCCATACTACATATGTATAAATAAATAATATAAAAAATTATTTATCTATTTGTAATCTAAATTCCACTGTAATAGATCAATATCAATGAAGTACCCCAGGCAAAATGTGATATACAATATTTATAATATCCGCATTTGGAGTTTTATTCCATTTTTTATCATTAACTTATGAGTATAAAAATCAAAATTAAATCAATTAGGACAAATGTAAAGCTATACTATAATTATATAATAAATTATATAATAAAAATTATAATATTGTACAGATCTGCATTTCTTAGGACATTTTAGCTTATATATCTTTATTTAGATTTAAAATAATTGTAGAGTATGTAGAGAACTTCTTTCTTCGATAAACTTTTAGACTGCATTCCAATATTCGCTGTCAGTACTGAAAACCTATAGTGCATACCTAACATATGTTATAGATATTCAATACTGACAGCGAATATTGAAAAGCTTAGAACTCTCTTAAACTCACATAAAGTTACATATGTATATGTATATTATATATATATATATATATATATATATAATATTAAATACTAAAATATTATTAAATATTGTTTTACCTTTTAAATTATATTATTTCACAATATATCTAAATTTCTTAATAAACCTAAAATAAAATGATATTAAATAATAACATTTTGATATCTTGTTCCGTGTTTCTGAATCGATTCCATTAGTATGTATTAGCAAGCTATAATTATAGTTTATTCCAATCATTTTATTTTGGAACATCTTACATCGCACGTTCGTCAAAGTCAGTCACGCGACATGTGTAGAGATCCTGTATGTAAAGACGAAAATTTCTCGACATTTAACGGAATTTCACGGAAATCTGGGATACGCATTATATTTTCGGTCAAACATCGCTCGCGGCGATGTTAAACTTGCTTTACCAGGACATGCAAAATCATCAAGTACACTCGGCATTTACATCGCATCTATCTACGCGCGTACTTGCAGCAAACTCTTCACCAAACATACGGCCCTTCCGCCCGTCCCTTGTGCACAACGGCTCTACTAATAACATACGAACGAAAGCGGTCTATTATTGAGACGACGCGAATAAACGCGGGAAAATATTTTGCCGCCGATGGCAATAATTAACGTCTAGTTTTGCCATCGAAGTTACAGGACCACGACGATACACGCGCGCTCTTTTTTTCTTTCTTTATCTACCCTTTTTTTTCTTTGCAAACGCGCTGGATCGGCCGGCGGATTTCATGAAAAGCAGGGATTAAATTCAACCAGACTTTATAACGGGACTCACGAGCTCGAATGTATGTATGAAGAGAAACGGAAGAAAGGCGTCCAGCAAAATTCACTTAGCGTCGCGGGAAAGCTAAATGAAAACGGTTGTTTGCGGCGCGGTAAAAGCCTCTGCGCGAAAGTTGCATCATCGCGTCGCGTTCCCCGCATTCAGGGAATGAAACATTCCTACTCGCCGAGTGCGTAGAAAAGGACCACCGTACTCCAATTTGGTACTGGTGTGTCGCGGAAAACTCACCACGAGACCGAATGTTTTATAATAATTCTCAATATTCCGCGCAAATTTCGACGATTTTTGTAAAAGAAAAATACTTATTTTTGTAGTTCTTATATCCTGTGATATTTTTATTTAATAATTTTATTAATAATATTATTTAATAATAATAATCATGTACATATATTTTGCATTAAATCTGTACCGTATCGATAATATTTTTAATTATATTTTTCTCATATTAAATCGTGTTCTCATTTAATCATGTATTTCAATTCTTATTTTTATTATACTTCCGTGATATTATTTATTTTTGTAACAATCGTATTTTTTAGGGATTAAATTTATAGATTGAACATTTTTAATATTTTTTGCGTTGAAAATCCTGTTTATATTGTATTTAAATTTTTGTTTTTATCATACTTATAATGTTATCATGGTATCAATAACTAAAAATTTGTTATAAACAGTTGCAAATTTTGAATGTTTTCAAATAAAACTTGATATCTGAATCACTTTAGTAGAAGCAATCATTTTAACAGTAAGCATTAATAATAATAAATATTAGTAAATATATGTACTAATGTACATTAAATATCTTTCTTATTTTATTTTTTAGTTATTTTATTTTTTAATTATTTTAATGTGTTTATATGCTATTGTTCAGAAATTTATTTTCTGAAAATATTTATTAAATTATTTTATATTAGTAAAATTTTTTAATGGAATAAGTATATATATATATATTATATATTAATTTTAGTTTTCTTAAACAATTTTGTGCGTAAAAGCATAAAAATTATTCGGGAGAGTGCTATATGCTTTATTTCAAAGGTACAGAGATGGGTATACGTTCATTCTATATGTCCAGTGATCAATACTCGCAAAGAGAAACAAAGGTAAACAAATAAAAGATGCGATGAGATGCTACGAGTGCATATCAATATCGACATTTTCATTAATGTTCCACAACGGCTTTATATTCGCATGTCGCTTTTCCCATTTTAAACCGGAATTAAATCACATTTCATTGGCCGATGGATCGGAAGGAAATACACAAATATAAGATATAAAGCGAAGAGATCGTCAGATCAAACGGGAAGGGTGAGCGGAAAAAAAGCTGCCAATTATGTATTCAAATGTGACCGCGCGTTCGGGCCCACAGGAAAAAAGGATAAAAATTCAATTAAAAGAGTATCTCCGGCACCGGAAAAGTCGCAAGCCGTGCACCGCAGCCGCGGCCGCAGCATCGATTTTATTAATACAGCTGTCCTCAAAACTGATCGGTCAAATTTCATCCTCTGGCTTGATTACAGTTACCATTATCGATACCACGCGGCCGCAGCCGTGTACTTTTGCGGGATTACATTTAAAATGGAGATTGTGATCCCGCGAGCTTAGCCCAGCGTTCGTAATAAATAGTCCGTCGTTGCCTCGAAATGTCGTCCTGGATATTACATTTAAAAAATCAAGCTCTGAATAACAACAATACAGAAAGAAGTCAGAGAAAGAGAGAGAGACTGTTCAGCGTACCGACTGAATATTTTAAGAGTAAATCGGAATAGTTTATTAGTTTTCAATTTTGTATAGGTTTGTCAAATTTTTTTTCCAGAAATTGAATTTATCTCTGTGCTTCTAATTTATAATCCATATTATACGATATTTTATCATGATTGGACGCTTTAAAACCTAATAATAAAAGGACGAACTTATCGATTTATAGATTTTTTTCTTTTATACTTTCGATATAATAAAGCATAACGTAAACAATGGTAATTTGACGTCAGGTTAAAAGAAAAAGGAATGAAAGCGTGACCTGAATGCACCGCACATTAGCCGCCTGATGTGGCACGCGCTTATTTTATACTCATTCCAATATATGCGTTTAATGCGTTCTCCATGTTCGATAAATAAAGCTCAAAAACAGAAAAGGGTGGCAACATTTAGCGCTGAATACGTAACGAAAACACGGGTATTAAACTTGGCGCGCGCGCACACATGCGTACAATTTTGGGAAGAAAATGCCCGCGCCATAATATATTTCGAACCCGCGTGATTATACTCGCCCAACGAGACTCGTGGAGCGCCAATTATCGCTGCGATTTCGTCCGCGTCATATCGGCCACCAATTACGGAAGCTGCAAATAGATTCGCGTGCACTCGGCTTTACGGGCGTATGATAAAACGCGTAAATTCGCTGGCCACGCGACGATGATCTGGTAAATTTGTCGTTGACGGCGTAAAACAAGGGACGAAATTAATTGATCGTGCATTAATTATAACCAGATGCCATGGTCACTATTCAAAAGGTATTGAACGTCCGCTTTACTGAACATCCAGATCATTAAGCATTTTCGACAGAATTTCAGCGATAATTGTTAGCTACACGCGAAAGAGTTGTACGTTTTGAATTCGATTTGTTTAAAAACTAAAATTATACGTTACACACATTGGAGAAAATGTGTGCATACATTTGTAGAAAATCTGGAGGATTAAATCGAAATGTAAAATAACGATTTAACATTCATCTGAATTAAAGTCTCCATTTTGTGTTATGCTTTTATATCTCGCATGAAATAAACAGTCAATTTTTTTTAATTTAAAACACTAAAGTTTGTAATTGTAATGATATGATATACTTAATGCGTTGATAACTGAAATAAAATGTTTACGATATATTTTACAAATTACTAAAATCTGCTGGTTACATCGAGCACGACTATCTGTTTCCTATTTGAATTTAATTATTGGTTAAAATTATACATTCAGATCGTGTCTTGAGCCAACTTGCCTGTTAAAATATCATGATTAATTGGTACAATTACATTTGATTAATGATCTTAATTACATTATCTTTCTCAGCGTTCAAGCGCACTCCGCATTTCCGGAGAAATTATTGTCCTATTGTTATTATAATCGACGCTATTATATGGCGGAAGTTATACAGTCTTTTGTTTGACAACCACAACATGGTATCGTCAATTTTATGGCTATTAAACGGAAACACATTGACCGTCAAATCTTCATCTTCCGTCAATCGTAGATCATTGATCTATGACGATCTTCTGACGATCATAGTGAAACAAAGAATTCAAATCCAAGCAAAAATAAAGAAAAATTGTAATTATGTATATTAAAAATTTTTAATGTACAATCATGCAATAATAACTTAAAAATACATCATAATTTCTACATGTTCAAAAGGTGTTTAGATAAAAATTTAAAATAATAAAATGCAATAATTCCTGCATTAAAAATTAAATAACTTTTATGAAAGTACGTTTCAACAAGTATGTGACAAATAACAAATAACAAATTTTATTGCGAAATAAAGGATTCTTTAGCCAATAAGTTTCGAAGGGATATTTTGTCTTTTCAAATCGTTTATCAGAGAAACAAGGAAATACGTCTCTCATATTTCCACATTGCGCTACAGATATATGCCGATTTAGAGTGAAAAGAAATGTTCGCTCCCGAGGGACGGTCCCTCGGTGAATCGCGAGCAGAGAGTACAGTCGGGAAAAATATCGGGGATACCTTTCGAGAATATCCGCGACTTAGAGGGAAATCGCGCGCGGACGATCCCGTGAACTCTCGAGGACGCGACGTCGCTGTCGTCGACGCGGATTAAATCCCGTCGTGCGGGAGTGAAATCACCGGGCGCGAATCGAGCCATTAATACGGGGCAGATTAGTCGCGCTCTGCAGCCCGCGTGTATTCCGACCACGTTTTTCCGGTTATATGATCTTGGCCTGACTCTCGACCCGACTTTGTCATTACAGTGACAATGACAGATGCGGAAGCAGTGGCAGGCGGAATTGCTCAGCTACCATGCGACGTGAAACCACCGCTCTCGGGGGACAAGCTGCACCTAGTTATTTGGTATAAGGAGGAGGCAGATGCACCGATATACAGGTAAATTCTTCTTCTTCCATTTCTCCACCTCTCTCCCTTACGCTCTCTCTCCCTCTTTCCCTCTTTCTCTCATCCCTTCTTATGTTGATCGCGTGCAATATCGTTTCACGCTTTTCGAATACAAAACCGCGAAGCCGCCGCGCGCCGTGCTCATTATTATTACAGCAACGTTTGACGCTGTAAGTTATTTGCAGATTCCGTATTTTGATATCTAACTTGGGGTGAAATTAGCATAAAGTTTCCCATTTCTAAATACTTTTGCCGCATTGGTTATTTCGAAAGTTTAATATATCATGCTAGATTAAACCGAATTTTTTCGCCTGCATGAAGAAACAATGGACACATCGCCCGTTATTTTGGCTGATTTATAACAAAAAATATTGCCTCGACGTTTTCGCTGACAAAAGTCGATCTTTCGAAATTTTTACCGTGAATAAAAAGTGTGTCCACTTTTTGTCCAATTTTTATAGTCCGCATACATGTATGTACATGTGTAACGTGCAATGTGCTTCATATTGTGACTCAGGTATTTAACAATTCTCTCGCACATATTTAACATTGCAATACCGCGCTTATGGTATGTGGAATGATAATATTACGTGTAATATATATATGTGAAAGACATATTATACATAGGAGTATGAGGTTGCATTACGACACACAATAGTAGAATAATAATTGTGAATCGCAAAATTGTATTTCATTTTCATTTATCAACATGTGCACATAATACGTACGAACTGTAGTTTTACGCGTAATGCTGTTTTCTCGTAGCGTGGAATTCGCTCATTTGCATAGTAAGTAATTAAAAATAGAAATAAATTAAAGCTTTCTTATAGCTTATTTACAGCTTACTTCGAATTTACAAAATCATCGCTCTTAAATTCGTAAATATATACAAAGTAAATATGATATACGTATAATTTATTTAATGAAACGCACGCTTTAAACGTTCCTTGTTGTTTAAACTAAAAAGTTACGTTATGAAATAATTCTATAATAAAAACAGTTTAGTGCATGGTGGCCGAAGAATGGCATAATATTTCCGCCAAGATAATTGCAACAGTAATTATTTTGAAATAAGATTTATCAATTTCTTGAGAGCCCTGATTATGCGCGGGATATACTCGAGTCAGCTGAGAAAACGAACTTCTTCCGTTTGTTCTGCGTTGGACTTAATTCGCGCAAATGGAAATGCCTCTCAAACAGAAAGACAGGCATAATTTACATTCCGCGCCGCGAAAGTGACATATCAGAGAGCTGCAGGAAAATCGCTCGATGTTCCAGTTAGAACCCTTCGACGTTCATTAAATCAAAGTGAATTGCATCTGAGAGATATGTTAATTGGCCGACCATTAATATGGTCGTCGATCAAATGAACAGTGTAAACGATCCTGGTAATATGATCATTGTTAATGATACCGCTATCAAGTCGTATTTACAGTTTAGTTAAGTCCAATTAAATTCGGTTACGTGAGCACAACACGCGCGTATTTCATGAGAAAATTAGAAGGAAAACAATTTTAAGTCACTACAATATTACTGCGAATAATTGTTGCGTTTGATATTAATTTAAAGCAACATTGTTGCGCTTCTTTTTTCATTATATTTATATTTATTACGTTTATTTCGCATGTAAATGACTCTTTTCGATTACAATAATTTGATAGTTTTAAATCATTCGATATGTATGCAAAATTTATTTTACGTGTTTGTATAAAAATATCTCAACCGTATAACATTTTTATTAAATTTTGCATATCGGCTCTGCGCAGCGATTTATTATACGAATTTTGCCGTTTAATATCATTTTAAAAAGTCAAAAACTCTCTCTTTAAAATGCGTTTTGTGATATTCTTTTAATTACGAAAGAGAGCGTGTTACTATTTTTGGGTCAGTTTTGTTTTATGACAATATCTAAAATTAAAATTTATACGGTACATTGCACTTTTAATTTTTAAGTTTAAAATCCTTTTTAATACTTTTAAAGATTTTTTCCTATGATACATTTGTTATCGGAAAGCACGTAAAATTAATTCATTATAAATTTATTAAATAGAGAAAATAATAGGTATAACGATAACGATAACATGATGAAAACGGATAGATGTTCCTATAGATGTTTAATCCACTTTTACCGTGTTGAATCTCTTTTCCGAGAACTACTGGCGCATTACAAGAGATTGTTTTCATTGAAATGAAAAAACTTTCCCGTTAAGCGTCTTACGTCTGTAATTCGCTGAAGAGTTCTCCGCCGACAGCTCGATATTAGTTTGCCGAGATATGTCAAAGGAAAAATTAACGTATGCCAATTGTACTCGGGGGATTAATTAAACCGCGACGCCGCCGCGGCTGCAATTTCAACTGCGATTTCGCCATTGGGGATTTAAGTGCGCCGTCGCGTATTTCTCGTAACGAAGCGCAATTGCGCGTAGGAAATACGACGACTGTGAGAACACCTCGTGCCGGACTTTTTCGAGACCGGCTTAAGTTACGCGGAAATTCACGCGTTGCGATTAAGAAAAGAGAGAGAAAAAGGAAGAAGGAGAGGTCTGCGCAACGCGCTTACATGATTCTACCCGCAGCAAATATGCTCGACGCATTTTGCGATGATTGACACAATTAATTTGTAAATTACACGGCCCGGAACGTAATCAGCCGGACGCTGCCGACTTGGCCGGCGGATTGTCAGCTTATTATATTTTGCCGGCGGATTTACAAGCCGCGCATTTGAAGTTTGCAAACCGGATGTGCCCACGCGCATTTTCGGAGGAAAATTGCGCGCGGCTCGTTTGGCCCCGTTGCCCCGTTGCTTTAGTTCAGTTATTAACTAAATGGCAGAGTAATGCATTAAGCATGCTAGATAGCGCGAAATTGTCCCGTTCTAGCGCTCGTACAACGCTCGATCTTGATAATGTATTCGTTGCTTGGCAACCGATGCGCACAATCGATGCGTCTGCACAAAATCACGCGCACGAGAATTAATACGGCCGGCGAAGAAGGGAGCGCAATTATTACGTAATTTCATTAAAATCGCTGCGCGTTTCGCTTGCGCGAAATAATAAATCCGGGCAACTCGAACCGGCGATAAATAAATGAATTTAAGTCCGAGTGTATCAACCGCCACGTCGTTCGGGCCGCGCAATTTAATGCGTACACTGGTTAGAATTGAAAGAGAGAGAGAGAGAGAGAACAGAGTTAATCTTGTTGCCCGGGATCGGGGCGGTTTCTCGATCGCGGGGGAAAAAGCCCCGGATTAAGGCTACGCACGCATCGTCTCCTCCGCTCTCCTCCTCCTTCCGGCGCGGCGCCCGCCCGATTCTCTTATTTCGCGAGTTGATATCGCGGTTTATGCATAGAAACGAGGCGAAGCCAGGAATCCCATATTTTCTTACGCTGCTCGCATGGAGAATCGCAGGACCAGGGAGGACGGGCACGTTCCTCCCAGCCTCGTGACACACTTACATTAGTGTACGTCTATCCCCGCGCGCGCGCGCGCGCGCCTCCGGGTGTTCCCCCAAGAGTGGTCCATATAGCGAATTGGCTGCTGCCCTTTATTTCTCCCTGTCTGTCTCCCTCCGTGTCCCTCCTGCCCTCTCGCCCGCTCCCACTCTCTTGTCCTCTCTGCCTCTCTGATATATGAATTGTAGCGCGAGCTTAAAGGCATCGCAGGGTGAAATTATGGATACGATATTATTTCTTCTGGCGCGCGCGGAACCGTCACGTATCTATCGCGTTATCCCGCCGGCACTCCTCTTTCGCGGTTTTATTAAGTTGAAAGTCTCCCCCGACCCGTGACGAAGTGCTCCGTCGCGCCTTGTTTTTTTTTTGGGTACGCCGCCCCCGCCACCCTTCGATCTCGCCAATTGATTTATCTTCGTTTGTCTCCACGGTTTTGGGACCTGTCACCACTCGTGGCTCATCATCAACTTTACGACGGACGGAACAAATGTAAGATGTAGCGTGTATAAAACACATATATCACGTCACATTGCCAAATATATATCTCAAAATACTCCTTTCAGCAAAAATTTTGTTGGATTTTTGTCTCTCTCGATCATTTTTTCCAAGCTTTCTATTAAATTAGAAACCACATTTTACAGTCGTAATACTGAATCGATTGCATTCATTTATGTAAAAAAAACATTTCGCGCAACGTTTGTTGGAATTTAAACAAGCCGGGTCTAATTTGACCGAAGAACCTGCAAATGAAAGGAATTCCGAGCGATTTTAAGACACTCTATAATAGAATACTCACGAAAAGTCGCATCTCCTAACGAGATTCTGTTCTCAAAGTGTGATTGTGGTCGACTTCCTCTTGGCAAGTAATTAAGGAAGATTACCGATAATGGTTCGGAGGCCAGTCAAAGCGATGCCACAACGTTGACAAAGGAAATGCAAAAGCGTGACACGTTCTGCACGTGATGTGCATCTCTCATCTGTTTGCAATGTAGTAATCCTTTGTACTTGCATGTCCAACATGCGAGTTCAACTACTCCATTCGTGGCTGTTGAAATGTCTGCGCGAGAGATAAACGCGTTTGTAAACGATGTCGAATAATAAGGTTTCGTGATTAATTACATTTATTAGATTACTATTGTTATAAATTATATTTTATATCTATAAGTAATTCGCATTTTATGTTTCTTTAACTAAATTATGTGACGAGGCGATAAATCCGATGCTGTAAGTGGGCAATAAAATTCGAAACATATCTGTGACTTTTTTTAAATATGCTGTTAATATAATGCTTT
Organism: Tetramorium bicarinatum; assembly: GCA_928718305.1. Taxonomy (NCBI): domain Eukaryota; kingdom Metazoa; phylum Arthropoda; class Insecta; order Hymenoptera; family Formicidae; genus Tetramorium; species Tetramorium bicarinatum. The sequence goes on from OV788324.1 coordinate 12,854,681, forward strand.
TTCCACGTCTTTCTTTTATCGCACCGCAATTAGTCTCTCCGGCTAAAAGTTTGACGAAGGCAACTTTCCTAAGTGGCAGTAATTTCAGAAATAACGTGCAATAATCGGAATGAAATTGACGCGGCACAAGATGTGTGCCAAATTGAAGATAAAAACGCCGATAATAGTACACTTCATTAACGAATATACCATATATATATATATGTGTATTCTTTATATATGTCGTTTCATTACGGACGCCCGATATCCCTTTTGATTAACGTAATTTATCGCTCGGGCGTTTAGCAAAAGCCGGGGCGAGGCGCTTCAGAAAATCGAAGACGCAGAAAATCGTTCGGACAAGCGAGAGCGTTCACACGCTCGGCTGACGATGTAACTTGCCTTGGCGAACTGGCGCGAGTCATATAACAGTACGAACGTCCTCCAAGGACCGGTTTCAGAAAACTACTCTGCACATATATCGTTCCGCGCGGCAGACCTTTCTCCAGCTTCGAGATGCACCCGCACCTGAGCAGGTGCAACATTCGTCACACCTCAAATAAAATCAATTCCGACTTTCAGCGCTAGATCGAGATTTGTTTTTCTTGCGTCTATTCTTCTTTCCGACAAAAATATATTCAAAAGCATTCATATTTATTGTTTTATTTTCTCAGGAAAACACAATTAAGAGAGATTTCTTGAAATTTTAATAAAACTTGCCCTCTCCAAAGAAAAGTAGCTTAATAATCTTTTCTAAGTGCACAATTAATTACATATTAAACGTGATAAGTATATCTTTAATGCAAAAGATAATATTATTAATACTCAAAAATACTTTCTATTACAATATTCTGTTAACTTTGGCTTCTAAGTAGGTTTAATATTTTTTTGGTTTGGTCGGGAATTAATTATACAAAATTCTCATGCACGTTTACAGAGTCAACGTCGACTGTTCAAAATCCCAACGAAAATGTAACCACCGATATGCAGACAATGTCGACCACAGTACGCTTAAAAGTTCCGTGATAACGGAATGCCATGGCGTATAACTGACACTATGGTATAATAACGCTGACAGAATCGCAGAAACTGCTGTGAGATGCACCCAGGACCTGTACTGCGCATTAGAAGCGTATACGTTCGAGGAGATAAGGAAATTATAGCGGTTAATTATTACCTCGAGTACATATCGCATTCGCTTTAGATCTCCTTGCAGTGCGAATCTAATTCAAGAGAATTAAAGGAATAAATTAACAACAATTAGCGTAGCTGTTTTAAATTAAAGTCGTTTTAACTATTTTTAAGAATCTTATATTTAGTACTTTGGGAACATTCGATTTTGACGATACAATGAATTTTTCTCAAAGAGGATTAAATTAGGAGATTATCACACCTTATGAGTTTTATGACATTTTAATAATCGATATTAAATATGTAGGCACATCTATATCTTGAATTAAACTTTTTAAAAGTAAGAATTATTTAATTTTAAGCAGACATTAAAATTTTGTTATTCAATTGAGCTCAAAAGGCTTAATTCATTAAAACTGAAAATTTATTGATAATATTTTAATGGAAAAGAAATCCAAAATTAAAATTAAGGTCCGAGACATCCCACATGTGCAGTGTGCCGGCAATAATAATGCGTTATTCGGGGAAAAAATTACTTTTTTAATGCTAAATGTGTGCTGGGTCTAAGTTTCGACGAAAATTTCGCTCAAGCACAATAATGAGTTCTGAAAAGTTACCGAGGAATTTCATTATGGCCCCGATCCGTCGCAAATTTCTTTGGAAAATTTCTTTGTAGCAACGACGCCGCATAAATTCAGTTAGCTTCGTTTCTGTTCGCCTCTCGCCGATAGAAATTCTGCGAGGGCAGCGCGCCAGCGTAAAAGGGCCGATATTAGAGGGCAAAGTGCTACGAGAATCCTGCGTGACTCTGTACTTTTCTTTGGTAACTGCGCCACGTCGGAGCATTTTTCTCGATTGACCGTCTCGTGAGAGTTTAATAGGGGCAATATAAAAGTTTCTCTCTATACGTCCGCCTGTCCGAGAAACACGATGACGCGCATTAGTGAGTATTGAAGGAAAAAGAAGGGAAAATAAGAGGCGCGGCAGCTTTTCTTATTTACGGCTTTTTATAAACAAACTTCCGATCGTTCTTTAATGCGAAATCGTAGATATAATGTATTGCGCCTGAGTTCATTTATGTTTAATCATTGGTAGTTCTGCACTTTATCGTGTCCGTATAATGATATATTGTCTTATCGCGAGATAGTCCCAACAATTTCAATAAACACTAATAATAATTAATAATAATTAAATTTGACTGTTATCTGAACAAATCGAATTGATAATAATAAGAAGCCTTATACGGTCGATGCTGGATCACTTTTGCATAATAATTTCAATAAAATCTAATCGTCTGTCAATATCTATGATATTTTAATACATTAAAATAAATTAGGACTGTACTTTTGACTTTAAGCAACTCGTAAAGTAAAATGTCCCGAAATGAGTTCATCATCTGATAAGATTTAATTTAATTTTCGTTGCTGCAGCTACGACACGAGAGGGAGGGACAGTCCGGATCAAGGGAATCACTGGCAGGATCACAACCTGGAAGGACGCGCGTTCTTCAAGCACTCCGAGACCCCCGCGAAACTCATTTTGGAAAAGGTCCGCGAGAGCGACGCAGCTGTTTACAGATGCAGAGTCGACTTCAAGCAGTCGCCGACGCGCAACAGCAAAGTCAATCTAACGGTCATCAGTGAGTTCCTAAACGATATTCCGCATTGACCTGAATATAAGATGCGCTCGACAATAAAGGGAAGCGAGGCACGTTCCTTAGTAACTTTCTCCGGTCCGCGTGTTCCTTTGAATACGTATTACACCCCTGCACCATTTGCAAATCGATCTGATAATTCTGGTAACGAGCACTCTAAATAAGCAACTTGAAAACATTTTGAAAATCATTTGTATCGAAAAATTTTCACACGAGAAGCTCATTCTTTATTTCTCTCGCAAACAGTAACTGTATACTGTGCCGATTTAAATGTTTGAAACGCCCGTTCTGAAAGGCGCAAATCGCACAATAATGAAGCAAATTATTATTTTCAAATTGCTTGATAAAGCAAAAATTGATAATTAAAAATTCAATATTAAGATATTTCATGTTGTAGCAAAACATGAAACATTTATTAGTCAACAAATCGAAAGGACTTTTCTTTTATGATTTATATAATCGAAACCTTAAATATTGATAATTCACCGCAGTAATCGTTGAAAACTTTTAATAATTAAATTCCGAACGTTGGGATTGTACAACTCACCCCCAGATTATGTGATCAATTTAATATTTACGTGCCCCATACCGTGTCTGCTGTACTCGACGCCGTTATCGTCGAATAGCCGATATCGGTATCCGACCACTTCGCGCGCGCGCACTTTCAAAACAGTGCACCGGCTGCGTGTAACTTTTTCTTTTGCATCGCGTTGGAGTAACGTTTCCCTTAATGGAAGATCGGTTACGTGACCGTGGCCGATAATACGAGCGGATAGACCTCTCCACCAGTACATAAAAATTTATTTTTTTTGTCTTAGTAATAATATCCTCTTAACGGTAAACTGCGGTACGTGATGACGCAGACTGATACATCTTCGTGCAAATTGATTCACCTCGCACTTTGCGCTAATATTAATATAATTGGTGGTGTCGCGAATTTTTTTTCTCCGCATGACATTAGTGTCGATTATAATATACGTTTTTGCGAGAGCCTAGCTGGAGATTTCGATCGGAACGGATAAATATATCGTGTGAAAAAATTTTAATTCCGTGCTCAAACAATTCATTTATCGAACTAATCTTTGAAAAAGTAATGTCTATGATATTTTGCATACTATTTATTATTCGAATCTTTTCTTCTTCCTTTACATAAAAAAGTCTTTTAAAGAAGGGACAAGCGTGCCTAAAGCACAGCTTTATCTAGATTTTTTTTCTGTGGAGTTACACGACACTATTACGAAGATGAGATCAAAATGAAATTGATAACAATAATTACCGCCATTCTCTCGACTTCATTAACACTTTGCGTGCTGGCGAGGTATCTGTACGTCGTCCGCATACTTGCAGTTTTTGCGGCTGGCATACATTTATATTAGGATTTTTTACGTTCTTTATTTAATTCCGTCAGATTAAAATGGCCGTTTTGAATTCAGAGATTTTCGCTTTAGATTCAAATTTAGCAGTAAAAATGTTCCGTGGAGCAGTTTTCGTGGCAGTTTAATGACATCTTTCTGAAAGTATTTTTGATAACGTAAAGCGCATTTTTTTTCTAATATTTTAACGTTAAATTGTACATTTTTAAAGATTTTTCGCTCTGACCCTCGCCACAGATCTTCTTATTCGCATTAAATGGAAATTTGTTACTATCACCGTAATAGCCGCCGCAGTAGCATTTCATCTTCTTAAGTGACGTTATAGAATTGATATACATCTTTGCGCAAATTGATTCGTCCCCAGTCTCCTTATTCCAGTAGACACTGTTCCGGTAGACGCACCGAAATATAAGAGGAAAAATGAGGTGCTTCTTATTGCGAAAATTGTTACAGTACCGCCGGAACAGCTTAGCATATTGGACGAAGACGGAAGGTCTCATATTCCCCATTACATCCTTGGCCCGTACAGCGAAGGAGCGTCTCTCAATATCACGTGTGTCGCCGCCGGTGGTAAGTGCATGACGCGTCGATGCACTTTCAGTGCATTTCGCCTACTATAATGCTCAGGCGCCACGTCGTTGCCGCGACTTGCAGTACTTGAGTTACGCAAAATAAATGCGGCTCGATTTCTTTGACACTTCAGGCGAATGTATTACACGTGGCCTCGCGCGTTTTGAATTTCGAACAATAGAGGCAACGTCTTCGGAAATAAAATAAAGTACAAATATCGAAGATAGTGGAGAAATAGTAGTAAAAGGCAAAAGGTCTCTTGCCTTGTATTTGATGTAGAAAATTTTGTGAATAAATTTTCAGTCGATTGGCTACCGAATATCAATAGTCTTTTGTGAGGCTGCTTTAAAATAATTTACTACTTGTTTAATCTACGTGATTTTAGTGATAAATTCTTTATTTTAGTATTTTGTGTGTTTTTTCACATCATGTTTATTTAAAAGAAAATATTCTTTTTGTGTTTAAAGAAGTAATTTTAGTATTATTTGTTAATGAAATAATTTTTTCAACAAATTCTTTAATACTTTTAATATTTTTAAATATATTTTAATTCTTTTTTTAATTTTTTATTATTTTATTACTAAGAGATTTTGTAATGATTTTATAACAGAAGGAAACATATAGTTTTACATATTATTACCTAAATATAAAATATTCTGTTTTTTACACCTGAGAAGATTAAACTGAAATATTATTAAATTATTCAATTCTATATTAAAAAATTAAAATAATAAATATAGAACGCATATATAGAGTGCACAGTAATAAACGTGACACAATATATGTATTTTTTTTTATTTCTTTCTCAAATTTGAAATAATTTCTCAAATGAAATCTAATTTTCCGCGACAATAATGTAAAATAATATGTAATGTCTAAAAAGTGATTATTTCAAGAAAGATTATTTTAATATGCAATGCACGATGTTTAGTGTTTTGAAATTTAAATTAAACGTACTTCCAGAAACTCCACATGAATGATTTTAATGTCGCAGCAAAGATTTCAATTTTCATATTTCTGTCTATACGACGGTGCGTTAAGGCGAGATGTGATTACACGCCGAGCGGGTGCCATTAGCGCAACGTAGTACCGACATGTAATCGCCACTCTCCGGACCCTTGTGTTTCTTCAGGGCGACCGCAACCACGAGTGACATGGTGGCAGGGGACTGCTCTACTGGACAATAGCTACGAGACCGTGGATGCTAAAAGGGTGCGGAACGTGCTGCAATTGGAAAAGTTAGGCCGCGAACATTTGCATGCATTTCTGACCTGCCAGGCCACAAACAATAACATGGTGACACCGATATCAAGTACGGTGTCACTTGATATGAATTGTGAGTATCGACAAAAGACGTTGCGATTGCAATCTAAACAGCAAGTAAATAGAAGTAACAATTTCATTTAATAAATTCCATTTCATTTTATGGAAAAAAATACACAGCATAATATATTATTATTGTTTCTATTAATAATTGATGACTGAATTGTAAATCACGATAATATCATGATATTATTAATACGTTATTATTATTTATTATAATAGATATAGCAAATATAGTATTTAAAAAAAGAAGAATCAATTTTTATATATTATACATTATAAAAAATAGATATACAACTTTCAAAAGTATTTTCATAATTATCTTTTTTTAATTACCATATTAAATTGCTGCTTAAAAATCGTCGCGTATCGATTGCTACAATTTATCCGGAAAGCGCCTCAGTAGATTCAGTCTTTACCGGGGAAATTTCTATTAGCTTCACGACCTGCGCGCGGATCGATGGGTGCTTAAATCCGAGTGTGACACACTCTTTTACAGTGAAACCGCTCTGGGTCCGGATTCAAGGAGAGAACCGTCCACTTAGCGCCGGCAAGACCTACGAGATAGGTTGCGAGGTTGTCGGAGCCAGACCGAGCCCGACGATCACATGGTCCAAAGGGAACATGATACTGCGAAATGCACGGGAGACGGTACGATTTAAAATAGATTGTCGGCGATTTAATGCACTCTCATAAATCACACGTGGCACGCTTGGCCCGAACGCTCTCCTAACGTTTCTACGATTATTTTTTAATTCTCCCATTTTTTGAAAATTTACAAGGATTGCGTCAACATGCGAGAAGTAGCTACTTCGAATAACAAACGAATTCTTCAGAAACATATCGCATTCGTACGATAAATTATCCATTATTCGCTAATTTATCAAATAAAATACAAAGCTGCAGAAATTAAGGGAAATTTTATATTATTATTTATCGTTAGAAGAACGAATTTGTTATACAATTTATTTTTCAATTGTCAGTGTGTTTTAAAATAGAACAGCAATCACACAATTTATGTTTAATCCAATGTGACGATTGTAAACCCTTAGAAATGCGAATATTGGCACTTAGTGCGTAATTGACTAATATAGGTCCAATATTGGCGTAATCATTGTCATCTAGTGGCTCTAATCCGATCACGACGGCGCGTTTCGGAGTGTGTGCATACCGTGATTATTAAATTATTCGGTAAACTGTTTTAAATTCATGAAATCTCGCCTCTGCAGACGAGTCCCGACGGCAACGTAACAACCAGCATCCTCACATTCGTGCCAAGTATCGAAGACGCCGGAAAGTTCCTCTACTGTCGCGCCAGCGTATCAGATATTCCGGATTCGGAGATGGAGGAAGGATGGAAGCTCAATATATATCGTGAGTGTTTTCACAAAAACGCACCGGGGTGTTTCCGCAATTTCACATCGCGTATGCGACCGCGCGCTGTAGAAACTTCCATCAATGTAATATTTTTACAGGCACATCGCGAATGCACGCCATCGTACATATGCTCTATAAAGTCAACATTAAAATTTCAATCGAGAATTTACTTCTCTAAACCGTTTCCTTTGTACCTCGGATCTCATTGCTATCGGGGAATTGTTTGCGTAAAACGCAACAACATTTACCGTTGGGATCAAGTCTAGCTACTATCGTAACAGTTACGTTGCTTCATTTTAAGGATCGTAACGCTGAAGCCTGGATAGCAATATTTTTTGATCGAGCCGGTTTTTCATGAAAAATTACTAAAATATTTTGATATCAAGAATTAAAGGAAACTTGTAATTTAAGATTCAAAATAAGTAATTTTGTTTTAATTTGATTTGAATTAGCTTTAACTTAAGATTTAAATGCCAAGAGTTCGAATTCGACGAAAGAATTTTTTTATTAATACGATTCTGGACAAAATCATTTCATTTTAATAAAAGAATAAACTTTTTTGCACAGCGCGTTAAAAAATAATTATACAATTTACATTCTGAAAAAGTGATTAGGTACCTAGCGACTACAATTGAGAAGATTACACAGCAAAACTAAAGTATGCAGATTATTTTCTTAAGTGACTAGTATATATTTTTTTCTATTTAATAAAAGTATTAGAAAGAAAGCGGAGAGAGAGAGAATGTTCTAATAATCTCTCGCAGCAAAGCATCTTCAACAAAAAAAAAATAAATAAAAAGAGGATATTTCGAATCAACATCATTGCTAATTTCGCGATTGACGGAAATTATTTTCAGTCGCGCTCCGACTTTCCTCGCTTCATCGTTATCGATAACCGCGAAACGTTTACAGATCCGACAGTTCTCCGCGTTGGATGCATTCTTTCAAATTTATCGGCGCGCGGGGGCGATCGGCGCGAGCCCAACGGTCGTGTCGCCGGGCGAGTGTCGATGCCGTCCGCGCCGTACTCCAAATTGCACCCCCGATGGTGTAACTTTCCAACGCCATTAATACGCAAAGTTACAGGACGAATCGCCGCGAAGCGTCGCAGCGTCCGACGTTGCCAGCCCGGCCAGGATTAACGCCGTGATTTCACTGTCCAATATAAAAGTTTTCCTCTAACCGGTCCGAGGGGGAGAGAGAGAGAGAGAGAGAGAGGACCTCGAGATACACAGAAAACCCGCGGGGGTGCGAGCGGAGCAGGGCGGGGCGGAGTGCTCCGCGTGGAAATTAATGGCACATGCCGATCCGCCGTGCTGTGAAGATTCAGTCCGATTACGCGCCGCGTTTCCCCGCCACTTCGGCTACCTTGGCAGCCCCATTTCCTCGTCTTTCCACGGTTTTTTCCATTAGTCGCGTCCGCCAGTAATTCCACGGAGGTGCCGGCCGGGGTGCACGGCGAGGAAATTTACTCTTACTGCGTTTATTGTGAGCGCGAATCGGTCGGCGGGGATCGGTATTATCGGATTCGTCGGCGGCGTTGCCGCGAAAGGAATCATAAGTAACGCTCGATACGGTTGCGATTGTTCTTTCCTTTTTTTTTTTCCTCCTCCCTCCCCTGCCCGTGAAGATAATACCGCGGAACGGATACCGGACGACGGTCTCTCTCTCTCTCTTTCAATGGGAAAATACGCGAGCGCTCGATGCGGTTGACCATTTATTTACGAGAACACCGAAAAGCGTATATCCGCGCCGCGAATTGTATTATTTAACGAAGCTGTTTCCAATATTTTGAAAAGAAATGATTATTAATCGACCGACCGATCTCTCAATTTTTTTTACACATTTAGGGCCGGTTTTTCCAACTTCTTGTAAGCTAACTAATACACTGTTAGACTCGTAGTGTCAAATTTTACTCAATTTGAGTCACTTTTAACTATTCTATAGGTCGCCACTGCTCCTACTCAATGTTTTATTAATTTTTACTAAAAAGAAGATAAAATTTTCACTAACAAAATTAGCAAGGCTTACTCAATATGGCGCTAATTTTATCTCATTGTTTTAGTCAAATTAAGTCGAATATTGAGGAAAAGCAGTGGCAACCCATAAGAGTTTACAGTGTAGTTAAATCATACGTTTGAACTTGTCCAATTTGATGATAATACAGGTATATGATTTAACTATTATTTAGCTTACCAAGAAGTTGGACCTCAACACTTTAACATTTTTTACACTTTTTAACATTTTTCTATTACTCGAATCGTACGTGAGTTTGAGGGCAAAACTAAAAGAGAAGAGTAAACTTAAAATGCTGCAGACGGTATAATCTACATGTAAGATAAGGCAAACAGATAATATTTGCCGATTGGTGGAGCGACGTCGGTATCAAAATGCGCTAAGAGGAAAATTTTAATTTTTCTTTTTTATTTGAATATTCACTTTTCATATTTTTTCCCCCCTTCTTCCCGTTTAGACATCAATATCTGAACATTAATAAGCATCAATTACGCTAATTAAAGCGACTCTCTCTCTCTCTCTCTCTCTCTCTCAAACATATCGGAACATTTCGCGCGCTTCAGCTTTGATGTCGATTCTGTTTTCAGACGAGCCTGTGGTTACCCTCGAGCTTGGCAGCAATTTGAATTCGAGCGCTATTCGGGAGGGTATCGACGTTTACTTCGAGTGCAACATCAAGTCCAATCCCTGGGTTTACAAGGTTTCCTGGCGCCATAACGTGAGTCCACACACAGTGCGCGCGCGCACCGCACATGGGGCGCAGATAACGAATCCCCGTTCAGAAATCGATAATATAAACCGAACGAAGCTTAATCGCGCCGCGAGATAAGGGAGCGACGCGGCGCACCTGCGTCGCACGAACTTCCGTCGGCCGAAAACTTGAGCGTTTGATCTCGGACTCGGATATCGCCGGGACGCCCGCGTCATGCCGCGCTGTGAAGCGGACCTCCCTCGTACGGTGATTAATCTTCGAAGAGCAGCCAGGCTTCAGAAATTTTTTCACAACCGGAATCTTTTCACGATCATTTTGCAGGTTTACGGAAAGTTGTGTAATTATCCTTGTCTCAAATTAAATCCCTCTTCCGCTGATCGAGACAACATAACCTTTCACGGTTTAACGATAAACCTACCGACACTTCCCAGGTAGAACAAAAATTGTAATAGCATCAAAATAACGCTAATGCAGTGATAAAATAACATAATAATGACATTTTGAAGTCATTCTGACATCGTTTTGACATTTTGGTGATTTCTTGTTTTACCTGGGGTTCATGTATGTAAATCTATTTCTATCATAACTGGTTTTTAAAAAGTTATATTTTTTTGTAATTGAATGTAAATAATACTGTCAATTTGGAACGGGATTAAATAATAAATAAAACAATTTTTACGAAGTAATAAAATAAATTTACTTTTTTTTAAATAGTCGTTTGATCGGTCGTGGTAGATTTAGTGTTAATACGTGAGTCGAGTGTCAATAATTTTTATCTTTCTGATTGAGAAATATTGAAATCCGAAGTTTGAAAAATTTTTAACATCATAAATCAGATTTGCCTTATTTGTAAAAACACGTTCTGTGTTACAAAATTTAGCCGTGATTTCTAATGCATAAAGTTTTTTTCTATGAGTCATTTTATTTATGTATTGATGTTCTATTTTGCGAATTAGAAGATAACATTAGAGTCGTGTTATAGTGTTGGTTCTTTTTAAAAAACTAATTATCGAGCAAATGCTGCAAGCGTAAAAACTAATTTCCCTCTATTAATATCAAAATAATCCGCGTGTCTGACACGAGAGCCCCAGCACAAATCGCGCTACGCGAATATTGGAATGTCCACATGAGTGGTCCACATAATTCATCGGCATCGCGTCGCTTTATCCGAATTTATTCTAAACGTGCACGCTTGTGAGTGCGCGATGTTTTTCTTTCGCTGTTAGAATGATTCGCGTGATTGATACGGGACGGAAATAACAGATCGTAGTACAGATATAAATCGAAGCATTTTATCAGCGATTACTAAGAATGCCATCCGTCAATGTCCGAATGTGTTTTAATCCCTTCATTCGTTCCGAAACGCGTTTTGTCTTTATCCTATGATAAAGTCATAGGCGCGATTGATTTGGAACTGATGGCACAGCATGAATCATGGGTATAAATCAAGATATCTCCTGTCGCAATTAAACGGCCGGGAAGCAATTGCATTCAATCATCCTAAATTTATTTTTAATCCCGCGATACAAAGCGATAGCTTTTACTACCGTTGAAATACATATATTCACGAGCATTTAATAGTTGTTAAATTAAAAAAATGGAAGAATCCTTTTCAAACAAATTCTCTAATCTCTTAGCCGCATTTATTTTTAAACGTTATTTTCCTGCTTCAAGATCTTTCAATTGTTAACAATTTAATCTTACAGTCTTAATAACTATGTAAGACGAAGAAAGTGAGAAATGTTAAATTAAAAAGTCTACTTGACACAAACAAATAACGAGCAAATATTGCAGTGATGAATATATTTATTAAAAAATTGTAATTAAAAGTTATTGATTGACATGAACATTACTCTTGTCGAGGAAAAGTTCGCCAAGAGACAACAAATCTTAAAATACAATTTGATTTATCGCTGACAAATATGTCTGCAAAATAAGTCCAAGATAAAAGGATAACATTTCGATGGCATATACATACATATATGTTATAACATTAAAGTTATTGCGGTGCTCTCTTCGAACTTTGATATCCGTCGAGCCAATTTCGATGGCTCTTATCGCGAACGAATGTCGTATACGCGGAAACACTGCAAAACGCAAATCCCAATCAATTCCCTCGATTCAAAGACTCGAAATTTGTTTCGTGAAAACTCAAAGCCGCTTTCGCAGTCTCGAAAGTCGCACATGGGAACGCGAGAGATCGAAAAACTGTCAGCGTTCCTCGTCGCGAATTTCTCATGCGGGATTTATTATAGCTTAGCCTCTGTGCGAGAAATCACAAAAAAAAAAACAACAAAAAACTCCACTCGGTATTTTTTTTTTTGTTAATATCGCGCATAGCAAGTGTACTTGGCCATCCATATTTCGCTAGTGCTTAGTTATTTATTATTTTACATTACGTCACCAGACCGTTTCATAAATTTTTTATTAGAAAGAGAGACGCGCTCTGTTTATTTCCTCTTCCGGGTACATCTTTCGATTTACGGTTTGCGATAATATCTCTCGCGGGCTTTAAATAGTCTATTACCTGCACTCCGAGCCGCGTTCATGAGTTTGTTCACAATATCAGTAAGCACAACGTGACCTCATTTGATTTCACGTTCGCAGGGCAATCCGCTGTATCACAACAGGGCGACCGGAACGATAATAAGTAATCAGAGCCTGGTGCTGCAAAGTGTCACTCGCAGTAGAGCTGGGATTTACACGTGCATCGGCAACAATCAAGAGGGCGACGGCGAGAGCAATCCACTGAACTTGGACATAAAGTGTGAGTATCTGTTACACATGCACACACGCATTTCCCGCATTTCTCGTTATTCACTATAATAATCTATATATTGGCGTTCTGATTAAGTTAAATTATTCTCGCATTATTATTCACGATAATGCACAGCGCTCATATTTAGACTTATAAAATGTGTATCTTTTAAAATCGACGATTCATTTTTTTTTAAGTATATTATAAAGTATGATAATAATTTTATATAATCCTTTTTGTCATATTTCACAAACGCTTTGGAGTATATGTCTAAAATTTTACTGTGTAAATTCACAAAAGATAGATTCTTAAAATCATTTATAAATCAAAAGGAATCTGTTTATAAAATTTATGTGAAAGAGGAAATTCAGAGAGAAAACGACTCTTTGTCCTTTTAAAATCTTCAGTACAGATTTCAGAGTTTATAGACGCAATTTCTCGGCATCCTATATCTATCGGCTGAGAAACGACGATTTTAACCGAAATAGGAACGGCAGAACGCGCTACGTTCTACGACTCTCCGAATCTAGAGTCTCTCCGGGCCAGACGTTAGAGTTAATTTCTGTGTCACTGCATTCACCGCACTCTGGCACGTAACTGATACTGACACACCGGTATGTGCGGATCGACGTTAAATCAGCTTAGAGGCGCGCTTTGTTTACGAGGGGACATAAATCCGGCGCGTAGAAGGAAATGTCCGGGCATTCGGAGCGGACGAGGCGAGATCTCAGTTTCATATCGGCATTTAATATCGCGGCATCGCGCACTATAAAAGAAAACAAGGTTTCATAGAAGTTTCGAGGTGCGGAGAACCGGGCGACCGTAAGGTAATTTTCGTATGCACGCGTTAACTTAAACATCATAAGTAAGTTTCGACAGCTTTTTCAGCGCGTTATAAAATGGATTACAAGCCCGATATTAGTTTCAAATGTTATGAGTTATAAAACTCGAGATGCTACGGATATAACGGTAAAACTTGTTACGTAATTGGCAGATTTGGCGAAAAATGAATAAATGCATATCGAAGGAAATATAATATTTTGATCGTATTGAAAGTCGAAGACCTTCTATCTTTCACATCTATATAACTCATGTAAGAGTTGATGATCGATGTAAAAAGTGATTTTATAAATTCTGAATTCATCAATCATTCGCATATTACACAATATATTTCACTCAATAACGAAATAATACAACATTCTAGATTTTAACGAGAAATATCGCCGCCTTCGCTGCGCAATTCGCTAGAAATTTATTACGGTGATTTATATACGCGTTGGTCTGTTTTTGCATTTTCTAAGTAAAATGCCTTTCGCCGTGTAGACTTCAGCGAGCACTAAATCACTCCAAATGCTTTACATACGTAGGAACATATGCACGTACGCGCATAACCGAGAAGCCCTGCCTTAAGTCTGTGTGTAACTTACGACTGACTGACATACGCCACCGTTTATATAGCAGGTGCGCTCATCAGTATTTAGTGGCTTTAATGCACATAAATTATCCACGGTGATCCGTGCACGGATTAATAGTTGATCAGTGCTCCATCTTTCTCTTTCTCTCTCTCTCTGTCTCTCTCTCTTAATCATAATATATGTACAGGTCACTTGTAGCATATAATAGGGGTTTATTTAATAAATAATTAAACAAGATAATTTTAACAAAACTGGATATATAAATTTAATTCAGTTTTGGCAAAAGAAAAGAAATTATTTTAAGCAATCGAAAGAAAGAAATTAAAAAATTATATTGATGAGAGAAATATATCCCGAGAAGTAGCTAAACACTTTTTTGTAAGAATAGTAAAAAAATATTTTCAAATTTATTGGAAATTATATTTGTATTATAACTTTATGTAGAACTTTGAATACAAAAACTGAAAGAATATCTACCATTGAATCGCCTACCGATTTGAATTAAATGAAATGAAATGAAATGAAAATGAAAAGTTAATATACGATTAACAGAATTTTTTATTATTTCATTGCTTTATGTGAATGCAGTATCAACGAAATCCGCTTTTATTATTTAACTATCGTTGCAGGATGTCTCTGGTTAAAGCTTCAATTGAAATTATCATGCCGTTGTGCTAATTTTCTTTCTGTTGAAACAGAATTATATTAAAATAAATTTTATTTTTTCCAAGAGAATATGTACCAGTCACGCGTCTCTTTCTCTCTCTCTCTCTCTCTCTCTCTCTCTCTCTCTCTCGCGCGCGCGCGCGCAATCTTTCATCAAAATGTATTTCAAGATTCATGTTTGCGCTTCTTTATGTCGAGATTTCAGTGAAAACTACGCAAAATTTCACATAATTATACTCACGATTATATTGGTTTTAATAACCCTTTTGGCAGGGTAAACGGACGAGTCTCGTGAACGTCGAATGTTCCCGTATAATCCGTATTTTCTTTGTTCCCCCGGGCTGCAGCCTCGCTATTTTACAGCTAACTAAGCGGCTTAAGATCCCGGATACGGCAGAGCCCGAAGGAGGAGCTTCTTGCTGCGCGCATAATTATATGTGCTGAAACTGAATTAAAATCTTAAGCTACGTTACTCGTTCGCATACACGAATTCGCAAATTTTCTCGGACAACCTACGTTTGCACCTACGATAAAAACTTCAATTATCTCGATCCAAAATTATGCATATTTACGAAAAGTCTTGTATTCTTTCTGTATATATAATTTTAAAATATTCCCCATCATCTTTTTGAAGAAAATGACAATTCGGAAAGAATAGAATGTTTGCCTTGATGAAAAACTTTGTTTAGTTTGCAAAAATATCACTATGTGAATCCATGTAGGTCAAATGGATCAGAAATATTATTATAAGGCAGTATCGTTGAATTTGTTGATCCCAATTATTGTCAAAGCAACGCGCTATCGTTGGATAATATTCGTGAGAAATTCTTTAATAATATTCCAACTGCGTCTTCTGGACACGATGCTTAAAAATTCAGCGACCCGCAATGCGTCTCTCTAACACGATCACGTGTAAGCTCGACATACGTTGCCTGAGACAAATCGATAACAACTTACAAAGCAAAGATCGTCGACAACTGATATTTTACTCGATATTTTATATAATTGCGTTCTGCGCGAGGAATTCGAGCTTCCGTGAGTATCGCGCAAATTATAAGGCGAGCATTGCCGCAACCCGTAATTAATGCTACCGAGCCTAAAAATTCTGCCGCTCGTTAGAGTTAACGCCGCACTTAATCGAAGGGGGTCTTTAAACTGGAACGCGGAGAGCGATTAAAAGCGATAACGGTAATTAGCGACTGGTCGACAATTGGCTTACATATGTAAGCTTACCATTACTCTACATTAAGATTTAAAAAGAAGGGAAAGAAAATTACACGTGCACGCTGCACAATATTACGTAGTGAGACGTGATATGCAGCAGTAATAAAATTTTGCGTGACGTGAGAATAATGAGTCAAAAAACGCGCCACTATTATCGTTCTAAACTCCGAAGGAAACTTAAATACTCAAAAATACACGAGGACGACAGTGATGCCGTTTATTCGGTAATAAACGACGCAACGTGTTTCAGTCAGCAAGACACACGACCCACATCAGATAACTTATACGGCAATAAAAATATATGTACGAATTATTATTTTCTATTACTGTCCAAAGTGTATATTAATCAATGTCGCGTGAATAAGATACATCGAGAAAATGGAATTCGCCGTGCGAATACGAAGCACCTTGTCTCTATTTTTCGCCGATATCGGAGTATCTACAGAAAGAAAAAAAGCGGTAGAGTAATACTTTGTATTGGACCATGAAAATACCTTCCACATTGGATTATCATAATACTTCTTATGGAACGAACGTGCGCGCCAGGTCCCTTCGAGCGATCTCATTTTCCTCGCGTCGTACAATGCGGCTTCGCAAAACGAACGTGGCGTAAACATGTGGCCCCTCAACCGCGCGCAAAATAATCCAGGTCGCTCAAATAGAAATTGCGCGATTAATACTTAATTACATGTCGCGCACAATTCCGCGCGCTTATAGAGCGCACCGCACACTTTTATCACGTGAACTCCACGCGCGATCCTAATGCGTGAATAAAATATTAAACTCTTTTATTTAGCGGGAATATAAATCGAACGATAAGAAGGGAGAGTAGCGACGAGATTTCGTTCTTATTAGGCGATTTTTCTCCTGCCTCAGCGTCGCTTTCTCAGAATCTCTTTGTCTCAGGTGATTCATTATTCCGACATGATATACAAAAGACGTCAAAAATTATAATACAATTTACCGGGGGGAAAAAAATGAAGTATTCTGCAAAAGAGTTGGAGATAGATCCAAACCGGGTTAAAAATCTCCAACGTGTTATTTTCGAGAGAAACAAATCTTTATAACGTTTCGAATCTATCGAACTCTCGATACAATTTTCAAAGGTTGTCCTCTGAAATTTTTATAACGAGTCCTTCCAACGAAGCGGACCTGTATTAGCGTACATCGAACGTGATTACGTGTTTCGATCGAGTTTATGTATAAATGTGTAAAAGATATAAGCCGAAGAGATTAAAAGTTTCGCGTGTTACAGTGTACCATACACGCCTGCGAATTAACCGACTGCCGTCGCGATGTGGTAAAAGTATTGGCGCTTTATTTCGCGTGGCAACAAAATCGGCGTCGCCGATTTATAACTGGTTCGGATCCAGCTCGCGCGCGACCGTCTCTCCATCCGGGGCGCGACGGAAGTAGATACGTACGTCATCGGTCAGCCGGCGTGTTATCGGCACAATACGTGCGCTCTCGTGGAATTCGTTTCGCTAACTTTAGATTCCGCTCGCAGTAATTTAATTACACGACGGCGCGCAAACTAGAAACGCCGCCGCCGCCGCCGCCGCCGCCGCCGTCGCTGCCCCGGATGAAATATGTCAATGAATTTATCGCAGCCGCCGGGGCCGGACATTTATTCGCGCTGCAAAAGTGAATTCGATTTCTCGCCGGGCGTTTTGATTTATTCGCCGTGATAGATTGGATAGATTATGTAGTCGCGCGCGAAAAAAAGCCGAGCCAAGACGTCGCCCGGATGGCGATCGATCGATAGCGTAACGTCACCCATCTGTAATCCTTAACAATGCGCCGCCACCCCTGGGCGTTTAGGTGGTTTGCGGCGCGGAATTCCTTGAACGATTCTTCGGGGAGCGCCGGGGGAAAGACAGAGAGCGAGAGAGAGAGTGTGTGCTCCTCGGCGGAATGCGGGACGAATTAATTACTCACTGTATTAATATCTCAAGGGAAAGCCATTGTGTGTGCTTGCCTGGATGCAAGCCGGCACACATGTCGACCGATAATTATCCCGTCGTAGATCCGTTGCTCGATATCCGCGACGTGATATCGCGATTACGCGCAGCCTTTCCCCTTCCCCCCGGATTCATTAACGCCAATTAATCGAGGTATTCAATTAAGATAAAATTCTCCATGAAATTCTTCGGTATCGAATATTTCGGGAATGTCCGGGCACACGAGCTCTTATCACACGGTCGCCGTATGTGTGTACGCGCGTCGTCTCGCGATAGTCATCAGGGTGCGATGTGCCTGAGATACGACGCTCGATAACGCTCGTCGAAGATCCATCGATCGGCTCGGCGCGAAGCGGAGCGGAGCGGCACGGTACCGCGTGGCCGCGCATCTAACTAGGTCCATTAACGCCAGCTAATTAATGTATCTGATTAAGCAAGGCATCGACGCACATGTATCATCTCGAGTCCCGGCCACGCTCGATCCATATAATATCTGGGTATCTCGATATAGTTGCGAGCGCCCGGCCTCCCGCATAAGCTATGCGAGCGTATGTACATCGTCGCCACGGCGCGGGCATAAATCTTCGTTATTTGACGTAATGGCCAGTCGCCCGGGCCCGCACGCACGTACACGCACGCCGTAGATTGTTATTATTATAAATTCCCCGTGTGACGTACGGCCCGGCGACGTTCTTACGAATTTCAGCGTCGCGCGACGTTGTTACGCCCGCGCCGCGCCGATCGACGAAGATACATGGCGCAAATACCGCAAACATGGAATAATATGCCGAGTTTCGTATCCTATCAGCCTGTATAGGATGTTCCGGAACTAATGTGCCGTTAAATCTCCTAAGGAATCTGTCAACGGCAGGATATCCGATAACTCTTGGGTCGACGTTCTCCGCGCGTGTTCTATCGTTGTCAAACATTCAGAAAGACTTGACTACATACATCGCACGCTCACACGCACGTGTATCTTTCATAGAGATATGCCGAGCGTAATTTTACTCTCCTAAAAGCGGGGGAAGTTCGTTAAGCGTTCGCGTAATAACAAGACAGCCCGTTCTCGGTTAAGTAAATACTGTATGCGTGTATATTATATTCCAGTAAGGATGTTTTCGGGTATAAGACACTCTTATTTGCAATTGAATCTTTCTGTGTTCTGGGCGCGCTTAGAAATTATTCCTCACTCCGTATACTAATAAATAATATCCAGTTCTTAACTATTTCGAGTTATGTTATTGTGAACTGTGGCAAATCGAAAACTTCCTTAAAAATCTAAGGCTCAAAGTTTTTGACAGAAATAACTGATTGAAAACAGAGCATGAAAACAGAGATGTCAAATTTTTTTCCCCCCATTTTCATTTCGAAATTGTTAGCAGCACTTTTGATTGGAATTTTTTATTAAAAGAAAAAAATGTTTAAAGAGATAACTTTGTAATTTATGAGAAAGCAACTATTAATTGTATGTATGGCAGGATTATACATCATGCGGAATATGCGCGAGAAAAAAAAATTGTTAGAAACAAATTAATTTTGTATCATTCCACGTACAATCTAACTAAAGCTAAAAGGATCTTCCAATCAAACATGTCTGGTATTGAACCTACCTCTATAGGCCTGAAATATTTAGGATACGTTATACGCTCACGTTGATTCGCTTTCGTAGATAATCGAGATGGACCGGCCCGAATTCCCAAATAGAACAAAAAGCAAACCATCCACCGCGCTTCGTTTCTACGCGTACGTCCATGCGATCCACGCGCGACAGATCGACGTGCATTTTTCACGATGCAGCCCGATATTGCGGCCCGTTGAATTATGCATACACGGCGCAGATATCATTTCGATAGCTGGCACGGACGCTTGGCGTGAGCGATCTGTCACTGATGCTTAATGACCGGCATTAATTGGTTATTGTCAGTGCCTCGGCCATCGATCGCGATACCCTGTGTGTGCCTACGCGATATCGCGACGCGGCTCGCTTTTCGCGGCGAGCAGAAAGGAATTCTGTTTTACGCGCCGAGGCGACGAAATTATTCAGAATAAGCACTCCCCTTTTAGCCCGGAAGTTCAATCCACTTCTCTCGGAAAACGGAAAGGATACGCGCTGATCGGCGTAAATGTATGCAACGTGCGTGCATCGAGTTTAACTATCATCAACAATTTCGATGTAAAAATCTGCATTTTGCATCCGCAATATCATGTTATGCGAGTCCATTTCGCTCCGATGCGCTTCTATAAGTTTTCCGCGGCGCACGTTTCTGAACGTTGGGAAATTTTCGCGGCAAACTTTTATATTAATTTATTCCCGTGCATGCGTGTTTTCGAGTGCTACGAAGCAATGTAGTAATACAGAGAGTAGCTCGTTCTCTCTCATGACACGGTTCCGTGAGTCAGTTCGCGGGAAGAATTTCAAGACGAACGGCGTTACGATAATTTACGATTGACAAATACGTATTGTTCGATCGGTCATTTGTACAAAGCTCGTTGCTGCTTATTATATTTGCACATATGCAGAAATCGCATTTGTTATGAAACGCGAATTCGCCTTGCCGGCACACAATCGCGTATAACGCTCGTCGCTCTCCAACGCATGACCTTTACTGCAACCTTATGACATCCTTAAAGTATTTTTCGACGATCGCCGTAAGAGGACAAAGGTTCGCCTGTCGTCCGGCCCTGCGCGCAGACAGGACGCTGTGTCCAGAGCATTCCAGGCATCCCCCAAGATCCGGACTTCTTTCGACAACTGTGCAAAGTACAAAGGGGATGCAATACGCGGGCACCGGATACCGTCCGGAATTTTATGACTGATCTAATCAATGAAGGGTCCAGTCTCTATATGTGCGCCGGATATCCCGCATGCTCTATGGCCTTCCACTTCCACGTCCAAAGTATTATTGAATTTCCAGACGAGACGGACTAGACTCTCCGCTCCTGAGCCGAGGTCGCAGGAGATCCTTTGTCAGCTTACACCGAATATCTTCTTTCGTTCGTGGAAGTGAATGTCAATTGCAGATACTACCGGAGACACAACGATCGATCGCGCGCTCCTCTCGTTGACGAACGCACTCGGATGCGTATTAACCGAGATAGAATTGTTTTAATTTTAATGATGAACCTATGATAAAAATCATGGAGCCCGTGAAACATTTTTATTTTGTACATTTTCTCAGTTTAAAAATCAAATTGAAAAAAATGTATACATTTAAATACTTTTTTTCGTTTATTTCAATTGTCACATCATTATCTTAGTTTATACTGAAAAATGTATGCCTCGAACAATATTCCATAAAATATTGTACATTTTCCTCAAAGATATAATCGATTATTTGCCAAAATGGTCCATTTGTCAAAACGATCCATTTATCAAGTTCCAGAAAAGATATATAGTATATCTTTCAGAGGATTATATACTGGGATTATATATAAGTTGCAAGATCCCCACACCTTTTTTTCCACTTTAACATATAATCCAAGTATAAAGTTTATTTTTTTGACCCAGACTCTATTATCATTATTTTCATATTATAACAGAGAAAGTTAGTGCGAGTGAAATACAGGAATATCTTAAACATACTTATACAGTTTCTTCATTTGCGCACCGTTCCGCGAATAGTTTGCAAAGTACCTGAGAATACGTTCCCACTTTCTTTTTTCCTGCGGCATAAAGATCTACGTCGGAGGCTTATTTTCTTACTGAGTGGGTAACAATGTTCTTTCAGTTGCCGCGGATTGTGAAACGATGTTAGACACTGCCTCCCGGCGGAGAATATAATAGGGGAAAATGTTGTTCAAGAACATATGTGAATGCCCCCCACCCCGTCTGAACAATGAAGACATGCTCTACTAATGGCGCACTATTGCAATATGTAGATTACAGGATATATACATGTATATTGCGTATTATGTATATTACGGCGATATCAGATACCGTGTCGACTGAGGTTGACACGAAACTCGGGAATGGTACAGGGACATGAATTCCATCGTTAATGCTTAATTACGGGTAGTGCTTAATAATCGTATTAGCCTTCGACGTGTACTAGAATACATGTCGATCATTCCTCGATACAGACCATCGATGAAAAGATCTAATCATGTTATTAGATGTATCCAATATTGGATGGAGGTGCCAGTGTGAGGTGCCAGTTGTATCTTGTTTCACTTTAATTAATTAATTAATTAAGCAATTAATCCTCTCAGCATTATACACATATCTATATATTTATATAAAAGAGTCTAATGCGTGTAAGATTTTTAAAAAAATAATATAAACACACTTGACTACGTCAAATATTCCGTCTGTTTAATTAATTAATTTTAAATAATTTTCAATGTTAAGTAACTCTTTTATTATTGACAATCCAATATAAAACTCGCCATTTTTATTATCTTTATCGTAACGCAACGATTGTAATTAGAAAGTAACAGCAAAAAATTCCTATACAGATACAGATGCGCAATTTTTTTCATCTACACGTCTCACGAATTAAAATTTAATAATTGGAGCGTGTAGCGAAACAGATATCGTGTGATTTTGCTATCAAATAATGTTTATCGTTGCTTTGACGTTGTCGCAAAAGATAAACTCGCGCGATGCGAAGCTTATATTCTCACCGCGCACGAACCAACATTTACATTTGCAGTCGTGCCGGTATGCCAGCACGGCCAGACGAAGGTATTTGGCGTGGCGCGACAGGAGACCGCGAGGATCCCCTGCGAGCTGGAAGCGAACCCGCCGGAAGTATCGTTCACCTGGAAATTCAATAATACAATGGAGGCAGTGGACATAGCTCAGGCGCACGTCACGAGCGACCGTACACGCTCGACAGCCTCCTACATGCCGATGACCGAGCTGGACTATGGCACTCTCCTTTGCTGGGGCAGCAATGACCAGGGCACTCAGCTCGAGCCGTGCGTCTACCATATCGTGCCAGCTGGTAAGTGCTCGATCTTACTGGGTTTTCTGAAAAATTGCTTCGGATCTGGCCCACGTATTCTCGATGTCCTCGCGATGCGTACACCCTTCTTCTGCCACGATCGATTTGCTGAGAAATATTTACGTACCGACTTGTTTAGACTCGTCCACGCGTTCTCGCGAGCAGCTTATCTGCGCGCCTATGCCGAAGATAAAAATTATTAAAATGTAGACGCACTTCTCGTGCCCGAATCGTATCGTTGATGAAATGTGTCATTGCATTTTATATCGTTATTGCTGCGTAATACACACATTTGGAAATTACAATACAATTAATGATTCCACAAAAATTTATTATATGCAAATATCTTTTAAAGTGGCATAATTAAATGATGTAATAAACGGAATGAATTAGCGAGATGAACCGTGATCGCGTGCGCTGCGTTTGAACTTTTTGAAGCGCGATTGAATTAAAACACAAACATTGTGTAAATTACACAAATGACATGTGCATAATTGATGTGACATTTGATATTTTTGTGTGGCTCTGCAATCGTTGATATTAACATCGTCGTCATCAGGTGAATAAATCAAATGGACCGAGGACAGATAAATCTTTCGATGACATCGCAGCTGCGACACAACTTTTTAGAGTACAGCAATCGATTTTAGTAGACGAATGTTGTGCCGTTCCGAAAGTCTTGAAAAGCGCATTCGATAGATTCGATGCATTTATTCTTCTTGTCGTCGAAACACTACCATCCGACATCCGGTGAATTATAAATGCAACGCATTCTGCAATTCACTGCGTCTTCATCGAATTATCGGCATCTCGATAAACCGGAAAGGGAACTCAATGTAACTTCAATAAATCAGCGCGCTCTTCGAATTTTTTTGCTTGTAATACTTTTTCTTGTACTTTCAAAATGTTCAGGAATGAATACAAACTGTGAAGATACAGACTTAGTAATATTTAAAATAAGAAAAAGTAAATTCCGAGTAAATTCAAAGCCGTAAACCAGCAGTAATAGCAATATATATACACATATATATATATATATATTTGCATTTGCATATCATTATTTTACATTTACATTTACATATCGTGACGCCAAGAAAATTGCGATGTTTTATAAGCATTGAGTATTTATACATACATGTTTTTATTCATATTAGCAGTTTTTTATTTTAATTAACTTTTTGTGAGCTCAAAAGCATTATATTTTTAATCTTTAATATAACTTTGGATTTAAAAAAAGAATTATCTTTAGATATGCTCATGAAATATTAATAAGTCATTGCAGCTTTTATTATATAAAGTTTTTTTTTTGTATCATCATTTTCTATAAATGTTAAAATTCCACAATTATAATTTAAGTTATATATTTTAAATTGTCGGCATATATATTTTTGCGGTTTTACACTTTCTGAAGATCAATTTAATACAGTGTAATATATAGTCAATTTAATACATGTAGTTGATACCAAGAAGTTACGTTCGAAATATATTCGCGTAAAAATATCTCGCAAAGAGATATCGCCACACATTTTTATCGCCGCGATAAGCATAAAGATTCGCGCGCAAACAGGTTAAGGACGCAAGTATTTTTACACATATCCGTGAAAAAATCCGTTCTCCGCCGGGGAATCTTTCACAAAGGTCGGGGTAGGTCGTAGACGAACGGCGTCAATACGTGACAAACGCATTTTAGTACTGCGCTTGGTAGTAAACTACTAGAACATGCAATAAAAACGATCATTAAAGTGAACGTTGCGTAAAAGGGACATGTCAATTTGAGTACCGTAGTCGCTTGAACAAAAACGAAAATTCAAACTAAACTCGTATCGGCCGATGAGAGGCGATCAAATCTAGAAGCGCGCATGAGACAGTTGCTCGGGTCAGCAGCTTTTTTGAAAGCTTCATTTTCGTCTAAAATAGCTGATTGTTTTATTTTATTTCAAGAGTCTTTGAACGTACATAAAACGTGCATAGACAAAAGACCGAACAGTAGCAAGTGGATGTACAGTATTACTCTTTCGGGCATTTGCGAGGTCGATTCTGCTACCAAATTGCTATCAAATTTCCCTACAGATATAAACTGTATATAAATCATTTTTAAAATGGACGTAAATGGTTTCTCAATTAAACAATTCCGATTTAAACATATTACGTCTTTAAATATCAAATGCAATTACATAATTAATTTAATTAACAATTCCCGCTACAAACGATTTCCACCGTCATGTTCACGTTGCGGCGGATCAGTTCCATCTCGGGTCCGATATTCTCTATGGTATCATGGGATACCCTTCAAATTCGCCAATTAACCATTCGTTCGCGTTCGCTAATTATCCTCCGCTGATCGACACGCGGGATCGTTTCTGACGCTGACGCTGATCGCGCGGCGACTCCAACAGGCCGGCCGGACACGCCGCACAACTGCTCCTTGTTAAATCAAACCACCGACTCGATCTACGTGGAATGCATCGAGGGCTTTGACGGCGGCCTGCCGCAAAAGTTCACCATGCAGGTAGACCGCGAGCCTGGATCCGGCAAGAGTGGCGGCCCGACGACCATCTACAACCAGACGAGCAAGGTGCCCGTCTTCTCCGTCGGCAACCTGGACCCCGGCAGCAACTACGAGGTCTCCATCTACTCCACCAACGCCAAAGGTCGCAGCGAGACGGTGCATTTCCGCGCCACCACCCTGAATCTCCCTGAGAGGCGAACAGGTGAGTCGCACAGACCGCCAACGACCGAACTGAGAGACCGATCGATCGCGAGTCGATCCGCGATTAAGTCGTCCACGATGTATACTTACCAGACGATTCATAAGTAAGCTTTCGAACGACGCGGAGCATTCCGAAGTGGTGCGGTATCGTTAGGCGGAGATTGGAAGGATGTTCCGCGGAGTTTTAAGCAGCTTTGTGTTTCGAGTGGAGTCCTCCATGATAAAGCTGCAATAATAATAACAATAGCAATATTAATGATAATAAGAACTGACGACGCGTTAACACGGTTATTTGTTTTAAAATTTAGATACATTCTTATACTTTACATTCACTGATTCAAAAGTATTTCTCGACTATTAAGAAATTCTTCATGTATACTGAGAGAAAAATATAGCTACTCAACCATAATTTTATAATATTTCTAACACGAAATATGATTAACTTAACTATATGCATTATTTTAACCGTAATTATCGTTAGAAATATTATAAAATTGTTGACGCCAAAAATAACTATATTTTTCTCTCAGTATAGAGGGTAAACGGTACAATAATTGACAGGGTACAATGATTGACACTTATATTTGTACTCATAGAAGACAAATTACTCGTTGCGCAACGAATCATAAAGTACTTGCATAACTCTCTCAGTATCTTACAATTAATCGCGCGATGAATAGTTCATTTATTAAGGGTACAAATATAACAGAGCGTCAATCATCTTGTGCTGTCAATCACTGTATCGTTTCCCCTATGTGGATTTTGTGGATATTTAAGATGTTTAACTTCACACAGATTTTATTCAAGTTTCTACTTTTGAATATCCTCAAAGTAATTTGGCGGCGTTACGTTACCCCGCCTCAATAAGAGATCTTCTCAATCTCGACGTAATAGACTCGATAGTTTATCGAATAGTCGCTCGCACCTAGTCTCACCCGATCGCTCCAATGCCGTAACAATACCGCCCGTATACTTCGCCATCGCGGCGTAAAACGACGAATGCGTCGTAAATGCATGCGGGAATATATAAGCGAAAAGTGGGCGATATAAAGGAAGCATCTTAGACGGATATTGCTTATGAATCGATCTAATATTTTGAGCACTGTTCGCTACGCTGCACGGCCTTGCATCGTAGAGCTCGTGTGAACATGTTGATCCTCTCTCGTGCAATAACATCGTAACTCGATTCCAGCGGCTTTTTGAGTGGCCGCATGAAAGTTCACGAGTATATTACGGCCGCACACGACCCATAATATCGTGCATTTGTGTTGATTCGCGCGAGATCATCCAGACAGTTTGCATTAGATATTTCTCATTATCGCCTGGAGTTGGACAAACAACTATATAGGATATGTACGGAAAAGTTCAAATCGGTAATAAGTTTATAATGGAATTCGATTTTTCCCTCCCCCGTGACGTGAAATGTAATTCATAATTTAATCAGAGAACAATTAAGCGAGGCTGTTTGGTAAAAGGAGCGTGTAATATTCACCTTCAATATTCATATATCACACTGATGACAAATGCAACGGTAATTTATAAACAGTTATTTGTTTGATTTTGTTTTACCGCCAATGTATACATTATAATTTGCGACTCAAAATTTATTTGAAGACAAGTAAATATAAGTTTTCAGCAAAAATACTTAAAAATTTCATATAATATGTATGTATAATGTATATTCCAAAAAAAGCGTACCTACTTTATTTTGATGTGATTTTATGATTCCTCCTCAGATAAAAAGAAATTAAATAATATTTTTAATGACAATTGAATAAACTGCAGTTAAATTACATAAGTTATACTTGCAGTAAAAAGAATGTCATGATAAATTTTAACGTGAAAACTGCTCGAAGAAAACATTCTCTCGAAATCATGTAATAATCCGTCATTTTGCACTTAAATTTATACTTGATAATATTCTATATATTTAATGTTATTTTTATCATTTGCTTGCGATCGCAAATACTGATTACAAAATATTTCGAAAATGACATTATTAACTTTTCAAACACAAATATTACACAAGGGGCAAATGATATCATGTTTCGATAATATGGTACATTCGTAGAATGTACATGCATCATGTATGTGAAATTTTTTCCCTCGTGTTACAACGTTGTTACAACGTGTACTCGCCTGGAAAAAAATACATTTTTTACGAGTTACGATGATATTGGATCCGTCCATCCGAAATCCGCGTCTATTCGGCATTATGGCGGTATTATCTCTACTTCAATCAAAGCACACGTATGTCATGTGAAGCTGTAAGCGTGCTAGAGTTACGTATAGAGAACTGTATCGTAGCAGACGTACAGTATTCATGAAATGTACGTAAATAGATGTACACCGACACCGGCGCATGATCGTCGTCAATGACCGTTTCGTACCTTTTTACTTTCATTACTATCAATAATAATTAATATCGATACAATTTAAAGGCGGAATAAACAGGATAATTTGTAACTGCACGCATCAATATTATACGCAAGTTCTTTCGAAAAGATAAATGCATCTATTTTGGTGTTTCTTTTTTCTCCTGAAGAAAAACCGTTACAAACTTCTTATCAGAGCACGTTATTATTTCTCGGCACAATTATTATCTATCTCACACGAATCCGAAGCGTAAATTAATGAAAATGAAAAAGAAACAAGTTCTTCACGCATATGTACTTCCAATATTTAACGATTCAATATTTAATCTCCAATGTTAAGTATCTTGATTTAAATAAAATCGAAACGTAAATAGCATCCCTTTACCCGGGAGGATGCTTAAATGCAGAATTTCGCTATTAAAGTATACCTTTTAGCCTGTGCTTATAAATTCATCCGCGTCGGAAAGTGCATTTTCGGTAGCAGCTTCACGCTGCAACCCCATTAAACAAATTTCTCGGCCTAATTTAAGCGCCGGCGACCCCGGTCCGCTCTGCCGCATTCTTCTGACTAATTGCTCACGATTAACCTGTGGGCGGCACGTAGACAGACGTTAAGCGGTGTTACGCGCGTTAATAATGCGCGGCTAATAGGCGGCTGCGGAACCCCGTCGACTTCGTCGTTTATCCGCTCTACTGCGGCCTGGGCTGCAGCGCGGTTCCCGAGATAGGGGGGCAAACCAGACTATAAAAGGCTTTCGCATCAACTGGCCCTCCTTCGTTACAAATCGCCGTTCCTTACGCTACTCTCGCCCGATTTATATCCGGCCCCGCCGCCGCCGCCGCCGCCTGAACTAACAAGACCTGGCGATACGTGCTATTCTTTGCGAGAGAAAAAGAAAATCCGACCTCGAAAGCGCCACACAATTTTGGCTCTGTTTTCGATTCTACTAGGTGTTTCTGTAACGTTTAGTTAAACTCTATTTCACGGGAAAGCGTTCACGGGAATTTTCCTCGGAGGACTGAAAGCTGCGCGTTTTCGTTAACGAAGAGCAAATGTGTATTTGTTTTTTATGTATCGTTAAAATCTGAATTTGGCGCTTAGACACATTCGGAAAAGATACACTTTGCTCGCGCAATATGAAAGCTATAGACTGCGTTAAACGAGTGCACGCCGCACGAATGGCAGCTTTCGAGGCGATAAAAATGACAAAAATACGCGCTCGTCTCGTTCGATGACTGGCAGGTATCGATTGCATTTTGACGTTTTGCATTAAAATACGTCGGTGCACAGCGTGACGAACGATTGGCACATTTCATGGAAATCCATCGACGTGATCGAGCTCTCTCGAAGAGATCGCGCGCCATCAAGCTCGCGCGGAAACGCGAGGACGCATTATGGCGGCCAATATTACGACTGATTAAGCTCCGTTCATTCAGGTATACATATGTCTTGACGATTCCTCGATGGATTCACGTAAATTACGATTGAAAATACTGATCATTTTCGCGGTCAATCAATCCTTCTCGAAAAATAAATCCAATTTAGTATCTGTCGAGAAAGTATGAAAGAAATTAATTAATTCGTTATACGTATGAACAAATATTTGGAAAAACGTTTTGACAATCCCAACTGATGATAGGGACATTAACGAGCACGTGGGATATTTTCGCGAATTTAGCTATTCCGTCGTTATGTCGATTATTTCTAGCAAATTTTGTACATTTTAACAAAAGTGAACCCATTTTCGGACCATTCCATTTATTATTATTACTTTGATGAAGAAACTTTTTAAGTATTTTCATTAAAATAATTGAAGGTTCAAGAAATATAATCGTGCAAAATGTAAATCACTAAGTTAACAATACTAATCGTTTATGACAACATTTGAAAGAAAGGAATGATCAAGAAATGAATGCTAAGAAAAATTGTATTCTTTATGATTTCATATAAATCATGTTTCTTCAGTTTCTTCGAGATATTCTTTTGAATATCGATAATCTTGATGCGTATCTTTTGTCACAAAATCCATGAAATTCATATTCATCCTTTCTCAAATCTATAGACATGAAAACATTTCTAATCATTTGTCCGTCAGTCCATCTTTAATTGACACAACGTGACACGAGCTCGTCGATTACTCCAAAATTCATTACTTAAAACAAGTCTACCACGCATCGCTATTGTCCAATCGTAATCTCCCACCATTCACCGTACGTCATTGTCCTTACTGGTAAAACGATTTCCGGCCTCGCGTTGCCGTCGTAGCTACCTTCGGCTTCCGTGGCCCTCTCTCCCTCCCTCCCGTTACGATATCCCGCGCGCTCTCGAGTCAGTTAGACGAAGGCTGAGGCTGGTGTGTTGTGCCACTTCCGGTAGCAGGTGAGAGGCTGGCGCAACCACCCTCGCCGGAGAATTGCACGATCCGCGAGGAGAGCCGGACGACCGTGCGGGTGAGCTGCGCCGAGAGCGAGTACTTCGACGCGAACACGGCCACCTACGTCCTGCAAGTCTTCGACGCCGACACCCGACGGCTGCTGGCGTCCGCGACGAGCCTGACGCCGAGCATGCTCGAGGTGACGGATCTGCCGGCCGAGAGGAGCCAGTCCGGCCTCGTGCTGTCCCTCAGGATCATGACGGCGCACGCCATGAGCGACGCCACGGTCCTCCACAGTCCGCACTTTGTTCAGGAGGGTAATACCAATAAGGAGCACCATCGTTACCCAGGTAGGGCCCAGATACACAGTGGATCGTCCTACCTGCCCGCACCCCCGACCCCCCTGTGCCCCCGACCCCCGTTATTGTCCCCATGAAGGTGCTTTTGCACGAGCGACGTCGTCGCTGCGATTGAGCGAGAATACGAAAATCGATTCTTTAGCTTTCTTGTACAGTTCAAATTCTTCTTCTCTCGGCCGGGTGACGTCTTGGAAAAAGAGTGCTGTCGCATCGCGATCGCGAGATTTCGAAGCAAACGACTCGTACTCGCGAATGATACGTTCATCCGCGTTTCGAGTACGTCGATCGAGTATACTCGTTCTATTATCCGAATTTCGTATGCCGTTCCCGAATTATGCCCAAGACTATCAGTAATAAATATGAAAATCGTGATGCACTAATGAGAATGCAACTAGATGAGAATTATGTACATAATGAAGGAGGAAAAAGCAGATATTAGGTCGTCTGCGATTTTTATTTTTGTTTCTAGCCGTCTGAAAGCCCAAGTAATCCATTTGTCTTATCTTTTGATCACATCCACTTGTGTATAATTGCTTGTTGTGATGTTGTGTCGTACAGTAGTATAATCCCTTACGAACTTTATCGTGTCTCCATTCCCTCAGCTTAAACTAGGAATAACATTATTTTGAGGAATTAGGAAATAGTATCCTTGCGCGAAATTGATAGAATAATAATTTACAACTATTGATTTTCTTACTATGCAGATTTACCTTTTTCTTTCTATAAAATTCTGCAGCTTGAGCAAGAAGCTCGAAATCGCGCTTTTAAACCGGCGCTATTTTTATCTTTCATATCTTTTGAATAGATTATAAAATTTTCTCTCTATCGATCAATTATTAATAATCAATATTAGTCTCACAAGTCCATACGGTGGAGACTGTTGCAACAAACGCTTCGTGGAAAAACGTTCCACACCCGAATCGTGCAACGCTGAAATAGAGTAATATTCTACATGGCGATTCGCTCGCGATGAAAATGCTCAGTCAGTGGAAACCGCCCGACGGGTCAACACTTCGACAAATTCATCACGAAGTATCTCGAAATTTACATATTTGTTTTGCGCTCGTACCACAAGTTCTTTTTTTTTTCCCCACGTCCATCGAGGAGCTGGAACCATCGAATTAAAGGCAATCACCAAGGGAATCCCGCGATTGACTTGCGAAATATCGTTACACTGTTCGTACGATACGGTCAGATCTTGCATGCACCAAATTTCGTGTTAACATAAAGCGCGATACGGCACGTTGCGTTTGCCTGTCTCCTTGATTAGGCTGAATAGATGTGTGTGTCTTGTTGTCGCCTGTATTAATTGTGATTAGACCTTGGAGTTTCCCTACGCTCAAACTTCCGCTTGCAAATTTTTCTTGCATGTGAATGCCAATTTTTTCGTAATTTCTCCAAAATATATGTATAGCTTAAGATGCAAAAACAAGCGTACGTCTGTATGAATTAAAAAGCACTGTTGATGCTTCCGCATGTTAATTAATTGAATACGAACTTCTTTTTATGTAAAGTTTAGCGAGAGCAAGAAAAAAAGAATTACAGTCCGATGTCACCGTTATACATTTAATTAAAAATGTTTAAAGAGGCCGGCTCTTTATTCACATTTAAATGCGACAAATCCTTATGCAACAATATATATTTAGAGCATCAAAGAAATAATTTATATATCAAATTCAATTTTATTTAATAAAGCGCGTTAATATATTCGTGTATGCGTTGTGACGCATGATCATTTTCTCTTCATTTCTCGCTGCATATTAATCATATTTAATATGCAACATAATGAGAGATGAAAAAAAAATCTAATTTCGCTAGACGAATTCCGCAATGCGTACTGCAAAAGTAAATGATTGGTTATTTCAAAGTAATTATAATTTATAATCAGCTCTATTCCATATATCTTTTTACTCGTTAAAAAATGTTTTATCAGTACCCTTTTCATTTTAAAAAGCTTTATCAATATCTATTTCACATCCGTGCATAAATGAAAATTGGATTAAACGAGAAATATTCATTAACTTTATTAAATCCGTATAAGTATGAAATTCATATAATACCGCTGAATCAACACCGCTATGAACTTATTATAACACAAATGATTTATTAGGCGGCACGCTTCATGTCTTATTCCGCGAAACATTCTTATAGGTTCAAGCGGCGTGACAAGCATTACCATAAATAAACGTCCATAATTCATTATCTTCCGCCGCGTTTGTTAGTTTTCGCGATGACACCCACGGAAAATCGTTTACGTAAACAATTTGTCCCGACTACGCTAACACACGGGGCGTATTTCGTGGCCGCTAACGTGACGCATGTACTTGATCTTGAAATGCGATTATGCGATTATTGTATTACACTTTTGCTGTCGGTCACGGATACGTACACGTAGCGACATTGCGAACGACACTGTCGTCCAAGATAACCGACGTAGATATCCGGATCGAAGATTTCGCCGCTATCTTGGCGGAGGTCGGGTTTACCCTGGCATATCCCGCGAGCGGTTAGCACGCGCATGAGTGAGCAAAGTCGGAAGAACTTGTTTCCAAGGGATACCGCTAAGGCGACCGCTTGTACGTGTAAATCCTGTCTAGAAGCATTCATCCAAAATTGCTCTGCGGCCAAGCCTAATCTTCCAGCTGGATCTTCCAGCGACGTGCATATGCCTCAAGTATTCACGAGAAACGTTATCGGGATCCTTGAACGGAAACTGTCAAAAACTTGAAATTTGAACGTGCGGTCGATCGCGCTCGCCTGTACGTTGACATATTTAATTAGACGCGAAATTTTCATCCGTCGACGTATTCCACAGAATTGAAATATACCCGCTTTGTAGACTTGATAGACATTTTAACCGCATTTACGCGATTTTTTTAACGTTTTATTTACCTGCAGTGTTTCCGCTACGCTCGCTAGACATCAGGCTACGATCAAACAATCTTAAGCTTCCCGAATGAAGTAGATTCTGCGAGGCAACATTAACGTGTGTAGCACGAGGGAGTTTCAGGAACAGCGCTTTCAATTAATCTTTCGTAAATTAATAGATAAGGTCACCGAAAGCGGCTTAAGTTCGAAGACAATGAAGCTGCACGCACAAGCAACGCGAACAACGGAACGCGGCGTTATTGCACGAAGAGCCCGAGTCATGCTCCAGAGATTTGTTCACATCCATCTATTGTATCATGAGGTGTTTCGTAAGATGAGTCCAGAATAAATTCGGAAGATCTAATTTAAATTAATCTGCTGTTCGAAGACGGTTACATTTATCTCGCTTCATTTATTATTTGACATGAAGATTTCACAAGTATATTTCATTGAATACATGTCTCTTTATTTGTGTCCGTTTTCTACAGGTTTATTCAATTTGCAAGACGTGTCTGAGAAAACCTTTAATCGAGAAATTTGTGCAAAGTGATAGAAATGAGAATTAAGAAAAGATTAAAAAATTTATTTTTGATTTTTTGTGTAATTAAATTTTTTTATTTTTCCCATTATGTTTTATTGTATCTGTTATTACAAAAGATAACGCTTCTCAAGCTCAATTAAAAAATCCGAGACGGTTTTTTCACGGTGAAATTCTTATTTGGCGCTGCTGTCTTCTTCGCATCTTTTTTTAATATCATTCAAACATCTGTCGTATTATTTCAATGTGTAAACTCACAAAGAGACCTTTCAAAAAACTTTTCTTCGTGTTTATTCACCACTGCTCTTCGAAAGTGCGTTTAAAAAGACTATATAAAAAGGATATGCCTAAAGATTCGCGAGTCTGACAAAATTTTCTGCTCACGTGCAGAGGCATGAATTCAAATCGTCATTAGCTTAGTTTGATGGCCGCAAATGTTGACGCATCCTTGGCTTTAATATTACTTCAGGGAGAAGAGAAACGGGGAAAGGAAACGGGGCCGGAACAAGGACGAGAGGCAGCTGAGAGGCATTCATTTAACAGAGTTCGCGGATATAAGTGGGTTTTGATTAGCCTCGAACTTGAGTATACCGGGAGTTGAGAATGGAGTGCATTTGAATCCCAAATTCATTGCTAATGCGGTTGTATGATCTATGATCTGCGCAAACACTCGTCGACGGCCGCGTATTTGAGAGGGGATTATTTTTCCACGAACTCCCCGGGGGGGGGATTTGCCTCTTATGAAAATGGCCCGCGTGGATCCTGGCATTTGCCGAAAAAGTCACAAAGCGATCACTCGAAATCGAATTTCTACCGAATATTTCCCTATTAATCGCGAAAGCGAGAGCCCCGCGCTCGGGTTTACCTTCGCGATGATCACACATTTTAAACGAAAATAACTGCAAATATCTGCAAACGGGAGAATGGAGCTTTAATAGAAGCTCCGGATAAAAACCGGTGTAGAATGCAGAGAATTTTAATTTGCCGTTTTATATTTTTTTCCGTACGAATGAATTACTCGGATTTTTAGCGATACTCGGACGGATATTAACAGCCAGGAAGTAACAACGCCGGCGCAATATAATTAGATTATTTCTAAGATACGGGCAAGAGAGAGAGAGACAGAGAGAGAGTGAGAGAAGAAGGAGAGGGGAAGGCGCGGGGATGTTATAAATTCTCATTGCATTCCGTAAATCGACCAGGTCGTGATAAACTCCAGGAATGCTACCGCGTAGGTAGATTCCAACGCGAAGCTGCCTTTATGATCGCGTTACAGCTAAGAGAAACCTTATATGCGCGCATTTTTTACGACGACATTTTTTACGATCCATGTCGCACATACATGTATGTATATTCACGCATGCCCATGTATATCGCGTGTATTCCCAACGTATCAGAGACGCGCAGGATGCTGCGCTTGCGGCGCGACGTTCCGCCCGCTTCCGAGTTAGATTTACGTTGCCCAGCTATACCTTCCGCGGCCTCTAATCGCACGCGAATAAAAGGACAGGATAAGATCCTCGCGATCGAGAGAAAAAAAATTCACCCCCATCGTCGCACGTTTCTTCACCGAGAAACGCTGTCTTCCTTGAGAGACCCTCGAGCTCTTGTCGATCGTGTAATGACCCTTGACATCGTAAGGCGAGCACATGCATTACCTCACGCGATCGTCATAATCTGTCATAATTTGCATTTATAAATTTACGCACGACACTCGCTTATAAATATTTCCGTCACGCGAAACGCGCATTTTTTCTCTTTCTTTTTTTTTTACGAGCTCGTGTCGCGGCATATTTTTTTTCCGGAGAACATAATAGAAAAAAAAATTATATAGTGTAGTAAATCAACGACGAACAATTAGCATTAATTATCGTGATAATTATTGGTAGCAGGAAAGAAATTATACGACAAAGACGTGGCGAGTTCTCTGCAAATGGTTCAAGCACATATTTGATTCCTTCGCAAATCGGGCATCGCGATTGTCTTGATTCGGTCAGTCGCGATAAGAGCAGTCGAACTGTAAACAAAAACTCGGAGCTTTCTCCATAAGGATTACATATACCGTGATCGTACAAAAGACATGGCAAAGCCGCTTTTGTATCGAAAATACTTTATCCATAATCGAATCGACATTCGACGAGGAAATTGCGACGTAGCGAAACAGTTTCCTTTATCACGTTTTATGCATTTTCTATCCGATCTTTGTTAACACGGTTCTCTTAAAAAATACATGCAAAATAAGAAATCACGATTTTTCGATATCCGATAAGAATCCGTGAAACAATGTTATTCGTTGCAGCTAAAGAATAGGATTTGCAATTTTCGGCAAAAAACGAGCAAGAAGGGAGAGGCGGGCGGGGATTAAAAAATTTTCATTATATTCCGTAAATCAACTAGATCGTGATAAACCGTGAAAAATCGTGATAAATCGTGAAAAAAATGCTGTCGCGTAGGTAAATTTCAAAGCGTGTGAAAACATCTTCAATATTTAATTTAAATTTGAAATAGAATATTTTTTAATGAGAAGTTCTCTTTCGTTACAAAGAAAAAGATACATCTGTACTCAAGTAATAATCAATTATTACGATGTTTCCTGCGCTTCATAGTCGAACGACAATGAGGGGGGGGGGGGGGGCCTACTTCCAGTTATTGTAAAATTCAAAGAAGGACATTATTGCAGCTACTTTACTTTCCTTGGCGAAATTCATTTTCGACTACTCTCCGTTATTATCCTCTCCCTTTCTTCGTATTCGCTCCGAAACAATTGGACACAATTTACAGCCCTCACGCCAGTTATGCTGTCGCTGTCGGGTCCGTTATTGGGCGCCGTGGTGGGAGCCGCAGCGGGGTTGCTCCTGGTGATCTTCGTGATCGTCCTGGCTGTCAAACTTCGCTATCGACCCCGATCTCAGGAGGACTCTCATGACGATGGCGGTATGGCGAACCTGGCGGCGTCGGGAACCGGCGCCTCGTCCCCGCGTGACAAATCGTCGACCTTGCCCCTCAGTGCCGATAGCATCGAGAGCTTCGAGAAGAATCCCGATATAATACCGCACGCGAACGGTAGGCGAGAGTACCTGTCACTCCGCTTCGCAGCATGCTCCTCGATCGGGTTTATCCGGTGATTGCATGATAAACGCGCTCTCGTGTAAGACAATTCGCTCTTGTTATCACTAACCGTCTTGTTATTACTAACCGCCGGAATTTTCCAAAGATTAATTCAATTATTAATAGATTATCTCGGTAAGAGTGTAACGCTAGAAAGTAATATGCACGACTATCGTGTAGAACTTTGTTGCCGGGTTTTTTATTTGGATATAAATTCTTTAATAATTTTATTTAAATAATTCTTTATTTTAATATAAAAAAAATACTTATAACGAAACGAACTTTTATTTAAATATAAAAACATTTATAACGAAATGAGCTTTAATTAATTTTATAATTATATATAATTTATTTGAAATCAGATGTGTATAAACTCAATTGAGCAATAATGATTCTTGTATTTTATTATATTGTAGAGAATTCATATGCAGAACTGTGCAAGAGTGCATCACCGCGATACGTACAGCAGCAACGTCCAGAAACGAATACCTTCACCGCAAACAACGTATGTTCGATAATTATGAATTTTTAATCTAATTGTAAGGTATTAAGAAATTTAACATCTAGGTGATACGCAGGTCGCAATTAATTTCTAATTATATGTAAGCACGTTCATAAAAATACAATTCATAAATCTCGTTGAAAATAGATACAGCTTGATATAACAAATTTGCATTTAATTTTAAAAAAGCTACATTTAAGTAACTTTTTAAATCAGGTTCACAATATCATTCTTATTCGATCTAAATAATTGAGCAACGATTAACAATCCATATTAATCTATTTTTAAAAAATTATATCAATTTTATATTTTAATATCTGTACGCCATATTTATTAACATATAAAATCTTCGTCTTTTTCTTCTCTAATTAATCATCTATTAATTCACAATTATAGTGCCATTTTCCTTTTCGCTGATAACTCATTCAATCGATTTTATTAAAAATGCATGTAATCCGATATTGGGTGCCCGCTATCGGATTCCTAATCGATTAGATTATATTGATGAAATTCTGAGAATAATATTATTGTTAGCAGGGCTCCGAGTTAACATACGTTGAATTAGCACTAAGAGGCAACCGCCGAATACCTCCGAATTGCTACCAGCCCGTGCAAATCTCTAGCATCCAACGGCCCCAGCTGCTGCCCATGTCGACTTTGACGCGCAGACAGCCTATCCAGGAGCCGACGATTTACGCGCAAGTCGCCAGTCATTCTAAACCGATTTACGTGCCACCGCCACACCCGTACATGAATCGTTCCAGCGACGAAACTACGGCGGAGACACCATTGATCGGACACGACAATAAGGTAACGCATTCAACGCATGGAAAATTGACGTTTTGCTACATTTTCGGTAGATTTATCAGTTTATCCAGTCTTTTATACTACAAGATTTTCGAAGATAACAGAAACTGAAGAAATAATTTTAATTTAAGTACTAAATAATTTAAATATTCCGAGACGAAGTTTGTTCTTAAATATAAATTAAAATATCACTTCGAATCGACGGCGAAAATTACAGAATAAAAATTTATATAATTTTGTGAGGAATAATTATAGAGTGACTTTGGAGTAAAACATTTTAAACTTTCAGCTTTCGAACAAGAATATATTGAATTATATTGAAAGTACTTAACAATTAATGCAAAATTGGCGACATTGACCTGTGCAGAAAATTACTGGATGGACTCGCAAACTAAATCATGAGATAAGCACAGCGTTGTCGCTTGCAGTTAACGTTACTTGCTAAGTGGAGATAACTAGTCTTTAATTACGCTCTGTCTCTACCTCTTCTAGATCACTACGATCAGCCATTCGGGCAGCTCAATCTGGCGCACCGACACGCCGCCTTCCTCAAACGCGCCAACGACATGATTCCAGCAAGCTGCATCGTAATTCACGATTCCATTTCGCTCCTAAACATCTCTCAATGTTCTCCCAGCCCCTGCCCGTTCGAAAAAGAAAAGGAAGATTAAAAGTACACATCGATCCACGTACGCGTTAAGTGAGTTCTCCGAAGGAGGCGCCGTGGCCTCCCCACCGGTAGAGATTGTTAGACCTTTACTACGAGTGTTAATAAATAGAGGATTCGTTCGACGATGAAAGTAATTAATGAAATCGCGCGGAGTATATATATATATATATACATATACATATATACACATATAGATTATGCGCTTTACCGAATGATTTGTGATAGTGGTTGGTTGGAGCCGGGGAAAGGATTGAACTGTTTTTCAGCCGTCCGTAAAACTCGAGGCGGGGCGAACGCACTATTTTGATCCCGAGGCAGAGCACCGTTTGTTCACCATTGTTCCGTCGACCGATCGAGAGCTCGTTATTCGATGGATGTTACCGAAGAACCGGCAATAATTACAATGTGTAAAAAAACAGCGCGCCGTTGTTCCGGCACGAAGAACGGTGAGCTCCTCTGCAGATTTTAATTCATATCTACAATATTCGCGAATGCCGCTTATTTGATTTTCTGCGCAGAAGAAGTCGAGCCAAAAGTCGATTTAAAAAAATTTTAAACTGAAGTTTTCGAAGCATCCTCTCGCGCTCATTCTCCAAATAATAATGCAAAAATTACTTTTCAGAGTTTTTTTTTATAATTGTAAATTTAGTTGGTAACTCTGTATGAATTCCAGAAGTGTTACAATATTACATTTAAATATTTATTGATATCATAAACGATATCGATACCAATATATCTTCACTCTTCAAAGTTCTGTGAAAATAGGAATTTTGGTTGTTGGAAATGTTTGATACGTTGATTTTGACGAGTAGATACTCGTAGATACGAGTTAAAAATCGAAATAGCACTTCGCCTGCCTCTGCGTGTAAATCAAACAACACCGGTGGAAATAGATTGCGAACGCAACGATTTAGTGTGATTGGTAGGATAAAGTTAGTCGCACGATTGTCTATTGTTTTCGATGATAAAACCCAGCATCTTCTGTACCGTCCTGCGAATTTTCGTTCCATGTTATTTTCAAGAGGCTTCATTCAGATTCTATTAAAATTGTAAGTAAAAGAATTCTAGATGTCCTAATCATCATTTTGCTATCGTTGAACTTAATTGTAGTATTTCCAATTAAGCATTTATAGATTTTTAAACAAGGTAAGAAATATTTCTTGGAACAACTTTTTATCTTTAAATATATTAAAGCGAATTATGAAATAAATCAAACGATTGCACTGCCCTGGAATTTAATTTTGACGATTTGTAAAATAAATTGTTATTAAATATATGAGCGTGCAAAGAGATAGATGGATTAGAAAAGAATTAGAATTTATTTCGATTGCGAATCTTAAATATTGAAATCGAAAATTATCTTAGTAGTTGCACGTTTTGCGTATCTTTTTCATATCCTATTAATTCATTTCATTCTCGAGAGATAGATACAATCAAGAATTATAAAATAAATCCTTTATTGAAAATTAAAATACGTTAAAGTGAACTCTCGTCGGTTTCATACGGCATTTATTTCCATAAAATCAAGCGAAATGAAATTGAAACAGATTCGCAAATTTTATAATAATTATAATTGAAATATTAGCATATTATAGACTTGAACTTCTTTCGATATATATTTTTAACTCGTCTACTTTTATGAGATATTATGTACGTTTAAGAAAGAAGTGACGTACATTGTGACGGACTTTGATATTATGGGGAGAAACGTCTTCTTTTTCTCTTCGGTTTTATAGTTACCCGCTATCTGTATAGTACCCATTTAGCCTAGACCGTTTTATTCAGAACGAGCATTATAGAGTTGCAGAGGTAGAGCAGAGTAGAAATCCGAGAAGAATAAAACGAATAAAACGAGAAGGCGCGATTCCAAGGAACGTGATCGATCATCGACGCAACGAATCCTTGTGAGCTTCTCGTCGGAGTGAAAGGCTTGAGAAGTCGGACTACGAAACGCTACGATGATTCGATAATGCTAATGATGATGATAATAATGACGCCGATGATGATCATCGTAAAGAATCCTCGCGTTAAGCTTCGTCGCGCGTGAGACTTGGAGAAGACTGAGCGAAGCGCAGGATTTGTAATGCGCAAAGGTGCCATATAACAGAGACGGGCTTGCTTTTTATTTGCGTTTACCCGCGCGAATAAATTGCAAATCGACCTTACGATTTTTATTACAGCTGTAACGCTGGACTTGCGTTTAAGACGTCGTGTGTTAGCGCTGTTGAGAATCAATTATCTAATGAAATGATTTCATGCCTTATTGGGTGAGACATTTAAACGGAAACCGAGTTTTTGTGAATAAGCATGAGTAGCGCTTTAGGAAAAAGTTATAGTACTTGATCGATGAATATATTGTATTTGCCTCAATAAATAATGTAACTTTTCTCTGGCGAGTCTTTTTATAAATCCACGAGGCGGAATTATTCAAACGTTTCTATTTTAATGTTTCACCTTGTTTATGAAAGAAAGTAAAAATTGTGTTCCGGGTAGTAAGAATCGTAGAGTTTTCTCTTGTAATCCATGTTTCATTAATATTAATTAAGAGTTTAACAAAATATAGACTTTAGTTATTGACTGATATATTTAAAATAATCGTTCTAATGTTATTGGATTTAATTGAAATTAAGACGATAATTTTGTACGATATGCGATAGAATAGAGTTCGATTGAGTAGTACCTTATCTGTTTATTAGATTGCTCTAACCATTCAGATAAAATTTGTACGATATGCGATAGAATAGAGTTCGATTGAGTAGTACCTTATCTGT
Source organism: Tetramorium bicarinatum (assembly GCA_928718305.1). Taxonomy (NCBI): domain Eukaryota; kingdom Metazoa; phylum Arthropoda; class Insecta; order Hymenoptera; family Formicidae; genus Tetramorium; species Tetramorium bicarinatum. The sequence continues at coordinate 12,896,869 of OV788324.1, forward strand.
TTATTAGATTGCTCTAACCACTCAGATAAAATTAAGGAAACATAAATTGATTTTATGTGTAAGTAATCGCGCCCGTCTCTGACATATGAGTTTATAATGAGAGTGATGTAAGAAAAAGAAATATTTTAAAGGAAAGAAAAGATAGGGATTACTCTTGACTGTGAATTTGTTAGCAAGAGAATGTTGAAGACAATTTACACCACTCTCATTCAGACTGACTCATAAGATCGTAGCGCGAAAGCAATTGTTGTTCGAACGAATTCGATATTGTTGTTGTATAGTATAATCACCACGACTCGTCTCACCAAAGGCGAGACGTGGCTAAAAAGCCGGTGTCGATTGTAATAAAGAGCAACGCGTTCGCGTTAAGTAACTACTCGTATCCCCTTTTCTTTTGTGTTAAGGATTAACATTTAACAATGTTCGCAAATTTAGTATGAGAAATTCGCCGACTGATAGTTACCTTCTTTAAAAAAAAAAAGATTGCCGAACAAAATGCAAATGTGAAGGAAACGTTGTAAAAACATGTGAAAAATCTACGTTAATCTTTCGGATGGCGTTCGTAAGTGCTATTTTAACGTTATGTATTGTTCTATAAATTCGCAAAAAATTTTTATACAGTTTTTTACGTTATTCGTTTGTCTTAATTATACAGAAAATTTGGACTCTGTTTATATTTAAACTTTAACCTTTGTCTTTGAATCACTTTTCCCAAAATAGTAAGTAATATAACGCACTATCGATTAACAGACTCCGCTATACTCGCTCAATGTCTCCAACTATACGATGTAGATGTTAGAGGAATCAGAGATCTCACATTCACCAGGATGCGGCATTTAAAAGAGAAAGATACGCGCGTGTAAAAAAAAAAAGAAAAATTCCTGCCTCCCTGTTAACGATAAGCCGATACTTGGTGTCACAATTATTAAAGAACGAGAGTGCGTAAAGCGTAGAGGTATTTTTTATATATATAATATATGTACATTTATTTATGATTTTTTTTCGCACCCTTTCGATCGTACGTTTAGCATCAGACGTAGCCATCTAGTTTTAAGTTGTACGAAGAAAGTGATCCGTTATGTATTGCATATAAAACAAAAGATTTTTTAGGATGCGACAGAAGACACGACTGTGGCGACAAATAAGCGACGATGGAAATATGTGTTCTGACGTATGCGAGCTTTCTGGTTCACTTTAAACGAGATTATTGTCCCTTTGATAAAAAAAAATCAACGATTAAATATGTTCGAACGACTCGACGTGAGTCGGAACGCTCTATTTGTAATCTAAATTTTAAAATACTTCGTAAAGTAATAATAGCGAGGGAAGTTCGCGATTCTCGCGTACGTGAATAATAAGTAATAATAATAAAAAAAAAAAGAGAGAAAGAGGGAATAAACGACAGTGGCGGTAGCTGTGCGCCAAAATCAGAGATTCCGTATTTTGTCAGATAACTATAATTATTATTACGCCAGTGTAACATAAGACTTTGATATGTATTGTTAGTATGCATCGTGTGGGTATTACACAGAGAATAAATTTAAATATAAAACATACATCAAATATACGAGCATACGCATATGTACACGTGTGTTTGTGTGTGTAAAGGATAAACTTAAGAACACTATGTAAACACAATTTCAAAGACAACTTTTAATATAGATTTACTTGTGTAAAATATAAGGAGAACTAATTGTGCTCAATAAATTTCAATAAATAACGATTTTGCCTATGCCAATAACTATCATTACTGCAATTATTTTCGTGTAGAAATTTATTCAGGGTGTGACGCAGCCAGGAAGTTACCGAAATTGAATAATTTCATAATGATACATATATAATATAGCAGTTCACTATTCTATTTATTCATAAAATAATATTACAAAATATCATTAATTATAAAATTAATTTTGTAATTGATTACAAAATAATTAATAAAATAGAAAAAGAATTGCTATGTTATATTATTGAAATAATATTATACTGATATATTAAACTATCCTTAGCAACTATTTAATTTCAGCAATTTTCCGATTGTTATCTCGTAAGCAGGTATGACAATTTCGGGAATGTAATAAAATATTCACAGAAAATACGGGCACTTCCATTTGTGTATAAATAGACATTATGTTTACAAATCCCTAAACACTTATCTAATCTATTTCCTTTTAGTTCAGATGTCAAATATGTTTAACTTTGATTCTTTAACTCTATTTTTTCGAAACTACGTTACTCTCTTAGTTTCTTATAATTTAAGGAATCTTCTACTGGCAAACTGTTTCCTTAGTTTAATAAATTATATGGCTGTAATTTCTTACTTTTGAACAAATAGGAAAACTCACGAAATAAATTTGAATTTAGTGCGACTTCTCTTTTGTTGGCACGTGATCGATTTTAGTTCATGTTCGGATTTTAAGAGTGCGTTGATTGGTTGATTGATTGTCGTTTCTCCAATAACCAACAGGCATGATGCACATTCGTGTTTCGAATGTGTTCCAAAACTCATCAACAAGTTCACGAGCAGAACGGCCTTTACGGTAGGGGTCAGTTTTACATATGTTTATGAATTTAATACTGTGCAGTTTTTATAGGTTAGAATGGACTGTCTTCATTTAAAAATTGAATAAAATTACTCGAGAAGTTTTAATTTAACCAAAGTATCAGTTATAATGCAAGTTTAAAAGATCCTGTGCCAAATAACCAATCGATGTATAATAGACGATTCAATTTGATTTTTTCTGAAAATAAAAAGAGTCATTGAAATTAAAACGATTATTGGGATAATTAAACAAAAATAAGAAAGAATGAATGCAACTCGTATAACACGTAAGTCGATTCGACTTTGCAAACGTTTTGTAAACACTGAGGCGAAATGTCGGGACAAACCGCAGTGGATAAAACCGGTGGGACACGAAACCGAAGTTTCTGTATATAACCCAATAACGAAGTGCAAAGTGCCTCTGATTCTGAAAACAGAGAATATTTTGAAGTGGTACATCTGCGGGCCTACTGTATATGATTCAGCTCACATTGGACATGCAACGTAATAAAAAAAATCTTTCAAGTACTTTATTATATGTAGCCTGTTGTTAATTAAACAATTAACATTTAATTTAACACAATTTTATATGTATGGTAACAGAATGCTTTGCGATTATCGAGATTTTAATTTATATAATTTATATATTCATTACTTATACATTTTAATTACAACAAATAGATTTGACTCAAAGTTATTAATGAATCTGGTTATAATTTTAAATGCTTGTTACATAGAAAATTTAATTCTTTTTGCAGTACTTACATAAAGTCTGACATTATCCGTCGAATTCTGTCAGATTGCTTTAATATAGATGTGTTATTAGTTATGGGAATAACTGACATTGATGACAAAATAATAAAACGTTCCATTGAAAGTAAAAGAGATTTCAAGGATTTATCAAGGCATTTTGAGTCTGAATTTTTTGCGGACATGAATAAGTTAAATATTCGTGAGCCATATTTACGCTGTAGAGTTACAGACTATGTACCGCAAATCATTCAGTTTATTGAAAGACTTGTAGCCAAAGATGATGGTTACGTTACAAAAGACGGTACGATATTCATTAACATTATAATCTTTAAAAAAAATTGATTTAAGTTCACTCACAAATCATGTTTTATAGGATCTGTTTATTTCAATACAAGCAAGTACAAAAAATATGGTAAATTATCAAATTTGCCTGATGTCGCGAAAGATGATCCTGTTGGGGATAAAAGATCAGCACTGGACTTTGCACTATGGAAAACAGCAAAAGAGAACGAACCATCTTGGAAATCCCCTTGGGGCTATGGTAGACCAGGATGGCACATAGAATGTAGCGCAATTGCAAGGTAATTTTTAAAGTTACGTTTCTTGTGTTTTATACAAAAATCCTTTTGTGTTTTAGATTCTAAATTTATATACTTGCTCAAATATGTTGCGCATATTATTTTTGTAATTATTTCTATAGAGCAAAAAATTTGTTCTCCATATCCATATGACAATACTGATTTATATAGTAGTATGTGTTTTTATCAGCACAGTCTTTGGAAATTCTATAGATATGCACAGTGGTGGAATAGATTTGGCTTTTCCACATCATGAGAATGAAGAGGCACAATCTTGCTGTTACCATGATGTCGACCAATGGGTTAATTATTGGCTTCACTGTGGCCATTTAAGTCTACAAGGAGATGTAAAAATGTCGAAGAGTCTAAAGAATACCATAAGCATACAAGAGTATCTCGAAAACTATTCGGCAAATCACCTTAGAATGCTTTGCCTACTTTCTCATTATCGAAGCGGTACATAAAATAATGTTTAATCTTAATTTTATGTATGTGTAGTTAAAAAAATACATGTGTAATAAACTGAATTTCGTTACAGGAATTGAATTTTCGGATGAAGTCTTGCAAACTGCGATGTTGGTAACCAAGAAACTTGATAATTTCATAAATGACTGTGATAATTATGTTGCTGGAAGTTTTAAAGCTAGTGAAATTGATGAAAATCTTTTGTTAACAGTAAGTTATCGATTCAGTTCTTATTGCATAATTTTTTTAAATACTTCCTAGGATAAATATTCTAGGATAAATTTCCTAAGACATGTTTAATAAAAAAATTGATGTTTTGCAGTATTATGTTAAACTAATTTAAAATATTTTCTTTTAGACTTTACATGAAACGAGAAATCGAGTTTATTCGGCATTGGCAGATGATTTTAATACTTCAAAAGCAATGCATGAGATTATAAATCTTGTGGGGGTAGGAAATAAGATGCTTTGTCAAAATAATGTAAGTCGGTTGCATAATTAATATGTCATTAATAATTAATATCTTTATGACATCGTAAACTTATACTATTCATGTTGGTGTATCCGTCACTCGCTTGTGTGTGCACTCATGTTCATACCAGTAAATTCCTGAATTCCTCACGAAAATAAAGATACGTATTATTAATCGTTTATTTTTTAATTACAGACAAAATCTCACAGTAATAATGTAAGCGCTGTTGCCGCCGTCTCAAATTATCTTTCGAATATTCTCTCAAAGTTCGGCATTTCACGATCCACAAAATCAACGGCAGAAAATAAACAAGTTGAAGACATTATTGATCATTTCCTCAACTTTAGGATGGTCGTCAGAATTCGAGCTCTTGAGCAAAATCCAAAAGATACCATTTTATTGAAAGAATGTGATAACGCACGAAAATGTTTGTCCACTTGTGGGATTACGGTGAAGGTAAAAATTTAACAATAATTATATTTAAAAATTTTCAGATTACACATATGATCTACATTATTGATTGCAGGATCAGCAAAATGTTTCCAGCTGGAGTTGGAAATAATAATTACATCTTCAATAAAAATGTATTAAAATTACATTTTTTTCATTTAATTATAAACATCCCAATCAACACCAATCTTTCAATCCGTAGTTTCTTTCACTTTCTTCGCGCTGTCGTTATTATCGTCGACATTTTTTCTCTTTTGGGCACTCTTCTTTTCTGATATCGTTTTCTTTAAACCTTTCATTTTTCTTGTTTGAATACTGTTGATGTTTTGTGCTCCAACATGTATACGGCCATATGTTGTTCCAAACGTATCTTTAGATACATTCTTTTTCGTCTTTACCTGTACAATAATAATTATTAGATTAAAATGTTCATCTTTTTACTGTATTGCTTTATAAAAATTTGAATAATATCATTTATAAAATAATACCTTGAGTGCTTTAGGTTTCTTACAAGCTCGCTTGAATAAATCTTCCGAGGCGAACTTGTTGCGTCTGCACACTAAATCGGCGCGTGGTCCTATTTCCTCAAGCTCTATCCTAGGCGTTCTTGTATTAGACTTTTTCAAAAATATTCTAAAAACGTTATATTAATCAAAATCTATATGATAATTCTAAATTAAATTCCTCAACTTATTTTTATATTCATGTATTCACATATATTGCAATTTATTTTCACATGACATTTCATATTATTAGTATCATTAAGGAATTAGTAAAAAAAAATTGAAAAAATTTACTCTTATCTCTATCTCACCTGTAACTACGCAAAAGTATTTTATTCTCGACAGCTGTGAAACTTAAAACATGTTCAAGACCTTGCAGTCTGATCTTTTTGACCTCTTCCCTCAAGAACATGTCGACAAGCAAGTTTTTGATCCTGATAAACTCGTGATTATTCTCAAAGAGTTCCCCGTTAAAGATTAACAGTGGTTTTATTCCCGAGGTGATCTTCTCAAGCTTAAAGTCTTTCAATCCCTTATAATTCTCCACGCCAAATTCTATCATGTCCAACAACGTGTGCTCATACATTCGACCCATCACAAGATTGTGTGGACGTTTCTTATTGTGCAAACCTATCATGAAGAGAGACGCGTTGTACTTGGATACGAATTTTTCAACAGGTGTAATATCCTCAAACGGCAGTATGTCATTTTTCCGCTTCATCATTTGCGCATTAGGTTTCTTCAGATCGTACTGGAAGGCATACAATTTATTTATAATTTAAAAAACTGTGGATTGCCATAAAAGTTGGAGGGACGTCGATGAAAGTTATCTCATGCTTGCTTACCAAATCCTTCATAACATCAGTGACGATCTGCGACGTGCGATTACCCTTTAAGCATAAAGTTTCCTTGGCATTTTCCACCAACTTGGGCTCCTTCTTTAATATAGCTTTTTTGCCCCTGTGTGTAGTTGGCTTTCTACAAAAGTGCATTGCACAAAGTGATGTATATATCTAGACACATGACTATACATCAAAGAGTAATAATGTATATTACTCTTACTTTAAATATGTATTAATGAATCTAATAACGTAAATATACCGAGTGATAACTAACTTACGTGATTCTGTTTACAGTAGGCATGATGAAATAATAAATTGATACGCTATTGAAATCACAATTTTATAATAATTCAGTGAACGAATAACCTACAAAATCTACTTCGCTCCATTGCACGTGTGCATCAGATCTGGAACCGGTCCTTGCGCATGCGCGATGCGCGCGACTTCAATGACGTACTTCTTCAAGGAAAAAAAAAGGTACTTTATATTTATATCATTTTTATAAAAAAATTATCGATTTCAAAGATTTTAATATTAAATAGTAAAACGTTAACTTATTTATTCGTAATTATTCTAACCCGTCTTCTCTATTTGCAAGAAAATTTCGCGTTTACAATACTTTTTTAAGAGAAATTATTTGTAAGTGTTTAACAGATGTAACTAAGGAACAAATTAAATTATAACTAAGTTGATTCAATTTTTCTTTCTCATTTAATGTTAATTAATAAAACGAGATATATAAATAGCGAAATATCGTTAAAGGCGACTTTAGCCAAACTTCGATTAACTTACTCGACCAATCATTCAACTGTCAGAATTACTCGCAGTATAAAATATTACTGAATTATACTATTCGTTGTAGACAAATTTAATTTTTCTTTTGATGTGTCAAACGATGAAGAATTAATAATTCCATCCCTTTATTTCATATTCTTGTAGCCAAGAATGTGATTTTAAAATTACATAGCATTATAAAGGATTATGAAAATGTTGCAAGCGATCAAGTTAATCGGAATTTAATCAAAGTCGCGCAAGAACGCAAGACGGGAATCGTAAAGTCGAAAATCGTAGGGGAAAGTATAACACGGGGTGGATGCGTGGGAGTCCAAATGAAGAGCCGTCCAGCTTGTAGCACATACATTGATTTATTATACGTAGATTGTTCATAGCTTATTGTTTCTCTATTTCTTTATAGCAACAGCAAATATACTATAGTTTGGTCAAATTAACAAACGTTTTTTTTTTCCCTCTCCAATCTGCCGCCGATGTGATTGTTCACGTCGTTACACCGGATATAACGCGAACAACCGAGCCTGTTTACATCATTGGCAGGTTGTGATTAGATCCGGAGGCCCGATCAATCATCCGGGCATGACGGCCTCCGAGCCAAATTTTTTTGGGTTGCGCGCGCGGTGAGATTAGTTTCATCCTCTTTCTCTTTTGTCTCTGTTTTGATAATTCATTTTCATAATCGAAGACATCCACAAGAGAGGTCTAGTTAGATAATTAACTAAGTTTTCACACAGCGCGTACTAAAAGCTTACTAAGAAGTTCTATCGCCCCCTTCCTCCCGCAGTTATCACCCACGTGTCAAAGGTACGCGCTGTTTACCCCCCCCCCCCGCTTTTTTCTGTATTTTTTTTCCTCATTTTGTTAAACGTTTACACAAAACAACGCAATGTGTGTACGTAATTCAAAAGAGTCCCCTTCCTTCCCACCCCCCACCCTCTTTTTCCCGAAGAATACTCTCAATGTTAAGAATCCCTTCCCCCCCCCCTCCCACCCACGCCCCGCGCACTACTTTCTCTCATCGTCCGTCGCATTAAATGCCATCGCGATTAACTGGCGAATCCGTCTTATATGTATAAGTCCCTACTTTAATAATATTATATACAATTGTTTGGCACCGAAGTTGTCTTGTCTTTTTCATTGTTTTCCTGCTTCCTCGCTATTCCTCCTGCCCTTTCCCACGAAATCGCACGATGCCAGCGAAAGATCCAACGTGAACGTGCGCCCGTGTATCGTGTGTACATGTGTGTGTCCGAGAGCGACATCAGGTAAAAGGTATTTTTTTTTTGTTCTTTTTCGTCGTGCTCGCCTCGTCGGCGATCGCTCGGTGATCAATGAATAGCACTCGATGACGTCGGTGCACCAAGGATCCGGAGCCCTTGGCGGCTCGTGATAACGGTGTATTGCCTGCGACTTGCTCGCGCGCGCGCGTGGTCCTATTCCCCAGGTAGATCACCCAGCGTGATTAAGCGAACGCTCCGGTTACCGAGAACGACGCGTGCCAACGATCCTCAAGTACGTCGGCGTACGCTTTACAATCCTCCCCCATCAACCCTCGTCTCTCTCTCTCTCTCTCTCTCTCTCTTCCTCCTCCGTTCTCACACATTTTGGCATTTTTATAAATATACATATCTCTCTCTATCTCCCTTGGCATTCTCTCACCCCCGGTCCTCCGCCCTTCGCCTACGTGTTACAGTGGAATGTGTGTCGCCACCCGTGGCACCGCCGAGCTTTCTCGTCGTTACAGGAGCCTGTCAGAGCCAGTGGAGGTGATCAGTATGCATATGTAATATATACATTGCCAATCCGACTCTCTGACACTTGGGTACGTTACGTGTATCGCGATTTGTTTTTTTTTTTTTCGTCCGCTACATATTCCTCCTCTCGCCGCGGAGACGGATCGGCAAAGCGCTTAGCCCGCAATGCGGCCTTATCGTTACGAAAGTTTTACATTAATCTCTGGGTTTTCTTTTTTTTTTTTTTGTTTCATCTCGTCTTCTTAACCGTATCCTAGAAAAAAACTGACTGCCACTGGTTCTCAGCGAATTCCAGACTGCCCAGCAGTCAGACATACATAACAATTATCACAACTTAATACCGTAATACTAATACAATATTATGTAAATATATTAATATTTAATCATAAATATTCTCTATATATATATAATATATTATTAACAACTGACCTGTGTTTTTTTTTATGTCGTGCGATACACGTTTCGTATCGTAATACTGCATAGATCGGTAGAGTACCATACGAAACGTAATATACAATTACAATCTCCTTCCCCACTTCCTCGACTACCAAGCTTGGAACGTAAATGGAAATTAATCGTCGTCGTAAGCACGTGTAAGCGCGTGTTAACTTCCTTCGATACTCTTGGTTAATATGTATGTACGTGTATGTGTGTGGTAACGTGTTACTGTGTTAAAATCTATTATAATTTTACTAAAAAAATATTGATCAATAAGAGCTACGTACGGTGCTAGAATTATTTAACATTTAAAAATGAGATCTAGTTTCATTTTCTTTCTATTAATGTAAGAACAAACATTAAGAATCATTGAGTCGATAATAATGGCTTTTATGCTGTATATATATGTGTGTCCGTGTATTTGGAAAACCTTATCTACCCCTGTCGCCTCTTGCTCTTGCACGAATGTGATTTATTTCTTCCTTTCTTTTTTTTTTTTTCTTTGGTTTCATTTCGCGTTGTAAGTACTTATGTTAAGTTCGCGCAGCGCCGAGCGCGCCGTCGAACAATTTCGAGGCCGATTTTGTGTTTTGTTACGTACGCTAGTCGATTTCAACGTTTCTCCTAAAACGTGGCTACGTGCCTTGCGTTACCGCAACGGGTTCGATCACTTTCACATAATGTTTGTTCACTCAGAAGATGTCTTCGTCCGGATCGCTCGATGGTGCAGCCTGAAGCGCCAACTGCATGCTGGATTCCGTGTTGCGCCGCTTCATTTTACCCTTAGTCTTCTTCAGCATCGTAGCCTAGGAAGGGACAGGATCAGGGAGCGCACAAAGGAGCAATCGAGAAAAATTGTCAGTCAATACCGCTGACACAAAATAGAAGTGTAAAGTAGAAGTAGAAATAGAAAAAATGGAAAAATTACGAAAATCATGGTCAAAACTTATACTTATAGAAAAAGAAGGGAGAGAAGAAACGTTTTGTAGAAGGCTAACACTACTATCCGATATATAATGCGTCTAATTCACACATTACAAGCTCGAGCTAGCTGCATTGGATCGAGGCATCGAGAGAAGGTATCGCGGAAGTTGATCGGCTTTAACATGCATCAACAGAGGGATCGGGGAGGATCTTTTCGTTCTTTCCTATTTCTCTTTTCTTTTCGTATAGGTGGAATCGTTTCAGACGGCACGTTCTGGTCACACCGAGATTCCTCTCTCGCGCATTTGCATTCCGCTTATGCGCGCCGAGGAGTCTAGGCTGTGACGTCGCGCAATCTTACGACATACGAGATACGTATTTAAACGATCGAGCAGTTGTAAGTTGTGGTATAGTTGGATTACTCGTCCGTGCTCTTGCCCCCCTCCCCATTAGCAGGTAGAATCGACGGTTCGGTATTGCGACGCTTGATCTTACTTTTCTTCAACATGGTAGCCTGAAGTGAACAAAGGAACAAGGAGATATTAGTCGAGTGCAATTAGGGGAGGAAAGCATGCGCTGATAGGTATCAGCAATCAGGTTACGCTTTTTACGGTGAATACGTAGAGTATTGTAATATGAAACAAAAAAAGTGCTATAAACTAATATACATAGGGATGCGTCTGTTAAAAAAGTTTTACGTGCCACAAGAACGTACGCCCCATTATTCTACTTAAACTTGAACAGCAAAGGATGCAATGTGATTTATTGCGTTTTCAAAAATATATGTATATCGCTGTGTCACGTTATCGTGCCAGTGAACTGGCAATAAAACTAAGTACGCTACGATTCTGTCCGTTATTTTTGTGGAATTATGGGGTTTGGTAAAGGAACTCTTACGTCAAAGTATTACCTTGAGTGCTGATTTCAAGACCACGATGTCTCCGGGACTCTGAACCCACGGTTCACCGTCTACTTGTACAGGTATGTCTGAGTTTAAGTGAATTTTTATGTGTCCGCCCTATCGACCGAAATGCGAATAAATAAGTATACATATTGCATTAGGAAGACAAAAAACAGAGAGTATCTGTATTATTAATTTTAATTTACCTGCGCTATCCTCATAGCCGTACGTAAACCCGACTGTATTTGACCAAGATGCATAACGCCTGTGACTCCGACAACCTCCAGCATGCCATCCCAATGATTCGGTGTATAAAATTGATCTTCTTTGGTATCTGGTCCCCAAGGATTAGCACCAGAACCCCAACTGAAAAGGAAAGGATCATTTAAATTAGCATATCAAACATCCTTTTTTACAACGACATACATTCAACGGCATAATGATTACCTTAAAATGTTCAGAATTATTATTCCTTCCACTTGTGGTAACTCGACCAATTTACCGTCTACTTCTAATCGAATTTCTTTATGTAAATCTTTGCACGGTTTACGTCTGACCATTTTACGCAAACCCATCGTTACGTACACGCCTTTATTTCGTAATCTGCTTTTGAACTTGTTAGGATTTTCCTCTCGCGCGTTATGAAAGTCCAGACACAAATCCGCATCGACGCCAATGCCAAAATAATTATTCATTACATATATTTGCGTATTGTCTTCGCTAGTTGTACCAGAGCCTGTAATATGCAAATGGCGCGATGCTACTTGTTGAGAAGCTGTAACAGGTTTCGCCTTTAGAATTCTCATATTTAAATTGCGAAACTGCTCAGCGACGTAGTTAAGAAACTTACCCGCAGCGTTACAAACTACTTGAGTTTGTTCCTTTTCTTCTGGATGAAAAACTACAGTCCACCTGTCCAATATTATTTCTTCCGCGTCGATGACATCTCGCAATAAGTTTAGTGGATCTTCGTCACCCGTGTAGCCTGAACCCCAACACAGTACACGTGCAAGATCGTTTCCCGTTCCCAAAGGTACAATAGCGCAAGCAGGAGAAGAACACTGGCTATCCTGACCCACATTATCTAAACATTGTAATACCCAACCTATCGTTCCATCACCACCACAAACTAATATCTTGTAGTCCTTTATGTGACGAAAAACGTAAAGTCTGTAACACAAAAAAGCACTTTTAATTAACTTGTGTAAAATTATATTGTATATAATTCAGAATATAAATATATTATTTAAGATTTATTATTGATATTATAATCTACTTACCCAGGAAGAGGTCCGCCATTATCAAGATCGAACACTTGATAAGGATTTAATAGTTTACGAAAACTAGAAATTAGCTGGAGTCCTTGACAACCACCAGATTTTACATTTACAAACACAAGCAGCGGTTGAACGCCCGTCGGTACCATGCTTGGCTCGATACTCGGTAAAATCATTACTACAAAAGAGAAAAAGGTGAAAGCAAGGTCCGTAAATGAATGACGTGTATTGTACATGTCATTAAAATAAAAAAAAGCTAGAGATAAAATGAAACGTGCATGTAATTGTATGTAATCATACTATGAATCTTCATCTTGATACTAATCAATATTTTCTCGCGTCTTAAAGATAAAAAATTATTTAAAAAAAATATATATATATCATAAAAGTACCTAAAAGATGTTTGTCTTCACAGTTTGTCTCTGACAACGTATATAATGCTTTAACCGCTGCTTCCAAATCTTCGTATATGATAACCACTGAACCATATTCGTAATAAATTGGGCCGATTGATGAAAATCTATTTTCTAAAAATCCAAGAAATTATACATGTAAGTAGATATTTTTATAATTCTGTAGACAACAGTTTACTTTTCGTTGGTTCACCAACCTTTTCCTAAAAATTCTATTAACATGTTTTCGTAACTTCTTTCAGAAAGATTTTGCGGTAGGTTGCCCACGAATAAAGCCAAATTAGGTCCATGGGGATCTCGCTTTAGTTGTAGATAGAACCGCATCAGTTCCATTTGTCTAATAGAATCTTTTCCCAGCTTTTTAACAATGTCCCAAGGTCTATCATCCCAAGACAAAACTCTTTCCGTTACTAACAGGAAAAAAAAACTTATATTTTTCGTACAAAACGAAATCTTAAAGAATATTTTATTAAATTATATTGTAAATGTCATGTTGGACAAAAATTCGAAACATACCACCTTGGTCTAAAAGAATTTCACTGCACCTAAAGTCATCACAATTAAAATTTTGTAAACCAAACTTTTCCAGTGCCTCGTTTATTAAGTCTGTGACGGTTGTTACTTCGGTGACAGGTACTATACAGAATGACTCTGATACCTGCAATTTGCCGGGATAAACCCGTACCTCTCCGCTGTCATGATCTCTGAAATCATATTGCAATTACACATTGTATCAAAATTCTTTGCTTTTAATGCAGATATCGTAACAATAATATTCGTCTTTTCTCATATTTTTTATATAAAAAATAATATAAAAGTGGAATATTCTACATTTTTGTTTTGGATAAATATAGTGTAAACTTACTTAAATCGCAAGAACACAGCCGGACGTTTGCCTTCTACGCGATTTAAATTTAAAACAGGCGTTGGGTCATTTAACTCAGTTTCCTCCGCGGCATACAGGTCAGTTAAGTAAAAGTTGCCTGAATTTCCCCGAAAAAGAGTTCAATTAGTAAATTTAACAAATAAGATTAATATTTATTAAATTAAATAAAACAGTTTATATGCACGTACTAGGATCTTTCGTGATGTGAAAAGCGCGCAATGCCGATGTGAGAATCTGCTCTGTCGTAGCCTGCCTGGGTACCGAAATTACCCGAAATATTTTTCGCCTCAAGGAACCGTTGCCATCATACACCTTAATCATCTCTGTGTAAGAATATCAGATACACAGATTAGGAGAGAGAAAATCTCGAAGCTATTAATCGGAAATTATATTGAAATACCTTCGTCACCTCTTTCTTTGTCTTCTTTCTCTTTAGGAGAACGCGGATCACGGCCATGCGCTGCACCCTGTGCCGGTTCTCCATTATCACGATACCTTGGATCGTTACCAAATTCTTCTGATATGCTCCGCGCTGTTAACACAAAGAAAGATCATACTTCGAATGTTAGAATGGTATTAATATAGAATACAAAAATACCTAAATGTGTGTAATAGAATATTATTAATATGAGATACTATATAATACCTAAATGAAACATAAAATCTGTACATAATACATCTTCTTCCGTTGAGTACATCCACAAATTGAGAAAATGTTTGATTATTTTTACTCAGATAACATTAATGGTGTCTCTCTTGAAAAGCGTCATAAAATATTTTGTATTATAAAACAACAAAATTTAATGTAATCTTAAAACTATTATCGCGTAGCAACACCTTCCTTATTAAAATGTCATATAATTTATTTATAATTTATTAATATTTTCACTAATTAATTGTGAAAACAGTGGCGTGTAAATCACCACCATGTACAAATATTTGAGGAAGATTTGCAAGATACTTTAAGAAAAGTAATGAATAAATTTAAGAACAATTTATAAACACAAAGAGCGTTGTAACGACTCTTTTTATCATTCAAGAATAAATTACATCTCTTACCATCGATTATTTACGATGGGTTTGTAGAACACAGACACGATAGGAAGAATTAGTCAGTAGTATTCTTGAACTTCATTTCACTGCATAGTAGAGTGATAAGCGTCATGGAATCTCATAGCATCCAGTGGGCTGAATGACAGTGCATGCACTGAAGCGAGACATACATAACATGCTAAAACGTAAACAGTAAACAGTAACAAAATAACATCTATAAAAAAAGGTTGGTGCACTATGATATTTATGTAAATGCATGTCATGTAATAATTTGTTACATCCGATTTAAACGAATCTATTTTGACAAGTATCATCGTTTCTTACTTCCTGAATTAATCTCACGTAAATAGTATCATTCTGCCATCAAATATTCACATTTGTATTGTGTTCGAGTCAAGGAAATTCATAAGAGATAAAAAAAAAATTTTACAAGAAATTGCCTATCAGAAAGTTAGTTCAACTGTACTTCAATGAAATGAAATACAGATCTTTATTTCTTCACATGATTTAAATAGACTTGGTAAATATAATTAAAGCTTTAGATATTACGTTGTATTTCTTTATTACGTTTGTATATGAAATGTGTATACGTGTGTATGCCATAACGTGGCACTAAAATGTCATTCGATAACGTTGAAGAGTATGATAGAAACAAGCTAAATATTTGCATTGCTGTTATGCAAAATAAAAAAAAATATATAAATAAATATGATTATGTATTTTAATATAGCGCCTTCTCAGTCCTAACTGCAAATGTTGTATAAACAGTTACATGTAGAAATAATAACAATAACGATCACTACAGCGTTTTAAATTATTCCCAGTCTTGTACGATAAGTACATCTTAGAATTGAGTACATTCACACAGATGAATGTCTGACGATGATAATATTCTAGATACCTCGAACATAAGGAGGGGAAGCATGACAATTTCCATGGCAGCTACGTGGCAAAACTAGCGAAAGGCGCCTCAAAGCTTCGGCTAGGCGGCCTGCAGCCCCATTTTGTTCACTCTCAGCGAAATCGAATTGCTCTCCGATGTTATCTTCACATAGAAGCAAAGATAGACCGAATATTTTAACGGTTACCACAATTTCAAATCTATAAATTTGATCTCTGTTTAGATATTTCATAATATTCTACTGTGACTTGTGTGTTTTCTGTCCCTCGCTCTCTTTCCCTCCCTTAAGTTTGCTTAATTATATCCAAAAGCTTGTTTTCTTTGATACTGAACAATATTAATAATATTCAAGATTTGTAATTATTAAAATAAAATGTTATTTTAAGCTTTTATTTTATGTAAGCTTATGTTATATAATTTTGTAACAATTCTAATTACTATCTAATTACGAAGCTCTATAAAATAGATGCTGTATCTATTAAAATATATTATGCCTATTAAAAGCACATTGAAAGTAGCAATTAATAAGAGCAACCAGCCACAAAAGCCATAATTTACAAATATCTAATTAAAAAATATATAACAGACGTAGCTTGAACGTTGCTTAAGAAGATTTGTATGATTATAAATTACAAAAAAATTTTATTTGTACGATTTAATTTTCACACAGTGTGTACGTAATGATCCTAAATCCCCCTGCACAATAGCGATTTTCTTCACGCACTATCACAACTGATGATACGAGACTCACGACAAGTTCTTACGTGACATATCTGATGATATAAATGATTGAATTATGAATGTATTATGATGATTAGACAGCAGTCACACTTTCTATAATCCAAAAGTTCATTTCTAATCCCTACATCTAGCACACATTTCGCTATGTAAAGATTGCTGTAAACTATAATAGTCTGTCGAAATATTTTTCCACGTTATTAACTCCATTCACTGTCTCTCTTTTCATTCTATAATCAATCATTTGTAATTTAATAGATTCTTTTTAAAAAGATCATATTGCAGAAATGTATGGAAAGCTGAGAGTGTAAGAAACTGCAAGTAGCAAATGTAAATACATGTATATTTAGATGAGATATTAAAAATATCAAATTGGGTATAAAAATTTGACTACTAGTGATATTCGATATAAACGTAATTTTTCAATTTATGATACAACGGAACAATGAAAGTTTGAGGCGATAATAATCTTTTAAAATATAGGTAGGGTCTTTCTCGTTTCATATCGAAGAAAGTCAACGTTGCATGCTCTGAAAAGAAGGAAGTATACATGTATATGTTTACAAACCGACGGTTTTATACACGCGTGAGTGAATGCTAAAATAATATCATGCAAAAAAATTTATGTTCCAAAAATTAGTTATATTCTTTTACAAGTATCTTTCTACTAATGTAAGGAATATTTCATATATTATACATTCTTTTTTCAAACTTTACATAGTACGGTGTACAATATCTTCTGCTACCAATCATCAGTGCATATTTGCATACGTGTACATGTGCTATGCATAGTAAAAATAGAAAATCTCATACATATATGAGAGACACAGTGTGAAAATAATCAATTGTGTCAATAGGTAATACGGAAATGCTGAATGATGGATCGAAAAAACTTCATAAAGCGCTAATCAACAATGAAATTCACAGTGCACACAGTGGAAAAAACGCGATATAATTTCGATAAAATTATGTAAACGGAGCAGGTTGAGCAAAAAAAACTCTCAAACATGATACTTTTGCCATTATTTGTTATCTGAGCTCAATATATCAATATCACTTGTTTAGAGATATGTACGTGTAGTTATGCTATATATTTATAGATAACCACGTGCATTAATAATTATCAACGCGGGCCTGTGTTTCATCGATTACAAATACAATTTAATTTATATAGTGTTGACATCTCTATAGTTAAGAGGAATTAATCAATATTTTATTAGGTAAAAATCTCTAACTCGCGTTAATCTTACTTCTCTTTCCTCATTACAAGAGACTACATTTAACATCCAAATTATATTCCCGGTGGGATCGATTACTAAAATATTACAGAGCTTTGCGGCACGTGACAAAGCGCAATTCCTCATTCTATTATTCTAATTACCTGTTAACACGCACATCGTAATTACACGGCAGACACTTACGGCAAGAATACTCACGCGCCAGCACTTCTTTACGACGCACTTCTACTCCAATGATGGCTTCCATGGGAACTTCGGTACGCGGAATACTAACTGCGTGTGGCGGCAGGTAAATTGGTTCCAAGTTACCAAAGGTGCATTCTTGGGGAATATTCTTGTAACAATACGCGTGCAACTGAGAGACGAAATCAAATTTGTCATTAAGTATTATCTTAACGGCGGGAGGGGGGGGGGGGAGGGGAGAGCTTTAATCATGCCAACGAAATATATACTTTCTTTCGCTATATTCGTAAGAGCCATTACGTATTACATTTGACTTGAAATGACTAAGAGTATCGCAATGCAATATATAATATTTAATTCTAATTCTAAAATTCCGCTGACGGAATGGAATAACCAGAGAGCAAATAACGAAAGAGCAGAGGCGATCTAACGGCGATAATAATAATAATAATAATAATAATAAGGAATCTTTCTTTTACCGTCATGCCGCACCACTCGCAACGAAACCCGGCAAGGCACTCGGCAGTAAAACAACTCTTCTTGCATACGGCGCATTTCGAGCTGCTCGGAAGATTGCCTTCCCGCCAGTGATGAGTGTGCTTCACTGCTGACAGATCCTTCCCAGGTAGGTATGTGGCATTCTCCTTGCAGTCTGCCACCGCAAAGTCCTGGCATTCTACGTGCACGAAGTACTCGCATACTACGGGGCAAACGTAGAGCGCGATTAGCATTTCAAGCGGAAACCTCACCCAAATATGTGATAACGCCTATTGAAGCCCTCTCAAGAGATCTCAAGTGTTCTCTCAGATACTCGACTTCTCGATAGAAATTTCGGCTTACTTTTACAGTGTATGGATAGATTATCATCCAATCGCTTCCGACAGACGTTGCAGAATTTCTTTTTGCGATGTACTTGTTCGGACCAACAGTGTGCAACCGGGTTCTGCAAGCACAATAAAGAAACACCGTTAATCTTGTGGATTGTGGATTAATAAGGGTCCATCCGGGAGGTGCCAAGGAGTTCCGACACGCGAAACGCGCGGCAAGTAGCCACCCGACGTTCAAGTTCTTTTCTCCTGACTACTAAAGTCCAGGTAAATTATTTTATCGCAACGTTCAGTTATTTTACGATGTACCGGGGAAGATTGCTTTCCTATATTCTAAGTATAGGCGTTATATTTATGCACAGGCGGTTAATCCTCGCGGCGGACGGAGACGTGGATCATCCCGTTTATCTTACCTTAATCAGACTTGCCGCGATGCTGGAGCAGGGAGAGACGACGGCCTTGAGACAGCGGTCGTGCACCACGAAGTTACACACTGCAACAAGAGAAGAAGAAAGAAATGTGAGGGTGAACCTCAAGAACCTTACGCACGAGATTAATTGCGTTAAATCGAAGAGCGTTACCGACTAAGCAGTGTACACTTTAGCATAAATCAATACGAAGCCGCTCATGTCGTAATTTATAACAAGATCTTCTGACCTTTCGCGGTGTAAGTAAAAAAACGTCGAGAGTCATACGCGGCTGGCGTTATTTAACGTTTCCACCGTTAATCGGACGGCAAGTATCCATGAGCGACGGTCTACCAAACTTCTGGAGAAACCCCCCCCAAAAAAAAATATATGTATATACTCGTTTAAAAAATCATTAGTTTAATCTTCGCGGCGCGTTCTTTTTGCCTAAATGTTCTCCAGAAGAAGATGAGCGCCTGTTTGCGCTTCTAGAACAATGCACGACAGATTCTGTAGTAAAACCGATACTACGAGCCTGCTAATGTTATCGATCACAAATTTAGGGTCAATAACGAGAGAGCGTCGTGTTATTCCGGCGGAGTTGCGTGCGGAGAGTGAAGAATTGTTCGGCAATTTCTCGCGAGAGAGAGAGAGAGAGAGAGTGAGAGAGAGAGAGAGAATTGATATTTCAGGGTCGGGGTAGAGGTGACGATCGCGGACGACAGCGTCATCCGCGTCGCCGTCATCCACTCCGATACAACAAGGTGACGGGGTGTCGTGCCCGCTGTCCCCCCTCGGTCGCGCGCGAGCGGCGAATAGCGAGGTAATGATCGCGTTCTATCGCGCGCTCTTGCGACGCTAATCAGGCAAGATGTGGGAAATTTGTCGCATCGGCGCGCAGGTGCGGCCCGAAATAGTACTGTGCATCCGCTTCGTTAAGAAGGCGCCATCAGCCGCCATCGACGATCGACCGTCGCACAGTGGGAAATTTCGATGACTTTTTGGACAAAAATCTTGTTAGAGCTCAATTCTTTATGAAACTAAATGAATTTTTTTTTTAAATACTCGTAAAGACTTATACTTTAGACAGGAACTGCGATAATTTAGTTATTGTTAAACCTACATTAAAGAAAAATAATCAAATGCAAGTAAAAGTAAAACTCATGTATCAACCACATATATTCTTAAATATTTAAAGCATAGAAGCCATAAACTCTTAAACCCAAAATGCTTAAACCCTAAACTCTTAAACTTATACTATTTAACCCTAAAGTTTAAATTTTTAACTTAAAATCTTTAAACCTTAAATACTTAACCCTTTGAAGGGCACATTTTTCTTCTGAATAAAACATTGAAATTATAGATCATCTATAGGTTTCTGGAGTCGCTGATTATGATTCTGACGTAAGAATTACAAAATTCAAAATGGCGGATTCAATATGGCGACTATTTTTGGCTCAATTCACAGTTTTTTGTTCAATTTGCACGAAACTGAATATATGAGGGTTTTTTGGGTCGCTGATTACGATTCTGACATCAGAATTACAACATTTAAAATTAAAATAAATAATAAATAGACTTATTTAAAAAAAGTTCAATTTTTCGAAATTTCAAAAATTTAATTCGGAAAAAATAGCATGCAGAAAATTCTGAAAAAAATTGTACATTATAGTTTTAAATATAGAATACATGTATAAAAATTTTCAGAGCTCTAGAAATTCACACTTGAGAATAACCAAATTTATGAAAAAGTTTTTTCACATTATTTATTAACAAAAGTGCAAACAAATAAATTAACGTATTAATTTATTTATTTGCACTTTTGTTAATAAATAATTAACACTTGAGAATAACCAAATTTATGAAAAAGTTTTTTCACATTAATTATTTATTTGCACTTTTGTTAATAAATAATTAATGTAAAAAAACTTTTTCATAAATTTGGTTATTCTCAAGTGTGAATTTCTAGAGCTCTGAAAATTTTTATACATGTATTCTATATTTAAAACTATAATGTACAATTTTTTTCAGAATTTTCTGCATGCTATTTTTTTCGAATTAAATTTTTGAAATTTCGAAAAATTGAACTTTTTTTAAATAAGTTTATTTATTATTTATTTTACTTTTAAATGTTGTAATTCTGATGTCAGAATCGTAATCAGCGACCCAAAAAACCCTCATATATTCAGTTTCGTGCAAATTGAACAAAAAACTGTGAATTGAGCCAAAAATAGTCGCCATATTGAATCCGCCATTTTGAATTTTGTAATTCTTACGTCAGAATCGTAATCAGCGACTCCAGAAGCCTATAGATGATCTATAATTTCAATGTTTTATTCAGAAGAAAAATGTGCCCTTCAAAGGATTAAGTATTTAAGGTTTAAAGATTTTAAGTTAAAAATTTAAACTTTAGGGTTGAATAGTATAAGTTTAAGAGTTTAGGGTTTAAGCATTTTGGGTTTAAGAGTTTATGGCTTCTATGCTTTAAATATTTAAGAATATATATGGTTGATACATGAGTTTTACTTTTACTTGCATTTGATTATTTTTCTTTAATATAGGTTTAACAATAACTAAATTATCGCAGTTCCTGTCTAAAGTATAAGTCTTTACGAGTATTTAAAAAAAAAATTCATTCAGTTTCATAAAAAATTGAGCTCTAACAAGATTTTTGTCCAAAAAGTCATCGAAATTTCCCACTGTGCGTCGTTCCACGAATGCCGAGTTAACTTTAACTCGCCGAGTGGGCAGCTCAAATCGAAAAGAAGAGGCACACTCGTCATCGCCGTAAGAAAGACGGAGGATCGCGTCTGTTTACTTTGTGTGTCTCTCGCCCGAACGGGCTCTCCGTCGCGAGCGAATCGTAAAAGATACGACGCGCCGGATACCCGACGAGGTGTTCGCTTAACGAACGCTCCGGGTTACGTTGAACATCTGTTCCAGGCACTTGCAACGCTTGCGTTGCCCGTTCCCCAGATATTTGCAGCGCTTAAGATTGGTTCCAGATATTTCCGACGTTTATGATTTGTTCCAGATATTTCCAGTGTTTAAGATTTGTTCTGGCACTTGCAAACGTTAGTGTCCGTTTTAGAGATTCGCAAGGTTTAAGGTCTATTTCAGACATTTGCGACATTTAAGGTTTGTTTCAGGATTTTTCAACGTTTGAGATTTGTTCCAGATATTTCCAGTGTTTAAGATTTGTTCTGGCACTTGCAAACGTTAGTGTCTGTTTTAGAGATTCGCAAGATTTAAGGTCTATTTCAGACATTTGCGACATTTAAGCTTTGTTTCAGGATTTTTTAACGTTTAAGATTTGTTCCGGATATTTCTAATGCAAAGCATTTACAAAGTTAAGATTTGTTTCAGAGGTTTGCAAAGTTGTTAGTGTCTGTTTTAGAGATTCGCAAGGTTTAAGGTCTATTTCAGACATTTGCGACATTTAGTTTGTTTCAGGATTTTTCAACGTTTAAGATTTGTTCCGGATATTTCTAATGCAAAGCATTTACAAAGTTAAGATTTGTTTCAGAGGTTTGCAAAGTTGTTAGTGTCTGTTTTAGAGATTCGCAAGGTTTAAGGTCTATTTCAGACATTTGCGACATTTAAGCTTTGTTTCAGGATTTTTTAACGTTTAAGATTTGTTCCGGATATTTCTAATGCAAAGCATTTACAAAGTTAAGATTTGTTTCAGAGGTTTGCAAAGTTGTTAGTGTCTGTTTTAGAGATTCGCAAGGTTTAAGGTCTATTTCAGACATTTGCGACATTTAAGCTTTGTTTCAGGATTTTTTAACGTTTAAGATTTGTTCCGGATATTTCTAATGCAAAGCATTTACAAAGTTAAGATTTGTTTCAGAGGTTTGCAAAATTGTTAGTGTCTGTTTTAGAGATTCGCAAGGTTTAAGGTCTATTTCAGACATTTGCGACATTTAGTTTGTTTCAGGATTTTTCAACGTTTAAGATTTGTTCCGGATATTTCTAATGCAAAGCATTTACAAAGTTAAGATTTGTTTCAGAGGTTTGCAAAGTTGTTAGTGTCTGTTTTAGAGATTCGCAAGGTTTAAGGTCTATTTCAGACATTTGCGACATTTAAGGTTTGTTTCAGGATTCTTCAACGTTTGAGATTTGTTCCGGATATTTCTAATGCAAAGCATTTACAAAGTTAAGATTTGTTTCAGAGATCTACAAAGTTTAAGATCTGTTCCGGGATTTTAAGATTTGTTCCAGGCACTTGAAACGTTTAAAATCTTTATCCGGATTCCGGCATTCTTTGCTGTTGTACACGTAACTAGTCGGTTCCGCTGTGCACACGCTTATGCTAATCTATCTTAATAGGCCTCCAATGTATGTACATATTCAATCATGAATTTTGCCGTGTTTGTATCATCGTTCATCAAGCACCATTCGACCAAGTCACCATTCGACTGCTCCAATAGATAATCATGAGCGACAAGTTGAGGCGTTGAGACAATAGATAAAATAAAAAACAATTCTTTAGAGAGATATTAAAAGTGAGAGAGGGTAAATTAATATGACATATGCCGTGATTTAGAAAGATCTTTTCGAGACACTCCGGAAGATTGCTGCGTTCGAGTTTCCACATCTGGAATCTGTTTGTTTCTTTAATTGTATTTCTAGACACCCTTTTCCTTCCTCCTCCTTAGAAACACGTTTTTATTCCAAACGCGAGGAACGCGAGAAGGGAAACGGAAAAATCTACCTCTCGCAGTTTCTGTCGATGTCGTTCTTGTTTTTCAGTGGATTCGAGAATTAATTGCAAAAATAGACTGGAAGCAACAAATACAAGCACATGCGTTAAATCGTGTACCCCTGAAAAAAAAAAGAAAGAGAAAGAAGAAATCCCTTTACATTCCACTAATTCCTCGGTAATCATATAATAATCTCGAGTACGGCGGGTATCGGTTTTCAATATACAATATTAGGCGATCACTTTGGGACTCTCTGCATGCTTTTATTACTCGATTAGCTTTCGGAGCAGGTGGTCGTCCTATTTATAACGATCCCGATCGATCAGTAACAGCGCGATAAGTTAACCAAAATTGCCTCAGCTAAGATTGTCACATGCCTTTGAAGAATCTGCTTTCGATGCTGCGAGGAATGCCGTCGCGACAGCCCCTCGAACCTGAACGTTTTCTGCCAATTCGACAATCGGGTTTCCGATTGTATTTCTATATAGCGATATTATCTATTATAACATTAATCACACGCGCGCGTTTACGCAACTACGTTTCCTTACTCAGTCTTTTTTTTTACTTTTACAGAGGAAAGAGTATAGAAAACCCGGATGACACATAGCAAATGCATGTTAACTCTTTGAGAATGGAATTTCCAAATGCAAAAGGATCTGAAATGTATAGGGCATTTCCATGTGATTGATTTATGTAATAATTTATAAGAATTTTTGAGATTAATGAATTTGATGACAGAATTTCAAAATGATGAGAAATAAACAGATTACATTAGTTTTATCTCGTGTTTTATCTCTGTTTAATAATAGTAGCAGTTAATATTTCTGAGATTGCTAAATATGAATTTAAATTTAATGACATCATGATAAATTTTAAGATAGTGAATTCAATGAATGAATTTTCAAATAGGATTTTACGTATAATTAGAAATTTTATAAAATTAATAAAATAGATTGTGTTTTTTTATTATACATCCATGTAAAACATGTATTTTAGAGTCTCCGAATATATGAATTAAATATTAAAAATGTAATTCATTTTATTGAGAATTATGAGAATTGAATTATGAGAAAAAATATGCAAGTTCAGTCAATTGCTGAAAATGTTAAACATTTCTTTTTCGCAATTAGCTCGTAATTAGCTAAAAATTTTTGATAAAATTTTTATAATTCCAGAATACATTATGTGGAGAAAATGATAGGATTTTATGTCACTTTGTTTTTTATTTTTATATTTTTTGTATTCATTAGTTTCCAATTTAATTTTTTTATTTTTATAAATTCTTTTAAATTTAGATATGGTACGTTTAAAATTTCAAAGAAAATGTTTAACCTGTGTTGTAAAAATTTTTTTTATTTTATATCAAAATTTTAATTTATTTGTTCTAAATATATAAGTCCGTCATTAAATTTTTAAAAGAAAATTTAGAAATCAAATTTCAAACCTATACATTTGCACCCCGTTAACAGTTATTAAAAAATTCAATTGTTCCATAAAATAGTTAAAAATTTTGTGATTCTCAAAGCTGCCATTCTGAATTTGCATCAATAAATTTTTTAATTCCGAGAAAAGCAAAATCTTTAATTGTGAAAAAAGAGAAATTTTTTCAAACAGTCTTGATAATATTAAAAACCGCGATAAGTAATTCCATGACGTCTATAAACGTCACTCACATTCAAGGGGTTAATTAATATGTATCGCAGAACATTTCTTCCGTCCCGTTAAAGATATTCCTGCAGAATAAACACACGCAATCTAAAGCAGCGCAATGAAACTGTAACGCGACACTTTAGATTTTCATGCATTCGATACATATGCTATCATTGTGATATACGATATATGTATCTTTAATGGATGATCCTTTTTATTAGCAGCGTTCTTTTACTCGTCGCGTTTTAGCAATCAATTTTCATTGTTTAGAAAAAAAATTTCCCGGGAAGAGTAAAATATAAAGAACACCGTCCTTTGTACGAATATAGGAGAAAGCACAACAAAATATGCTATTAATCTGTCTGGTAAATGCACACATATTTATATGCATTATCAATGAAGAACATCAAACAGTTAAACTGTTGATCAATCTTGTGAGGGAAGCTACGAATGATATCAATATTGGCTAATTGTAAGTTTGAACTCTTAAGTGTGTAGCATCGTCTTCTAGATTGAAGAATATTAATAACCAATGCATCTCAAATTTATACTTGAATTTGAGCAATTTTTCAAGCTTATTTTATTCTCTTTTACTTCCTTGGACAAAATGCGCATAAAATGAAATTAATATCTAACTTTGCGTTAAAAAATGTCATTTATATACAATAATTCAAGAAGAACATTAGTACTAATAAGATTATTTATAATTTTGTATATATTCAAATAAATATGTCATTTCTCTTTTCTCTCAAATTCGTACAAATTATGAATGTTTCGAATGTTAGTTTCTGTTTTAATATCGTTTGAGCTCGATATTAACTGATTAACAGTTGATAAAATAAATTCATGTGTCACTTCGGGTTCCATTTATGAGCCAAGATGCTGTGGAAAATATACAAATTGCAGGAAGGAAAGAATAAATGAACTAAATAAAAATTGCTGCTATTTACTCACCATGTCAGATGTAATGTGTGTAATAAACTATACATGTTATTTTCAGAATTAGCTATTTAAAGAATCGTGATTGTGATGCTGTTTAAGACGTTCATATTTTTATTAATGTTTACTTTGTCGATTGTAGATATCCTCTCTTTAATCACGCTTTCCAAGTTTTCACATAATTTCATATATGCATGTTTATTGTTTTCAATATGTGTTTTAAGAACAGATTTATAAAAAACATAATTGCAGCATTTCAAAATTTAATATAAAACATAATATTATTTATTAATGAAATCAAATATATTTCGCTCCTATTACGGTTGCTATTCAAGCATAATAGTTGAAGATTACCTAACACACAATCAAGATATTAAAGGAATGGTTATCGCACGTGACATCGCATGTGTGATTGTTGCATCGAGATTAGAAGATTTAGGAAGATAAACGTCACTTTTCGAATTACATTTGCATTACTTTATTATTATTATGTCGCGCCATTATTTCAGAAAGAAATGGTTGCAAATACAAGATTACTTCACGCCACCATACATTACAATTTGTTTCTGAATCGACATAAGAAGTTATTGTTACGCGCTATTCTCATTTCTAATACCATACTGCACAGGTTTTAACGTTCGCTGCCGTTACGTAACGTTATTACAAATGATTTGTTACGCGAATCGGGATATCGTACATATGTGACACGTACGCTAACGGATGTGTCAACTCAGACCTTTATCTCTCGTCCTGCATATGAAAACTAAAAACCTTTTTACATACGATAGCATATAAATGGATGCCGTGCAACCATAAATATTTATTTAAATTTTATAAATGCCAGTTTAAGATGATTTATTTTTATATTTTTTTAGATTAAATTATTTTATATATTTTTACAATTTTATTTTATAAAAACAAAATACTGAAAGATTGATTCTCTTCAAGATTGATTCACTTAGCACAAGAAAATTGTTACTATTCTAATTATCGTGATCACAAATGTGTATTAATTATTATCGAGCGTGTAAAATTTAATAAATTATCATTTTTCATCAAAGACATATCTAATATGGGATGGCTTCGTGCTAACGTGAGTGATTAATAACGAAAGGGTTATGAGTTTCAAATTCCAGTGGTCCCTTATCCCGTATTTTTAGTAGAGAGTCACAGAAGAACTTTTTAGTCTAGGTGACATTAGGGGTTACTATATCTAGCCGCCCATTTTATACTACTATATCTAGTATATTATAATTATTCAATATAAATAAATACATC
The DNA here is from genome assembly GCA_928718305.1 of Tetramorium bicarinatum. Classification (NCBI taxonomy): domain Eukaryota; kingdom Metazoa; phylum Arthropoda; class Insecta; order Hymenoptera; family Formicidae; genus Tetramorium; species Tetramorium bicarinatum. The sequence goes on from OV788324.1 coordinate 12,924,773, forward strand.
GCGCAATAATGCACAGTTAACATTAAAAAAATAATAAATCCCAAGTAAAAAATAAGCACGAAAATTGAATTGTCTCAAACAAGTTTGTAAACAGCTATTAGGATTTTATATCATGGATTGGATTTAAACTGACAATGCTAAGTATAATTTGCAAACATAAAAACAACTTTATTTAAAGCAGCCGACGGTAAAGCGATCAATACATTGTGTAGCAAGGTTTAACAATGGCTTTAGAAATATAACGCTTTATCTTCGCCCTTTGTGAAGTTAGCATCCCATTTCTAGGATTTCGATATAATTGATAGAGTTCTGATTCTCACCAAACAATTCTGGAGTTTCTGATACGTCTCAAAAAAACAGTTCGGACGACTAAATGCAAAAAAATAGTAGTCTGAAAATATATCGACTTCATATTCTACCACGTACATTTTACGTTTTATGAAGCAAAAATGATTATATTTTTCTATTAATAAATTTCAAAACTTTCCATGAATCAAAAAACTTCTTTTTCGGAGAAATCTGATTCACTAAGCATCTAATTAAAATAGAAAAGTTATCATTAATTTCCATATTAAAATGTGAAGCTGACATCCCATATCTTCCCACTCTCATTCTTTTCATCTACAAACTTTTCGAAACGATTGATAATGAAAGTTTTATTCGCGATAATATAATAAAAAAAAAAATGCGCGCGATATCATAAAGACATTTGAAAAGGACCGTATTCGCTTCCGGAGATGAAGATAATAATAGCCCGTGTAATCTTTTCTGAATAAAACAGCGACAACTTTGGGAACGTTTTTGTTGAACCACATCCAAGTAACGGCTTAAAGTTGCCTATCTTTATAGTGGCTCCCTAATGGCTTGCGTTACGTCTTTAACGACCTGTTTAACGACTGTAGGTTCCTAACGAACGATTTTTACTGCCTACGTTTTTCCTTTTAGAACGTTAAACATATCCAAGAACGCCAATATTCATGTACATCCTCCCTCCCGCCCGCGCCGCTCGCTCGAGTTTACTCTCGCGATGAAAAGAGCTGGAAAACACGCGGGATCCTCCGCCAAATGTGCGTGTGGTGCTCGTTATATCGGAGGCGGCTCTCCTGATCGAACATTCCGACGTGTTCGAAAGAGTGCGAGAGTACGGGCACACGGCTCGTTCCGCTCGCGTTACAACGAAGGTCCTTTACGCCTCTTTACCCGTCAGCGAGCTCTCACGCTTGCCCCCACCTCGAGACAACCCTCTTTGCCGCCGCCGTCGCTACCGCGGAGCGCCCGCGCGCCCCTTCCAACTCCCCTTCCACTTCGGCAACCTTATCCATGGTCTTTCAGCCATACTACCCCACCCCTCGCGATCAATGCTCGTGAAAAGGTGGGCGCGCGTTCGCGCTCGCGCCCTCTGCGTACGCCGTCGCCTCCCACCCTCCCCATATTTCCTTCTCTCTCCCTCCCTCCCACTTTTTCTCGCCTCTCTTTCTGTTTTTCTCGACGGAGCGCGCTCCGTTTCTCCCCGTCTCTCTCTCTATCGGTGCTGTTGCACTGATTCGCGTGCGCGGCTGGCGCTAAAATGCCCGAGACTCCACTCGGGACACTCGCAGCACCCTGACCCGATTGGGGCAACGACGGACCCACCGTCGCCGCCGCCGCCGCCGCCGTTCGTACATCCGATCGCGATGTCGGTCGCGGGACCGCGACCCACACACCTCGTGGGAGAATCCTAGGAACGAGTTACCGAGCCGTTACCGAGCGGCGGTCGACTATCGATCGACTCGCGGGTCTCGTCGAGAGAGCGCCCGCTTGAAATTTTAAAGAACCCAGCACCCTCTCTCGCGCGCGCGACGACTGTTTACTTTCCCTCTTTCTTTTCCCTTCTGTCTTTCGACAGGCCGGGTCGCGATTAATCGTCCAGACGGATCGTCGCGACGAGGACGGGGAGAGCCTCGTTTCGAGAATCCTCCGGTAAAATCGGCTATGGAAAAGCGAGACTTGCGTATCAAGTATCAAGTCTCTCGAGGCGCGCTGCCCTCGCAGAGCTGTGCGCATCTTCCGGCGTGGACGAGATCGGGAGATGCGTACTCTCTACCTGTGAGGGGATACAGCTCGAGGAACTTGGCGCTCTCTCCCTTTGCCCTTCTTGCCGTAAATTTTTCGTCATCGTTTACGCGTTACAATTTGGTCAATTGTAATCAGTCATGTGCGTTGCAATTGGTCGGTGGTGGAGGGAAACTCTGGAGGGTCTCCCTCTCTCCGTCGTCGTCCGCGCGCGATCTATCTGGATGGATCTAGGGCTCCGGCTGGCGTTGTGACTTAATCCCGATCGTGCGGGCGGCGGACGGATCCTTACCTTCGCAGATGTACCCCTGCTGTATGAGGCCCCAGAGCATGTCTGTGCAGCTATGGCAGTACGTCGGCTTGTGAAACGTCTTCTTACTGAAGCTGTGCCCATGGCTGGCTGGAGTCTCGGCCGAGACCGACGCCATATTCCCCGTTCCACCGCGGAACCGTTCACGCCAGATTTTCACCGTGAAGCTACGCAGGGCGCGCCGCGCGACGATGACAACATAATTACAACACGCCCGACACTACGTGATCTCGGAACCGTACGCGTACATAACTGCGCTGCTGCAGATGCTGCGATGGTGGTAATAGGAGTAATAGTAGTCGTCGCGTTCGCTGGCCGCACGCTGGCCGCACACTCGCACCGTCGTACCGTCGTCGTCGTCTCGTACGGCGCCTCGTCGTAACGTCGTCGTTACGCCTAACACGCATTATTCCACGAGCTGCGCCACGGAACGACCGACGCGCCGGCAGCCACGAACGCGCGGGCCAGCGGCGGCGTCGTCGTCGTCGTAGTCGTAGTCGTAGATCGTCGCCACCAATCCGCCACCGATCGCCACCACTCCGATCTCGCGGCCGCCGCCGAGCATCACCGTCGTCGTCGCTGCTGCCACTGACGCTGCCTCCCTCGCACCACTCGTCGTCGCCGGGAGTCTCCTCGCTCGCCTCGTTCGCGATACGATGCGTGCGATGTCGCGTTCGCGCATCCGACGACGAGTCGCCTCTGCCACTGCTGCTGTTGCTGCCGCTGCTGCTGCTGCTGCTGTTGCTGTTGCTGTTGCTGCTGCTGTTGCTGCTGCTGCTGCTGTCGTTGTCGTTGCCGCTGCCGCTGCTGCTGATCCGAGCGTACGCCGCCGTGTGGCCGCACTGACATCAGCCCCTTTTCGTCACCGCCACCGGCCAGTGGCGGATGCGCTGCCCTAGCGGCCTAAGTGGGGCGTCATATGGGGGCCGAGCGGGATCCAAGCGAGATACGAACCGCCCTCTTTCGAGCCCGTAGCCTCGAGGGCGCGCGCTCCACTCTCTCTCTCTCCCTCTCTCGCCCCCGTTTTTCCCGATTTACTCTCGGCGGACCGTTCCCATGTCCGAACACACGATCACTCCCTTCTCGCGAGTCCCGATCGGCGACACGACCTACTCCACGTGGGGGCACGAGGGCTCGCGAGGATCCAGAAAACGGGACCGAACGGGGACGGTGCCTCCGTTCTCCAGCACTGTCGATGGCGACGTGGAAGTGGAGCCGCGTTCGTTCCACGATCCCTCGTGAGCTCCCTTCGCCTCGAGCGCTCTTTCGCCGTCTATTTCCGATCGGTCGCTCTCTCCCTCTCTCTCGCACGAGACGCGTGTTTCAATAATACCATCTCGGAGCGAGGAGCGAGTCTCCTCGAACGACGATGACGGCACCGCGACGTCGAGCGCGAGATACCCCCTTCGTCCCTGTATTCCCTGTATTCCCGCACCCGCACAAGACTCCCGATTCACCCGATCGAGCCCTCGACGACGAGCATCCCTCTCTTTCAGCGGAGAGAAACCGCCACCGTGTGTACGCAGCGGCACGACGACTCGTCACGTTATCGTTCTCCGGGACCGATCGGCGATCGGACGCGACACACACACGCGCGCGCGTGCGCGCGCGCACACCGATGCCGGTCACACCAGCAGGCACCACGCTATCCCACAGCAGCGATCGCGCGCGGATGATCGCGGGATGGCGGGCCGACGTCGACGGCGGCACGGCGACGGGGCGATGGCGTCGACGTCAGTGACGGTGCGACGTCGACGTCGTTTACCGCGGCGCGCCGACGCGACTCCCGCGCCGAGACCTGCTCTCCACCACGCGCGCGACGCGCCTCGTGTCACGCAGCCGAGCGAGCCTCCCTCGCCTCCCCTCGCGCGGAATCCACCTCGTGGTGGATCGCCGTTCGCGTTTGTTCGCGGTACCGGCGGCCCTCTCCCCCGCGTCTTCCTCCTGAGCGCGCGATCCGATCTCCGCGCGCGCGCGCGCACGCGTGCAACCGTGAATAAGGGGACGGCAAAAGGCGGCGGCGGCGGCGGCGGCGACAGAAAGCGGCAGCGCGTTCCATTTAATCGTCGCCTCTCGATAATGAATGCTGCCTATTATCGTCGCGACGCCCGTCGTCGCATTGTACGTCGCGCTCGCGCGCGCGCGCGCGCGGGATATTCGCGACGGCTCGACTGCACGCACCCGCACATGCCCGCGCTCTGATACATACGTGATACATACACTGCCGCGCGGCCACAATGAGCCGCGTGAATCGGGGGAGTTGCGGACGCCTCGCGCTTGGATTTTTCAATAACGGAAGCACGAGGGGGTGGCACGCATTTTCACATCCCTGTCACGTCCGTTGTATTCATTAAACCGTCTGCTGCACATGCCTACATTGACGGACATTATAAAGTTATATCTCTCCGTGCTTTCTCTCTCTCTCTCTCTCGTTCTCTCTCTTTCCTCCGTATCTTTCTCTTACACCCTCCCTCTCTCTCTCTCTCTCTTTCTCTCGCTCTTTCTCCTTTTCTCTATTGTACGATCGAACGTGAATGAAACAGGTTTAAATTTCAATACGAGAGCGAGAGAAGCACGCTAAATGCATCAACTGCCGTTATTACAAACTACTGTTATAATCACACGCTTCTAAATGGTGCGTTAGGAATATGTCGTTGAATTCGATGACAGCCTCAACGTTGAAGTGCGAGTTTAAGAGAGAGAACGTGGACTCTCCGCTCTCGCATTTCAACTTCCGCCGCGTCGAGCGAGGGTTTTGCGAGGAAACGCGACGCCTTCTTTCACGTACGACCGACTGAACCGTAATTATGCATTATCCTTTAATAAATGTTAAGCATAAAAGTACGGTCTCCGGCTCGTCTAATTAATTCGCCCACCGTTTAATATTCATATACGAGGCAATTAATGGATCGATCGTTACTTAAAAATAACGCGGATATTAATATTCCGCGCTAATATTATTCAAATGCGGGAAATGTTTGTAAATCCTAATCGCAATCTTCTCGCTGCCAGAGATTATCGCTTTTCCAAATTTTCTCGCTTAGGATCACCTCGAAATTATTCGGTGCAATAATAACGTAGATGAGTTCGTCTGTTTTTATGTGCTTTATTTTTGGACGGAGCACGAAGCACGTCTTTCTATCAATGCAACATTTTGGTCTTAACGTAATACATATTTCATTCTTAACATCGATAGAATCTTATCCTACAGTCCGATCGTTTCGTCAAACATCAGAGCGGTAGCAACAAAGGGGTAACTTATCAACTATTTTGATTCGTCGTGACTATGCTGCTCTCTGTAACTCGAAAATTTAACGTAATGTATAAAATGCAATATTTACGATCGCACCTGCGGACCGATCGTATTGTTGCAAAGTGCAAGGATAATCACGCTACCTTGTTAATTGATAATGCCTTGTTAATTGGTAATCTAATAAACATACGCTAAGATCTTTTGTTTGAAGTCAAAGCTCCTTATTCGGATGTTTACTATTCGCGAAATATTTTTACTAACTTTTTTAAATCAATTTCTCAACCATCTGATAATATTTTAATAATTTGTTGCAATTTTAATAACGTGGATCTCAGAAAATGCAATTATATTGAGTATTAATTATACGTTTGATTGCTAATTTGAAGTAAAACCACCTTTTTCAATAATATTCTTCTTCATATTTAATTTTTTTTAAATCTATATTTTCATTCATATATTTTATCATACCATATTCGCGGCATTTTGGTAGAAATAAGGAACTTTGACTGTACAATACGTACAAGTATACTTCAACGACTAAAATGAAATGTAAGTGAAATATAAAAAAAAAAACGGAATAGTTTTAAATGCAATGAAATGACATTACGCAGGTATGCGAAATATAATATAACGTTGAATTAAGTTGTAAGTTTTAACAAACGGAGATACTATTTATAAATCTCGCGCTTTCTTTTATAATATATTGCATAACAATATTACTTCGCTTTTGAAGTCTTATCAATTTCCAAGCGATATATAGCAAAAAGATTTAGACGTAAAAAATCAAACAAAAAGACTACATACATACATATATGCATATAATTACATAAATATATTTTATACTCTTCTAAAATTTTTAAAGAGAAGTAACTGTACGTTGAACACTTGAAACGAGCAAGCTGTTTATTGGACACGAATATCCTCCTCTTGGGATACGAATCAGATTCAATTACATCCATTATTATTAGATATGTGTGTGTACAACGCATATATGTACATATATATATATATATATATATATATATATATATATATATATCATATCGTAATGTATAAATGTTACAAACGAATATATAGGAATACACTTAACTTATTGTCTGATCTTTAATATGGAAAGTACAAATCGAGATTTCTAATACACGTTGGTATATTTCGATTGCATTCGTTTCAACGGTGTACATTCATGTAACAAAATATCTCGATTCATTTCAACAACTGCATTGGACATGAAAATCGATAACTTTTACATTTCGCTACGCTACGTATGCACGCTTTAAGCTTCATAAAAATACACGGTACGATGTAACTCTTTAACAAGGATGCAGAGGCATGTATATATAATATACATATGTCGCAGTAAACGTTTACTAATCCCTACTAGCCATGAAGAAATGAATTTAATTTTCTATTCGATTTTTGTTGCTTAAATGCGCTTATTAGAGTAGTAAGATAATGCTAAAATAATTGAAATATTCTTTAACTCTTAACCATGGAGTGACATGAAAATATTAACTATGGAATCAGAAAAATAATATAAATAAAAAAACAGACAGAATGTATTTTTCAGTCATATGGTTCATCAGTTCATCAAGGCTTAACTAAATATAATATATAAATATTTTTATTAAGATTCTATAGCTATTAAACTGTGGATTAGAATATATTATATGAAACGATAACGGGACTATATAAAATATTAACATAATTTTTATACGTAATAGCGGGATGAAATATGTGAAACAAAAGTGCGTAATGGATACAGGATAAAATACATTAAATTTCACAATTCAATTCAAATAAACCCAAGTGATTCTAGCACGCTTTGTGCTATTGCAATGTGTGCATGCTGTCATTCGAATTACTTTTATTTATAATCCCTTGTTTAATGATAGACAATGAAAAATAAATTAAAAAATTGCAAAAAAGATAGTCTCTTAAAATGCAAATTTCGTTAAGAGCAAGTATCAGTTAAGAGTTAAAGATAATTGTATATCCTTAAAATTATTTAATTATTTTTAAAAAATACTAATACTCTTCTAGATCTTTTTAAAGAAACTAAAGTCGGTAGTAAAAATGTAATCTTTGATATGTTTGACCTTTTTTTTAATACAACTTCAAATAACAGCCTAACTACTGATTTTCATAAACTTCGAATTTAACAACTTATAAGATCGGTGATTTCCCATTTACGAACATATACAGTTTATATTTAGCAAACATATATCAGCACGACATTTTAATATATTACCTTATTAGTTAATTATAATTACTAATCAAACTTGACCAGCTTTAACATTTACTAATGAAAGGCCTTAGCCATCAAATTTTGTCAAAGGAAACATGTTTACTACCAATTCATCAATCTTCCTCTCAGACGCAGTCTATATACTTCTTAATGTTCCAACTACAGAATGTCCTTATTATTATAGGATTATAATTTTCTTGCTAACAAAATGATTGAACATGTGCAGACGCTTATTATTATATCCATATTCAGGATTCAAAGATCCAGAATTTCATTGATATATAATAAAAAAATATAATATTTAATTAACAATACATCGCATAACGAGTGATTGTATATAAATAACTTATATTTGATGCGAACACTATTTTATCTATATTTACTTCATTCAATTGTAACATATTTCGTATATTATTATTAAGTAAACTTTCCGTAAGAAAAAAATTTTTAAGTAATCTAAGAAATTATATTTCTCGCAAAAACTGCGAGAATTTTTAAGAAAGAAATTCTACGTTATCCGCCTCGTTTATAATTTTTAAATATTCTGTCATTTCTTCACTTGATAAATCACAAGAAATTTTCAAATTGTATGGTTTCGCTTTAAATAAAATAAAAAATATGTCTGCACAAAATATTCATATATCTTTTCTCTCTTTTTTTTTTAATTTTTAAAGTTCAAGTAATGACATGGAGATTGCGTAAATGATAAAACATAGTCGTGTGTAGGAATGTAGACTTACGAGGAAAGACGCATATTTTTAAAGAATATTATCCCAATCCGTGATCTTCGAAAAATCCCTGGGGAGTCTCCTCCTGCAACACATACACAAAAAGACAAGTTTATCAATACAATATTCGGAATGTCTTATAATAATATGAATAGGGATCAATTACTTTGATGCTGCACTTTAACACTTGAACACATTATGAAAAATAGAATGAAAAAATATATATAAGCGTACACGTACCTACTTCATAATAAAATTCCCTTCTTGATGCAGCTTCAAATGGTGAACTGAACCCTTTTCATATAACCGAATAACTTTTACTTGTTTCGCTACACAAAGCGCATATTCATGTATTGCCTCGATTGAAAATTTTAAGCGCCAATAAAAATTGCTTGTTTTTACATGCAACGGTCGAATTGTGAAGATCCTCCAGATAGGATCAGAAGGCGATTCAGCTCTATACAGCTTATACCGCACGATAGTTTATAATAGAAAATATTTAGCTAACATATTTCGTTACCTTTGTGAATCTCTTACTTACTAATAAACTAATTTTCAATAAAAACTTTGAAAACACATATCACTTTGACTTGGAACTAACGCAAGTGATTGATGTAACGTAGGCTAATAAGGTTTATGCGCGTTAATTTTCAATTACAATATAAAGATTTCATATGATATATTTATTACTAGTACACTTAATGTATGACATTTAAAATTGACGCTTATATTGATGCTTATATAATATATGTGTACGCACATATATAATATATAAAGAATATAAAGAGATGTATAAATTTCCAATTATTTATATAATTAAAGTAGGTTTTTCATTTTTCTTTCTTTTAAGTAGATACATAGATGCGTAAGAAGTATACGTTCTATGCAATAATCACATTAATACTGACGCTTTTCGATAGTACATATACAATGCTTTCATAAAAATAACTTATGAATACAGATAATTTTATTGCCATAGTTGAAGATTAAAATATGTAGGGTAACTATATATATATCACTTATTCATTAATACGTATATTAAAAGTTAGAAGATTTGAGAACCGTAGTTCAGCCTTTGGTTAGTAACATAATAATTTGTTCTATATTTGAGAATTTTTCTCGATATATAAAAATATATCAACATACACAGAGAATGTTCCAGGCATCGTGTACTTTCTCCCAATTTTCTCTGTAATTATTAAGAATCGATACTAGAAAGAATATTTAACAAAGAAACAAACTAAAAGTAAACATTCAATTTTTCGTGTGTATAATTTTCAAATTCTTATATACAAAAAAATTTAATATATTCATATATAAAAAAAATTTTTATTTTTTTAAATTAAACAGTACCTCTTGATAAAGTTTTAAATATTGCCACATATTCTATTAAAAAATCTAGAAAAAATAATTAATTTTTAAATAATTTTATCTATTTATTTTCTATCACAGTTTTCAGTTTCAGAGTTTTCGTCACAGAAGAAAGAAAATACACGACACCTCAACCGTCTTGTATATGACTAGTAAAGTTGACTTGAAAATTTATGTATTTATATAGTAGAATCGTAATGGCATCATGCAGCGGATAAGCCTTTTCTTGTTTTTCGGTCGATCATGTGGGTCGATACTCTGTCCATGAAGCTCATGCAAACAATAGGGTACCTATAAAAGCCCTACATCCCGCAGAGCACCTTCCACAGCTTCGTCCTTCCACAACAAACAAAGAAAAACTAACTAGTCTTCGCTAAACTTCTACTTTGTCCCTACCTACCATGGGTTTAACACACATATTTATTGTATAATATATATTGTCAACATTTAAAATACAATTCTCTACGTACAAAAGTCCCATAATATTCTTGTAAATCACATTAATATTTTTTTTTAAACTTCAAAACTATCGTAAATATAATAATAATAATCCGTCCTGTTTTGTTTAGAGAAAATTACATATATGACATTTTTCTCGATAGATACAATAAACCGGTAATTATTATAATCAAATTTCATTCAATTACAATAACATTAATTTTATTATTAAATTTTATAATTTCTACTTGTAACATTTTTCCCAGAAATTAAATATTTTGAAAAATATTTTAATTAATGTGCCACATTTAAAAAGTCTTATCCTGTGTAAGATAATTAATAAAATCAGTAAAACTGCATAAAAATCTTGAAATTCATTTCCGTAAAAGGTAAAACTAAGTGATGCATTACTTAGAAAACAGAATATACGAGACAAATGTTACAAAATGAATACAATTGTTGAAAAATATTTATTAGATTTTGGAGGCATACATATACACATATCAACATTCTATTTATAAACGGCAACATATACGTAATAATACACTTCTCATTTATCCTAGTTCTAGTGCTGTTCTACTATCGTAAAATCTATGAAATAACTGATTAATCTAAATCTGAGTACTAAGTTTATAAGATATCAATATGGCAATAATACGTCAACACGTTTCTTTACCTTTATTAAAAACGATACAAGTGCATAAATCGTTGCATTGGTGCCATGCTTTCGTACGGACCTGATAAACATATACTCATATGGCAGTTAACAGCAGTTTGCGGATTAGCTCGCCTGATTTTAACTGCTCGGTTTCTGATGAGAATCGTTATGCCCAGCAATATCTTTCTCTTTACTGCATCCACATTTTTTTATACTTCCTGCCTCCACGTCTCTGCCGGGCACAATGATTGCCATCGATACCTCAGCGAGTTGCTTAAGCAAATCCACAATCTAATTATTAGTAATATTTTTTATTCGGTTTTAGAAAATATTTCATCATTCTGTCAAACATCACATGCACATGGTTTATTTTAAATCAATATATGTATATTATATAAATTAAACAATTTAAACGCAATTTTTGATATTGAAAATAATTATGCAATACAATGAAATATTCATTATTTTATGTGTTTCCTAGAAATTTCTATTATTTTGTGTATCTATCTAAAATTACAAATAACATGAAACATGATTATATCATTGTACGATTATATATGTATATATAAAATATATAATATTATGCCCGATTTCTTTTATAAATTTGTAGATATGTTTAATGTAACATTTGTGAATATGTATTATTCATAAATATAGCACTTTTATTTAATTAACATTTCCTAATTATTTAAGTTTTAAAAGTACACTTTAAAAGTGTAATAATGCTTTTCATTGTAACTTATTAATCATTAATAAGAATATTATATACGTTTTTAAATACAAGGCAAAAGAATGTATCAAATTTTTGAAATTTTAATATTTAAACTCGAATGTAGTATATATATGTAATACAATAGATTCCGTTTAATCAGGACGCAACAGGACTAGACCATTTTGTCTCAATTAAGCGACGGTCCCAAAAATACAAAGTTTTAGCAAAAACCTAAAACTTGACTAATAAAAAAAAAAAGATAAAAAGCAAACTACCATTTATTGAATATTAATATGTATTCAAATTAATTTACAAATATAATATACAAAAAATAATGTACAAATTTAAAAAAATAAACACAAAAAACAAAGTAAAAACATGTAATTTAATTACATACACGTATATACGTAATAAGTGCCTACATGTCAAACAAGCATGTTTTTTCTTAACAATTATCTTGAAAAAATTAATCGTACGTTGACATATTCTCTATTTATTCTACAAGTGGACGAAATCAGCGTAGATATCTAATACAGATATAGGATTGTTTTCACTACCATTTATCGCTGCCAATCATTGCCACTGATAAAGTGGCAGGATGTTTCAAATAAATGAAACAAATTTAGCTTATAATCTTGATTTGTTTCTGTTCTTCAATATTGTCCCCCAAATAAATGGCAGTCCCAATTAATCGGAAATCAAATCAATCTAATTCATAAATAAAAAAAGATTTCTTTTAATTTAATTTATAAATCGAATCATATAAATTATATATTTTTTTAATTAACAAACTTTATAACCTTATAGCATTATATTTATCATATCTATTTACTGTAAAATAATTTTTTTAAAAAGCTAATAATAGACTAGAATAAATAATAATATTCTACATTACTCTTATCAAATCATTTAAATGGCATACTGAAAACAATGTTATTAATAATTTAATTAATTAAACTATTCAAATGGCAGAATGAATGAAATAACAATGAAAAGTATTTGTCACTCATTGCAGTCTAGAAATTTCAAATAATGTTCATATTTTAAATAAAATTTAAATTATCTTCGCTTCAATTTCCATTTTATACATTTACTCTATTACCAATTTAAAACATTTGATTTTGACCTAGCAATTTTCTTTTGCAGTAATGTACTTTACATATAGTCTCTCTACAAAACTTTAAACTCATCAATACCTGAGTGCAAAAAAAAAATATATATATATAAAATATTTTCATAGCACGTAGGTTGAGAAAAAATTTAGTATTATCTCTCTTTTAAATAAATAAAATGAATTGCAAACTTTCTGCATTATATATAGTGTAAAATATCTTGAATTCGATAAAAATCTTTTAGCAGATATTAAAAATACTTCCTTTGTACTATTCCTCGTTTTAAATTACAACAATCAAAATTACAATTATCAGAAGCATAGAGATGGCAGAAAATCTTGTATATGTACAAGAAATTGTATAAACTTCAAAAAATATCTTTTTCTGTCATATAAAATTACGAACAATATTACCAAACAGTATTTCCTATGTAGCTGCTGATGTACAGATACTTAATGTTGTCGTATTCAAATTAAAATGTTAACAATAAACTATATAAGCTCATTTATAAAGATTAAACGAGAAGCGTATATAAGCATTTACGCACGCAGGATTGTCTATAACGACATTCAATGTCTAACATTTAAGCATGTTATCTTACAATTTTCTATCATCGATATATGATATTACAATGCAGACATATTGCTCATGCTTAAAAAAAAATAAGATAGTTGAAATATATAGAAAAGTTGGATGTTACATTTATAAAAGAAGCACTTGACAAAAGAAGAGAAATCGAAGACTTGATATGAGAGTTATTAATTTAAAAAAATGTCTCCCAGTCCACAGTAATATTTGTAATAATCGTTATAAAAGCTAATATTGTAGAATATTGAAAGTTGTTTGATCCTGATGTGTTTTGTACATTATTTAAAACAGCATGTGTGAAATAACTTGTAAATTGTAATACTGGCTTGTGAATATACATATTGTATAACTTCTCATATACAGAATCAACGTGAATGTAAAAGCTAGATATCGTTCGATCACATCGTGCAACATCAAACATTACAACAACACAGAATTCAACAAAAAAGAAAGCTCATTTGTCTATAGACATAATATGTACATTATTATGATTACGCAAGAAGACAGGCAATAGTAAAGCTAGGAAATTCGAATTGCTCCGTATAAAGAGGCAATTATATATATTAATATCTTTAAATGCCTTCATGCATGTGTCTTGTATTTGTTTATGTATTGGTATAAATCTATTGTTACTAGGTTAAATAAATTTTTGAAAAGTAGACAATTAAGCTCTATAGACAAGTTACAATCAATTATATGTCAAAAAGGATTGCTTTAATATATTATAAATTTCACAAGTTTTTATATCTATAAGAAAATATTAAACAAATATTGCAAATTAAATCGAAAAAATTGAAAGCAATTTAAGCTCACCTAGTTTAAATAGATTTTATACACGCTTGACTTCTGCAACATCATGATCGTTTAATCGAAACGACGCATGACTGGCAAGAAGGAGCAATGGCGTATAGATCGTTTTAACGTATTGATAAATATTAATTAAATATTATGCAAAAGCAAGTATAACATTTTCATTTGTACTTTCTATGGATATAATTTTGCTAGATGACTCCTTAAATGCATCACGTATAAACAGCTAGATAAAACGATCTAAAAAGAAGTAGTTCTTTTACAGCCAAAAAAAATTGACTGTAAAAGGAAATAACAAGAATACAACCTTTGTGTGCTATTAATAAATTAAGACATGTTACAATTCAAGGGGTACTTCCCCGTAACTAACCTCCTGTAACAGATCCTGGGCAGCAATGGCTTTCAATACATTTTTCTTGCTAGTTTCTTGTATCTCCCCACCGACAAGCAATTCGTCTAAGATAAAGTATGCCTTTTCGAAATTGAAAATTATATCCAACTCGCATACCTAATAATACATTTTCATCAATAATAAATTATATAATTATGAGATACCATTACACAAAACAAATTACAAAATTTAGTAAAAATACACTTTAAATACATGACTTTATATAATACTCACACTGCCAAAATACTTATCCAATAATTCAACATATCTATGTATAATCTCCAGAGTCAGCAATTCATTGTCATTCTGTTCAATTGCACAGCAAAAGTATAAGCTTGCATATCTGTAAGTATAAATCCGAAGCTTTCTTTTTATGGCCATAAAGAAAAATTTTTAAACTCTATAATCACCTTACAAAATGTGCGATCACAGATTAGAGCAATTTTGATGAAACTCTTTTTATTAATCGGCATTTAATTTGGGAGAAATAAAATGTCTAACTAAATAACTTCTTGTTTCTAACAAAATCTTTTTTCCATATGTTAACAAAATAATCCTATTCATGTTTATTATTTATATCTACATTAATTATTTTGTGTGCAAACAAAATTTCTTAAAACAAAGTTTCTAATTATATAATTATTTGTCTTTTATCTGTTTACTTCCATACATGAGACCATAAAGTTTTCTATTTAGGTTAACAAAGTAGTGGCACTCGATAAATAAATCATCGATTAAACTAATCGTAGTTTAGTCGAAATCACTCTTATATCCATTAATACCAATGTAGATTAACTTTAATCTCGGTTTAACTTACTTTTGATCTTTCTAATTCTTAGGACTAAAAAAAGATAGAAAGTAAGTTAAACCGAGATGAAAATTATCTGCATTAATAGAAATAGATAGATATTATAGACTTTTCTATCGATATAGATCAATTTGAAACTCAGTTTGACTTTCTGTCTACTTCTAGTTCTAAGAATTAGAGATAGACGAAAAATAAATTAAATCAAGACTAAAGTCAATCTGCTTGATAGAAATGGACATTAGATGAGTACGTCCTTGATGAATCACATACCTTTTATAAACAACCTTAACGTCCTTCCATTCTAAGAAACTGGACATTTTCGGTTTTCGTGCGAGTATCGTGGTGATCAATTCGCGCGTGATCTTCTTTTTCAGTTTATCCGGATGCGCGACGTACCACTTTTGCAGACGTAGCTTTCCTTGACGGCTGAACAATAACATAAATTGCATCTGCAAAAAAAGACCGGTGATGGTCAATGATGGTCACACTCATTCGTGTATGGTTATATTCCTTATTGATTTGGATTATAGCGTAAAGATTTACCATATTGCTACCGCTACCTCGCGTCTCGCACGATTAATCTCTCACAATTAGCACTACGCGTAATTAGATAACGACCGACCGACACCCGCACAAACTGCGCACGCATAAACCACCGAACCGAATCAGAAACCTGACTATCGTGACTTTCACGAGGGAGCGCGGTTAAAGATGGCATACCAAAAAAAAAAAACATAAGGCCATCGCGCACACTTGCCGCAAGACGTAACAGGTTTCGACCAATCGCGTTGTTCGATTCTGTTCTCGATGTCGAATCGGAACCTTAGGTCGGGAACACAGCTTCTGCATAATGCATAAATGCTGAGTGGAATAACGAAATAAACCAATAATGTCTATTTTTATCAATGCAGATTAACTTTAATCTTAGTTTAACTTTCTTTTTATCTTCCTTTAGTCGTAAAAATTAAAAAAAAATCAAAAGTAAGTTAAACCAAGATTAAAATTAATCTGCATTGATACAAATGGACATAAGAGTCCTTTATTTTTACACCTTTACAAATTGAGATTGAGATTGAATTGGAAGTCAATTAGAACAAAGCTAATAGAAAAGCTAAGAAAAAAGTAATCTTGTAAATATTCTGAAATTGATCAAATTCCAATCTAATCTCAAACTCCAATGTAGTCTGATGCATGCTTTACTATTGTAAACTATTGTACGCACAGGTTGTGTACGAAGAAACGCTATTAAGCCCGTATCAGACTACAAATTGGGATTGAGATTAGATTGGTTTTTAACCAATCAGGACAATGTTCACAGAATTACTTTATATTAGCTTTATTCTGATTGGTTAAATTTCAATCTAATCTCAATCTCAATCCGTAGTCTGATAGAGGCTTTAGCGCTATTAGTATCAGTCCATCTTCATTGCTCACTAAAGATAGAACAAAGATAGACTGATGCTGATAGCGCTAAGGGCTATTCCACACTGGGCGATATCCAATGAGAACTTCGCTTTTCTAAACGACGCTTGGAAAGCAGAACTCTTATTGGATATCGATCATCACTTGTCGCCCATCGCGTCAGTGTGGAATAGTCCTAATGGCGTCTTCCCGAACGCACCAATAATGTTTGGAATGGTAAAATGATGCGTTTACGCACACACGCTTTGATTTGAATGTAGCGGTGGAGTTGCAGCTCGCGGTTTTCTGTTATGATTTTTCAGGTTCGTTGGTGTCCGTTAACACTTCAGACAATTTAGTGCAATCTTTTGTGATTTTTATTAGCGAACTCAGCAGGATGGTTGAAAGTGAGACGAGAGAAACATGCTTAAAATTTATAAAGTCTCTGAAATGTAAGTGAATCAGTGAATCTAAATTTATTTGTGTTTATGTATCTTCTTTGCTACCTTCAAATGGAACATAGTTTCAACATGTTTTAATATAAATTTTTAACATGTGTATATGTATATATATATATACATATATATGTTTTATATACAATATATTTTGAGTATATACATGTTTTTTATTTTATATAATATATATGTACAAAGCTAAAGATGTAATTAATAATTATTATTACATATTAATGATAATTATTACATATGTAAATTAATGATTAATCATTAGAGATTCAGAGTTGTGTCCTTTTCTTCTTTTAGCGAAAGGTGCAGCATTAGCAGAGTTTAACACATTTTATACCGTATTACAAGAGGAAGCTGTCACAAAAGGATTAGATGATGATATTCTCAATCAACTCGTAGATGTTGTTATACATATAGATTTAAGTTGGTATCTTGCTAATAACGTGTGTTAACATTGTAGTGTTTCATAATTTTGAAAGACTATACTATACATACACGTTCATGATTTAAGTTCCAAATTTATGTATTAGGTTCCGCCAAACGGGTATCACTGATCAAATGTTTGATTCCAAGATACAAACTGTCTGAGACAATGGTGAAAAGTATAATCACTTGGTGCCTATCTTCACTGAATAACCTACAGTTTACCGTTTGCATAATTGTTATACAATGGATCATAGGTAATTTAATTATGCGATTCAAATGTTAGAGTATTCTTACTCCAAGATCTTACATTTATTATAAAAAGTTTTGTTCATGTCATTTATTATAAACTATAAATACGTATATCTATGTGCATGTTTAACAGTATATTTTTATTAATGTTTAGGTATATGGGATTTTGAATTAGTAGATAGAAAAATAATCAATATATATTACGACATCTTCTTCTACACTATGCTCAAAAAACAGAAACTGGTAATGTACCTCTTTTTTTACATAATTATTTTATATATAAGTATTTAAGAACAGAAGGTTGAAATATGGTTTGTAATTTTCTTAGTATTATTAGGAAATTTTTATATTATTTTGGAAATAATATTAACGAAAAGTTTGCTTTGATATATTTTAATATATATTTTTACTACTTATTAAAGTATAATGATTAAAGTATAAATTGTCTAAATTAAACTTTAAATCGGTTTAGTAGAATAATTTATATCATGTATAAAGGTGAATTTCAGGAACGTTATATAGCACGTCTTATCTACGAATTGACAAGACCAGAAGATGTTTCTCGCAGAGATGTCTTGAGATTATTGGCACTTCAGAAAAATTACTCTAAACCTCCGACACATATTATTGCATTACTTTCGTAAGTATAATTGTATTTCTTTATTGGTAAAATAATCATTATTGGGAATAATAATTATTAAATGTGTATTTGTAGTTTATTTAAGTCGTATAAACCAGAATTGGTACCTGAAAAAATACAATCAGTAAATATAGAAAGTGTGTGGAAACCTATACCTGAATTCATACGATTAGCTTTAGAAGATGCTAGAGATCGTGCGGAAGTTCAACAATTACGTCAAAATACTGAAGCTCATTTTAATTGGAATGTGATGCAAGTATGAAATATACAATCATCATAATATATATAATAGTATAAGTTTAGGATTATAAAAATCTTATATTATTTTATAATTATACATATATAGAATACGAAAGCTCGAAAAAGGAAAAAGGGGCTTCTACCATCTGTTGGTTATTTTCACATTGGTTCAAGTATTTTTAAAGATAAATATGCAAAGTCGATTTTTGATATAAGCAGGTGAGTAATATGCCTGAAATAACATACATAACTATCATTTATATTAATTTTAATATATGTATCATAATATACATGTTTCAGCATAGAAGAGTTAGGAAAATATCATCAGAATATTGAATTGCCTTGTAATGCTGTTTCACTTTTGGCAAATATGGCTGGTTATCATCTTCTTACATACGCAGACTTCCAGTATCAAAGTAGATTTTCATACAACCTTTATAATACGCTTACAAGAGGTATATGTCTACATTTCATTTTATTGCTACTATACAAAAAATTTAAAAAAATATATATATTACTAAATCACTATGTTAATATTGTAGCATTTATATTGGAAAATGGAAAGTTTTCTGAAGAGGAAATGGATAAATTTTTAACTATGACAATCGAATTTTCTCGATATATACAAGAAGGGATACTTACAGTTACATTATTTTTTGATAAATATTTATATTATAATTCTGGAGAGCATCTACTAAAATTACTTAATTTATTACAATGGATGACTTCTGTATCAGTAACTGGTAAGTTATTTTAGAAAATATCTGTTAAAAAATGTTGAAATGTTAAATTAAAAAATATTGTGGTTTATATTTTCAGAATTACGAGAAATAATTCTGATAAATGTACAGAATATATTTTATGAATCAAATTTAAATGTGAAATGTGAAATAATTAGATCTTTGAAGAAACTAATTACAAACTTGGTAAGAATTGTATATTATTTTCTCAATCTGTGTATATAAAACAGTATTTACAAGCATATAAAAATTATATATGAACACTGATTTTGACAGAAGTATGCAAAACTAGTTTTACTGTATGTTTACATTAACAGTTTGATATTTTCTTTATATATTTTATCTAGATTATATCTTCACTATTATATAAATGTAATAATATATTATAGTTTGTAAGACAAGGACTTGAAAAGCAAGATCAATGTGCATCACCTTTTATGCGACAAGGCCCACCAGAAGATTTAGCAGAAATTGTACCTGTGCTTACAACGACGTTAGAAAATCTCATTGTTTGTGGATTAAGCATACACAATTATAATATTATATTGTTATCAGAAACTTTAGCATTTTATGAAGAGGTATGTATAATAATCAAATTACAAATAATGTTGCAATGTTTAATTGGTTGATTTTTAATTATTTATTTGTTTTCAAAGATCTGTACATTAGAAAGTCGTAGTTATGTATCATCTTGGACATTGCCGCCACCAGCAGTCGTCTATGGAGCATTTATTACAAAGAGTTGCGCTATTTTGTCGAGAGTTTGTAGATTACTACTAAGGTATTAATTTTATTTAATATTTCTTTGAAGTTAATTTCGTTTTATATTATTGATACTTGGATTACAGATATCGCAAAATGAGTTCACATTTACGCCAAATTATGCCAGTAGACATGTATCAAGAAAAAATTCGTATTGTATGTATTTATGCACATGATATTCATAAAGCATTATGGTATGATGAGGTATGTATGAACAAGAAATAATAAATGCTAAATTCAAATTTACATCTAGATATCATGTACAAATAAGCAGCATTCAAAGAGTTGTTTATTAACAGCCTTTTAGTGATCGAAAGAATGGTAATCTTCTGAAAAATTTTTCAAAAAAAGTGCTTGAAGATTTAGGAGATTGTAATTTAGATACCTTATTGAATATTAGCAATCATTATGCCATATTATCCTATAGATGCACATTAAATGAAGCAGGCCTAAATATCAGTACAAAAGAGGTAGGTATTAAAATATCTATCATAAATTTCTTATTTCAAATTTAAACAACTTGTAATTTATTGTAAACTAATATATTAAAGGAAATTTTTAATTGATTTTTTAATTTAAAAAATAATTCAAAGGTAAAAAAGGAAATTTGATTTATTTAAAAAATTACACATATTACTATTTAGTTTTTAAAACAAATATTTAAATAAAGCTTTTTTTAATGCATACATTTGCTTTTAATGTCGTTTCTTTTTTTAGGATGCTAAAACTATGGCTCTTTACTATTATCCTGCAGTAAACGAATTACTTGCTGCATTTCAGGAATGACACTTTAAATCTAAGGAAAACAGAATACATATAAATGGAATATTGATTACATATAAATATAAATAAAGAAAATAAATATAATTAAAGAAACGAAGACATTTTTTATTAATATCACAAAGAAATTTTTGATTTTTGAAATTAAAATTTGAGGAACTTTACTTTTTTTCATTTATGTTTTATATATATATATATATATGTATATATAGATAAGGCCACATATGCCGATATGCTATATTTTATTAGATATTTACTATAAAAATGAAATGCAAACAAAAGGAAACATTTCCATAGTAATCATGAAAATTAAATATATGATAGAATTTATTTTTGTCATTACACTTCGACAATGTTTTATCGTTCAACTTCTTTATTCACTTAAACTTTAACTCCTATAATTAATAACGCAAAGAATAGCATTTATTTCCAATAATGTAAACAAAATGTGCTAGTTTGTGTCACATACTCATTAGTGAACTTAGTTCTACATTTTCTGATTGAATACACTAAGGGCAGTGACTTTAGCTTAAATCGTAAAAAATTTGTTCAGTGTAAAAACAATATATACATCATGAAAATTATGAAACTTTGCTTCAACTAATTTTAACGAATGTATAATGTCATATGGCACGAACAGATTAGTAATCATTTAATAAAATATCGGCCATACCTTATCGTATTCTCTTGTACTTAATAATTGATAAGATATTTATGATATTCACATTTTTTCCCTATTAATTAACGAATTACGCAAGTCTTTAGTAATCTTTCAATATATTTTCACGTACCAATATATTGCTTTTCTTCAGCTAATTGCAAGTAAAAGGTTAAACTTTGTATATATGTGAATAATTGCGAAGTATAAAGACAACGCATTTTATATTTTACCCTCAGTGTAATGTTTTGCACAATATCCGATATACATCTTCGTAATAAAAACCGAGTTCTAAAAATACAATTAATTAGATTTGCAAAGTTATATGTAAAAATATTTCTTTTCATGAAAGTATTTTATGAATGAGCAAAATAAACATCGTCGTAGGCTGTTCAGGCGATTTTTTAGATTTTTAGAAAATTAATATTTATGAAAATCACATGAAATGACATGATTCAAATGCGCTTAACATAAGGATACTGTAAGTGACAAATAAATATTCATAATGTGTATGTATTAATGTGTATGTAGATGACTAATAAAAAAAAAACCAGTAACTAACGCTATAACGGATCCTATCGCATTATTTATGTCTTTGTTGCAGATTCTAGAATATGCAATTCCAGTCAGTATATGTATGTATATGTAAGTCGAAAATAAATATCTCATTGAACACAATACATTCGTTTCATACGTTTAAACTTGCGATTTTATGAAGTAACTTTCATAAAACACCGACGCAATGAACTTCTATAATTTCTAAAGAATTGTCACAGTTCTAAACGAGTGTTACGATTCCAGTTTCATTTTCTTATGTTTACGTAACTAAGATAAACATGGTGTAATATGTAAATCTGAATTCATGAAATGAATTCAGATTTACATATTACACCATGTTTATCTTAGTTATGTAATTCATACTACAAACCAGACTACATCTTTTTGTGTAATAGACATGTTAAAAACAAATTTAACATTTAACGTTTACATCCACAAAAAACAGCCCGTATTCGCCCAAACAATATAAAATAATCCTTGTTTTTTTTCATGTAAAATTTTGATATTTAATGTTCTAAAAATAAAAAAATACATCAAACCTTATCATAAAACACATAACGAAATATTGAAACAGAAGAATTTCATTCATACAAGTTCTTGGTTGATTAGATAAAAATGAATGTGTATTAAGATTTAATTTTCTTATTCGTCGTACTCTTATGCTATCAATATAATTTTTTATATAGATGTACTGTAGTTTAAAGTATTGTAACAAATGTAGGCGTATTTACACGTGTGCTTATGATAATATTTAAACGATTCCTACCAATCTCTTGTATAGAAAAAAATGTGGATATAAACATATTAAAATCTGTACACTTAGAAGATATTAAATGTAGGAATAATAATAAACACATAGGATACACAATTCTCTTGAATAATAGAAGTTATTTGAGCGAGAACGAGCTGTTGGCAGTATAGAATTATACTGATCAGTATGCATTTTGTAGAAAACGAAATCCAAATCATAAAATAAAATGATTTTCCCATCAATGGAATACGTTCTATAAAATATTGGTTAGGAAATTAAAATATTTTTGGGCATATTCCAATCGATTGGATAAGCACTATGGAAGTTAATTATTACAATAAGGTCGTGTGTTTCATCTTGATCACTTGTCTTAAATTTTGAATATCTATCTTTGGCACAATATGTTAATTAAGCAAAACTAGTTATAATTAAACATGAAAATAAATGGAAACATAAATGTGTACAGGCTATAATTCACAAATGCATAAATATGTTCGTGCATGCACATATATATATATGTATGTACGTATGAACAATATGCATTCCTTCTTTTTTAACCTGTACTAATCACTTGCCCAAAGAAACAAATATATGAGTTTTGCCTACTGATAAATAAACTCCAAAAAATTAATGAATTTTATAATTAAAAACGTGTTCTACGCATATTTAAACATACATACATATATACATAATGTGTATGTATACATGTACATGTCGATGTCAAAGATACATCCATATGCGAAGTTATATATTTATAAGTATATAAATACAAATATAAATATATATATACTCATATTTACATTTGTAATATACGTAGTATATTACATATATATCTATATTTATATTTATAACATGATATTGCTAACAAAAGTAACTATTTATGATATCATTTTTAGGATGATAATCAGTTCATTTGATGTGTACTTGATAATTATGCCCCTGTGTATAGTTGTACACATAAGTGCATATACTCTATTTGTATTCCTAACACTCACACATTTGTCCATGCACTATATGGAAACGAATTTACGCTTCACTTCACTTTTAGCAATAACACTTTTGTACATAGAGCAGTATGTATCTATTATATCGAAAGAACGAGATATAGACAACAGTTTCACATTTAACAGTAGAGCGATAAAATAAAACAGATCAGTCCCAACTGCCGTCACTTCCTACTTCGTCGAGTGCCTCTTCTGCATCAGAGATCATACTTTCATTCGAGGAACCTGGCTCTTTTAGGAACTCATCCAATTTTCTTTTGTTCAAGTTGCCCAACTTGCGTTTCTTCATTGACAACGCAAGCTCGTCCTCTGCCGTTCGCATCTTGCGGAACTCGTAGACTAGTGGATAAATATGTTCAATTGCCGCTTGGACTGCAGCAACGTTAGGTGCTGTAACATAACACATACAAATGTTATATAGTTGTTTGATTTTATGAGAACATAATTAAATTACTAACCAAAAAAAGAGTATAAAAATACTTTTAAACATTTTCATTATAAAATCAAAAGATATTAAATATAAAAATATTGATTAGTACAAAAGTATTAATTTATTTCGATACAATAAAAAATATAATTTAGTTTCTTGTATACATTTCTGATATAATTTTACATAGTCAGGAATAAAGATTGAAAGTCTTAATAATAAAAATAATACGTCGATAAATACATAAACAAGTACCTGCATAGTAACAAAATATATAATTAATACCAACCTGTTACAGTTACACTTCCTGTAGAAAATATTTTCAGAGTAGCTTTTGGTTCTTTTAACTTGTATGTAACACCAGGGTGTAATTCCGGTTCATAACTGTATGTCACATAAAAATAATTACATAACCATCGTGCATTTATATTTGTATATAGTTATTAACTAATGCATTTTCATAATAATTTGAATACGTTAAATTCCTTAGATTCTTAACCTTGACGGAAAGATACTTAAAATATCGGTAAATTGAATAATTCTTTAAATAAGTTGAAACAATACTTATAATATGCTAATATTATTAACTGTCCATTTTTTAATACTTACTCAGCATTTTCTTTGTGACGTTCTGAAAATGTTGTTATCTTAATAGCAAATGGCATACAACAAGTGCCTAATACATTGACCACCCTATAATTATTGAATCTCACTCTGAATCCAAGTTTTTGAAGAGAACGGGCAAATCTACGCGCTGCGATTTTTGCCTGAACTTCACTGGTTGCACCAGTGCAAGTTACTTTACCAGATGACCAGATAGATGCTGTAGTATATGGTCTTCTCAATTTCATCGTTATCATCTGAAAATATTACAAATAAAATCTATGTATGTACATACTTTAAATTATATATATATTTTTTTAATATAACTTTTCGTTCTAATATATTATATCTATAAACAGAATATATTAAATAATATATTAAAAGATATTTAATAATTAGAAAAATCAAGATATTTTATATACTATCAATTAAAAATTTTTTTTCCAAATTAAAATTTAAAGTACTGCAGACAATAATAGATAAACTAGAATACGAAAATTTATGGATTTTTAAAAATCATAATTTATGATGACGGTTAAATTTTAAATCTTAAAAAAATTATTGCTTCAAAAAATTTTTATTTTTAACGAATTTTTCTATATTTTCTATAGATAAAAATGATTACTATGAATAAGAAATGCTTTAACTATAACAATCAGCATCAGTATCAAGAGTATTTTATTACAGCTGCTGTAATCTAATATGTGTCAAGTGCTGAGTCTAAGAAAAAAAAATATCAAGAAGCAACTGTAGATTTCTAAGAAGTACAAGCCTCTTCCCCTACATCAATAATCATAATTATTCCAAGAAAGACATTGTGATATAATCTTTTTAATTAGAAATCAATTTTTTTCTGACATAATGTATTGGATAGCTCTTTGAATTGCAGTTCTTTATCAGAGTTCTTTATCAGACAAAAGATACAGATTCCATTCTCAAAATTATCATTTTACATATACATACAGTATTAAAATTTTAAATTGAAAAATATTTTACTGTGATAAAAACAAACTATTTAAAACGTAAATTTTATTCTAAAATAATTGTAGCAAATAACAATAAATAAATTAATAATTTAAAATTAATCTTCCACAGTCGAGATTAGAAAAGAGGTTTATAATTTGATAAAAATTACAAATGTTACAAAATTAATGAGAAAACCAAGATTTACAGGGCTAGCGCTTTCATCTTTGGAACGTTTGGGAAGTTGGAAATTTTGATTCATCAAGGACTATAATGGAAACGCAATGGAAAAAGAAACATAATCATTTCTTGTTAAGAGTGCAAATATATAAAAGTTATCAGTACATACCCCATTTTCTCTTCTGTATTCAACATTAGATCCTTTGAGCGCTATTTCTCGCAGATTCAAATGACATCTTACACTAAAGCTGCAGACTACATTGTTAATAACAATATCAAGCTCTGGAGACTCTTCATGAGATTGTTCATGGGTCTCCACATGAGACTCCTCGGTATGATCCACGTAAGATTGAAGTTGACCATCGAACAATCTATTGTCCTTTCCTTCTGTACAGGAGTTTGGATTGTCCAAATTATTAACATCCTTTACATGATTCAGTGATTTATTTGTTAACGGTTTCATGCCATTCTCCTGAATAGCAGTTGCCATAATCTCGTGTACCTGTAACATAAAATAAAATCAATTAAGATTTTGATAAGTATTCTTCATATTTATTTGAATTTTCTCAAATTTTAATATTTAACATACATTTTAATGTAATGCCTCAGTTATCATTTTAAAAAATCAGTTATCATAAAAAAGAAGAAAATTTTCATCATAATTCATAAAATTGAATATGGTATCAAAAAATGGTGATAAATTTCTGTTACTTATATGATATCATAATTTTACATGAAAAAAAAAAACTAATTAAAAGTCCAATATATTTGCAATTGACACAAAAAGTATTTTTAAGTATCATGTAATTCTAATATTAATCTTAGATATATTTCCGAGCAAACTTTAAATTTTTTGTCATTATCAATAAAATGTAAATTATACTTCTACTTGTAAAAAATTAAATAAATGATAGAGTTACTGGTGCTGATTTATACTTTCAAAATTTAATTTGTAAAAATATTTTTCCAATACTGCACAGTTCATAAAATATTCAATTACTTCAATGTTTAAATAATTTATATGAAAATTGCAACATTCTATCTGCATAAAATATTCTGTAGAGATTATACATAGAGAATATACATTATAAGAAAATATATAAATGTAAGAAAAAAAGTGTCTTTAACAACCTTTACAGTAACTATCAGCACACTTATCATAAGATAGGTCCCTACTTTATAAATACGCGAAATATAATTAAAATATAATACTTAGAGAGAAAATAATGTAACAAAATCTACATATAAAAATTTCCAATGATGATAATGTCAATGATAATAATCTAACTTATAAAAAAAAAAGCTTTCATCCTACAAGACGTACATGATTTGCAGTAAATTATATTCTGAGCTAAAACATACTGTTCAATCGAACTTTAATCGTCACAGAAATAATGTTCATTCACGACCCTCTCATGCAGAGAAATTCGATCAGCAAGTAACGGAACTGTTACATGCGAGTTGCAACTTTAACACAAAATTCACAATTGTCCTTTTATAAGACTTTATTAGGCATTAGACAAGTACACGGAGCAGATGTATAAGCTACGAGAGATTAAGAAAGAACTAACTCTCATAATTCAAAAGGAATCTTTATATCGAGAACTAGGCGAGATTTCCGTCGAGATTGTCCACCAATGATGTGGTATGTTATGAATAATACAAATTGTGATTGGCTGAGTCCTTAAAAAAAAAAAAAAAGCTTTCAAGGCTAAGCTTGCTCTTAAAAGGATGTTGATAGTAATAAAACTGGGATTGGTTGATAAAGTCAAGCATAAATATCAGATATCGAGTGTTTTGAAAGAGATATTTAGGCGATAGAGAAAAAGGTTTACGTTACAGACGTTACGCGACACTTAGCAACGTGATACTTGGGAGGGCCAATTCCACAATTTGGAATTGGCCCTTGGACGATTGATGGGACCAAGGGTCTTGCGAGTTTAAGGGCCGGTTTTTCCAACTTCTTGGCAAGCTAACTAATAGTTAAATCATACGTCTGAACTTGTCTAATTTGAGGATAAAACAAAGACAGACGTGTGATTTAATTATTAGCTTACCAAGAAAATCGGCCTTAAGGGAGTAGTATTTGGAAAGCCGAGATAAGAACTCGAGATTAATAGGACGTGCGAGTTACGACACGCAACAGAACGCGGCGGGTTCAAAGCGACAGAATTATCGCGCCGCTCGGCGAGATAGCGGTCGGCAGTCGGCGGTCGGTCTCGCGACAGGTCAACGAGGCGAGCGAGCGAGCGTGCGCGCGATCGGTCCACGGCGGTGGCAGGCACGCGCGAACCACGAGGGAGAAGTCCGAGCGGATGCTGGGTAAGTACCGATGCTCGCGCTGCATCCGCACGTGGGGGGAAGAGGCGTTCGCGCGTCCTGCCCCCGGTGGGACACGGGGGTACACGAGGTTACGGCAGGACGTCGGAGCGCCGACGCGACGTGCGTCGCGTTGTAACGGCAGCGGAAATCGACGAGCGGCACCGGGAACAGGAGGCACGGGACCGCCTCGCGGCAACCCCCGCGAGAACGTTCCGCGAGCGAGAGACAACCCGCGAGAGAGACACGGCGTCGAGTATTCGCGCGGGAGGCGCGTGCCCCGGGGGGCCGGGCAACTTACAGGTTACGCTACGTCAGGCGGCCGTAATCCGTCGCGCGAAGATCAAGGGTAACGTCTTTGTTGACAAGTACCAGCGGAACGGAGACTTGGCTCAATAACAACCATTGCCATTGTTCTCAGCCATATTCGCTAGACTGGCGACTACTGGCGACCCAAGCGGCCAACTGACGACCGCGGGACGATTCGCGATACAGAGATGGGTAAGTCGCGGCTGCGAGGGGGAGATCGCGAGCTACGATGTGATAGGAGGCTTAAGCCCGGATCTACAATAGGTGTAGTAAGCTTTAAGCCTTAAAATATTGACCAATCACAGACGAAGATGACGAGAATAATTAATTGTCATTGGTCAATTTCTTAAAGCTTAAAGCTTATTACACCTATTGTAGATTCGGGCTAAGGCCATCATAACTTGCGTAAGCGTAATTTGCGCCGACCAATCACATTATCTGTAGCGTCCGCTGTATTCAAATAAGATGTTGTGATTGGTCCGCGCAAGTTACACCCCATGTGTAATATTTTCCGCGTATCGCGTAACCAATTAGAAGCGTTGGTAAATGTTCAGTATAACGCCCTCACCTCTGATTTTCTTCTAATTTTGCAAATCGGCTCCTTTTCCTTTTCATCAATTATCAATTTCCTTACCGACATTAAAAAAATAAAAAATTAAATTAAGAAAAAGGAGATGCGAGCGGCCAATTTCCTTTTCAGGGAAGAGTTTATGATGGAAAAGGAGCCGATTTGCAAACTTAGAAGAAAATCAGAGGTGAGAGCGTTATACTGAACATTTACCGAAGCGTTTGAGAAATAAATAACATAAAACGTTACGTGATTTATTAATAAAATTGGTGGAATATCCATAAATTGTAGATATATGGCATACAAACACCAAAAAATGATTTATCGACTGGTCCCCTGGTGAAAATAAAATTTAGAACGTAAGTCGAATGTAAGGGAAAGGTGATATAAGCGTAAATAAAACGTCTAAGAAGCGAAAATTGAAACACAGGAGCGTAAAAGAAGCGTAAATAAATTTTAACGCTTTTTTTACGCTCCGGTGTTTCAATTTTCGCTTCCTAGACGTTTTATTCACGCTTCTATCACCCTTTCCTTACATTCGACTTACGCTCTAAATTTTATTTTTACCAGGGTCAAAAAGTGGATTTAGCACGGTGACACACCAGGCACGGAAGCGATTTATCAACAGTGAATGTAACCACGTAGTTCTACATCCACGTTTGGCGCGGCGGCTAGGCCAAATTGTCGATAGAGGGCAGTCTATTCTCTAAGGTACGTTTCGAACAATATTAGAGTCTCCACCCTTGCCCTTCCTCACCTTGATTGAAATTTGATTTAATCTAACAATTGAGAGGTTCGTTAGCGCATATTCCGATAGCGCACATCATATAATATGTATATGTGTGCATATATCTATGATAGATGTATATACAAGGTGTCTTGTAAAGGGCAAGGGCAAAGAGATTCTGTAATAACGGGTAAGAACAAATTTTTGAGATTATTTTGCAATCACCGCGTGTCCGTTTTTTGTTGCATCTAATTGACCCTGTGTCCGATTCATTCAACTTTTTGTGTCAGTTTTATTTTGTGCGCATCTGGGATTTCTTCATATTTTCTCAGAGAAAATGATAACTTTCTTTGTCATAATAGCTGTAGATATGCAAAGTCTGAAAAATCATAATTTCGAAAAATAAAAACTAAATGCCCCGAAAAAACGAATCTCAAAATTTAAGAAACACGACAATGATCATAAACTCGAAATTTTAGAAAATTTTTCTTGTTACATTTCTAAAATTTCAGGATTATGACCTTTCGGGACATTGTCACGCTTCTTACAGCATTGTTGCAACATTACTTGCCAAATACATTGTTAAAGTAAAATTTATTCAAAAGAGAACTGTTGTTCTATTTATTTTATTCTTGGAAGATTACATCACGCCTCGCATATAATTGCATAAATTACGTACGATCCGATCATATATCAATCCGGTGGATTATATCATATCAATTTGACATCAAGACTTCATCTATATTGTTCATTAATATTGCAATTTTCATTTGCAAATTTTATCACATTACACTCCTCGTCAAATACCTCGTCAATTAAATACAAAACGTTACAAGAAAATATTGCAAGTTTTGCAAATTTCCTTTACAGAAAATATAATCTTGATAGCGGTACTTTGTATCTCTAATTCTAACAATATCTGCAACTGTCTTATCTTACTGAAGATCATCGCGGAGGAAAGAACTGCAAGGACCAAGTACAGAAAATTTCAGAAGTTAATTAGTTTTTTTTTTTTTTCGAAATTTTAAATACATGTCACGGTGCTAAGCAGCATCTTTCAGCGGCGTAGGATACGCCGACAAACATCGCCAAAAAGAATACGAAATGCTGCAGCAGGCCTACATACACGATGGCCTCGTCTACTCTCGCTAACCGGGACACGCGTTAAAGTCACCGCGCGCCGCGCGGAGATGTTGCCTACGCAAGTATATTAAGATTACGCCGCGCGGCGTCAAGATGCGTCACAATTAATCGTGTCCATATCCGTTCGTTCACTGGAATTCCATCATCGTTCGAGTTTTCAACGATACGTCAATAGGACTAGCTGCATCAACGTTACCGAAGACCTTTTATCCATAAAGCGCAATCGTGGCGCAGTAAAAGCAATTATCATTAAATTGAATCTTAAAGCGTGTCAATAACATGCAACTGTGTTATCTCTCAGAGATAGCATTTTGCGGTATTAAATAGTTGTTCAAAAAAAAATCTTCGGATAATACTGATCCAAGTCAGAAAACGAAGGTTATTCGATAATTTCCAGATAGAACAAAAATTATAATGACATCAAAACAACACTAAACACATAAAATGACACAATGACAATTCGATATCATTTTGATGTAATTTTGACATCTTTCTTGTTCTACCTAGGTACGCCTGCCTTCAAGGAAGAAAGAAAAGAGAATGTTCGTGATGAACCCACGGGATTTTCCCATGAGACAATGTAATTCGTTTCGCATGCGAGCCTCTTGGAGCTTCATTTCAGATAGGTAACACCTTTCAAGACTGGTAAAACATAATAATTAAAAAAGTAAATAAATAAACAAGCGGAATCGCATGTATTTCTAGGATTTTCACGAGATGAGAGCTCGGGGAGTATCTAGCCGATGCATTATCGCGCTATTTTTATCTAACGGTAAAGATCGTCGTGGCCCGGCGGCGCGGCGGAGACGCAGTGGAGGCGGAAGGGAAACCGCACTGCCCGGTTTCTTGCAGCCATGATTGGTAGTGGCCGTCAGTACTTGCTTAACCGTTGGGCCGCTAGCAAGAGCGTGAATACGCACTCCGCGAGCTCTCCGACTCTCCGATTTGGCGTCTGCCCCTCCCGCGCGTCCACCTGCCGCGCGTCGCACAGGGAGGCACGTTAAACGCCGACGCCGACCGTCTACGGCGATCTCTCCGGCTCGACGATCGTTCGGGGTTCGATCGATTTTGGAGTTTTTTCTCGGTGGAGGCAGCGGAGGAAGTCTCGTCCGCTTCCGTCTGTAACAAGGTGAGTCACCGAAACGAATTATTTTGCGCGATGACGCGACCTCCTTTACCCTGCTCTCGCAGCAGGTAGCCGTCCCTTTTCTTTTCTTCGGAGCATTACCTGCGGCACGGGATCGTCGACACTGTCCGCTTAATGAGCCGAGAACATAATGTGTACCTGACCATTATTCTCTTTTCTTTTTTTTCCCTTTTTCCTCGACGCGATTGCCCTAAATCCCCCCGGTCGGTGAAAGTCCCAAA
This sequence comes from Tetramorium bicarinatum, assembly GCA_928718305.1. Lineage (NCBI taxonomy): Eukaryota > Metazoa > Arthropoda > Insecta > Hymenoptera > Formicidae > Tetramorium > Tetramorium bicarinatum. The sequence continues at coordinate 12,957,529 of OV788324.1, forward strand.
GTCGTAGCGACGAATCGTTCGCGATACTTTCGTTGCGGCGGCGGCGGCGGCGGCGGCTGAAGTACGCTGGCAACAGGTGGAATTTAATCGATGAGATCGACGTTCGACAGATCGTTGAATTGACTGACCGCCGGTTTTCCCAATTTATGGAGCAAAGTAAAATAGTGGAAAGTAGAGTAGCCTAATACGAACACTTTCATGCTGAGAAATTTCGCTCTATTAACATATACGGGGTGTCCCACTTCCCGCGTATTGTCTTAATGACAGATTTCTTGATTAATTTGGGGTCGATTTTTCCTTTGTGGGAGAAATTATAATTTGTAGCGGCTTTCCAATTTAGCTTTATGGTATATTATCCTTGAAATTAGAAGTCTGGCACTATTTGGATCCAGTTGAAGAATATATTTCTTTTTAATTGTTTAGCTTGTGAAAACTTTTTTCTATCGCTCGCAGCTCATAAATTATTATTTTCTTTATAAAGATGATGGAAATAAAAAGAACGCAAAGTAAAGAAGATGTAGATAAAGAAGAATGAATAACCAGAATTTAGAAATTATTCGAGAAATGAAAAGGAAGAAGAGCACAAAAAAATTAAAAGTAATGAAAAGAACGAAGAATAAGAAAAAGGAAAAGGTCAAGGACATTACTTTAGGAAAGTCTGGAAGAATAAATGAAATAACTTAAGTTTTTAACGTTTAATAAATCAAATCCCGCTTCGTGATTGTAAAAATATTGAAGTGAATAAATTATCTATCTAATCTAATTTTCTTTATATTATCATTAATGAAACATTTAATATTAATAAAAGATTGCTTTCAATATTAATAAACAATTTTTGAATACATTTTTTACTTTTTTTTTTTATAATATATATATATATATATTATATTTATATTATTAATTTTATAAAACATTAACATATATCTTCAAAATAATATATTTCAATGATACATGTGCATATTTTTTCGCGATATAGTTAATATGATTAAGAACGCACAGTATCGCATAGTTAAAATTTCACATGTATCTTATTTCTTCGCAAAAGAAGCAGAGCAGTGCAAAGGTGTCAAATGCAATTAAATCCTACTAATATTACGAGACTTTCAGCCCTGAAAACGTAATTTGATCTTATATTTGTCGCTTGCAGTACATGTCACATCACATGTCAACTAATTCTTTCACAAAAAAAAATAAAGAAACGATTTCGAAAAACTAAATTTCTTTGGATTTTTAGTTAATAAATATAATTAGTTAATAAATATATTTAATCCTAATAAACTTTATCACATTTCGAAGATCAAAGAAATATTGATCAGGTGATAATAAAAGTAACGAGCGAGGTTTTTCTCAACAAATGTAATTGGATGTTTTAATTGAAAAATTTAATAAACTTAATAAAATTAAGATTAGAACAGTTATAGTTAATTAAAATTAAAACTCTTCTGACCTATTAAAATTTTCCTCTCTCTTTTTTGTATAAATTGAATTATCGCTGTTAAGAAATAATATATCTTTATGCTTATGTAATGCATGTAATTAGATTTAAATAACCGGCGTACAGATGCGTTGTCAACATCTGACACTCCTGAATTATAACAAACAAATAATATTGATTTAAGTATCTTATGTGTATCGAGTATCCTGACAGCTATTAAGTTATCAAACGGATAGATAAGAACAGTGTTTTGCATTTCGTTGCTACAGTGTGAAAGAAAGCTACATTTTTACATCTGGGATACATACGATAGCAAGTTTATCTCAATTTACAATGTTTGTTTAAAGTTTAAACAGAGTACGTTGCATAATTGCTTACATCATATTTCTGTACTTTCTGTATGATGGAGCGTGCTTCTAAAATATAAAAATTCACATGGTACGCATTTATATTGCTTTACCATGTGTGACATTCAATTACTTTATACTTTTATGAAACATGTATATCTGCGTAGCACGAATATCTGTAAAGCTGAATTTATGACGAATACAACGTTTCAGAGATCTCCCGAGAGTAGGAACGATTTCGCCGGCACGAGTTATTATACAACACGCGGATATAACGTGCAAAAAATATTTCCGTATGTTTTGTCGGAATTCCCCGGCTTTTATTTCTCTCTTTCTCTCTGTCGCTCTCCGACACTGCAATTCGACACGGCTATATCGAGGCTCTTTATTAATTCGAGGAATAATCGATCATGTATAGTGTTTATCCGTCGTCCTCTTCTCTCCTCTCGCGGCTACTTAATTATTTCATTCGGATCGTATAACTTCAAAATTAACGATGACGGATGTACATAATGGGCTCCCGGAAAAACCGGTATTGTGACGAGCTGAGCTTTCGCAAAAGGAGGGAAACTGCACGGCGTCATAATTATGGGCATCTGTGTGCGCAATGTACATTGTGTCACTTACGTACATAATGATGCTTAATTACTCTCGCGATGTTTAACATTCTTGACTTTTATGTATATTCATTTGTATCTATCGCCGCCTTCCGAGTTTTCACTCGTAATACGTTTGTAGAAAAAAAAAATCATAATTGATTGCCGTTGTTGCAAAATCTTGGAAGATTATTTCTGTGGAAAACGCAAATTGTTATTTTGACGTCGTATTAAATGACATGAAAATATTTTTTTAAAAATACATTCAACCGTGAAAAATAAAATTTCCAAGTAATACATGGTTCATATAATACAATTCATATAATAAAATATTAGAAAACATATAAGAATATTTGCTATTAGAGTTGGAATAAATTACATTTAAATTATTAATTTTGAATTGATTATATCACAAGTATCAGAAACGTTTTAATTTTTCAAAAATGTTTAAATGTTTTTCTGTTTAATGGGATATTTGCGCATTCGTAATCTTATACTTTTTCAATTGCATTGAATACAACCGGATTTTTCTTCATCTTCAGATCTTTCCTCTTGGAACATGGAATGGCTAGGCATTCTATTGCTATCGGGAATAATCTCAAATGCAGCCGCGGAACCGTGAGTACAAATATATCAATCAGATATTATCAGACATAACGTCGCAATTTTTATTTAAAATGATTTATCACAATGCCTTCGGTAATAATCGTATTTGCATTATAATATATGAAAGTCCACCGTGTGTATGATTGTATTGTAACGTGGGATAATTCCTCAATGTTAACATACTAACGGTAGATATAGTTCTTTTTTTTGAATAAATTCGAAGAGAATAGAATGGAAAAGGAATGAGGAAGATTATTGTTCTCCTTTAAGGTATTACACTATTATTGCGCCGAAAGTGGTGCGTCCTGATTCAGAGTATCATGTAGCGGCGAGTATCACCGGCGTGTCGACGCCGTCAACGATATACATTGAATTGAGTGGCGAACTCGATTCTGGAAGAATATTCAACATTTCTCGAACCGCAATCGTTGAGCCTTACTCCACTCAGATTTTGCGACTAGACGTACGTATAAATTTGCAGTTGCAGTCTATATTTGTAACAACTTGTACAAGTTTCGTTAAAAATGGTAAAAAAAATATCAGTAATTTACCTCATAATTTACATTCATATCATTGATTTTTCTTATAATGTTATAGATTGGCGAGACCACGCCGGGAAAATACAAACTCACAGCACGCGGTCTGTCCGGTATTGATTTTTATAAATCGAAGGATATCGAGTATATGCATAAAAGTTATTCTGTCTTCATCCAGACAGACCGGGCGATTTATAAACCCGGTCACAAAGTTATGTTTCGTTGTATAATATTGGATTCGAGGCTGAGACCGAGCGTTGTTGGACCGACGGATGTATACATCGTCGTAAGTATATATATGTATATGCAATAAACATTAAGTAACATTATAACAATAAGGGAGGGGGAGGGGGGGGGGTTCTCAGCGAAGTCCGTCTGTGGCACTCAGACTCAGTTGGGTCCATTGTGCCCCCCCTTCTTCTTTCTACCGATTACGGAAGTCCGGTTCTCCTCCAGAAGAGGAGTCGGTCTCCAATCGGTAGGCGTTCGAAAAATGGGATATATACGGGGTGAGGGATCATTGGGATTTGAACCCAGGACCCTTCCGTTACTAATCACTCACGTTATCCCAAGTAACATTATATTAATATTATAATATCTTATTCAACTATGTAATTTATTTGTAACATACACTTGCATTGTTGAATGGGAAATTATAATATTGATGTTAGCCGGTGTACACTATATCTTTCATTGTACATAAAACTTGTCGTATATCAATGTTGCGTAAGCTTTAATATTCGCACGATAATAAAATAGTAAATTAATTTTTTTTGAAAATTACAACAAATATTTAAGAAAAAATTTTGTTACAGGATGGCGATGGTAATCGAATCAAACAATGGATTCGGCCACAAGTGACTCATGGTATTTTCAACAGCGAGTTAGAATTATCGCATTCACCCGTATTAGGAAAGTGGAAGCTTATCGCCAATGTCGGCGACCAGACATTCGAGAAGGAATTTGAAGTCGCGGAATACGTTCTGCCGAATTTCGAAGTAACGATCGACTCGCCGAAGCACGTACAATTCAAAGACTCCAAAGTTATAGCAACTGTCCACGCAAAGTAAGCGATTGTTCCAGCAACGACGGAGATAAATTTACGACGGAGATAAATTTTATGGATTTAAAAAGATTTATGGACAATTTTGCGTTAACAAATCTGCACGAATCTTACGTTTCTAGTGAAGGCAGACCTTGAAGATCATTTTTCAGCCGTTTCAGAAAACATTAATTTATGATTACTTAAAGAATCGATGCTTAATGATTTGACCCGTTTGATTCTACTTAAGCCACATTTGACCGAAAATATTCATTTGTAAGTGGACATAATTTAGGTATACCTATGGAAAATCAGTAAAAGGTGAAGCTACAATAACAGCTTATCCAGACATTTTTTCTGGCGTGATTCAACCAATATTTCAACAACCTGTGAGAAAAGTTTTACCAATTAACGGAAAAGTTACGGTCGAGTTTGATATACTGCATGAATTAAGGTAAATCCAACATAATATTGCATGATTATAGATACATGTATATAGTGTTATATAAGTATGTTTCACAATTTTTCTTTTGCTTTTCAAAACATTGTAGCATTTAAAAAAATTTCTGCTCGGAATAAAAAATTGTCAAAATATATATTACATACTTTTTGATATTTCAAATTTTAAATTATGAAATATTCTATTAACATATATTGTATTGTACATCTATTATATATACATTATCTTGTAGATTAACTGACGAATATGAAAGGCCCATCATGATTGATGTAGTAGTAGAAGAAGAATTTACTACCAGAAGGCAAAACACTTCGATGCAAGTAACGCTACATAAACACCCATACACGATGGAATTAATAAGAACATCAGAATATTTCAAACCAGGGCTAAAATATACTGCTTTCGTAAGTTCTTATTATAAGAGTAATTTCTTATTATAAGAGCAACAAGTAAACTTAAATACTCAGGTTGTAACATATTGTGTATTATGTTACCTTTTTTTGCAGTTCAAATTAACATATCACGACGGATCGCCAGTACAAGACACCAAAAATGACGTCTTAATTGCATACGGGTACACATATAATCAATCGGAGTATAAAAATATCACAAGAAAATTAGACGAGCATGGCATGGTGCAACTGGATTTTTATCCGCCTAAGGCAAAGGATAACTTTTCTTTTCCCCTAAATATAGAGGTAAAAAATTATTAATTAAGCTTTTTTGTGTTACTTAGAAATATGTAATAATTTTTTAATTATTTATGTATATACGTAGGCACAGTATATGAATCTCCATGAGTGGTTTCCCTCAACTAATCAAGCTATGTCCGTAAGCAACGAATACATCCAAGCGATTCTGAAAACGGAAAAACCAACGGTATATTTTGCATCTGTTATTATTACATTGAAAAATCTTTCGGCTAATAATATTCTTTTCACAATCTTTTAATCCGCAAGGTGAACAATTACGTCGACATTGAAGTGAATTCTACCGCACCGTTGAAATACATAAGTTACGAGATACTCGGTCGCGGTGATATCTTAGATGCAGGATCGATCTATGTGCAAGACAAGTACACGACGTCATTCAAGTAAGTCATTTAAATATTAAGGAAGCTCTTAGAAGAATCCTCATTTCGATAATCGAATCTTAAGATGTGTTCTTTCAAGTGACAGAAAAAAAATAATCCTTGAACTTGTTCGATCGTACAAGCACAATCCGAAACTTTCGAGTTTTGAAATTGATATTTTTAGATAATAAAAACACGTTTCAGATTTTTAGCGACATACGTCATGGCACCTACTGCCCACGTAATTGTATACTACGTACGAACAGATGGAGAAGTGATAGTGGACTCGTTAGACATTGAACTCACGGGAGTACTTCAAAATCACGTAAGTTATTATAGCGTTTGTAAAATTAATATCTATTTCTACCAATATAGATTAACTTTAATCTTAGTTTAATTTACTTTTTTCCAATTTTTACAACTAGAAAAAAAAATAAAAAGTAAATGAAACCGAGATTAAAATCTACATTAATAGAAATGGATGTACGAATGTTATACTTAAAAAAAAAGCGTAAATGTAGATAATATTTTAACATTATAATCTGCTTATAGGTCGATCTTAAATTAACACCAGACGAAGTTGCACCCGGGGCCAACGTTAATCTTATGATATCTGCGAAACCAAATTCTTTTATTGGATTGTTAGGCGTTGATCAGAGATCCCTCTTGTTGAAATCCGGAAATGATATCACTTATGTACGTAGTAATTGTATATTAAAAATACCTATAAATTTTTGTAAATTTATAATTTTATTTTATTTCAATTGCATTCATTAATTGTGCACAGGATCAAGTGTATAAGGAACTGCAATCTTACGACAAGGCAGAAGTATCGCCACACGGAGATGCCTTCCTCGGCCGTCACTTCTGGAGACCCGGCTCAGGAACAGCAGATGAAGTGTTTCAAGTAAAATATGTTGTGACATATTTTGTCTTATTATCCTCTCGTTTGTTATCCGATAATCAGATTAAAATGACACATGTATTTGACAGAAAACTGGCGTGGTTGTTCTCACAAACGGATACGTCCACGAGAACTTCCCTATACGTAAGTATCAAAATGCAAAATTTAAGATACATTATTAATTAGTAAAAGACTAACGCGCACTTAAAAACATAACGCGCACATTTATTAAATATAAAGTATTTCTAAGTTAAAATATTTTGTAGCATATGCGACACATCGAATAACTACGTTCCAACTTATTTATAATATAGCATGAGAATAACATCCTTGTTCTCGAATTATTCTTTTAATCAGTATCGACCGTTGAGCCGATCTTGGTCAGATTAGATATATATTTTTTAACCGAGCTTGTATGTGTGTAGTATACTACAGATCTAGTATCGAGGACGTGATGTATGCGTCCGCTGGGGGATTCTCAGGCCCGGCTGCTGCATTACCGCCCGAGAAGGTCAAAGTTCGCAAGAATTTCCCTGAAACTTGGCTTTGGCAAACGCTTGACGCTGGGTAATGCCATTGACGTAATAAATTATCAGCCACACACTATCATTCTACACTTTCATTGATAAATTTTGTAAATAATTAATTAGTCATTGAATACACATTTCATTATCAGGAATCGTTCCATACTGTTTTCATAGCATTTCTTTCATTCATGCGTTTTCAACCTCTACTATTTTCTTTTATGGTGATATAATTTTCCTTTTTAACCAAGAATTTTAGTGGAAAATTCAATATCCAATTTACACTCATATATTCCTAATTAAAATATTAACACGTAATAAAATCCGTACAAGAAATAACGCAAACTAGAATGCTTCGCAATAAAGTTGCGCATCGAAGTGCGGTGAGAAATGGCATTGGGTAATTTATGGTGGCGGGAAAAAAATTCAACTTTTCAGGATCTTTTGCATTTCGCCATCAAGTTGATTTCCGTTAATCTAGAAACGCTTTGTATATATGCGCTCTGCACTCTGTATATTATTTGAATATTATCTAACATGTAGATTTAGATATTATCTTTAATGTATATGTATATTTAATTTACTTCGGATATAATTCGAAATATTGAATTTAGTATTTTGTCTATTTATCTATAATCTTTAATATCATTAGACAGACATCTATTTCTGATGGTTTCTTTTACATAAATAAAATTTAAATGATCTTAAGTGATGTTATAGCTTATATACGTTACTCATGAACGAAACAATAACATTTTATAATATATAAATGTATTATAAGTTTATTATTTGAAATTAATAAAAAACATTTTCAGAGATAGATGCAAATTTAAGAAATTTGATACGATACAGTAGATGCAGAGCTGGTGAAATAAAATACATCAATTCAAGTTATTTATTGTGGAATTGAGCCCTCTCTCTTGTACAGATTTATAATTATCTCTAATTATCGTATTTAATTTCTCATGCATTAAAATTACTCCATGTTAAAGATCAATATGTACCTAAAATTTTATTTTTTTATATTCTAGTATTTAACTTTTCTAAAACTAAAATGTTTGCCCTCTTGAGCAATCTATTATTAAAATTGAATAATTTTATATTCATCAATCTGTTTGCATAAAAAATTAAATTTTAAAAAATTGATGCCTTTTAATGATAATAACTATATGGTATAGAGAGAATGTTCCAGAACTGCCATCGAAAAAAATGTTTCTGATGTAAAAGATCCAACATCAAGACATTTACAACCGTATTTATAACTTAATAAAAAAATTTGGATACATAAATTTTAAACGTAAAACTGAATAATGACATTCCTCTTAATCTAATTTTGAATAAAATCTTATTCATTCCAACTTAAAACGAATTTACTTACATAATAAACGTACATAAACCGGCATTTCTTTAAGATGCAAATTAAATGTTGAAAATTTATCACTATATGATATACTATAAGAGAATGTTTTTTTCAAACTTTCATTGAAGAATTGATTCCGAAAATTAAATTCTTTCTGTAATTGAAAAAAGTGATGGTAGATCTGAAGCATTCCGTGAAGATAATCATATCGTAAGGATTAAAGAGATATTCTCATTAGAGTATATCGATCGTATTTGAATATAGTTACCTTATTTCGAGCCGTGATCGGGGCTGGTGTAATACAACATGCAGAATTGGATTGCAGGAGAGCCACAAATTTTGGAGGGTAGAATAACGGGCTCGCCTCACGGGGTGTCCACGCTTCGACCAGACCTTGGTCCACCTGTCACGCACAGATTAGCGACAAGACCACCGCTGGCAGGTCCTTACGCCTTCTCTCGCATCCCACCCCCTGTCTGGAATAAGCCCCGTGTATTCCTAATGCATGACATCTTAAACACCTGGCTTTTCACAAACTTCTCTTCAGGGTATTTATTTCGTATCTTGTATACTTTTAGCGTGTTTATACACGTCTGTGTAAATGCGGTATATATGCAGGGTGTATGTATGTATAAAAAAATGTAAAAAAATCCACCATTTCGAAGTTGTCAAGTTAAAATTACTTTCGCTTGATACATTGGCCCTCGGACGTGCCCCTATCAAATTTTTTCCAGCGACACCCTGTATACCTGTAAATAACGTGCATACCGTATTGCACAGTTACGTGAAAGTTGATCAAGGTAAAGGTGCGATCTCACGTTTCTCAAGAATGTAAATGTAAGTTGTGTTACAAAGGCTTGTGTTCTGCGTATCATGCATATCTCAGTTCTTGGAAAAATGAACTGTCTTGCATCACCGTTCATTCACAGAGGAACGTTCGATTTTTGTTCGTAACATCTGTTCGCTATATCATTTATGTTAAAACGTGTCTCTCAAAAGGTGAAGGATACGAATGTAAGAATATTTCAATATTTCATGTTACATCAACTTGCTTGTATCGTGTATATCTGCGTGTTGTCGCTTCATTAGAAAGCTGCAATATAATCTCTTTTATCGCTATCCGAAACATTACTTTTCGGAGGTAGATCAGTTCATTGTACATTTCAATTTATTATTTAAGTGGTAGTGACATGAGATGTAGAATACTCTTCGAAATACTTCATAGACTTGTTGCGCGATTATGGTATTGTTAAGCATATTGTGCTCTTGCAGGTATAATGGAAAAACGGAAATACGACGCACCGTGCCGGATTCTATCACATCCTGGGTACTGACTGCATTTTCCGTCAACGACGCGCATGGATTAGGTCTTATAGAGGAACCCAGAAAGGTACACATATCCATTTATCATGTTTATAATCTGTATACGAAAAGATTGACTTTCTTGTAAGAAAATCAATTTATTTGATAAATTTTTTCGAGTAGTGAATTTTATTTTATACTGTAACAAAGAAAATGATAAATTCAATCGCGAAATTTTTTTCGGGCGCAAATTTTATTAATTCACTGATTCTTTTTCCTCGCAAGTTTACTATTTCATTTTTATTGATTTTCTCAATCTTAGAATCAATCTTTTCTTTTAATCTGCAATAAATGACGCGATGTTAAGTCGATTACATGACAATCATCTTTTTATACACGTGCATAAGTAAAAGCGATAAAAATGTATGCAGTATTGTAAACAGAGAATTATTCTGTAAAAGAATGAAAAGAATAATTGTTATAAATGTTATAATAACCGGGCTATTAATATACTATTTATTATCTGTTCATTAGTTGAAAGTTTTCAAACCATTCTTCGTATCCGTCGATTTGCCGTACTCGGTAATAAGGGGAGAAATCGTAGGAATACAGATTGTGGTATTCAATTATATGAATAAGGACGTGACAGCCGAAGTTCTGCTGACAAACATGGGACAATTTGACTTCGCGGAGGTTTCCAATGAAGTTCACGATACACCGAGTAAGTGTAACGTTACTTAATTCGAGAAAAAAAAAGAGGCTAACAATAATAGCTGACTTATTGTTTGTAATTGTAGCAACTGTGTTGCATGCAACTTATAATTATGGAAATCCAATTATTATAATAATTTAGCAAATTTATAATAATAAAAGATAAGTTTATAAAATTAAATTAATTGTTTAATTTTTCAGAATTAGAGTTATATCGCAAGAAAAAGGTCGACGTGAAAGCCAATTCCAGCTCGGGTGTGTCGTTCATGATTATTCCAAGAGATTTGGGATACATTAATATAAAAGTTACCGCTAACAGCGTTCTAGCTGGCGACAGTGTTGAGCACAAATTACTTGTCAACGTAATAAACTTTATTCTTATTTTTTGCTTGCGCGATTGTTCGACTATTAGCATAAATATTGTTTTACTTTAAGGCTGAGGGAGAAACGCAATACAAGAACGAAGCGGTATTTCTGGATTTGAGAAATGTTGACCAGGCCGGTGCAAACGTCACTATTAACATACCTAATAATGCAGTTCCAGGATCCGAAAACATACAAGTTTCTGCAGTCGGTAATAATATTATTTAATTTATGCATATATTGCTTCCAATTTGACAAGATCTTGTCGATTTTCTATTTCCCAAATCAATTTCTTCTAAACTTTTTATATAATTGATAATAAAAATCAATCCGTAATAAGCTTTTTAGTACAATATATACATATATACATACTACGTAATATTATTTCATATAAAATCTTGAAAAATATCCTACTTCTTTGATTGTATACAGGTGACATCTTGGGTCCCAGCATTCCGAATTTGGCAAATCTAATAAGAATGCCATTTGGTTGCGGTGAACAGAATATGCTTAACTTTGTACCGAATATCGTCATTCTAAATTATCTCAAGGTATCGACAATAATCTCTTCTGATATATGCTGCACACTGTATATAATTTATATTAAAATAAAACCTTCTTCAGAATACGAATCAATTAACGCAAGCCGTGCAAAGCAAAGCGTTAAAATATCTGGACATCGGCTACCAGCAGGAGTTGACTTACAGACATAGCGATGGCTCGTTTAGCGCGTTTGGTATGTCGGATCCTAGCGGAAGTACATGGTACGCGCGACAAAATTATTTAACAATTATTTCATCTACAAGGTTCATTTGTCATTTGAATGGAAAATCTAAAGTTATTTCGTTTACCAGGCTTACAGCCTTCGTAGCGAAATCTTTCAAGCAAGCAGCGGAATATATACCAGTTGAGGATAGGATCATAAACGAGGCTTTGCAGTGGTTGTCCAACAATCAAGCATCAAACGGATCTTTTCCCGAAGTAGGAAAAGTTAGCCATCGCGATATGCAGGGTGGGGCTGCCAAGGGACTCGCTTTAACGGCATACACACTTATTGCTTTCTTGGAAAATGAGGTAAGTACTATTATTAGCGCACTACATTTTTATTTAATTTAATTGCATTTAAAGAGATATAACTATTTGCTGGAAACATATCATTTAAAAGTAAAATAAAAACTGTGTTTTCCATATCGTTTAATTATCGAAACCGAATGTGTTGATGTAGGACTCTGTGGGAAAATATCGCAACACAATAAACAAAGCTGTCGATTATATTGTTCGCAATATGGAAGGATTAAACGATACCTATGCATTGAGCCTATGCGCCTATGCCTTAAATTTAGCAAAGCACCCTTATGAGACGTCGGCATTTAATTTCTTGGAATCGAAAGCTATGGCAAAACAGGGCCTGAAATGGTGGAGCAAACCCATTCCGAAAGACGATAAAAATCCACACTACTCGTTACCGCGTTCCGTTGATGTTGAAATGACATCGTACGCTTTACTCCTGTATCTTAAACGCAATTTAGTCGGAGATGCGATTCCCGTAATGAAGTGGCTTGTCAAGCAAAGAAATACAGAAGGTGGCTTTGCATCGACGCAAGTAAGCAATTATTTTAAATACAAAATGATCAACTCAAACTTGTAAATAAGAATAAATTAAAATTAATTCAAAATTATATGTGAAATAATTTAGGATACCGTGATTGGACTTCAAGCATTGGCGAAGCTTGCTGAAAAACTATCAAAGGACTCGAGTTCGGTTCGAATCGCGTTTAAATACGAGGAAGGTCAAAACAACATAAACATAAATAGTGGTAATTCCATGATACTCCAAAAACACATAGTAAGTTTAAATAAATTGTTGCGTATATATGTTATTACGGCAAGATATTAATATTTCGGCATTTCTTACAGCTACCTTCGAAAACACGATACGTTAATATAACAGCGTCTGGTAAAGGTTTCGTGCTAGTGCAAGTTTCCTATCAATATAATCTAAACGTGACTGGGGCATTTCCACTGTTCACCTTGGATCCTCAAGTGGATAAAAATTCCAACGCTAATCATTTGCAACTTTCCGTTTGTTCTGGGTATATCCTCGTTACTATCTTTTAATATTATCTAAGTCTAACAATCTTAAATATAAAATATCGGTGAGAAAGTAAAAAAATATCACTTTTTTTTAAATCTTGATACCATGAATTATCACGAAAAAGAAGCAATTTTTAAATTTATTTTCTGATTCTAGCGAAAATAGATATATAAAATATATACTTAAGTTTAATTTTTCTCAAATCAATTGTAGGTTTGTTCCAACTGAGGAAACAAATGAGAGCAACATGGCCGTTATGGAAGTAAGTCTACCCTCTGGCTTCACAGTGGACAGAGATTCGCTACCGAGTTTAGAGATATCATCACATGTAAAGCGTGTGGAAACGAGAAATGGTGATACAATGGTGGTTTTATATTTCGACAAGGTATACACTTCATAAATAACAATCAATTAACATAAATTAAACAAGCTTCCACAAAAATCTGAGAAGAAATACAATTAATATATGAAAAATTATTTATTATCGTATAGATGGTGAAAGAAGAATATTGCCCAACTGTGTCCGCATTTAGAACGCACAAAGTAGCTAAGCAAAAACCAGTTCCCGTTTCTGTATACGATTATTATGACTCGTGTAAGTATAATGTAAATGTTTTATTAATCAAAATTGACTTAAAAAAGATATTCTAAGATAAAAAACATAATATGTTTGATAAGATTTTTAAAAATATGTTTGCTATGTTTGCTATGTTTTCCATGCGCAGCGAGAAGAGCAAGAGCATTTTATGAGCCTAGAAAGACAACTCTGTGTGACTTGTGTGAGGATGAAGATTGCGAAGATTTATGCGTTTCAAAACCCGGTAAACGAAAGGATAATGCTACAGTGTCTGCTGCGTCCTACATTAACACTTGTGTATATTTACAACTTACGTACTTCTCGTTTTACTATTTGCTTTATAAGTATTTGTAATTATATTGTTATTGAAAATAATTATTTCATTATACTATAAACTTTAAATCTAACAAAGTAACGTAAAGAAGCTGTATAAGTTGCGACCAAAGTATATATACTTGTTATACAGAATATAAGATATTACAATCTTTTTATGGAAATGTCCAAATCAAACTAACATAAGATTTAATTATTTAATGATAATATTAAGTGTATAATAAAACTTAATAATGTTTCTTGTTATTAATTAGTAGACATTTTTTTCTTATACTACAGAAGTCCTTATGATACACACAATTTATTGCACAAAATGCTTACATTTATTTTTAAATTGAGAAAAAGAAAAGCAATGGAGAGATAAATGTGAAAAAATAGTAATATATAAAACACAATTTATTAATATAATATATTTAGTTAATTTTACATGGGGTTTTCCAGACGAATTTTATTCGACAATTTATAGAAATATTGAAAATAATATATTGCTCAGTAATTACGCGTCTACAATCTAAAATAAAAATAGTAAGCAGAGCATTATGCATGTAAAAGATCGTCGTCGCTATCCGATTGACATTGCGTGGGATCAGAAGCATCGAGCAAAAGTCTAGCTTCCTCAGTGGTATCAACCTATGAAAAAACAAGTATATGTAGCATATATGTATATGTATAGTATTTAGGTAAAGGAAAATAACGTGACATAAACATTCTAAAGAAGAATGAACCAAACGTACCCTACAATATTGGACACGACCTGAGCCTCTTCTGAAACTAAGCAGGTTTGTCCAAGGACGACAGCACGTTCTTTCAACCGGATTTCGGAAATAAACTAAAGCGGCTAATACCGCGATCACAGTTAACACTACGCCAGCTATCGCTCCAGCTGTAAGCATAAATATTTGTTATCGTACGATCATTGTGGCAAAATAAACCGAGGCAAGCAAAAAGAAGTGAATCAAGTGCAAAAATTCGATAAATTCATTGAAATATAAAACAATTTTATTCTTTGATATTTCTCAATGTAAAATAATTTAACAAACATTTAAAAGTAAAGAGAAATTAACGATTTTATTTTTTTAGTTTGTCGTTTTTCTCAGTTATATGATAGAAATATTCTTAACACTTGCCTCAGTCTTTCTTCCACTAATTTTCATATTCTCGAAATCTAATATAAAAAAAGATGTGACTGTTTACCGTGACTAGGAGAAAATTGTTCCAAGAGAATCCTTGAGGACGATGCATCTTCCCGAGACGCGTTCCGAGATTTGGCATGTTTCACGCAGATCACTTCGGTGTGCCACTCGAATTCCGCGCTGCATTGCAATTCCTGAGAATGCAGGATTCATGAAAGTAAAAAGAAAGAAAACAATGACAGACCGGGATGTCAGATGTGAACTGGTAACATTCATTTAATTTAAATTTTATTCAGTGATTGTATCTGATAATTTTTAAAGAAATTTAAACGCGTGATCGATATGACAATCTTATCCATCTCAGTCTGTTCATAACTCATCAATTATGAATAAATATGTATTTTACATGTGATAAACAGTTCAAAAGTGTAATTGTAAAGAAAGAAACAATGCGATCGAATGAATTACGGAGAAGGCAAGACAATTTTGATTTCAGTCAATTTTGATCTGAAGAATAGCGAGAAACAAAATTTGGTTCTCAATATTTTTAGAATTCTAACATTCAATATAAAGTAAAAATAAAATTTTAATTTTTAGAGCGACAGAGCGATCCTCCTCAGTTTTTAAATGGAATGGAGTACAATTTTTTTATTCGTATAACTCTCATAAAAATTAATATTTATTTGAAATATCTTTTTTAATTCTTTAACAGTGTAGAATATAAAAAGATGATATATTATATATTTTTACTTGAAAACGACTGATTTTATATGTATAAAGAAACAAATAAAAAGTTCTAAAAGAATCAAACGTTTTAACAAAAATTTTTAGATGATCACATTCCTGCCCATTACAAAGTTATAATAAAAAAATTAAATAAATTGCTAGTTCCATCCCTTATAACAATATTGAAGGATTAAAAAAATATTAATAAGTATCCTTTTTATCAATGAAAACATCCATCAAATTTCATTTTTTTAACCTTTTCAAAAAAATGAAAAAAAAAAATCTAATTTTCGTCTCCTTAAAGAAGTGTAATTTCTCAGAAAGAGATATAGGAGTACATGTTTATCTCTTAATCAACAAAGAAATCATCTAAATTTTTTCCACTTATTTAAAATCATCTTGTATATACAATTAACAATTTCGTCGATGTTACATCATATATGTAAAAGATTTCAACAATAGAAACGATAATAAAAATATTCTTAGCATCGATTGCCCCTCTTCTATTGTTGTTTCTTATCAAGCTTATATATTAATATTATCAAGATACATCGAATAATTTCGCATCTCATCGAAATAGATAAGTGGTAGCCAAGTAAAAGAGTGCCAATCTAGAAATGATAACTTAGAAAAAAAACCGATATAAAACAGTCAGCGTAATAAATATTATACATATAAAACAGTAAAAAAATATCTTCATTATACATAGAGACATAATACAGATGCATTATACAAAGACAAAAAATTATACAAGTTTTTATCGTCCAGTACTTGCAACTTCAGATGTAATTTCACTGTTGCAATACAAATGTGTGATTCGACATAGATGTTTCGAACATTTATGACCCTGGGTATACGTCTCTTCTATGTCTAGATGGGACGAAGAGAAACAAAGAGGGGGAGGGCCTGGGAAGGGGAACGCGGAGCGGAGGCGGCAGCGTGAGCGACAGGTCGTTTACAAGTGGCGGGAGGCAGTCGGTGTAGAATTACGCGATCGAACGGTCGGGATGGTAACGTCTCAGTGAACAGCTCCGATGAGTCAAGTCGTGATTCTCTACGTTGAGGACTTGCTGTCGCGGCGAACCTCTGATACAGTCGGCCTTTAGAATTCTGCTCCTCGCGAGCGGGCGGGCGCCATTAAAAGAAGAAACCAAGTGCCTTTGAAACGAAGTTCCCTTTTGTTGTTTTTTTTTTTGTTAATAAGGGAAGATTGTGTGTGAAAGGTCAGGTATGTACGCTTCGAAACAATTGTGCATACTGTTACGCGCGTTTATCTTTGTGTGTGTTTGTGTGTGATCACTCTTCTTTTTCTTCTTCTTCTTTGACTTTCATCCTTAATCGATTGGCCATTGTATGATATCTGGTAACAGTCGCTCGGATAGAGAAAAACGGAATAAGCAGTACGATCGTTGAAGAGAATTTAACCACAAATAATCATAATCTACCATATTGCGATTTGGTAAGTAAAGAAAGAATGCGCGCGTGCGCGCGCGCACGATGGACACGGACGTTTCATTTCCGTGAAACCGGTTCAGGCACCGCCTCGCGAACGACCGTCTCGGATCGTGCAGGATCGGATCTCGCCGATATTCCTGCCTTGCGGATCTACCGACTCCGTTTGAAAAAAGAAACTAAAGAGCGCGAGTTTACTCAAAAAACGCAACCGTGGATTAATAATCTCGTGAGCGCCATATTGTTTATAGATTCGCCAATCAAAATTAGTCTTCCGAGAATCAAACGTCAGTAACGATCGAAATATCTCCTCCTCTTCCGTTTCCTAGACTAGAATTGAAAATATAAAGATTTTCTATATTTTAAGTCGCATTATTCTATTATAAATTATGTTAAAGCAGATTTAATTTTATTTATATCTCTCGCGAAGATAAAAGTCTTAAAAAGTTTGCTCCGAAATCTTGCCGCCTGATGCATCTATTTTTTAATAAACGAAATATGTAGGATTACACGACGATAATTGTAAAAATTAATATGACTTGTTATAAAAACGTTTTTTATCAATCTTACACCTGTATAATTTTAGGTAGACTACGTTTACACATCACTGTTAATAGGATTTAATAACATATATTTACAACTTCCTACAAAACGTTTTTTATTCGTTACACGAAAATATTATTTTATCTCCATTCAAGGAAATCTTAAAATCTTGAGGTTGTTCTGTATTACTAAAGAAATATATACTTTTCATAATTTTACCTCAAATTGACAATGCATGATCAAAACAACTCACTTAGCGTTTACATGCTTCTTTAAAATCACTAATAAGTTTCTACACTTCTTCATCAACAGACGTACTAATAATTGACCTTAAATCAAATTTAATAAACATTTATATAACATCTTGCGTTTACTCTTCATCCTTTTTAGTTTTAAAAATTCGAAAGAGCTGAAAAGCAAGTTAAATGTTAGAGATTAATTTTAATCTGCATTGACAGAAATGGACACAAGACGTCTATTAGTTAAACCCAGTTTTATAACCAATTGTTATTACGCCCCATTGAAGAGTTAGAAACGAATTATTATTATTCGTCAACAATATTATATCTACGAGCATTATTAAATCCGATTTAATGGTGATACGTAAACACCCATTTAACTTGCTTTTCAGCTCTTTCGAATTTTTAAAACTAAAAAGGATGCAGGGTAAACGCAAGATGTTATATAAATGTTTGTTAAATTTGGTTTAAGACCAATTATTATTACGTCTGTTGATGAAGAAGTGCAGAAACTTATAAGTGATTTTAAAGAAAGGTGATAGTCACATCTTTTCGAGATCGTGTAAAGCTTAATAGTCGTGCCCAGGTAGATCAGGCCCTGGCATGACGTGAACAACGTTTGTTCGTGTAGATACGCGTCAAGGACGATCCACACATAACTGGCGCGTCGTTGATCGAATCTTAACGTCCGTTACCAGGAATCAGGATATACCCACTTTTTTTTCGTCCACCATCACTACGTCCATCGATATAAGAATAAATCGACGAAACTACGCGCTTGTTTTCCCCACAATCCAACAGGTTCGGTCGTCACGGTCGTCTGGGTATTAACGTGGGGGATGCCCAGGCGACGCTGATTTTTATGATTTTACGGCGCGTTCACACGGATCTCGGTTTATACAACGACTCGGAGTTTATGCTTGAAACCCGTCGAAGTAGACACGCGAACGACGAAAGCGGAAGGCGTCATATCGCGAGATCGAGATATAATTGTATTAATGCCTATGAACTTTGGATCAGCGTGTCTATCGATCTTTTTTTTCTCTTCGTGTTGATAACTAAGGTCACATTGCAAAATGTTGCACAGTAAACTGCCGAATGTGAGAGCGCGTGTTCCAAACAATCTCCGATAAGAGGAAAAAGCGAAATAACAAGTAACCCACGTCAAACCTCGTGTTTGTGGAGTAAAAAGGAAAGGTCGATAAGGGGGCATAATAAACGAGCGATAGAAGTTATTGTACGTCATATAAAATATTATTTATCATCAAATCAAATTTTTTTGTTTAAATGATAAATAATATCTTATGTAATAAATAAAAAGTGAAATTATATAAGATACATTTGTGAAAGACAGATGAAGACGAATTATGACTTGATAAACTAATTCGGTTCTATCATTTCTCTCTAATCATCTCCGCGCGGTCATTCGTCTGACTTTAATAGCTTGATAATTATTGCGAATATCGCAAAATGGTCATTTTGCATTACACGACTTTTGGAACACCCTATATGTACATACGTAAATGATAGTAAGAGAGGAAATGAGAAAATATCATGGAGCATGCGAAGATCCATGCATTATCATTAATATACGATATCACGTATTACGCAGAAACTTCCCGCCGCAAATGCTATAGAAAACACATTCGTAAATTCACGAATATTTATCAGTTTGGTTTACCTACTTGCTGGAAAAATCAGTGTTATTTCTTTCAAATTTCTTTCAGATAAAATAAAAGATTCGAAACTCTCCTCTCTCTCTCTCTCTTTTGGCTTCTAGCTAAAAGTTGTTGAAACCAATGAATAAATATCTCTATATAAATAAATAATTAATAAATAATGATCTGTGTAGCTTTATCTGAAAAATTTTACTCGACTAGCACGATAAATCTTTTCTCCGACACTTGCACGTGTAACTGACAAAAAATTAAATCTAATGAAATAGAATAAAAAGTAAAACAAGTAATAAAGTCTTACCGATTTTGTGTCGATTTTTATCGTGTAAATTAAATCTCTGTAAGTCTCTCTTAGATCTCTGTTAATTAACTTTTCATCTTTTTTTAGTTCTAAGAATTAGAAAAAAATAAAAAATAAGTTAAACCGAGATTAAAATTAATCTGCATTGATATAGAAATGGACATTAATTGTCTTTTTTTATATTGCAATTGTCGCGCGTCTTCAATATTCTTAAGAAATGTCGTCGCAAATATCAGAAAGATTCGTCAGAATTACGGAATGTAATAAATAAAATCTTAAACGTGTTATTTGTTTGCGTTTAAATATATGTGATTTAACAGGTATCTCACGAGTTATCATTTATCAGCGATACAGGCGAGTTAGGTGTTTCAAGTTAAACAGTGTTCTCAACCATTCGTTTAACAACGAACACGTTTGAAGGAAAATTGATTAGTTTTTGAATGAAAGATAATAATAATCAGTCACGGCCGATAGCATATCATTTTCACACGTTCTTGATGCTATTTTCATACAATTACTTAAGATAATCAGTATGGCATAACACACATATACAAAAGAAAAAAATACATCTAGAAATATATTAAAAATTTTCTTGTTGGAAATCAAAAATTTGATTTCCTTAAATTATGTTCGATCTAAAACCTATTTCATACTTATGACATTTGTTAGACACTTATACTGATTGCGTGTAAAATAGGTCATCAATATAATTTAAAAAGTTCTTAAATCTCAAATTTTTTTAAATCCTGACGTAAAATTCATAATATACTCGAATTTAATGCAACGAATGAAGATTTTGTTCAATTTTATTTCAAACTTGAATTTCGTAAAAGTTGAAATTAAATTTCCTTAAAATTAATTTTATTTTTTATAATATATGAAATTGCATATGCGCCTAATTATGGAATAATCAATTTAAAAGAGAATCTGAATCTTTTAAAATTGAGGAAAATAAAAATTAAGAATTTTGAATCATCCTGTATATATATATATATATATATATATATATATATCTTCGTTTATATCTTTCTACTTCTCTGTCTATAAGCCCCAAAATAATTGATTCTCTTACTTCGGTTCGGATTAATTTCCATCGATAAGAACGAAATGATTATTATATGTATGATAGTAGGTTTTCCTCGTTGTAAATCAACTATCTCTAAACTACAATTCTGCGAATAGATTATTTATGCGCATAAATGCATAGCAATTTACGTGAATATGGAATTTACCAAATATTATACAATTTATACGATATTACACAATATCACGTTGGCTTTTTTTAATGAAGTATAAATAAATGAAAAGGTGACAGTGAATATATGAATTATACATAAATTGTGGGCTCTAATAGGCTTATAATTATGCTGCTTTTTTTACCATCCACAGAAGAAAGATATACAAAACGATTAAATTGAAGATAAATTATTAAAAAGTCATAAATAGTTTTGTGCCAGAAATTTTCCGTTTTTTTTTATCAGCTTCTGATTCACATAACATACCACATTAAAAAAAAGGAATAAAAGATACACTTTATTGTGCAGTGCATATGGTAGAAGATAGATCCGGTAAATGTGTGTATTTCGTTGAAAAATAAACGTATCATCATTGAGATCCCAGATTAAAGAAATACCGAGAATCGTGACCTAACATTTTATTATAGTTTCCGTTTGTATTTATCTCGTTTGTAAAGAATATTTCACGAATTTCACCAATAGATATTTTAATATCTACTATCACAATGTGAATAATAACTTTTATTTTTATTAATTTAAAAATTTATAATTATTATTTGGATTATATGAAGATGAAAGTCCTAACAATCATATTTTTACTCATTCGAATTTTTTTGAAATTTGTAATTTTTATCAAATCGTCTTATAGTGTAACATCTTAATTATTTAAATCAAAAAACGAGTTGCAATACTTCATGAACAAGCAATTAAAGTTTCGTAACTAAAGAATAAAAATGTAGAAAAAACACATTTTTTTCTTATCATTGCTATACTTTATTATATATTTTGTTAAATACCAAATATATCAAATAAAATAAAAAGCATATCTAAATACATAAAATTTAATATTATATCCAAACGTATATTTTCTTGTGTACGAGAAAAATTTATATATGCTTGGATAAACTCATATTTTAATTATGAATATAAATTTAAAAAAAATTTCATATACAAGAAACAAAATGTATATATGAGAATGATGGTAACTATAAAAAAGTATATCAAGGAGCTTATCTCAAAAAAAGGAAGTATTATATTTATCTAACCCATGCTTCCGATTTTCACAATGCTTGATATTTGTGGCTTAAAGAGAGTGAGAAAATGAGGCTAATGAGAGTGAGAAAAGCAAATGTGTAACAAAATAATGTACAAATAAAAATGTGTCTTTGTTTGTTTAAACAGATATCAGACTGAGGATCAGACTAATAAAAGATGATCACTCGTGAAGTATTTTTGATATTGACTATTGCTCTGGCGTGCATCTGTCAACCGCATAATGACGTGCTCAGCGTTTCTACATTTCATTGTCCAATGGCGTGCATCTGTCAACCATTTGACACTAGATACGAGATAAACTGCTCAACGAAGAATGATTCATCATTCGTGGTGAAAATTGAACCACGCGACTTCGTAAGAGTACGTTTTTACTTATGAGCGTTTTGCACTTTTCTGGACACAGTTGCAAAAATCTATGCTAGTCAAGAATTATCAGAAATTAAATGATCTGTCTCAGCGATTCAAAGACCTTCATATATAATCAAGAAATAGATCCCAAATTGATCTTCTTAGTTAGCGACATTATAAAATAAAGATTAAAAGTTTTTCGTAACATGTCTCCCTTTGATAGAATTTCTCATCTTTTAATCAATTATTCAGAAATATAAATACAAATTCAACACAGAAATAATAAATAAAATATAAATTCAAAATTTAAGAAAATAACATAAATTTATGAATAATTGCCATCTAATATATTTTCTATTTTGTCTTTGTTTTTTAGAATTTTTTTCAGAAATATTTAGAACCCTATCCTTTTTTAATATTTAAAAAACATAGAAATCTGTGCGTTATTCTGAAATATTTCCATATTCTCTCTTTCTTTTATACGAATCAAGATTTCATCGGTAAATTTTCTTTTCGCAGATCGAATGCCATAACTCAATGAATTGGTCAGATTTCTTTTCCATTTTGAACGAGTCATCCGTGACAAATGAGACTGAGAATATCAGTCATCTCAGATTCTTCATGTGTGATTTACCGACTAACAACAGTTTGGGCGAAATCGCGCAAGTACTAGGAGTCGCCGACGTGGAAAGATTGACCTTTCAATCGTTCAACAATTTGAGCTCCGCCCTGCTCAAGCATCATTTGGATGATTTCGAAAATGTGAAGACTCTGATATTATCGAGCAACAATTTGTCCTACGTACCGAAAGATCTATTATCCGATCTAGTCAACTTGACAGGACTCAACTTGCGCGAAAACAATTTACATCTAGTCAACGGATTTTTCGACTATACCCCCAACTTACAGTGGATCGAATTGGGCGACAATACTCTGCAATCGATAGAACCGGGCATGTTTGACAATTTGAAAAATCTAAAGTTTCTTAATTTGTGGAAAAATTACTTAAGCGAGCTTCGGCCTGGAATTTTTGACAGACTCACTGCCCTCGAGTCCCTCGATCTCAATTTGAATTATATGGTCAAGTTACCGAAAGATATCTTCGTGAAGCTGGAAAATCTCGAGAAACTTAACTTATCTCGAAACAATTTTACACATTTACCGAGGGATCTCTTACGAAATAATAAAAAACTACAATCTTTCACTATGATTGAGAACAAGAAAAATATGACAACCTTGCCAAATGAATTTTTCGCTAATTTAACGGAACTGAAGACGCTGAAATTAAAAAAAGTCGGATTTGTCACGCTACCAGAAGACCTACTGTGGGGATGTACTTCGCTAGTTAATATCACTTTGGAACGAAATTATCTTCAAACTTTACCTAAACACATATTCCAAGATTTGACGGAGCTCAGAATATTGGAACTGAATTTTAATAATCTTAGAGAATTGCCTGATTATATTTTCGTGAATACCAACAAATTAGCAAAATTAGATTTGTCAACAAATCAAATTACTTCCATTTCTATGTACGTTTAAATGATTATTATTATATAAACGAAAACGAATACTTACGTTTTTCATACTTTTATCATTGTATAATTCTTTGCAGGCACCTATTCGAGGGATTGAGCGCTTTGGAGGAACTGAATATAGAAAAAAATCAGTTGACAACTATTTCCCACGGGGCTTTCGACTTCTTAAAAAATTTAGAAATTGCTAAATTATCTTACAATAATCTTACGTTACAAGACACTTTCTACGAGTACAGAGTTTTCGACCCACTTGGAATGCACTCGCCTTTTAATCGTTGCAAAAAATTAAAAGAATTATATTTAGCTAATAACAGTATTTCGAAAATATTTAACGACTGGATTATAAGCGATTCAGTACTTCGAGTATTGGATCTCAAATATAATAATATATCTACTATTACCGTAAGTAAAAGTACTCTAAAACTGACGTAAATATAATAGACAGATTTATGAGATATCTGTAGGCAATAATATTTGATGGTACTTTTTCTTTTCTAATTTCAGACTAGAGATGTGCAGTTTGTATCGAGTAATATCAAAGTGGATTTAACTCATAATAAGATAGAGCATATCTTGTTAAGAGAAGCCGAACAATTCGAATATATAAATAATCAGATGGATGCTCAAGATACGATAATATTGGTGGATAATAATCCGTTACATTGTGATTGCGACTTGTATTATTTCCTGCGTTATATCGAGGGCAGAATGCATCCTAAAGTCCAAAATAATTTCCACATAATACCAGGAAACTTAACATGCCAAAGCCCGAAAGAATTGAAAAATGTGCGCGTTATAGATTTGAAATCTAAATTATTAACGTGTATAGTATCGAATCCCGAAGTGTGTCCCGAAAAGTGCGACTGTCTTGTAAGGCCTGAGGACGTTACATTCATATTTAATTGCTCTCGGAAAAATTTGAGTAGCGTGCCAATCGCCATAAAAAAACCTAAAAAGTTCTTCCAAATCGAACTGGATTTTTCCGGCAATCAGTTAACTCGTATGCCAGATTTGAAAGCAATGGAACTTGGAGTGGTGAAGAAACTTAGATTATCTCACAATTTCATTTCTGAAATTTCTCTGGATGGGTTGTCCAGCACAATACAGGTGCGTAAATTTACATTATTACAAATTTACAATTTTCTTTTACTTAGAATAGAAGTAGCATATTTTATTGATAAAGAAGAATCGAAAAATCGAATATAAGTATAGAAGAGATAAAGAAATATCCAGTTAATAAGATGCGCAGATCAATTTTTTTTATTGTTTCGTATAATATAAAGCAATGAAAAAAAAAATAGATATTAAGTCGCACTTTAAAGTTAAAATTTAAAGTAAAATTTTATTTTAGAGCTTGGAGCTGCACAATAATAACATATCAAGAATACATCCTGACGTGTTAGAATTCCTGAAACGATCTAAAAATTTAACTCAATTAATGTTACACGAAAACCCATGGGAATGCGATTGCGACGCTAAAGATTTTCTAAATTTCATTCATTCGAAATTCGTGACGATGAACGATCTACTTAAAGTGCGATGTTCGGGAAAAAAGATTCCTGTTACGGAGATGACTATGGTTGATTTTTGTCCGTTGAACACGACAATGATTATCGGTGTTAGTATAGCGATCTCTCTTATGGGATTTCTTATCGGCGTCTTTGGACTACTGTATTACAAATACCAACGGCAAGTTAAAGTGTGGCTTTTCGCGCATCAGTGGTGCTTATGGTTCGTAACAGAAGAGGAATTGGATAAGGAGAAATTGTACGACGCGTTCGTGAGCTACTCGCACAAGGATCAGGACTTTGTCGTGAACGAACTGGTGTCCGAGTTGGAGAACGGTCCGAAGCCGTTCAAACTGTGCCTTCACTATCGGGATTGGCTAGCGGGCGAGTGGATACCGGCGAATATCGCCAGCTCCGTGGAAAATTCCAGACGGACGATAGTGGTACTGTCGCCGAATTTCCTGGAGAGCGTCTGGGGAAGGATGGAATTCCGAGCCGCCCACAGTCAAGCGTTGAGCGAAGGTCGAGCGCGAGTGATATTAATCCTATACGGCGACATCGGCCCTACCGATGACCTGGATCCAGAACTAAAGGCGTACATAAATATGAACACGTACGTCAAATGGGGAGATCCTTGGTTTTGGGACAAATTGAGATATGCGCTGCCGCATCAGCCCAAACTCGCGAGGAGCAGCGTCACCGGAAAGAAAATCTTTGAGAATCACCAACTATATATTCAAACGAACGGGGACAAAAACGAACTTATCTATCCGATTGAGGTTCCTGAGACTCCACCAACCACTACACCGCCGGCCGATGCCCTTAAAAAGTTCATAAACTTAAGTAATGATAAAGAATCGGAGGGACAATTTGTGAATAGTTACCCGCAAGAATCATGTAAGTTGAATGGAAACATCGCGATCATTTTTTCACCCGAAAATTTAACGAAACGCGATATTACAGAATGTCTTGTCTGATAGCATGAAGGTAAAAGTATCCATGAAAAATAGTAATTAACGATCATTTTGTAGACCTTTGTAGGTCTTTAATATATGCAACATTAAGATCCATGCAAGAATATTTTGATATATATTTTTTAAGAAGGCTTGATCTTAATTTAGAATCTTCAAACGAAATAATTAGGGATACGAACTCAAGAAACTTAGAAAAAAAAACAAGCAGGAAAAATGAGTGATGAGAAACTGACTGATGTTAGATTAAATCCATTATAGGTATATATTAATATTATTAATATATTTTATCGATTCGATAAAATTAAGTAAATTTTAAAAATAACTCATTTAAATAATTTAGATAAAAAATATTAGGTTACATATGTTTTGAACATTATATTGCTGCCAATCTAAGCTTTCGATATCGAAAGTGAAATATATATTCAATAGTGAAATATCTAAGAATATTTTACTTAATCACAGGAAATGCGCTTTTGAATTTAAACACTTCCTGCAAGTCATATAAGATTTCCAAATAAAATCTTTGTAAATTGTTACAAATTATAGCTCTGATCACAAATATTACATAATATTATTCCTATCATTGAAATGTTTATTCCTCTCGTATGTAATTTTGAAATGCGTCTTTAATATGTTATAGATTTTCGTATAATATTGTAAGCTTAAGGTACATTTTAATAATTTTCATAAGAAAATACTCAAGGATTATTTTATGTATTGTGATGCACTTAATTTAGTCATAAAATATACCTGTGTATATAATGCAATAATATTATAATGAAAAAATAGTTTATATGATATATATAAGTTTATATAATATATTTTTTTATAATAGGTTTTATATATGATGTTTCCTATAATTTTATTAGCCTTAACGTTTAAAAACGTATTATTTTAATTTTTATTAAATGTTGATATAAAAGGAATAGGATACATCCTATATAAGTTCAAATTATTAAAACAGTACCTGATAATTAATTTTTCTTTAGAAAATACTTTCTATAAAATAATACATTAATATGGAAATATAAATATGTATATATCCAAAGTGATGATTTTTAATGCACATTCCTTTATAACTCCATTTTTAGAGATATATCACTTTCACGTGTTTGTTCTTATGAGAGATTAAAGCATGTATCATTTTTTTCCAATTATTTTATAAAAACTTTAAGACGATCGTAAAAGATTTACGTTATGATAATCAATACGAAGATATGCAAAATTTATGTTATGATAATATATAAATATTGCAATTTTTTTATAATTTGATATTTTTATAAATTGTATATATGAAATATTATAACGTACCGTATTATATGCACATATTACACATTAAAATCTTAAAACGAAATATAGTGACTCATAGATATGTACATTATATGTGCGTATAAATGTATATACGTAAATTTATAAATCAAGAATTCTATTAGATCTAGAAATAAATCTATTAGAGTTTCAAATTTATAAATTTGGAAGAAATAATGTACGCTAGACGTTCTTGCTAGGAAATTGTATTTGAATTGTCTGATAAAAATGAAATGTTATGCATAATTCTTACTAGAAGGAAAGTTTCAAAAGTTTAAATAAAATTTATATAAAATTATTAATTCTTTATTTATATATTGCATGTATAGATAAAAACACAAATTTATATATATAAATATATCAATTAAAATACATATTAAAGTTTTAAATTTTTATTTCTAACTTTTGAAAAATTTCCTTCGTATTCTATCGCGAAATATTCAATAAAAATCTGTATATTTTTGACTTACCAATAATAGTTTCGGCGCACCGATGCCCATGGATTCGTTACATATAAATCTTACTTCGGACGTGTAAGAATCTATTACAAGAAACATGTAGTTTTAATAAATGAAGAATTAATCATAAATGTAATGAAATAAAAATATTTACTTACTGTTGTTACATTTACTGCCATTTGAATATTTAAGTTTTACATCATCACGGCTGTAATCAAAAATCACACTTCCTAGTGATCCGTAACCATTGCCTTCACGACATACAGCAGAACCGTTGCAATACTTTTCCCCACCACAAATATTTAAAGCATATTCCTTGCCTTGTCTACTTTTCACCTAGTTTAAGTTTTATTTATGATAAGTTTTTTCAAAGTGTTAATAATGTTAGTAGATATTATACATATGTGCATTATGTATTATATGCAAAAATGCTATTAGCGATAAGAAAATTATTTAAAACAGGTTAAATAATTGATATATAGTGTACACATAGATAGTTACAAAGTTATCATCCATATTTTGAACTCACATAATGTATCGGTTGCTTTTTATATAACAAAGAAAGATCATATTCATATGAAAGGAAAGTATCCTTTATGATACACGGCGCTGTCCAACCGCCCATCACAGCTCCACATGCTATACTAGTATTCCACTCAAACACATAAGTACAATTAACATAATGTTTATACATTGGAAGTCCCTGAAATATGAAAAACATGAAAATATACTTTATAAAATAGACTTCGTATTTAAATAGAATTTTAGGCTTATTACTAGACATTAATGATAAATAAAGCTGCAACAAAATAAGGATTTCTTTCAAATTCTTTTAACTGTAAAATTCAATCTTGAATTGAACGATAAATTTACCATTAAAAGTCAGATTAAAACTCCTGGGAAGTTCTATTACCTGATTATTATCGCAAATAAATGTGAAATTTGAAGATATCGTTTTAGCTGAATTCTCGGGACACTGTGATCCATTGACATAACGTAATACTGTTCGTAGATCTTTATTTAATGTTGGACTGTCCTCAGGAAATCCTAAACTCTATTAAATTATTTTAATGAAAATATGCACATTACCAAATTTTAAGTGTTTATACATTTTCTGTAACTATTTAAATAAATTTGTACTCACGATTTCGTTGATATATTCATTCTTTGAAGTCACCGAAACTTTACAACCAGCACTGCCATATGCACAGGTAAGACCTTGTGTGGGAACTAACGGCCGGCATATATTTATGTGAAATTCCGTGCTGTTGGCTTTTATGATATAATTATTTGTAGATTGTATAAGAGGAGTTAAATTGATCTCATCGTCATTGTCAGTAGCGCATTTTATCTGAACAAAAAGAGAAATTATTTACTTATTATATCAAGAAGAAAAAATCAGTGATATGCATATAATCATGCCTACTTTTTTCTCACAAACTAAATCTGTATTCCAGTGTATAATAGTCTGACAAGGATATTCCTTCACGAGTAATGGATGGTTGGGCGATCCTTGTGGCTCACATAAAAATCCAATAAATGTATAGTGACGCATTCCATTTTCACATAAATACCCATTAGTATAATTTAAGTAGGGGCCACCTTGCTGCCATATTAACTTTGTGTTAGCTTGTCCCAATGACGTACCACTTTTTGAATTACACACTCCTATGTGAAGGAATTGATAGGTAAAATTTAGATCCATCACATAATCATAATACATGCAATATAGTTTTGAATGAAGTACAATACCTGTATTGGTTCCACATGTATTATCCGTAAACGCACTGCAAACTCTGAATTTGTATTTTACACCACTTGTATTTGTAACGGTAAAATCTCTGTTCATTAATGTTTGCAAGTTATATCTGCATATTACAAAATACATTGTCAAATTATAAATGTGTATCATATATTTGTCATGTATGGATCATATAATGTTAAGGAAATATTCTTACGTGAAATTTGTAACTGGATTCGTAACGATACATTTGCCAGCTGTTTCAGCACTATGATTACGCAGAGTCTCAATATCGCACGCTGCAGGAGTATACCATATTAATTGATAATCACAATCTTCTCTTCCTCCAATATATTCTGGAGGTCCCTAAAAACAATATGATATTCAAAATATATATTTCTCAAAGAATATACATATGTATGTGAATATACATATGTATACGTATATTTTTATTATTTAATATTATACCGTAGCTTCCAAATTACATATAAATGTAATAGTCGTTTTAATATGTGGAAGTGCAACATTTTGCGTGCATAAATCACCATCCTGATATTCTAGTTTTAAACTTCCATTTATGAAGAAAGGAGGGTCTTTTACCTCTCCTAAACTTGAGTACCTATAACAAGGTAAAATAAAAACAAATTTATCTTCAAAAAAGATTCACTGTTATAAAAAAAGTTATATACATGAATACAATAAGATCAAATCATATATTAGTGTTACATTCAATTTTAAATTTAATTTTAATAAAAGATCTGCTTGCCCTGACCTACCTTTTTTTATTAGGTTCTTTAGGATCGTCCAAACAGGCTCCAGACTTAGCTGAACACGTGGTACCTTGATGTATTACATTTTGGCAGACATTTAACACTATCTTGGTCGAGTTTGCTTCATTTTTCATAGGAATCACATAGTTTTCTGCTGCTCTTGTTAAAAGACTTAAATCGTAATTACGTCCAGCGTTGGTAACTAAACACGTTGTTTGGGTTTTGGATACACAAGCTAACGCTGTCCTCCAAACTATATGCAAGGTACAGTCTTTATCACCCTATATATTTTTAAAATATTTCTATTATATATGTATCATCCAATCTAAATGTATATAAAATAAAAACTACTTACATGTGCAAATAATTCAGGATACGATTTAATCTCTACATTGTAATCACAATACATAATAATATTCACTGTATAATTGGTTCCAAGACAACTGTCGCCAGTAAAATTAAACAAAATTCTTCCATTTTTATTTTCTACTTGCGGAGGAAACCTTCCTGCAAGTACCAACAAACATAGTTCCTTTGTCAAACTCGTGGGATCTTAATAAATAAAATGTTCTGAATGTTTGATTTATATACAATATTACCTATTCCTTTCTCTGTGTTGTTTTTTATCAGACATATAGCATAGCCATCTTGGTTATTGCATTTCTTAATTAATGGCGAGCACAGCTGCAGATGTATCCTTTCCGTGTCATGCTCAATGACAACATCTTTATCCGATGACAACTTTGTTAAATTATATATAAGATTTAATCTACTATCAGGTACTTCACAATAAGTCGAAGGCGTGACAGTTAAGACCTGCAATAAAAATAACAATTCATATCTTTCCGGATTAAAAATCTAAAGTTAAACATCTTATATCGAGAAGAATAAGATGGCCAGTTGAGTAAAACCAAATAACGAAGCTTAAGACGTCGATCATTATTACTTTCGGACAAATCGCCCACTTGCAAAACACAAATAGTAAATATACAACGGCGCAGTGAGGCTCGTATACTTGAAAACGTAAATGCAATTAAATATACACTACATACAACTGGAGTGATAACAGCCGATAAAGCGCAAAGAAAGAGTACGCCATTCAATTTTGACATCGTTCTGGAATCAGGTCTTGCCCGTTACATCATTTATCGGAATGATTCGCGACGCGCAGCATAAGGTGCAGAACGAAGACGATGAAAATATCATCGATAAGCTCCGCTAACAAGTTCGAATCACATGCGATGTGACACAGCACTAGGGAGGGGACACCGCCATCATCTTTTTTTTCTTCGAGTTTGTTGTGCCCATAGACATATGAATAGATAGACAGAGCATTAGCTACCGATTAGGGCAAGAGGGGGCTTGAGATTCGCGGTGAAGGGATAGTCTATGAACTTCGGTCGAATTCGACTACGTTCGATAATGATCGGTTCTGCTCGTATAGTATGACTTCGATTGTATTGTACGTAGCAGACGACTCTAAGGCCCGTATTCATAGTCAATTCTTATATTTAAGATCATCTTAAGTAAAGTCTTATATGGTTCTAAACCAATCACAGAGCCGTATTAGCATCTTAAGACGTTACTTAAGACGGTCTTAAAATAAGAACTGACTATGAATACCGGCCTAAATCGAACTTATATAATTCGGAGTTGGGTCGAGTCGGTAAATCGAAAACGCTATAAGTCTGATCTTTTTAGCTAAACTGGCTGTACTGACTGCGACTGCGTTGAGTAGCTTCCTGTCAGGCTGGCGTCCTATGGCATGTATTTCTCTCTCATTATTTATATAATTAATAACCAATCACATAATGTTTTATGTTATTTATTTCTCGAATAATGCTTTTGATTGGTTACGCGGGAAATAAATTCCATGGGACGCCAGGCTTAAAGTCGTAAAAATTCAGCGTATGTTTGTCTCACAGTTTTTGTAGAATCGTAAAAATTATTTAGATGTTTTTTGCGTGCCTACGCGCTCGCCACCGACCGACTTGAGCCGCCGCAGGCGCGCTGTGACGTCACAGCGCCGTACATGGTATATACGACGGCGCGCCGCTGGCCGCCTCGAGCCGCCGTAGAGTGCTGTGACGTCACAGCGCCGTACATAGTATATACGACGGTGCGCCGCTGGCCGCCTCGAGCCGCCGCAGGCGCGCTGTGACGTCACAGCGCCGTACTGGTATATACGCCGGCGTCACAACGGTAGGCAGCACGGCCGGCCGCGCTCTCGGCGCGACAGAACTGCTGCGTACGTACCACTGCGTACCAAGCGTTCCGAGCGTTGACCGACCGTAGAGCACGCAGGTAGCGGCTAGTTTCGTGTACCGAAATACGATCATATCATACAAAAATAAAATACAAAATAAAATATTCCCTCCCATGGGTACGACCTTGACGTGGTGGGAGGGCTCAGTACCCTTCGGGGGAAGCTAACGTACCCTTCCTAATTTCCCTTGGTGTACGTGACGGGTATACCTGCGAAGACGCGTGCGCGTACTTAGTACCGCTGTAACGTATCTTCGATGTGTGATAACTCAGCCGCGCGCCCGCTCCTCCTTTCCCGACGGTGTACGTAACGGGTATACCTGCGAAGACGCGTGCGCGTACTTAGTACCGCTGTAACGTATCTTCGATGTGTGATGCCGCGCGCCCGCTACGGTGTACGTAACGGGTATACCTGCGAAGACGCGTGCGCGTACTTAGTACCGCTGTAACGTATCTTCGATGTGTGATAACTCCGCCGCGCGCCCGCTCCTCCTTTCCCGACGGTGTACGTAACGGGTATACCTGCGAAGACGCGTGCGCGTACTTAGTACCGCTGTAACGTATCTTCGATGTGTGATAACTCCGCCGCGCGCCCGCTCCTCCTTTCCCGACGGTGTACGTAACGGGTATACCTGCGAAGACGCGTGCGCGTACTTAGTACCGCTGTAACGTATCTTCGATGTGTGATAACTCCGCCGCGCGCCCGCTCCTCCTTTCCCGACGGTGTACGTAACGGGTATACCTGCGAAGACGCGTGCGCGTACTTAGTACCGCTGCAACGTATCTTCGATGTGTGATAACTCAGCCGCGCGCCCGCTCCTCCTTTCCCGACGGTGTACGTAACGGGTATACCTGCGAAGACGCGTGCGCGTACTTAGTACCGCTGCAACGTATCTTCGATGTGTGATAACTCCGCCGCGCGCCCGCTCCTCCTTTCCCGACGGTGTACGTAACGGGTATACCTGCGAAGACGCGTGCGCGTACTTAGTACCGCTGTAACGTATCTTCGATGTGTGATAACTCCGCCGCGCGCCCGCTCCTCCTTTCCCGACGGTGTACGTAACGGGTATACCTGCGAAGACGCGTGCGCGTACTTAGTACCGCTGCAACGTATCTTCGATGTGTGATAACTCCGCCGCGCGCCCGCTCCTCCTTTCCCGACGGTGTACGTAACGGGTATACCTGCGAAGACGCGTGCGCGTACTTAGTACCGCTGCAACGTATCTTCGATGTGTGATAACTCAGCCGCGCGCCCGCTCCTCCTTTCCCGACGGTGTACGTAACGGGTATACCTGCGAAGACGCGTGCGCGTACTTAGTACCGCTGCAACGTATCTTCGATGTGTGATAACTCCGCCGCGCGCCCGTTCCTCCTTTCCCGACGGTGTACGTAACGGGTATACCTGCGAAGACGCGTGCGCGTACTTAGTACCGCTGTAACGTATCTTCGATGTGTGATAACTCCGCCGCGCGCCCGTTCCTCCTTTCCCGACGGTGTACGTAACGGGTATACCTGCGAAGACGCGTGCGCGTACTTAGTACCGCTGTAACGTATCTTCGATGTGTGATAACTCCGCCGCGCGCCCGCTTCTCCTTCCCCTCCAAGTGGATTAGGCCTACTGGGGAAACCACTTTAAAAAAAACGCATTAACAATAGTACCTCATGGGTAATGTGGAAATCTATTGACGAGAAAATACAACAATGCTCTAGGACATTTCTGTAATAATTAATGAATCTGACAATAATTAAATTAATTAAGTATTTTAATATCAGATAAAATTAAATGATAGAATAAGATTTATCACGTTAATGCACAGAATATCATAAAAATTATTAAAAGAAATTATTTGAATGAGAGGTTAGGTGAGAATGAATGAATTCTCGGCATCGAAAACCTCTGCAAAGTCGGCAAGTCGGCAAATTAGTCATTATATTATAATAAGTCAAAAGAAAGTTATAA
Organism: Tetramorium bicarinatum; assembly: GCA_928718305.1. Lineage (NCBI taxonomy): Eukaryota > Metazoa > Arthropoda > Insecta > Hymenoptera > Formicidae > Tetramorium > Tetramorium bicarinatum. The sequence continues at coordinate 12,993,023 of OV788324.1, forward strand.
ACCGTATGCCAATCAAAGTGCAGTTTTTACGAAAAAGTGACAATTTTATTGGCTACACATTTCTCGGAACTAGAACTCGGACAAAGTTCTCGGATCATGGACACAAGATTTAAATCAAACTTATGATCTGACTCGACCCGACTCGGAGTCGGGTCGAGTCGGTAAATCGAAAATGCTATAAGTTAGGCTCGTATTCATAGTCAGTTCTTATTTTAAGACCGTCTTAAGTAATGTCTTAAGATGCTAATATGGCTCTGTGATTGGTTTAGAATCATATAAGACTTTACTTAAGATGATCTTAAATTTAAGAACGGACTATGAATACGCAGAACGAGAGAAAGTATGTTTGTTTCATTTCAATTTATTGCACTAGTGCAGCAGTGCAGCGAAAAAGAACAGGTCTAGACATATGTGTTGTGAGATTGTTGGCGAACATAATCGAACACTGACGGAATTAGCCGAAGTTCATGTACTCTCCCCTTACCGCAAATTTCAGATGCCCCTCTCATAAAGCTCTGTCTATCTATTCATATGTCTATGATGTATATATGTAAAATTTAGTTATCCTTCTCTTTTATTATTTGTATCGTACAAATGTATTATTATACATTTCTTTATTTTCTCTTTAGTTTTACAATAATTGCTTCTATAATCAATTCAGTAAAGTTATTAATGTTATGAATATATTAATTATTTAATAGATATTCATATCCCTTTGTAATATTATTTTATCAAGTTAATATTCACAAATTTAATAACAATAAATAACAATGTTTATAGAAAACTGTAAATATGTATTTCATATTTAATATAATATTTTTACACACATAGGCACGCACACACACTTCAATCAGCTATTTTGCCTAAATATGCCTTCGTGCAATGATGGCAATTATGTTATTGTATCGCCTTGATGCTCTTCCGTAGATTCCTCGGGTTTTTCCTTGTCGTCCGATTGCGATTCTTCTACAGCAATAATGTCTGGGAAATATAATTTCGATTCTTCGATTGCCTTCTCTGAATTTTCTTCATCCTTAAATACCCAAGGAAACAACAGCAAACAAGTTTCATTGCATAACGATGTAGTCAAATGTAACATCTCCGCCTTGTATCTCGCTTTAGCTTCAGGAGCCTCGTGGGAAAAAAAATTGCATGCTACGAACGATTCTTCCTTGACAATTAGAACAATTTATGCTCGGCCGCCGGACATGGCGAAAGCAGTGATAGCACAATCTGTACGTCACATTCCAACGTCCGTTAGAATTTGGATAAAGGCTGCAGATTTGGAAACGGAGATTAAAGCGAAACAAAGGGTGTATCGAAAGGCATTGGAACATATCCCGAACTCTGTACGATTGTGGAAAGCGGCCGTTGAATTAGAAGAGCCCGAGGATGCGTGTATTTTGCTCAGTCGTGCAGTTGAATGCTGTCCGACGAGCGTAGATTTGTGGCTCGCTCTTGCTAGATTGGAGACTTACGATAATGCGAGAAAAGTTTTGAATAAAGCTAGAGAGAATATTCCGACTGATAGACAAATTTGGACTGCCGCTGCCAAATTGGAGGAAGCGAATGGCAATAAACATATGGTGGAGAAGATCATTGAACGTGCTATAGCCTCGTTGAGCGCGAACGGGGTAGAAATCAATAGGGAACATTGGTTTAAAGAAGCAATAGAAGCTGAAAAAGCAGGAGCAATACACTGTTGTCAAGTTATTGTTAAAGCTATTATTAGTTTTGGAGTAGAAGAAGAGGATCGAAAACACACTTGGATGGAAGATGCAGAAACTTGTGCTCAACAAGGAGCCTTGGAATGCGCCAGGGCTGCATATGCGTATGCATTAACGACGTTTCCTAGTAAAAAATCAATTTGGCTGCGCGCCGCTTATTTCGAAAAGACATGCGGCACGCGGGAATCCTTGGAAACTTTATTACAAAGAGCAGTTGCTCATTGTCCCGAGAGCGAAGTGTTGTGGCTGATGGGTGCTAAATCTAAATGGCTGGCTGGCGATGTACCAGCCGCTAGAGGTATTTTATCTCTTGCGTTTCAAGCTAATCCAAATTCCGAAGAGATTTGGCTGGCGGCAGTGAAGCTCGAATCTGAAAATTCGGAATATGAGAGAGCGCAACGTTTATTGGCAAAAGCCAGAGCATCCGCTCCGACGCCCAGAGTAATGATGAAAAGCGCTAAATTGGAATGGGCTCTTAATAATTTCGATGCAGCGTTGCATTTATTAAAGAAAGCGCTTGAAGCCTTTGATGACTTTCCTAAATTATGATTAATGAAAGGTCAAATTGAGGAACAGCAGGGTCATCTAGACAAAGCGATAGATACATATAATCAAGCGATGAAAAAGTGTTCAAATTCGATACCTTTGTGGCGTTTGCTGGCGCGATTAGAGCACAAGAAAAATCAAGTAACTAAAGCACGTTCGGTTTTGGAAAAAGCTAGACTTAAAAATCCTAAAAATGCAGAATTATGGTTGGAAGCTATACGGAATGAATTGAAAAATGATGACGCACGCGATATGGCAAATACATTAATGGCTAAGGCATTACAAGAATGTCCTACATCCGGATTACTCTGGGCGGAGGCAATTTTTATGGAATCGCGACCTCAACGAAAAACTAAAAGTATTGATGTTATTAAAAGATGCGAACATGATCCACATGTTCTTCTGGCAGTATCAAAATTATTTTGGTGTGAACACAAGATTTCAAAGTGTAGAGATTGGTTCAATAGAACAGTAAAGATAGATCCAGATTTAGGAGATGCATGGGCATACTTTTACAAATTTGAATTATTGAATGGTACAGAAGAACAGCAAGAAGATGTAAGAAAGAGATGTATTGCTGCAGAACCTCATCATGGAGAAAATTGGTGCAAAGTTTCCAAAAATATAACAAATTGGTGTCTAAGTATAGATCAGATCTTGATATTAGTTGTAAAAGAGTTACCTATTCCTATGTAAAATAAAAATTGTCATAAATCAGAATACAAATATTATAAACGTTTAATATGTATAATGTATAAAGTAGTTTAGTTAGTTTATTTAATCACTGCCTCTCGGACTTCCGATTTTACAACAGTTCCTCTATTTTATGTATGTGTTTGTCTGTTTGTATCTTATGTATGTGTGTGTGCATATGTGTAAATGCGTGACCTTTGTTTAAGTGAAATTTGTACTTCTTGTAAAATGAGTAGGTGTAAAATTGTAGCTTTATAATTGTCTCTGTGTACCTTTCCTACTGTGTATATATTATATTCTTTTCATTTTTTTAATGTATAAAGTAATATAGAGGTTTATAAATCAAGCTGAAAAAATTCTTTATATTCTCATTCTAAATATAGGACATTCATAAATATATAAATATATAAAAGTGTATAAGTCTGTAATCAATCGGCAAAATTTAAAATAATTATTAATTTATAAAATTCAATACAACGTACAATAACAAATATAAAAAAATCTTAATCAGATTTTGATTCTTTATAATTTAATAATTAATTTTAAATAAGTATTTTATACAATTCAAAATATACAGAAAACAAATCGTTCCTATTTTAAGAAATAAAAAGTTGATAGTTTGATTATATGTTTTATAGTCTCCAACTTGATACATTGTATCTTTTATTGATGTAATCTGTTATTATTTGCCATAATATTTTATTTAAGCCTTAAAAAATTGAGCAATCACAGACGAAGATGAGAGGAGTCGACGTGATTGTCATTGGTCAATTTTTTACAGGTTAAAGCTTACTACATCTATTGGTAGCACGACGTCACACTATGCACAGAAACAATTTATCGACAGTGAATGTGGCCACGTAGTTCTACATTGTTCTACATCCGCATTTGGCGCTACTACTAAGCCAACGATTGGTCCCACGAAAAAGGCCAGGATAGTCGCTCTCACAGATTTCTCTCTGCTATTATCTTGACGATAAGAAATCATTTTGCTATCGAGTGTTAAGAAATCTCGTTGCTGATAATACAGGTCAATAATTTATTCCTCGTGCATTGAGATAAACAAGTGTAGATATCCGAGAAGCCGTCTATCGAGAGGAGATAATTTCTTAACGTGAATCTTTGATACTTCTTAACTCCAATGGCACTGACAGGACCCGATTTGCCGAAAGTTCCGACTCCTTTGAAGACCATACAGCCTTATTTAACAGTGGCATCGAAGCACGACCAGCGAGACAAAGTTGTCAGCTATTGGTGTACGTATGAACATAATGTATCTTTTTAAATCTCAATTCTAGAGATTGTAGAGATTGTGGTATCTCAGTAAGTTGATATGATAACACACAGAATGACATAAGATAGCACATATATTTTCTGTCAAACATTTAACACCTGCATTAACGATATGGAGAGTTCAAATTAAAATTTATGTACAAAAACAGGTCGCTTGTATGCTCTTCAAACTGGATTGAAATTGTCGACCAAGACATCGGAGGAGACTACGTTCCTATTGAAATTAATGGACTGGCTGGAAACAACGAAAAAGGAGCTGCACGACAACGAAGCTATTGTCAACGACGTAGCTGCACAAGCGCACTTAGAGAATTGGGCCTTGAAGCTCTTTTTGTATGCTGATAAGAACGATAGGGCTGCAAACTTCTCCAAGAACGTAGTACAGAGTTTTTACACAGCTCAGATATTGTACAACGTGTTGACGCTGTTTGGGGAATTGAGCGTAGAAGCGTCGCAAAATCGGAAGTATGCTCAGTGGAAAGCCGCTTATATTAACGATTGTCTCATATCTGGGAAAACTCCAGTGCCAGGGCCAATGAAAGATGAAATGGATGATGAAAATGATTTTAATAAGGAATTCAATGACAATGGTAAATATATATATTTGTTTAGCCTCGCAAATGTATTAGAATTTGATTTTGACGAATATTTCATGACCACTAGAAGAGCCTACATCAAATGTAACTCCAGAAAGTCCTAAGGATAATATCTCGCAAGGCATTCCATCTGTTCCTGCAAATCCGCCATCTACGAGAACACAGTCGTTTGAATCGGAAGATGATGCGTATAAAACAGAAAGTAAGTTCTATCATGTTAATTGATATTTACGAACGGATAAAACGAATAAGTCAAGTCTGGAAACATAATAATATGAAACAATTATTTTATCTTGGGCATTATTTTGCAGGTGGTGCGAAGCTGTCAGTTGAGCAAATTGCCAAGGCTCAAAAATTAATCAAATGGGCAAGTAGTGCATTAGACTATGATGATGTAGCTACTTCTACAATGAACCTTCGGAAAGCTCTGCATCTTTTAACTACTGGTCAGGAATCCGCATAGATGAATGAAATGGAATAGAAAACGCATTCAGTAATGTCTTGTAATTATGTTGAACTTGTTGTCTGTATCGTGCATAATGGCCAGTAAGATATTTCACCATTTTTACAATCCTTTGAGTACAGATTATAAAAGATGAATAAACGAGGAATGTTTACAATTTGCTAGTCAAATCAACCTCGAATATGGTGCACTTAATTGAAAATAGAAATTGTTACAGACTGTGTTTTCCAGATTTTAAATATTGCTGTTTAAGGTGAGAAATATAGTTACAGTTTCATTATATTTATTGAAACTATTTACTTTAGGAGTATTAATATTCTTTTTAATAAAGACTTTAGCATCACTACTTTGTTTTCCAAATAATTTTTTAGTGTTGTTATTAATGAAATATTTAAAATAAACAAAAATCGAATATTTAAAAGCTACAAGTTAGTTATTTTAGAACTGAAAAAATCTTGAATTAGATCGCTTTCTTATTTTTATAAATCGTAGTATTTTGGCTCTTCAAGTTGGAAATCCAAAGGGTCATAAAAGAATAGGTTGCTTTAAAATAAATAACTTATGTGATTTTGTAGAAATAGTGTATTAATGCTTATAAGAGCTTTAGGATTTAATAATTACTGATAAACAAACTTGCAAAAAACTAGTTATAATTTTATTTCACACGATGTGTACATCTAACGTCTCGTATACAATATATTTTTTTATATAAACAACACTAAATGAGATAATAAATATACAAGAATGTATACGTATCAATTTTGTCCTTCATCAAAAAAACCTCAACATTTTCTTTTGATTGGTTTTTATTAAACCAATAGATATAAACCATTTGTATTTAAAAAATTTATCTAAATAAAATTTAAATGAATATTTCTGATACATTTAAATGACGTTTTGTATCTCAGTATTACATTAAATTAAAGGAATACATAATTATATGTTTAATAAAAATAATTGAAATCTTTTCAAACTGAGACGGATGTTTTAATTTATAAAAATTATATTATGGGACTATTATATATTCAAATATTTTTAAAACACGTGAACATTCCATAATTGTTGCCATAGTTCAAAATCTAAATATTATTTGACATGAAAACGCAATTATCAAATTGGGCATCAAATAATAATTAGAAAAAAGTTTATCTGAGATTCAATTTTGGTTTATTTATCAAATTGTCTGATCACACTCGTTATTCGCACGTGGAGGTTTTAAGAAATAAATTAAAGCTAGAGTGCGCACATATGTCTCAATTACTAACAAACATTTTCTATATGTTCCATTCACTCACGCTCACACGATACATATAAGAGCACATTCATACAAGTGGCAGTTAGTACCTCGTGCTTAAGCTAGTGTCACTGAAGATTGGTCGCATCAATGTCGATTAATGTAATACATAGCAGATTAAATTCCTCTCTCTATTTACATTACAGTTACTTTGTATTACAGTTCCTCCTATGATTATATTGTAGTTCTTCATATATTATACATTTATTTATATTGTAGCTGTTTAATAAGAGTATCTCTAATTTAATTAAATTTCCTATGTAATATTTATATCATATAGCTGCTTATGTTACAACTGTATGTTTTATATCGTATAGCTGTCGCGTGTGATCGCCATTATGTTGTGACTTTAAAAAGGACTAAAAGAGACAAGGGGAACTATCAACTAGAATAAATCGACTAATTCATTTTTAAAATTAATTTCACTGATATAGTTTATAATTAAATATTTCATTGTCCTTTTCACCTCTTGGTATCATTGTCTTAACTGTGATATAAATAGAGATAATTTCTTTAATGGCTAGCGACAATCGACATTAATGCAATGGTGTCTTAATGGACCGATATTGCGGGACGAACCACTATCAACAATTAGTGGAAACAACATTGACCGATCATCGGACTGCAATTGCTCTATCAGTATATTAAAAATCAAATTTTGCATTATACATTTTTAATTGTCATCAAATTATATTTATCGAAGAAAATACACATCGCACAAATTTATCGAATAAAAAATATCGTTGTAAGACTTTATAGAACTTTCATTAATTCTATAAATCTTATTGCATCTTAATGACGCTCGCTTTTTATTCTGCAAACTATATTGCAATAGTGCGCAGAGTAACACGTAAAGTGCAACAGAAATTTATCACGTTAATCACGTTAAAAGTGATCACTATAAATTATACATTCTTACTTTCAGTTCCCGAGACATACATTTTTTTTACAAGTTTAATCCAGAGAATTCGAAATCATCGGTTTCTTTCTTCCTACATATTGCGTATTGAATCTTTACATACAAAAAGAATTCAAAAAGATATATTGAATAACGGTGCTTTAAGATAAAAGTTAAATTCTTGAAAGAATCGAGAGCATCTACGTTTGAAATAAATAAATAAACTAATCTTCCTCAGAATCAATGTTACAGAAATGAAAATCGCGGAATTAAGTGCTTTAAAGTGAAAACAGACAACGCGTTTTCTAACTGTAATCCCGCTCAGTCTTGCTTCTTAGCTTTATCATCGACACCATTCGCCGTCACCGATTGCGCATCTTCTCGTCTGAGCTGCCAATCAATCACTAGTCGCCCCGTGAGCATAAAGAAGAATACCTGAAACCATTTCCCAGTTTACAGTTACAGCGAAACGCATGCAATAATGCTGATAATCACTCACCAGTGCCGGGGCGATCCTCTCGAATTTGTCATTGACCATGTAGTGGGAATACACGGCCATCAGCATCAAGAGAAGCAGTACTGTGTTCGATAAGTTCTTAATTTTATCTGGAAGCAATTTACAGATGATTACTGCAATGGACCAGCTCCGTTTATCAAATATAACGATTTCTATGATGTGGCGATTGAAGATAAAATTTGTGCGGGATAATAAGTGCAAAAAGTCAGTGTGAGGAATCTACAAAAATAGAAATTCATCAAATCCAAATTTCTAAAAATTAACGTTTAATATTTATTAAGGACTTGTACAATCAGAAATCGTGGACAGCAAAATGTTTGTGACAATAAATGATAAAAGAATCTATGGTGTCGAAAATTGATAATTTAGCAAAACAAGTGGCGAAGAAAGGAGGATGTTATGATAAGAGAAGGTGGTTGATCTTTTGCACCTACGACTTGGAATAAGCGCCATGGCGAGGCCGCAGATGATCTCGAGCGAGCCGACGACTCTTCGGTACCACTTGCTGGGCACCTTGAAGTCAAACGTTCCCGAGAGCGGGAATACTTTTGCATACTTGACGTATTCTTTTCTCTGAAACAAAAAATACATATTAAAATCTTGATAGCCCTCTTCAGCGAAAATGATAATAATCGAAAATGAAACTTTATTATATGTTTCGAATTAAATATAAAATGAATATGTATATTCGCTAATAGATAAATTTAGCATCGCGATATCTCTCGCCAAAAATTAGCTTCCTCTCTCAATGCCTCTTGAATCGGAGTCGGTATTTCGATTACTAATAATTAATTACTATTATTAAAATTTAATTATTAATTTTAATTATTTTTGAAATTTTTTTATTATTTTTCTTGTATATACGAATCAAGATTCGAGAGCAAAAAACAAAACATATTTGGACATACTCATACAATTATATATAAAGAATTTTTCCCCCGAGTTTTTATTTGAAACACAGAAAATTATTAAGATGTTTGATATTGCTAAAGATTTAAAAATTGCAAGCTGAAATGTAGCGTACCATTAAATGTCGATAGAGAAAAGAATTATTTCTGAAATTAAAATATATCTCATTCTTTAAAGTGATTGAATGCCATTTTTGCAACTACACAGTATTTACATATAGTGGCTAAATAATTGAGAGAGATCCCGTTTTGGCAGACCTAGACAATTCTTGGGAGGACTTGAAGAAAACCTGACTTGTTCTAATACGTGAAGTATATAAATATCATTCGCAGCGAGTTAGCGAGCTTATTGGCGGTTGACCAAGCAATCTGCACGGGTGTTTACCTTAATATCACTTTCGTTGGGCAATGCCGGAGATACTGAAATAGCGGAATGACACACCGATGGTCCGCGCTTTACATTTTATAAAATTTTATATTAAGTCGTAACAATAAGTATGTAACACAGAATACATTATTTTCTTAAGTCAATGTACAAGTATAGAATAAATGTATACCTCTCTGTACTTTGCAAATCAAGATTTATATCTTCTTACGGAATAATACCAAAAAAGGGAAGATCAGCTTTCGACGAAAAGGGCAGAAATGTAACAACGACGAAAGAACATTTCATATTTATTATAAATAATAATTTATCGATTGCTCAAAGATTCTTCAGATTCGATAAGACGCTAATGATCATTGTGCGTTTCTATTGTGGTGCCGTATCCAGCACTTAATCTTTAACTCCGCGCAACATATTTTAATACTTCGGTATACATTATCGAGCGTGCATTACTGGGTGTATTTTTAAACCGTCTATAACGAGCTAGGTGACATGGTATGCGTCGCACCTTACAATCGACCGGGTTTCAAAAAATTGTATTTTTTTTCCCATCGCCCTTGGCCTCGTTGCGATCGATTCGTGATATCATATAATTAAGTGTTTCGGTCGGCATCAAGAGGAAAGATACAATTCCGAAATCATAAAGCAAAATTCTATTTCTATATTCCCATTTTTCTGTTTCTTTTTCTTTGTCTCTAAATATATAAATCTTTTTTTTCCCCATTCTTTTTCTCATACGACTGGCTACATTTTTGTTTTTTTTTTTAATATCTGAATTCAATTGTGACTTGAAAAGAGACAGTGTTTCGTTCTCAGTGTGCTTGTAACTTTTGATGAAATTAGAAATTAAAAAAATGAGATAATCAAATGATAATCCAGTTATTTCTCTGAAGAGATCAAAATAATATTATATTAAAATATTATAAATTTAGAGATTAAAAATATATTTTTTAGACAACTAAACGTATTAAAAAATTATTAGTAGATCAAAATGTACAGAAAATAATCTACTTTTTTAAAAAAAATTAGAAAAATGATATTTCGGTCATTTTCAAATACCGTAAATATAACTAATTCTACTAATTCTTTATCGCTATCAACGCTGCGCTACGAAGATCAATTTGCTCTTTTACATTTTTAAGATTGACCTTAACACGGTCTACCCTTTTGCAAAATTATGTTGACCGTTTTAAAGAAACGATCGTCGGCGATACAGCAGCGTTACCGTAAAGCCAGGAGCTGTTCGACGATTCATGTTCAAACTGTGGAACATTCGGTTAATAATTCGTTAGCTCAATCGAGTTTCCCTTTCATCGCGTTTTTCTGAAGAAGGTGCCACGCGCGGTTGTGCGCCCAAACGTTAACCCGATAAAGCCACCTAGTGAACCGTGTCATCCGTATTTACCGTCGAGTTTTTTATCTCTGGAGCGTTAACAATCCGGAAACGAGCATCGTGGGAACGCTGGGTGCTTCGGCTGACAAGGGGAATCACCCGTGAAGTACGCGCGCGAACCAAGGGTATAGCGGCAGCAAGCTCTGAGCAACGTAAATGTTACATAACAAAGCCGGGCTGTGACAGACCGGACGAGATTCGCGAGGCGGCTTGCATACTCGCGACGTTATCCACTTTGGCACCGACGTCGACGACGACATTCACGAAATTACATAAGACAAGGAGATGACGGACGGCATACGCGACAATAAATGGCGTCCAGTCTGTCAGTCTGCTAGAGGCGGCCAAATGATTTTTTTTTATCATTTAATTCAGCATTAATCGGACATTAATTAGAAAAGATGCCATTTTTAGTTGGGCTGGATCTTGATAGCTTAATAATAATATTTCTGTGTAAATTTTGTAAATACTTTCTCCATTGTTAATAATTATTCGTCTTCTTTTTTCAAATGTAGCTCTTTGTTGAAACGGTAAATTCACATATTTCAATCAATAATTGATTTAACTTACTAATGAGCCTCCTTTTTAAATAGTAAAGAATTTGTTAATCAGTTAGATAAATCGTTTGATAACAAGTTGAAGATTCTCTACGAGCACTACATTTGAAATAATTTCATTTCTTTTGCAGACAAATCATGCAGTTTGTCAATCTGCTAGAAGTGGCCAAATGATTTCTCTTACTTCTTAATTGTTAATCAATTAAACATCACTTGATATCAATGTTAATAATCGCTGTCGAATTTCACAACATCTATTTGCGAGCAAATCAACTAAAATTATTTATTGAGATCTAAAGAGAAATCTTGAGCTTATCGATCAGATTAATTGTTGACAAAAGTCCGCGTGCGATGCTCTCGCTACAAGTTATAGTTTTAAAAGCGTTCATTTAGCAATTACAAGACAGTAATCGCATATAAACGCAATATACTAATTTCAGCGACTAAACTACTTTTCGTCCTTTATCACTCGTCAACCTCAACGCTGTTGAGCGTAACGACATCAAATCGAATAAGTTGCTAATTTCAACGAATATTGAACCGCAGCGGGCGGTAACTTCATCGGCTTCGCGCCTCGCTGGAACCTGTCAGTCGCGTACGCCATTGCTCAACCTAATAACAATTTCAATTTTAACTACAAACAGTGGAGAGCTCGACCGTAATCATATAAATTTTATCGTCTATCGAATCGCCAGCATCACCGTTTATCGTTTCCCGCGGTGTACACAGCTGCGGGATATCGGGTTTCGTTAAATCGCCGTCGCAAGAAGAACCGGAAGGAGAATCGGAAGGTCCTCGCTCGCAAGGGAAGCGGACTCACCAGGTCCTTGTGCAGGTCCTTGCTGATGTGCGACGTGAGCTTCATCGTGCCGACGAAGATGAAGAATATGCCGAGGAGCACCGAGAGCGACTTGAGCACGATCGAGCCCATCTTGACGGGCTGGCTACGCGGATTCGCGTGCGAGAACCGTGCCGCCGATCGATCGTCGCCGGAAGCGAGCGCGGCGCGGACGGCCGCGACTGTGAGAGCGACTGATCCCTGGCTCCCGTCGTCGAGAGGCGGGCGAGGGCGCGCGTCTCTCTAGGGGCACATGCTCGTCGTCGAGCGTCGGCGAGGAAGGTGGAAGGCGCGCGCGGTGGCTAGTGGGCGGCCGCGACGACGGCGACGACGTCCACGGCGCGGGTCATCCCGACGTCCTCTGAGGCCGAGGCGCGACGCGACGCGGCTCGGCACGTCTCTCCCTCTTCTCTCCCCCTTGATTCTCCTCTCTCTCTCTCTCTCTCTCTTTCTCTCTTCCTCGAGGTGACGTCAACGGCGGACGCGAGCGTATCGGCGTCGTCGCGCCGGCTATTTTCTGATCGATAACGGCGTCGCCGCGGCCGCGGCCGCCGCTTCTCTTCCGCGCCAATCGATGTAGGCTGCCCTCCTCGCTCAGGCCGACTTGGACCGAGCTCCGATTAACTCGACACGTTGACTGTCATTGTACAATTAGGTAACTTTGCCTCCGACATCCATTTTTGCACGAGCACTTTGGACCATCTTGATGCGCTGCTTGACTATATTTATTTTTCATCTCGAACTGAAGGGAGATTCTATCCCGGTCTTCAAATTGAATCGGCGACCAGCCGGCGTCCGGCGTCAACTGCAAGTCAACTCGTTTTCGGCAGTCAATGTGTTAATTGCAGATTAATTTGTTAAGTGACGTTTGTATCATTAATAATAAGTTTAATAATTTTATTATGTAAGTGTAGGAGAGATGAAATATTAGAATGCAGTAAAAAACAGCATCTTACCAGAGGAGGCATCAACAATGACTTAAACTATTAAATCCCTTTAATATTTTGTTATTGTTATTAAATTAATATAATAAAAAAGTAATAATGAAGAAGTGTATGTATAAATACATGACTTTGCATTAATAATGTGCAAAAATAATTCTAAACGATAATGTGTACAGAGAAATATACAGAGAAGTATGCAATTATAGAATAAATAATATCTAATTAGCAATTAAAGAAAATATTGACAAATATCATTGAAATAACTTATGAGAATACAATGTTACAAATGCTTAAAAATGTAACAAAAAAAAAAACAAAAAGAAAGACAGTACCATGTATTGAATTAAAAGTGAGAAGCAATATAGCGGCTGATCTGAAAGTAGAAACAAAAAATGGAACGAATATGAATAGATAATGAATTAAAGTATTTTGTTGCGGCATATGAAAAGGTAGCTTAAAATTCATTCTATTATTCAACATGAATCAAATTAATCTTTTCATATACCACGTAGAAAGATTAAAGACAATTATATAAATTGTACCGCATATAATTAACCGCGAGCAATGCTGCCGATTAACGAGTTGAACATTGATTATTTTCATCGGAGCTTGGTCAGTCATTAGAATTATATCACAATATAGCAGACAAACTATGATGAATAGAGCAATTACAAGTTTAGCTCCGCTAATTGTTAATTCTTTATGATGTGTCGTAAATGAATAAGCGAGAGCAAATGGAAGCAGATGCTTTATAATAAAAAGAAATTATGATTTCCTGTAGGGATTATAATATTACATTTTGCTTCTGTCCTTCATTCCAAAAACATTGCTTTATCCACTTAAATCATTGTCTTATCTCTAACTAAATTAAATTGATATTCCATATTGTCATGTCTGAAAAGAAGATTCAAAAGATTAAAGTTTAAAATAAGAAAAATATCCATTATGTCACGTCGACATTTTTCAACTTCTTCCTTATAAATCCAGCTTTATTAATATCCCTTATAAGCGTAAGAATAGTACAATGCTTATTTACATTCGTCGTTTTTGCAACGCAGTTGCTAAGTAAGTTTTACTCGCAATATCTTGCAGGCACGCGGCTTCAAAACAGAATTGCAGTCGTCAGTGATAGAAGATGTTTTCGTTACATTCGTGTTTTGCGTGTTCATCAGGACAGTCATAGATGCGCTACTGTCGCTTAATATCACGGCTTTTCGGCGATATGAAATTAATCTTCCTTTGTTCTGCTGGTCTTTCTTGGTCTTCACTGTAGACGACACTGTCCTCTTAACACTATTAACCGACTGAACAATGATTGGTTTTTCCACTTTCATTTCCTTCAACATTGTTGTTTCCGTAACAACTTTATCACTTTCCGACTTCACTTCAGATGGCTTTTCGGTTGCATCGTTATCCGAGACATTGACAAAAGGATTCTGAACATAATTATGATCATTGAGGCACGTTTCGACGTTGCTTTTATTCGACATTTGATGAAGAATCTCGCTCTCGATCGGTGGTTGACTTTTATCTCTATCCTCAATATCACAATTAACCACAACCTCCACTTTTGTAATAACTTCAGCGGTAGAAGTTCTTAATTCATCACTATCAATTTTATGGATACTATTACCAATATTAAAATTATTCACCTCTGTCATTTCAATAGCACTTTCAATATTGGGATTGTCCACTTTTTCCTTTTTAGCATTCTCAATACTAGAATCATCTAACTCTTTGATTTTAGTGACACTTTCAATATTAGCAGTCTCTTTGATTTTAGTTTCAGTAAGAGCAGTTTTGGCAATAGCAGTTTCAGTAATAGAATCCTTTAATGTTTTATCAATGTCATTTTCATCATTATCATCAATATCGCGCACTTGTTCAGTTGCTCCAACATTCCGAGCAATAGAATCCGTTAAATCTTCATTAATGTAAGCTTTGCATGTATCTTCATCTTTTTTACAATTATCTACTTCATCACTTTTGTTAGAACTTGATTGAATTACTTTTCCAATGTCTTTCAAATTTTCTTGCAAAAGACATGACACTATTTCAGTTTTTGTTGTACTAACATCTGCCACTTCCTGTTTTGTACTATTAGCGACATTTTGAAATGGTATTAATTTGATAACTATAGGTGCATTCACAGGAATATCTTTATTTTTATTTTGAACTGGAATGCTCTTTATATCATTTTTTTCCATTTTATTATCTTTAGAGATGATTGCAAGATTATTTTTCTTCTCAGGACTGTCTAAAATTTCGCCTTCTTCAAGATAATATACTGCATCCACATTTTGATTTACGGATGTATTTTCTATTGAATTTTTAGATTTAATCTCCGATTCGTTTTTCACTTTATGCTCTTCAATATTTTTCTCAACATTGTAATTTGCTGTACTATTTACAATTGTTCGACTAGAAGACTCTCCAAAATTAGTTTCCACTGCAGCTTTATTGCTTTCGTTTTTATCATTTGAAACATTTGTCGTTTCTCTTTCCTTTTTCATTTTGCGATTTTCGTACTTCTTATTCTTGTATAAACTACTGCTTTCTCTATCTTCACCGTCGCTCGATGAATATCTGGTTCTATCTCGTAAAACGCTACGTTCTCCATGCTTATATCTCGTTTTCGCATCACCTTCCTCACTCTCATAGTTCCTTTTTAATCTACCGTTTTTATATCGGTTCTCATATTTATAATCATCATATTTCTTTTCTCTATACGGTCTACTGGATCTTTCGCGTAAACGATGATTACTGAAATTTTCGTAATCGCTCCTGTTTCTAGAGTAGCTTCTTCTTGGCGGACTGTACCTGTAACCATTCTTCTTGTAACCACTGTTAAATTCTTCTAAGATATAATTTGATGTCGAAGCAGTCCGAAAATTTCTTGAACTATCGGCAAGATCGTTCCTGACATTGGAATTGTCATGACTCTTTGCTGAATTATTTTTCGGGTCATTTCTCCGTGTATAATTCCGATCCTGTTCTTGGTATTCGGAAGCGGCTCTACGTCCAGTACTGAATGAAACTTCTTCCTTTTTAAAGGAATGTATTGGATTCAATCGATCTTCGAATTTTACGAGACTATCTTTCGTTCCGTATCGCACAGGTTTGTCTGTTTCATATTGCGTAAGACAATTGTAATCGGCCTCCTCGATCGTAGTTTTATCTTCATTATTTTCAATTTTTAACCGTTTATGTCTGCGTATATCATCCTCTTCATTTGTCCTCTTCATCAAATTTTTTCTATGTGGATCTCTTTCTGAGGGTTCTGTAACAAAATTATTTTATGATAAATTACTATATTTTTAAACTAACAAATATACTACTCAATTGTTTTTAATGTCTGTGTATAAATTCTGAAATTTGCATTTTCTTTCTTCAAGATACAGATAAATAGTAACAGATAAATATTGAACAAGCATGATATTTTAATATAAAGACACAAAGAATTTGTCTCTTATTAGATAAAAAATTATATAAAAATTAAAAAATTGTTTTATAATTCTATACAAATTTATGTGATATATAATCAAACAAATAATTAAATTATCCTTACGTTACCTGAATTAAAACATCGTTTAATATCTGATTCATTATTATTTAAATGAGAACCGTTCTCCTTATCGTTTTCCACAACGTTGTTTTTAGGAATATCCTTTGGTTCAGGTTCTACACTAAGCTTTAATAATGCTTTTTGCTTTTCGTCTTCCTTTTCATCCTCCATAATTCTCTTTTGTAATCTTTCAGCAAACAATGTAGGTACCCGATTAACATCAGTCTGTGGCTTCTTATTTTTATATTCGTCGTGTTGGAATTGAATTTGATGCGATTCAATTTCGCCTTCTTGTGAATGCATTGAGGGAACATCTTCATACTTTCTAGTTGCAGTATATTGATGCGGTAATCTATGGGTAGAAAAATCTAGAGCTTCACTCCTGTAGCCCCTTCTAAAAGTCCAATCGTCCAATCTGTAAACATTTTGATAACATTAGAAACAGAAACATTTATCAATATTTTGATTTATAAAGTATGATTCATTCATACCGTTTTCTGAGATTGTCTATCATCTTATCCTTTCGCGCAATTTCAGCTTTAGCAGTTTTGAGTAAGGAAGACATATTCCTCTCCAAGTTCACTTTGATCTTTTCAATGTTTTCGAGTTTATTTACAAGTGAATCAAATTCTTTCTTCAATTCTTTGCAGCTACAATCTTGATTCTGAATGATAAACGCATCAATTTATTATTTCATTGATAATTATTATTTTATATTGATAGCATACATTTAATAAAAACTTTTCCCGAACCTTTCCTGCTATCTTCTGATATATTGGATTATAATATAACAAACATTTTATAATATTATAATCATTGTATTATTCTAATTATTAATAGATATCATAGATGAAATATCAGCATGGAGTATAACAGGAAAGGATTCACTCGTTTGACCAAAATAGCTTATAGCACACAATTAAAGATTATTCTAAAGCTAATAAAAAATAATATTCTATTTCTGTGGCACTTAAATTTTCGTATTTTACGCAGTTTTTAATAACAAATAGCATAAAAACCCATTAAAAAATGCATACTTTACATAATAATGGTAACAAACAAATTAACAAAATGATACAATTTTTAGACATTAAACAACAGACTTAACTAATGGACCTAACGACAGACCGTAACACCGAATATTAAGAACAATTCACTCGAGAAATATCGTTCCAAAGTGACAGAACACAATTTCACGGCGCGCGCGGGAAACTTTATAGGTTATGTCACTGTACGTTTACGTCATTTATCAGGTTAAAATTGGGAGCACAATTTTATCCCGTAACGAGTAACAAACATCCAATATGTACTGCTTTATATCCTTTACATATCTCGTGTATCTTTTGCAAAATCAAAAGTTGTTTATCATCCTTATGTAAGTAGAACGTAAGTCGCGCAGCGAAAGGAGTCACGCCAACCAGAATTACCGTCCAATGATTCTTACATTTTTCTCGGGATTGAAACTGAAACTCGGTAAATCCGCATAAATATCGACGTCATCCTCCATTTTCCGACTGCTTGTATTGCCGATTTTCTCGATTACTTATCATTACGAGGCTCTTGTCGCGACGCTGCTCCCGCGGCTCTCGCGTGTCATCGCTGGAACTATCAGCGATCGCGGCCGCTCACAGCTGTTTCCGGTCGTGCACCTCTCACGCGCGACGCTTGTTGCGTGGCTGCATCGCGCGCAGACCGCTTCTCATCGCTTCGCGAAGCTCTCGGTTTCATTTCAATGCTCGCAAGATGATTTTATTGCCTCACCACTTAAATCTTTTTGTTTACGAAAGGTATTTAACGTGTCACCATAGCCGAACTATTCATTCACCGACTGAAGAAAGAGGAGAACGAGTATGTAAAGACAATAACATTGTGAGTATTATTACTGAAAAGAATGTTTTAAATGTTAGTTTAAGTACATTTCAACACATTTATGTCGTGGCCACAAGCTCAGAATCAGTGCGCGTCTCAAGATTAACAATATTTGCAAAAATTCTGTAAAGATACATTGAATGAGATCTTATAAAAACATTGAAACGGTTTTATAAAAAATGATAAAGAAGAAACGTACGTTTGTCATTTACTATTGTAATAAAAATATAAATAATGTAGGATGATTTTATAATCTGATATTAAATGAAATTATGGATACTCCTATATGTGGCAACACCTTCTTATTCTAATGTATACATGATCAAGTAGCAAATAATAGAGCAACATAAAAATAGGAAATAAAAGTATAGAAATATATATTGATTAGAAATAGGAAAACGAATAAGAATAAACTTAAGATTACAAAAATGTTCTGTACTTAACATTAGAAACTAAAGCAAGTTGATTGAAAAAGATTTTCCCCTTTTTGAAGAAGGTAATCCTAATAAGAATTCTGATTATATATAATAATATTTAAACATGAAGATTTATTTTTATTAGACAATAAGTAGGAGAACGATGTTTCATTGACTTTTATTTAAGGCTCATCAGAATTTACGCAGTGTACATATTCTGCGATATACATAAACTTACATAAAAGCGATAACATTGTAAACAATCAAATATCGATTCGGATATGAGTTTGCACAACACATCCTCGATACAGCCTTAAAATCGCATAGATAATGGTTTGGAGATATTCATAAATAAGGCTTATACATTAGACCTTTTTTTTACGTATCGTAAATGTGGATTAATCTATAAAATAATAAAGTATTTTTATTCTGTAATATACGCTTCATAACATTGTTTATATAATACAAAAGTTAGACCATTAACTTGCTTATTTAAAAAAATTTTTTTATATTTAGGTTAATATTAATTATATAAAAAAATTGTAGTTATATCGAATTTGAAAATCTAGTTATGCAGGTACAACAAAAAAACAATTTTTTTTTTAAGTGGGATAACTTCTAATTCCTTTCTGATAAAAATATAAGTTTGCAAAAATGACCAAGTTAAATGTCTTACTTTGTATACATGAATATAATTTATATTTATATAATGAATAAATGAATATATGTTTATACGTACATATACACGTATATGTATGTATATTTCGTAAGATATTTTCTTTTTATATTTTACATACAAAATTCTTATAATATATAATATATAGCCCTCTCCGTAACACAATAATACAGTGACTGTTATGTAAATCTCAACTTTAATAAAGATCATATGTAACAATGTATGGATAATTGAATATTTTTCTTACAATAGGACGTTACACTTTAATCTTCCTCCAAAAATTAAATGTTTATAATCACAATCGCTTATACAAACGTATTATACAATTTATAACGAATTCTTTTATAACAATTATTTTTTATGTAAAAAAATAATTGCAAAAATTTTATGGAATAATTGTTGGCAGTCTCAATAAACTTTGATTCTTCTTTGTTTGGTAATTGATGTCACATAACGTTTTACTGGAATTACTGTCAAGCTGATAAGTGATAAAGAAAGATAAGTGGATCAATCATTTTAACAAAAAAAAAAAAAAAAAAAAAAAGTCTAAAATAAACGATACAAATATAAAAATCTTTAAAATTTAATTTCAATTGTATAAATATAAAAAATTAATTGAGTTATATAATTATTTCGCTATGGAGGGAGTTCATTTATAATATGTCTAAATATATGAATGATCACACTTGCTCGAAGAGTATAATATTTGCGCCCTCAATAAACGAATGTGTAGTTATGTCTTGTCATTTATTTGAAAAGATAGCATAAATACGATCATAAGTTACGTTCTGTTACATTTATCTTTTTATTTATATTTTTTTATTATATATATTTATTTTTTAAGTTTGCAACGAAAAAGTTGGAACTAAAATTAAATTAATTATACTAACTAAATTAAATTAATTCTGAGATTCTATTTTATGAAACATATATAAAGTAACATGTTGTTCACTTCACTACTTTCGTGTAATAATAACTTGGAATAGAATTTTATTTTCATTTTATATTTAGCGTTGATTGTCTAATTTTAAGTTTCACTCATTCAATATAAAATTGAAGCCAATTTACATGAAATAAGAACAACCATGATTTTAAATGCATCATGATTAAGTATTCAAAGGTAGACGTTACATAATATAGTATATGTGGCTCCATACAATACACATAGAGTATAAGTATAGAGGTTTTGAAAATACATCTTAGTGGCTCGAGAAATGTATGGAAGATTTAAAAATGGAGGGGATTTAAAAATTTATGGAATAAGAGATTCTTAAAAGATTAAGATCCGAGGAAAAAGTCTTTTGGTTGGTGCATCCAAGGATTCATAGAACATTAAAAATGTAGAAGTTCGTTTTACCTTTCATACCGTCGTTGTCATAAGCAGGCATTCGTGAAATGAACTCTATCGCAAACTACTCGCGCCGTGATTGATAAAAATAACAATGCGTTATCGACATATTTTTTTACATTTCGTTCTATCTTCATATAAATATACGTATACAATACACATTTGTATATATGTATACATATATCATTGACTTGCATCGAATTTTAGAACTCGATTTATTTAGATCGAAGTTTATTCAGTTTGTACTGAGTACAATAGTGAATGCGACTAGATATTTTTAAAGATAGAACGATAAACAAATTATATTTTTACTATCATCCCATAAAAATGCTATAATCATGCGTTTGCATTCTGTAACATTATTTAATCCTTTCATGTAGGAATATGTCATCATCATTTATTCAATGATTTAAATATCATACGCTCTCTTTAATTTTAAAAAAGTTTCATAAATTATATCACACATTTTCTTCATTATCATATCTCGAAGTAAAAACTTTAAACAAAGAAAACGATTACTTCCAAACTAGTATGTTTCGCTTTCTTATTTTTGTTTGCTAATTTGTTGCTAACTTGTAGACGCTTCGCTTACAAGATTTTAAATAGTATATCAAGTATATATATCTTGTATATATGTTATTTGTAATTGTTATATGAAGTATTTTTGAAGATAAGTCTTCATTTAATTTTTAAATTTATGAAAAGATTATTTCATCTTGTAACGATATCAAGTAAGTATAACTTGATTTATATCAATTTTAGAATGATTTATAATTCAGAACATGAAAGTGCGAATTAATCGAGTGCAAGAATAATGTAAGTACATAATTTGGTATAAGGTCCAGTTTAGAAATCTAATTTAGTAACTTCATGTTACAAATGGACCTTATATTGAGACTTTTTCTCTTATATTTGTACCAAAATCAATTAGAATCAAAGTGATAAGATGCGCGCTTGCCTTGATCGAGATCATTTCCGTGTTCTCATTAAATCGTATTTATTCGCCATTGTCGCTAGCGATGCAGGTTTTGTTTTCGGGTGAGACTGTCGTAGCTGTTTGCGTAAGTGCCATGCCTAAGCAACCTGCTCATACTCGGCCTTATTGATACTGCTGGCTAGGCTGCACGCTAAGAAGATATCGATTAATGGGAAAAAGGCTCCGGCGATCACTAAACCAGCCACCAGAGCGATGTCGCTATTTATGAAATCCTGTACGCGATTGTAGCATCCCTGAGAAAAGGAAGTGTAAAGAATTGTAGAAGCAGAAATCGAACAAAATCGGAAAACGTACGATTTGATTCCTGTTCCTTGTATCAATTATTTTCTATCTGTTATTTATTATGTTCTATTTTAACTTTTATTATCCCCTTTTTAGCTTCTTATAAAATTATATCCTCATAAGTAATGCATTGAATCGCACACTTTTTATTTTACATTCTTATCTCTTTCTAACTTACGTTATCCGAAATAGTTTTATATTGATATTTAGCTTTCATAAATTTTTTTATTTAAAAAAAATTCATCGGTTACTAGTGAAATACTATTTTAAAAAATCAGGCATCAATTCATGAATTACTATTAGAATTAAGATGTTAATGATTTACTATTTTATATTTTATCTATCCTGTAAGAAGCTATATTGCAAAGATTTATATAAATAAAAAATAGAAAATGTATCGCGGTATACCTCGGTATAAATTTCCTCTGGGTCCTGTGAGTCGCATTTATCCTGGGACACTTTGCAGCAGGACAAGGGAACGTCCTTCGGCGGATCCAAATTGATCCAATCGGTATATCCGCGATTGCCACAGCACTGCACCTGTAATCGATCAATTAAGCTTTTCAATTACGTGACGTATCGCAATTACGCGGAGGGTGGAAAAATGAATAAATCTCCTGTTTCTTACTTTGTTCTCCAATCAGTTCAGACAAATGTTCAATTGGCAGAATAATCGAGATGATCGAATGTGAATGGAACACCGTAGGAATATATACTTACAGTCGACTGTATAGCATCAATGTGATTGCTTTTGGCTTGGTCTTGTCCGTAGGCTGCCATGCTTTCGTTCAAGCCTTGATCTAATCCCTCATTCAGGTTCGAACGATAGGCATAAATCGATGCGCCCGCACCGAGTTCCAGCAATGCCACGACAGTCAGGAACGCACCGTACTTCGCGAACGTAAAAGAATGAAAAGAATTATATTTATAATCTATGAGAGGAATCTCTATTTCAAAATATTTACTACAAAATTACTGTATAAACTTATACCGGAACGTTTCCGGTAAATACTAAATAACAATAATGTAATATTTATTATAATTTCCCACTCAAAAGTGTAATTGCAATAAATCATATCTTGTGTATAAATTATATTGTTTAGTGAGTTTATTAGCAATTATAACATTGATATTATTATTATTTAGCATTTACTGGGAACTTTCTGATTTTATTTAATGTTTACTGAGCTGTTTGCATAAACATTTGCGACGCTATACTTATTTTGCTAAATCAAATTTCCCAATAAATTGAATACTTAACGTTTTCAATGTAAAAGTCTTAGAATTCCAAATGTCATTAATAAAATAAAATTTTAATTTTAAATATATTTAGGATATATTTTGTTAATATATGTATAGTATGTATTACGAATGGTCGCGCGGCGAGCATTTCTCTCAATTAAGAAGCTACTGTCCCTTTACCTAATGATATCGTATTGATTATCGGGTTGTAACTTCATCCCCCTCGTTCCCGAGGGACCTAAAGCCCACTTTAATTTATGATTTATGATTCACGATGGAATTCTATTTATAATCTTACATATAGAGCACGCGTATATATTATACATACACACATATGTATTTATTCCGATATGTAGTCTGTATATCCTGTGATTTTCCGCGCGCCATCCTCCATATCATAAAATCACACACAGGATTTGATTTCAGATTGTCGTTGCGAATAAGCTCTAAAGTAGATCGAATGCCTACCAAATACAATAGAGCAGGATGACCGCGCACGGTGCAGCAACAGGCGAGGACCGCTGCGACCGACACCACCGCACCTAAGCTCGCAAGTGCTAGCAGAGCGGTCCCACTGCCCTGCATGCTCATGTAATCCCGCAGCTGGATGCGCAACCATATGCCGATGCATAGCATCAACATCCCAGATACCTGTAAAACATGCACGATATTAAAGCCACTTGTCAGATGGCATATTAATCGCGAAGTAGGGGAAGTCACACGAATTGACTATCATAAATTTTATTTTTAGCTTATTCAGTAAATAACAAAGCATATTTATTTATAATATAGATTGCTGATAATTTACTATATAAAATAATTTATATCAAAAGCATTGCGTATAATATTTATAAAGATTTTTCAGAAAATGAATATAATGAATAAATTTTGTTTATTATTTTTTAATTAATTCTTAGAATTTTTGATTGTGATTTTCTCGTAGCCAGTGGCATGCTTTAGATAATTTTTGCTATATTCGCTATGCAAAATTATGTATGTAATATTTTAAGATACAACAACTTAGGAGGAGTTAGTCTTAAGAATAGGATGTGATGTTGAACAACTATTACCCAAGTAGCAAGATAATGTTAAATAATATTTTAATGATATTAGAGACATCATCAAAGTGTCATTTAATATTAGCTTGCTACTTGGATATTTAGTAAACATCGGTTTGGTGACAGTAAACTCGTTTTTAGACTGACAAAAGTAATAGTTACTAATGTTAGAAGCGATAACAATATGTGCCTAGATATTTATGAACAAGTGGATAAGCTTTGTAATTAACATGTTTGAAAATTCTAAATTGATTCAAAGAAAAATATGAATAGTAGAGGAAATGTTCAAAACAGGAAATGTACAGATTGTCACAACGTCACATAGCTCTCACTGAGTCAAGTAAGAAAAATAACAACGAATCAAATTAAAAAATATGTATAATATATATTTATGTGATAATATATATGTATGTGTAATCAAATAGAAATATATATATATATATATATATATATATATATATATATATAATTTTTTTAATTAGAACTATAACGACGCGACCATCTGTATATTTCCACTATTATACAATATACATACACACACTTTCGTAACATCTTGCAATTTCTTAAAATTCCGTATTTTTAAATAGGCATATTTTAAATCTCCAAATTTTTCTACATTTTTAATTTTTATTTAATTTCTAATTTTTTTTACATCGTAATAATATCAGTGAGCCTTTAGAGCTTCGTGTTATCTGGATATCACGTTCAAGGTCACGTTCATCCATCGCCACGCATTTACCCACCTCATTCCCCAGTTACTCAACTCTATTTCGAATTGCTTAAAGGCGTCATTATTATGCAGAACTCCCCGTTGAATAAACAAATTTAATTAGATTTCCCGTACCATAATACAGTAATTAATTGCGTTACAATTGAACAGGATTAGGATGCATACGTGATAAGGAGTTGCATGATCGTCACATAGGCAATGTTGAGGTTTTGGGAGTTCAAGCTTACCCAGAAGACGAAATTGAAGAACATCAGGAGAGTCTTCATGCAAGTTATCGAGCCTACGGACTCTATTCGCTTGCTCATCTTGAAATGTGTTGTCTTCTTTGCCTTTGACCCACTCGTGACAAAACCTTACTCGATATAGGGTACGGGTTATTACGCACTACCAGGTCTCACCTGGGCAACGACAACGGAGTTCGCGCGATCGATTTGCGAGAGGATTTGCGAATACACTTACGTGTTGCGTGCGTGGCTGCTGCCCCTCTCTCAACTGGTGCATGCGCGCTACCCCGCGAGGATGCGATGGCGATGGTGGGAACTCCCCTTGTCAGAACACTTCTCCATGTAACGGGAGCAAGTGCACCGCGGATACCGCAAATGAATGTAGTGTCGTAAAGGCTCTCCTCTGAGAGACGTTCCTCAGGAGTCTTCGTCAGATTGAAATATTGAATGCTACGGTGGCAATTTCCTTTATTGGAACAACCGCTGATGAATCAGCGAGTACGTCACAAATGACACAAATATCTGATAAATGCTGTAAAAAAAACTTAAAAAGGCTTTACGAAGTTCTTTAATACTTTATTGATGTCGCTTAGAGTTTTGTATTGAAAGATTGAACACATTATGGTGACATATTTGGAACTTTTTTCAACTCTTTTACGTATAATGTATATTAATTCAAACAGAATTAATTCAAAATTCAACAGAAAGATGACGTAAATAATATGGTGATATGATAATTGCAGAAAAAGCATGGTGTTTCACAGAAAGAATTCTCTTTTCCATTTTCTCCTTTTTTCTCTTTATTGATATAATATAAATCTCTCTCTCTCTCTCTCTCTAAATATATTTTTTATATTCCTCACATTTAAGATAAAAAAAATAATCGGTAAATAATAATTGCAAAGAGCTATTGTATTGTTAAATATACAAAGTGTTAATACAAGCACGAGTATGCACGATTTTTTAATTCTTTCAATTACAATTGTACAAAAACAATTGCAGATAAAATTAAATCTTTTTCAACTAACAATAAAATGTAATAATAAAAAATTTTATAACATCTTTTAATAACAGTAGCGTTAACTTTTGTGAATAAAACCACATTATTTTTGTTAATACAATTTTTTTAGTCATTCATGTTTACATATTGTACACAAAAAATTCGTTCTATAGAATTAAAGATTATCATATTTGCCGTCGTTATATTTTTACTTTATCAAGTTTCTTATCGACGATTGATAACAGCTACCCTTCGTTTAACTCTTTTTATATCCAGTGAGATGTGAAATATATATTCTAGTACGATTAAAAAATAAATTCTCTGAAAAATATTAAATCATTAAAATCAAATAGGATTTATTTGAAAGGGATTTATTTAAGCTTCAATAAAAAATATAATAAATATAAAATATAAAAAAATATTTTAAAATATAAAATAGTAATAACTCAAGAAAAAATAGAAAATTATACATGAATCTCTCGATAAAATATGAGCGATTCATTGGTCAAAATGCTCGCGTGTTTATGCGGAAATTTTTCCACTTGACGGGTTTACTCTTATTGATCCTTCGCAGAGTTGCTGGCAACGTCGAAATTGTTGGTATAATTCAAAAATATTTCCGGCCAAATGACATTGTTTTCGCCGACGATTAACGGATTAGATTTTTGGATAATTGCTCGTGCTCTTGTGACCTTTCGATGTGTCTTCTTGATCCTCCTTGATCCTACTTAATCCTCTTATTTCCTACTCTATCTCTCAACTTGTCCAAAAATATCATGTTGTTGTTTTCCATCTGTCTTTCATTTCTTCTGATGATTATTATCTTCATCAACAGAATGAGAGAGCCATTTGTCTCTTTCTCGGTTATCTGTTAGATTCAAGTTAAGTTTGGATAGATCCACGATTGGCCAGACATTTTGAATCGTTCTGTCCTTCTCCCGTTCAGCAATATATTCGGCAGTACTTGAAATATTCTTAGTCTCTTCCGAGGACAATTTATTAGAAACTGGATCGATGAGTGAGCTAGTATCCCACTCAATCTGCTCCTCGCTGCTGACGGATACATTGTCCTGATTTTGATTTCTCTTGTCACTTCTAATATCACCGATAGTCTTGAAATAGATGCTATGATCGTACCGGTATATTTCTAGGCAATTGCTATCCAGCCTATTGTTCGATTGGTAATTGAAGGTGCTGCAGCATTTAATATTGATCTCCTCCGGTCGCGATTTCCATCTGGAGCGTTTGAGAAGGTGACATTGCGGGATTTCACCGGAGGATATGCTCCAGGATTCTTGCATCATCTGCTGATTCTTGAACCACCTGATTGATTTTTATTTAAATTAAAAACTTCTCTAGATCAGAAAATAACGAATCATAGCAAAACGCAAAGCACTCAAAATTTTCTTGTCTTCATTGATAGAAAAATTCCATATTTTTAATAAGTTTTGTATTACAAATTAATTTTCTACATCTCAAATATAATAGTATAAATAACATCTAAATAAAGAATTATCTCCCTTTATTTCTTTCTCTGAAATAAATTCAAAAAAATTTGTTCTCAATAATTGGCTATATAAACTCCTATCTTTTCTTAAATATACTGCTTAATCCTTAGATGTTTTCAATAATAAACATTAATACAAACATTTCTCTTTCTCACCTCTGTGATCGAAGACGATTATAACCACGCGCAAAGGCCGCCCATCTCTCGATTCTCTGGAAAACGTACTCCGTTTCCTCGTTCCACCATACCGACAGACTTTTTTGTACTATCGTCTCCCTGTTCTCCATAGTCATTTTGATGTTACAAACGAAAATTTATGAGAATTGGCTTGATGCGCGAACGAACGCGGTTAGTAGTTCTACGAAAGTAATTCGGGTAAACTGGGAGTCGATTTATAAGATTCGCAGGAAGCACTTCAAACGCAGAAGCCATTGATGTGGCCGTGACCTCGTATGATGGTGCAACGTTTTCACGGCACTAATAACATCGGGAAAAATTAATGCATCACATCAATATAAGTATAGCTTTAATAAAATAAATTAATATTATTTATATTTTATTATGGCTTGAGTAAATTTTGATTGGTAGCAATATTTCAATTTGTAAGGATAAAAATAAAATACGAAAATTAATTATAACTGAAAATGCGAAAAATTATAATAGAACTAAAGTCAGTTAAATTAAAAAATAAAAAAAGTGTTACCATCTATTTAAAAAAATTTTTTTGTTGGTTCTTTTACTTATTGTTCTAAATAATAATTTTGTTTAGAAAAAAATTACAAAGATTTTTTTGTGAGTAGAGCTTCAAAAGAATAAATATATCAAATAATAAAACCATAATATATTCCTCAACTTTTTCAAAGTCCTTTACTTATACAGAATTAATTTTAATTGCAAGCTTAACTACGCTATATTTGATTAAAGAAAGTATATTCAAGAAAATATATCCATCAATTGTTTTAATTAAAAAATAGAAAAATAACGAAATAGTCTGTAGGTAAATACAATTTTGATACGACTTTTAAAGATTATATTTTAAAAATCTTTTGTTGAAACAATAATTAAAACTCTTGTATTAAAGTATTTCGTCTTACGTAATGTCTTGGGCATTTGCACTCATTCTTCTCGTCGCTTCTCATTCCACTTCACAGGAGTGTATTTATTTTTTTAATCAGACAATCGAGAAAAGCAGCTCGTAAACGTAAAAATAACTCGCGGCTGACAGAGGGCTACGCTTATTCGTGTCGCTACTTATCAGCGGGTGCTGCCCACACTACCTCTCATTGAAAAGGATTTTAACGTCTGATTTTTCTCGCGGGCGCCACAGAAAGGAAATAGAAGAGCCAGGACGTGACATCGGTAATGCGTTTAGCCGGTGCCCTGCCAATCATCGGCGCGCAACATCGCGGAATATTGAGCGGAAGCGGCTCGTTGAGAGAAAATTGTTTATCAGTACTCGCGGTACGTGAATTAAAATTCAACGCCATCCCCCGCACATTTTCACCCCCGTGCGATTTTTCCAGCTCCAGGAGGGGGAAGGAAGTCGGCCGCGGCTATAAAGAGCCACCGCTGCGCTTATCGCACATTCCATCGGCTGGTTTCCACGACATCCGGTACACGCAGGTAAGCGGATATAAGATGTTTCGGAAATTCTTCGGAAGTATCTCGCTAAACGTCTCTTCAGCTACGACTTCTTGCAGTTTATATTCACGAGTTCGAGCTATTTTCCATTATACTTCTCGTATATACGAGCTTTGTTATAATTAGTTATGTTTCGATCATTAACACTTATATTAATGAATCTTTCTTACTTGTGCGCGTTTGCTTGTTATTTTCTGTTATCAAAAGCGATATAATCGTGTCAAGTCAAACAGCAAGATAGTTATAAATATTTTTAATCATTATGTAACATTTTCTGTATATTTATATAATTTTTAATAAAATTTTCGGGGTTTTTATTACTTTCAATAACACTGATATATATTATAAAATGTGCTTCAGTTCTATGAATTTAATTCGATAAATTTCATAATAAATGAAGGACATCATTATACAATTATCATTGTTGTTAAAAAAAAAAGAATATATTTAGTGACAATCTATGTCTGTTTGATAAAGATTTGTTATAAAAAACGAAAAATTGATATGATTACAGATATGAATCTCACTCTTACGCTGTCCTGCATGATCGTGGTCATGTGGTTGTTTTGCGGAAGATGTAAAGCAGCCCCTGGGTTAATTACTGGCGTCCATCGCAATTTAGGAAATCATCCACATATCCGCGGGTAATTGCTATGTTATGTATAAACGAGTATACGTGCAAGATAAAGCTGAAGAACTGAACGATAAAAAAGATATAGATGAGATGGGCGCGTTGAGAAAAACTGAAAAATTAACAATGATAATGGAGGTTTTGCATGCTTTGCCGTAGATACGCCGTGGAAGGCCTCGTGAAGGACCTCGTGGAGGATCTCGTCGGCGAAGACGAGGATAACTTACGGCTCAGCAAGCGCCAGCAGCTGGACGATTACGGTCACATGAGATTCGGCAAGCGGTCCAACGGTGATGACGAAGAGTACGGGCATTCGCGATTCGGCAGAAATACCGAGTAAAACGCCGGGTTCCTCTGCATCGTAGATCGTGATCGTTCACACTCGTGCTAGATGTAGATAGAATATATTTTACATTGCAGCTATTACGATCGTGTCTCATTATTCTCTACCTTCTCCAGTTTCTTCATATTCGATCTTCAATATGCCACGCGAATTAATCTGCGCTTTCCAAAAGTACGCTGGAAGTCTAATTACCTCGGATTTAGTTTTAGTAGTTGTATTTTCTTAGAATATTACAATAACGCTCTTATTTATTGCGAAAATAGAACTTTATAAACGGCTATGAAAAAAATCAAACGGACATTATGAAAAGGCAGTCTGATAAATTATAACATCTTTTGTTTGTTAAAATATATTGGAATTGAGACACGATGAAATGCGAAAATAAAATCAACTTCTACTCGCCAAAGAAAATGTTCTGTTAGTTCTTACATATCTTTTATGAATAAAGGGATAATAATTGCGTTCATTTTACATACTTTTCTTATTATCCCCAATTCGTTCAAAGTATTCCAACTTAGATTTATCTAATACTTAAAATAATTTCATAATAAGCAATTTTTCCATTCACTTTAATGCTTCCATAAATCTATTTCATAAAGCAAAAATTTTATATATATAATTATTAACAATTGAATTATGTACATGTATAAGATTTTTCAATTGTTAATAGAATTTTGCTAATGTTTATTGTTCATTAAAAAATCATACAATTTCCCCCTTTGCCTTTTTAATTCTCCTATTCTTTGATGAAGCTCCATATTATCATCTAAAAACATGTGATACCCACAACGATTTTCCAAATCTTCAACGTCGTACCCAATAGTGCGTCGATTTAATAACCATGGCTCCGGTAGTGGTGGTGATGGTGGTGGTTTCGGTTTCGGAGGATAAGGCGACCGATAATCACTGCTCGTGGTAGTGCGATAATTCATTTGACAAATGGCCATAGGATCCAGAAGAACATCTTTCAATTTTAATACCTCTTCTTCATAATCCTTCCTATCAAAACATTAAATTATCACTTTAGATGTACATCAAGAAATTTGTGTTATTAATTAATTACCTAATAATCTTATACTTCTTTCAAAATATATGTTTTGTATTAAGTGTGTAAAAATGTTTTTAACAAATTCTTACAATTTCTTTCTTGATTCCGAAGATACAAATATTATTTCTACGGAATTTTATACATATAATTTGCTTGTAATATTTTTGGAATGTAAGTGTAAGAGATACGTACTCTGCCGAAGCGAGCGACTGCATTGTGAGTAAACTACGTCGTGGATAAGTAACCGATTTGTACTCGTCTTTCAGATCAATCTGCGACAGCATGGCCCGTGTCTCCGAAATTCCAGTGACCTCGTCCTCCGGACCGAGTCGCCGATACGAGGATTTGTGTAAATTTCCACACGGTGGAAAGATGTCCGCATTGTCTCTAGGCTCCGATAAGATTTTCATTTGCCTGTTAATTAAATTAAGCGAAATCGCTGAGAAACAAATCTTGAGTTTCGTTTAGATACATCAGTTTTATATTATCGAACTCAATTCAACTTACTAATAGTATTTAGTACTAATACAGCAGAATTTATTTTGCTTTTATTCTTCGAAACAATTATCACTTTATTCTTAACTTAATTAACAGGAGTCCAAATGTATACTTACTCTTTTATTTTTTCTGACAACAATAAAGATTTATGCAAAATTATATCTTTTAGATACTAATTATCACGCTAATTAATTCGATAAAAATATTACACGGTTTCTCGCACTCTGTATCAAATGCTATACAATACTAATTGTAAAACTTCTTGATGCGATAGGGTGAAATGAAACTCCGTTGCTACGATTAACAATAGCATTGTTTTCTCCACGGTAACTACTCCCCCACATTTACTTATATAAACGCGTATGTGATGCGTGTATACAATTCTATCGCGTTTTATATATAGTACGTAAATAGTACATATATCATTAATAAAAGAGAAAGTTTCTCGTAAGTTTTCTGTTATAGAATAAACAAGTAATAAGAATTAAGAAAATTAAAAAATTAAAGAAACTTATATAGAAATGTATGAAAAAATCAAAATCTTTCTACATATATTAGATATTATTTATGTAATAACATTTACATGGTTTAAGGGGAATCATTTTATCTCTAAGTAATTAAATTTTAATGAAATTTTAATTAAATAAAATATATTAAGTAAATAATAAAGTACAAAATATTAAGCATATATTGTTTCAATCAAGTATCAAATATCAATAAATGTTTTTAATTATTGAACATTTATTGCATTATTGATTTATTCTATTATTATTCTAATAAATAAAAATAGATTGCAATACTAACCAATCGTGGATTTTGACTTTATCACTATATATTGGTGGAACATGAAATATAATATTTTCCTCTTCTTCTTCATCATCGCAAGATGCGATGGACTGTAATAAAAAAAGAAATATTTATAGGAAAACTATCGAAAATAAATCACCAATTATCGAATTTCTGATAACTACTATACATGCGTTTACAATTTAAAAATAAATATTTTTCCATAACCTTCTTGTTTTTATATTTGTGTTATTTAAAAGTTTACAATAATAATGATATAAAATGTCAGATATTTTAAAAAATATTTGATGGTGCGAGAAAATTGTAAGATATTTGATTTTACCTTTCTTCAAACTTTAAGTTACAGTCTACAAAAAAATACAATTTTATATCTAAAACATGTGCATATATAAATCAATGTAGCCTCACGCTTATTTTCTTTTTCCTCAGCATTTTGTATTCTGTGTGTATGTATTTTCTTGGCAATCAAATTAGAAAGAGTTTATTAGTCGATACTCATTAAATAAATTCATTAAACATTCGTAAAAGTAGCATAATAGCTCAACCCTACTTTCTATTACGTCATTTTACACTATCATGAATATAGTATATGTATAAAGACGACCACGATCATGGTGCTGTGCAATCGTAGATTACCATTTTGTTTATCTCGATTCCTTCGTCCTCACGAGCGTTGGATACGGTGCTCGAGGACACCCTGTATAAACTCGTAATATTTCAGTTAATAATTTACAATAAATTCCTCATTAATCTAAATCCCAGACAGTTTTATTTTTTCTTTTTCTTCGTTTGTAACTTTCAGAATTTTTATGTTATAGAATTTTAACAATCTGGAGGTTCCAATTTGCGCGAGTTAACCTAAAAGATTAAAAAGAAACTCGCATTGTTTAATTGGAAATAAAACTGTGATGCCTCCGGGCCATTTTTATATCAATTTACGCGTTTTTACGGTGTCTTTCTTTTTTTTTTTTTTTTTGCGAGCCAGGACTATTTTTCGATCGTCGGACAAGCGCGGCGCCGAGCCAATGAACGAGCCCGCCGTTGACGAGCGGCGATTGGCGGGCGGGCGGGCCAATGGCGTGCCACCGCGGCTCCGCTCGCGCTCGGCTGTGTGCTAGCAGAAAGGATTTTCAATATCGACGCGTACTCCGGCGTACTCGACGCTTTCGCGGTCTCGTCACGTACCGTAGTGTCGCATAGTGCGCGAAACGGCGAGTGGCGTTCGTCCGCGTCCGTGAGATCGCCCTCCACGGCTAGAGAGAGGCACGGCTGCCCGACGACGACGTTTTGCCGACGAAGAAACGATGTCGGACGCTGTAGTGGACGAGCGGTAACTATCGGCCGACGGTTGTCGATAATTGACGCGGGCCGACCTGAGATCGGTCCCCCGAGACTCACGACGTTACACCTCGATCGCGGCCCGCCGCTTTCGGCCCTCCTGAAAAAAAAATTATCCTCGGGCCTGCCGATCGCCGTATCGATTTCTTCTCATTTTTTTTTTTCCTTTAATGCACGACCAATGAGAATCTCCTGACGATTTCGTTTACATGTCTCGCTTCGCGACATATGTTTGCATAAACTCACTGTTCATATAATTATCCTATTTTTATTGTCATTCTTTTATCAGAATTATTTTGATAATGATTATTTGCACGTAAATAATATTGCAAAGCGTGAATTTAAGCGTTGGGCGTAAGAGAGAAAAAGGTGAAAATGTCTGTCGACTTTTTATGGATCTAAAAGTGTTATATGCTTTTACAAATTCAAAGTGGCTTGATGCTTTATTACTTCTAGAACTTTTGTACATATTCTCTGAGAGTAGGTTTGTTTCAATCAATCGGTGGAGTTATTCTAAATCAAGGCTGTATTCAAATGTGATGAATTCAATTGTTTTAATATTTACGATGATTTTTGCAGAGTGACTGATGAGATCGAAGCACTGAAAGCAATTCTTTTGGATAACGAGCTCAACATCAAGGAAAATGATAGGTATACATATTTTTATAAAATATTTCAGAATTCACATACATGGAATGTATAATATGATTCTCTGTATCAAAAGAAACAAGAAAATATTATTTAATTGCAATTCTGCATAAAAAACTACTTCTAACAGAATCCAGAAAAAATCTTATTCTATGTATATGAATTTTTAATCTTTATACATATTGAATAGCATATTTTTATTCTTCTGATAATTTTACTAAAATATAAATAAATATATATAATTAAGATGTAGTAATTAATTAACAATTATTATATACATATTAGATTTGTAATTTTTCTTAAGATTGTAAGGAATTTCTATCTATTAATAATATATATCTTTTTAATTATCTTTTTCAATATAATCATTTTATACAGAGAAAAAAATATAAATTTTTATATAATTTAACTAAACATACGATTATTATTATTTATTATTTTGTATTCATGTATATTTTAATGTAATTTAATACAAAAATATTAATATTTTATAGGTTTTCATCCTTTAATGTGTTTATGTTTTGTAATTAAATGTAATTAAAAAATTTTAATTAGAATAAAAATATAGCATTTAATATGTTTAACAATAATAAATGAATTAACGCATTGTACGCACAACAGATTAATTTAAGCTTGTAAATGTGAAAGATTTTTTTTTTTCAGATTCTTTTGTCTGCTTATGAAGAATAAAACTTTGATAGGAAATATATTATTAAATATATAATATTTATATTTATGTCTAATAGTTAATTTCTGGGATTATCAAATTTTGGCGTGTGTGGGATTGAATGCTAAAATTAACTTGTTAGTAGGCATCCTGTCTCGAATGCATTATTAATTCCATCGCATATAGCGGTGCTAGCATACAATGCGTTAATTATAATTTTATTGCATTAAGTATCTAGCTTGTTGCAAACTACACAGCTAGATAATTTACAATTGTATCCAACTCCTCTCTAATATGTTCTTAATTAATTAT
Source organism: Tetramorium bicarinatum (assembly GCA_928718305.1). Classification (NCBI taxonomy): domain Eukaryota; kingdom Metazoa; phylum Arthropoda; class Insecta; order Hymenoptera; family Formicidae; genus Tetramorium; species Tetramorium bicarinatum. The sequence goes on from OV788324.1 coordinate 13,028,922, forward strand.
GTCTATCTAGAGGAGAACCCGAGTATATCGAGACGATACTGTTTCCATCAACTGGCGAGGACTCGCAATCACAATATGTTTGTGTCACGTTGATTGTACGATTACCCTCGGGTTATCCCGATGTCTCGCCGACTATCAATCTGCGAAACCCAAGAGGATTGGACGAGGATACAGTAAAGCTGATGCAATCCGATGCTGAAGCCAAATGCAAGGATTTTATAGGTCAGCCAGTCATGTTCGAGTTAATCGAGGTAAGAAATTATTTTTCAGTTTTTTTTTAAATAATTTGGCTCTCTTTATCATTATTTTTTAGAAAAATGATAATGATTTATTTGATAATCTAGATACATAATTCCTATAATTTATGTTCTTTTATCTATCTATATATCTATATATATATCTATTTATCTATATATATATATATATATATATATATATATATATATATATATATATATACACACATTAAAATGTTTTAAATCTAATTTAAGATAAAATTCATGAATACATGTAAAATTTTTATTTTGATATTTGTATAAAAAAATTATACAAGTTTATATAATAGTTTATAGACAGAACCTAATAAACATTTTAAAAAATCTAAAATAATAACATATATGTATATAATAATAATAATAATAACAACAGCAATTTTAATTCTAGTAATGATGTAATAAAATGATATAATAATAATTTTAATTTATATAATGTTAAAAATATATATATATAATGATAATGATAATAATCCAGTTAATTCGAGAACACCTGACAAGAAGCAATCTTCCTACCGATCAGTGTGCTGTGTGCTTGTATGGCTTCCGAGAGGGGGATGAATTTACGAAGACAGAATGCTATCACTATTTTCATTCGCATTGTTTGGCGGCACATGTCGCCGCTGCCGAGAGATATTATAGAGAAGAGCAGGAAAAATTACCGCAGTGGCAACAAGATACTACAAACAAATTTCAAGTACGTGTTACAAATAAAATATTGCTAAAAAGTTATTATGAAATCATTTTTTTTATCCTTTGTAATATTGGTTTTTTTATTCTATATCTGTAGTTATATTTATTTATCAATATTCATTTTTACAGGCTATATGCCCTGTTTGCCGAGAATCTATCAACTGCGACGTTGAGAGCTTGTGGTCGGCGCCACCGCCGATTGACGTCGAGGCTGCCACCGATTTCTCTGTTACCGCCGAATTAAGAGAATTGCAGAAGCACATGGCCGCTCTGTATCTGCGACAGCAACAGCGGGGCGGTATAATTGATTTGGAAGCCGAAGGCGTTAAAATGTTGGTAAGGACGGAGGACGATCCAGCCGCTGCTGCAGAAGAGGTCAGCCCACCTGGCACAAGCTTAAATGCGTATTCGAATACCACCACTATGCAATCGGTTACTCAAGTGGTAAGTAATCAGTTACCCCGATGATTGCGATACAATGCATTGTACGCGAATTGAAATATTGTTTAATAGAATATATAAGGCCTTTGTATGAACTTTGTTCCTCTTAGTTCTGAAATAAAAGCTAGATAGAAATCAGTTAAATTGCAGTAATGAGTTTAAAAGGAATTATTTAAATATTTCTCTAATTATTAATATTTTTGTTTCAATGGCGTATCTTTTTTTTCTATAATTCTAATACATCAGTAATATCAAAATTAAATTCGATACCTAATTTAAATCGTAAATTGATCAGTTCGACTAAACATTGTAATAATGTAATATGTACTCGTTAAAACGAAATAGGATTTCATTCTTAATTTATTTTATCTTAATTTTCAAATCTTCAATTTTTATTAAGTGAGCATTCTTGATTTTTCCTGGTAGCACTCGAAGCAATCATCGCACCAGTCGCAGAATCACCATCACTCACAATACCAATCGCGCAATCAGATGCAGCACAATCACGGCCACAACAATCATAATCACGGCCATCGACATCGAGGTCGCGGTCGGGCCCATTACCGGCGCCACTTTGACAAAGTCAGGCAGACGGAATCTACTCCCAGATGACAATGGGCTCGTGATAAGTACGCCGCCCAAGTCTGGTCTGGTCTCCTCTTCGCTCTTTCGCTAAGTGTATACAATATTCTATTTAGCATTAGTAGCGTAATCGTCAGTGTAATATATGATGGCTGTTTGTCGTCCTCGAATAGTCTCATTGCGATAATAAACTTATAGGTGTCGTTGTTCGACGACAGCATCCCCATCGTCATTACGATGACGATGGGATGCGTCGCGACTTCCCGTCTGGACTGTCTACGTAGATCGAAGCCGTGGTGCTCTTTCTTCGAACAATTCGTAATCGTACAAAGTAGTTGATATTTCAGTTTCGCTTTAGTTCCTTTTCCTTGCCTTTCTTTATTCCTTAATTCATGCGGAATCTCGTGACATTTAATCTATTGGTTCTCTTCGTCTTTTGCAAAATATAAAATTTGCATAATATAAACAAACGATATTTCAAATAATAAAGAAAATCGCAAAAATGGCAATCTTTTTCTCGACATTAAAAAAAACTTCGTTTAAGATAAAGAAAAAAGAATTATTACATTTTATTTGTACATAATGTAGATCAATATCAATATAAGAAAAGATTTAAATCACGTATGTATAAATTAATTAAATCTTATATTAAATATTAAAAATAGATAGAAAAAATATTAAAATTTTAAATAATAAAAATTTTCTAATTCTTTTCTCGAATGCATATCTTTAACAATTTCAAAGTGTAACAGAAAAATGATTATTTCCGTGTCTTTATTACTATTTATTACCATTATTTTAAAAAAGAGGACGACTAGTTACGCTTAGGGATCTATTTAAAGTACTAATATTATATACATATAATAACAGAAAAATATATCATAATATTTGCAATTGAGAAAAAAAGATACGAATAAATCAGTAACATATAATATAAAAAATAAACTTACATTTGTATAAAACTATTGTTTCGTTATAATTGCATCAGATTTAAAGTTGCTAACTGAATGAAAAAAAAGAACACTCTTAAAGTAATATAGCAGTGCAGATTTTTATATAAAATAAATATATACAAACGAAAATTTTATATGTATATATTTTAAAGCGAACTTTGAAAGACGAAGAGAACCAATGTTTCACGCAATAATTATATTACCTTTATATCCACTGCCGCGAATATGAAAATCGTCAAATTTTTGACGATTATTATTTTTTATTTTGTCGTTTCTATTAATTATGCCTGCAAACAGACGCTTCTCACTATGCATTACATATTACATATGGTTATCTGAATCTGAATCTGAAATTCACTTATTAATCAATAATTTTATTTTCCATATTTTTTTATCTTTTTGTGAAAAAGAAAATATCTAAATTTGTCAAACAATTTGCAACTAGAATATTTATTACCTGATGTAACAACGTATAAATTATTTGCCTTCTCGGTTTTTTAAGTGAATAAAATTGGACAACCACATTAAAGAAACAATGCGAATAGTTCGGAACTCGGACTCTCGTACAACAGAGAAAGAAATTATAAGGAAAGTTAAGCAATCAAAAATCCCTCTTCCTCTTATATGGAAACAAAAATATTTTATACGTTGATATAGAATTGAAATAATCAAAATTAACGGATACCATTTATTATGTTTAGCATATAGCAATACGAGATTGCCAAATACATTGTAATTAGTATAATTTCGGTGAGTTTAAGTTGAATCTCACATTTAACAAAATTACGCCAATTTCAATTCCTGTTTAACGCTTTTGGAATGTTTAGTTACAATTGTCGAAATGTATATGTATATAGGATGTCCCAAAAGTCGCTTTATTAAACTTACATTAATCAGAAAGGTTATAAAATGTAAATTTATAAAATGTAGAGTAGTTTCTGAAGAAGATCTCTTTAAAAAAGAATGTGGATGTTTAGATGGAAAAAAGTCATAGGTATAGTGTAAAAAATAATTAAAAAAGCTATAAAAGATGTTTATTCTCTCTAACAATTCTTCTGATAATATTTGTCTGTCTTTATATATGTGTGTATATATATATATATATATATATATATATATATATATATATATTATATATATATATATATATATATATACATATATACATATATATGAGCAATATATATATGTAGACACAGTGTCTCACAATTAGTGACTAAAAATTTAACATATTTGTGAGCAAAAATAAGAAAATCTTAATATGAAAATGATCTACAACAATTTTCAAATAGGAAGCGTTAACAATAGCCGAAGCTGTATCAATGCAAATTTTAAATTATGATTCATCTACTATAAATGCTTCCATTTAAAATGTAGCCTCAACATTTTTGTTTTTGAATTTTCGTCTTATTTTTTGCTCAAAAAATGTCATTAAAATTTCGATCACCAATTGAGACACTTATATATACATTTTTGGCAATCTATATGATTTTTTCTTCCATTCAATCACATCCTCATTTTTTTCTTAAAGAGATTAAGGATTTTTTTTTTCAGATATATTCTAAAATTGAAATTTGCTTTTTAGTTTAATTACATTAACCAAGATTGAATTTTTATTGTCTTAATGAGAAAAATGTTAATTTTGGTTGAGTTATAGGTCACTATTGTTGGAAGATTATTACTAGCAGAATTAATTGTTCCATATATGCAAATTTCTAAAAAAACAGATAGCTAATAAATTTGAAAAATTTTTTATCATACGTGGCATCTCAGAAGACAACTTTGAAGAATATTAGAGCGACCTTTAGAACATGCTGTATATATGAATTGTGCCATTTAATAATCGCTCACAAAGAAAGTACATGGCATAAATGAAAATTTTCTGCAGACGTTTTGCAAATTGATACACTTTAAAGTAACATAAATTTTTAGATCCGTCTTTTTACGTCGCTCGCAATTCGCGTTTACAATCGAAATGCTTGCGATCAATAAGCATAGACAATTGTGATAAAAAAAAAAAGAAGTAAGAAATGCGCTCGCCGCATTTCACATTTCAGAACAGAACAAGTTTTGTATTAAATACAATTAATTGTAAGAACTAAGTCTGTTACTTTAAGTTATATTCCTCTTTTGAAAAGTTCCTCGCATTCTCTCTATATTAGATATATAGTTCGATTTACTTTTTTCTCTTGCGTAAAACTTGACTCTAAGTTTATGGAGACGAAGGCATCGTCTATTGTAGATACTCCCTCACTCTATATATGTATATATACACATATATACATATATATCTATTAAATATTATATCGAGAAAAAAATTGTTAGCCACCCCCCCTTGTGTATAAACTCTTCCACATGAATGTGATACTTACAAAAGGGTAATAGGCTAAAGGAAATTTTAGACGTATGAGAATTCTAATGATTTGGATTTTTCAGAATTTGCCCATAAAATTTGATCACTTTTTATTTAAATAAACTGTTTATATCTGCTTGTAACTTCATTTGGAACATAATTCGCCAGCTGTTTTATTTTTTATTATAATTAAATTCTTTGTTAAATTTTCGGTAAGAAAATTGCAAGACTTAAAAAGTCTAAAGCTGAATAAGTCTAACACATTTTATATAAAGAACAATAAATGTGCTCGAATTGAAAGTGTAAATTATGATAATTGCATAATTAACTTTGTTATTTATGATACTTTTGCAACGCAATTCAAAATAATTAAAATGCGAGATAAAATTTAATAAATGAATTGTTTTTATCATTGTAATATCACTATGAAAAGATACTTGAAAATTAACATAAATTATATTATTTTAAGAATCATACCCTTGTCAGTTGAGATATATATTTCGACATCTTGCGTACCTTAAATACCGATTTATGGCGTATAATTTAATCATAAAATGGCTTTTTTTATATATTAAAAACACGATCCAATGAATTTTACAATCAAATTTTACTATTAAGAAGTTAAGTTTGTCATTTCTATATTTTACAAAACTTTTCTAAATTTATTCGAGATATATCTTCTAAATCATAAATAATATAACAAATAAATTACATGTATAAGTAACCGATATTTAATTCTAAAGACTTTCCTATATTCAGAATGTGGAAAAGTTTTTAGATATTTATATCTGATAGTTTCTTCCTTCCTAATTTACGAAATTTTTATTATTTAAATATTTCAAGGATATCTTTGTATATTCGTTCAAGACATAAGTATGTTTTATTTTTAAATTGATGCAAAAGTGAGCATTGGAATCAACTTAATTTTAAAGATTCTTGTACGTTTCAAATGTGAAACTATCATTATCTGTATATGATAGATATGACACTTAAGTTACTCCTACTATCTATTTCTATTTGTAAGTATACCAAAGAATGTCGGATTATTAAAAGAGAAAAAAAAAGACAAAAATCACAGGGATTGACTTTATATACATATATAGGGAGTACCTATTTACTCCTTTCTTACGCGTTTTACGTATGTCTGTGATATTTTAAAAAGCGATGATTTTTATTTTAGTTTTTTATTGCATCACTTTTTTACGTGTATATAAATGTCACGTTTGCGAGCAATCCTTGACACGCTCAAGAGCTTGCCGAATTATACTGCGCTTCTGTATAATGCGATGCATTATTGCATTATTCCTCTGATTAAAAAAGAAACAGATGTATAACATAAAATTAAATTTTCAGTTGAAAATCTTACGTTTATTTTTGTTACATATAACTATATCATTATCCAGCACGGAATTGGTGTGAAGCTAAGCTGATCTATTATATATAGGCTCTATCCTCTGTATATCTATTACGTCAATGTTTTTCTAAACTTTGACTCAATATTTCTAGATATATCGCACACCGCTTAGTAAAGTTTTTTTATTATCTTGTTAATTTACAAAATAGCTTATATAACTTATATGTAGCGTTCTCTCTTTGTATTTTAATATGATTAAGATTTATTGAGATTTCCTTCTGCATTTTAAATCACCATAGAAGTGAAGAATTTTCAGAGCTTTAAGAGCTAATAGAAGCGTTTTCTTAAGCTTCATATTATCATTTACATTAGAAAATTTAATTCCAAAAAATTCGTAACTAAGAAAGAGGTGTGATATTATTAATATGTAGGATTTTATTAGTGTCCAGGCGTTTAATTAACATCGAATTAAGCCGCCCTTCTTACGTGGCTTAGCATTATTAAAAGGAAGAAATAATAGAAAATTATGACATGAAATAATTGAGAAATAACATATATATATGAATCTTCTAATAACATATATACATATATTTAAATCTCTGTCGACATATTTTCAGTGCGTTCATTCGCACTGAATTATGAAAATACGATACAAAGTCGAGATAATTATTTCAGTAATGTCCCAATATTGTTATAATACATACATATTATATATATAATTATATATCTATTGTTAAACGGGATGTGTAATTCACCGGATGTGTTTTTATGGTTTATTTTCATACTAAGTTTAAATGTCGAGTGGATTTTAAGCTTAGCGAGTGGAAGATCAGCACTTTTATCGCGCCCTTTCAAATGCTACGTTGCGAAATGCGAAAGAATATTTACAGTGTTCTCTTCATTTGTTCCAGTAGCTATAAGTACATACATAGATAAGACGACGTATTGTCGCACGCGTTCTAATTCTACACCATTTTATTTTTAATAAAAAAATATTCGTATAGATCACGTACATCTTTGAAGTTTCTTTTCGAAATTACTGTAATATCTTTAAAATTTCTCTTTGATAACAATAACATAAATACTCCATGTCATATTTTGTAATATTGACACTTGTATTACAGCCACATGTTTCATATATATTAGAACAATAAGCATTATATTATATAATACACAAACTATTGCGCGCGCGCGGCACTTTACGCAGTTTTGTGATTGTGATAAGTATTACTGTTTATATTTATACTTATTTGCAAAATAATGTTGATAGATTTCTTCCATTATCTAGTCGCATTTTTTAACCAATTTCAATATTATAAACCGAGTGTCGAATACAAAAAATGGAAATAAATATATAATATATAATAAATAACAGTTATATAACATGTCCAAAAAGAACAAATAAATATTGATGTCATTTTACAACCTTTTACATATTTCAACGAAATACTGTGATTGATACTATTATCTAAACACCTGTTTCGCATATAGTAATACCTATATTCTTAGTTTAGTTTGCCACATATATACATATACATATACATGTATATATAAAATCAAAAGTAAATTCAATTAAATACGATATATGTAAATATATCGTATAAAATGAATGTGTAATTACTTACTAAGGCTATATTCTTTTCGCTTATTTACAAACAAGAAATGAGTTTCGGACTATGTAGAATCTCTTGAAGTTATATCATTGATACTGGAATGATCATTCAATATATCGCATTGATATTGAAATATCTCCATCTTCGATCGAAGTGCGTTTAGCTCTTCTTGCATCGACGAGCCAAAGTTTTTACTTCGCTCGAGAACGTCGAGGGCATTGTTCAATAATACTGAGTTTACAGGAGGTGGTAATGGTATGTCGAGCGAGAATGAGGAAGTATTAATACTACTGCTGTCACCATATCCTTCATCAATACTTTCGTCGGCTACTTTAGTCACCGATTTTAGTTGGTCCCGTAAATCCTGTAAAGTGCATAACAAAATTTAAATTTTGAATTTTATTAATAAGACTTTTAATTAAATGAAAGCATGGAATCATTTACTATTTATATAGTATCAGAAATTACCTTATTTCTCGATAGAACTTGTTTCAGGTATTCTCGCAAAGAATGTTCTGTTTTATTCCTCTGAAAAAATAGAAAAAAAATATGATATATAACGATCTTATATCACAAGGCAAAATTTAGATAATTATAATTTTGCATTACAAAAATTGTAAAAAAATGATTTTATTGAATAATACAAAGATGTTAATATACCGTAATGCCAAGTTGATCGTTCGTCTGCTTGCAATAGAATTTCTGCTCCAAATTCTTCATCTTAGCCTTTTCTTCTCTGAGTTTTTTAAGCAGAGCGCTGTTCGCTCTATACGATAAAGTCTTCAAGCGTTTATTTTCGTTCACGATGTCCTGCATGGCGCTCAGTTTCTCCTCGGACTCCGCGTTCTTGGATTTCAGCAGCTTGTACTGCGCTATCATTTTGGTCAACTGTAGCCTTAGATGTGATATCGCATCCTCCACTTGACTCTGCTCTCGCTTGGACGCTAATAGCGAGGTCTGCAGCGTCTCGTTCTCGGACCGCAGTTTCTGTATCTCGAACTGCGTTTTCCGTAACAGGTCGGCTGTTTCGTTCCTGTCCGTCTCGGACTTTTGCACGGTCTCCTCCATGGACGAGATCAGGACGCGCTGCTTGCTCAGCGTGTTCTCCATCGACATCCTGGCCGTTTCGTTGCTCAACAGGCGTTGCTCCAGCGACTTCAGTTCGGCCTTCGTGTTTCGCAGTTCGTCCTCGGTCGCCTCCAGTACCATGGACATATCTGTCGGGCTGCCCGTCGAGTTTCCGTCCAACGCGTCCTGCGCCGAATTGATGGACTGGATGTGCGATTGCAGGTCCTTCATCGCGTTCTGCATTTCCTGCTTCTCCCTTTGATACTGCTGCGCGAGTTCGGTGTACTCGACGCTCAGCTTCTTGTAACTGGCGTTCACATCTGCTATCGCGCGTTGCCGCTGCTTCAGTATACTCTGGTACGTGTCTATCTCCACCTGCAGACTCTTCTTGCTGGCCATGAGAATGTGCACTTGCGACTGGTACCACTTTGCGGACGCCTCCGCGGCGGACAGCCGATTATTCGTGTCAGTCAGTGTGTTCTGCAGCTTCTGCTTGTCCTGCAGCACCGTCTGCATCTCCACGAACAGCTCGGTCACCTTGCCCTTGAGACCCTGATTCGCGGCGATCCGGGCGTTCAGATCGATCCGCACGTTTTCCAAGTCGACGCGCAGTCGCTCGTTCTCCAATTCCAGCAAGGCCACCCGCTTGGACAGCTCGATGTTGGAGACATCGGGCGTGGATAAGTGCCGTAGGTGGAACTCATCGGTGATCAACTGGAGCGAGTCCGTCGAGGTCACGGAATCCAGTTCCCCGCGGAACGAATCTGACAGATTGTCCATCGTGTCGGTTTGATAGTAGCTCAATGTTCAATCGTAAGTTGTATCCATATTGCACAGTCAGTTAGAGATGATCATCTGAATGGGCACAATAATTTATTTATTAATTGTATTAATATAATATAATAAAATTGTGTGTATGAAGATAATGTTTTTCATAACAATCTAATATATATAGTGTGCTTGAAATGACGAGACTTTAATTATCACAGTATGTTCTATTATATAAAATATACTTTTGCAACTTCTGCTGTGTTCGCATTATTTTCAGAATGTCGTTTTTCTTCTTGCATATAATGATAACTTGAAAAAAAAAAAACAATTAACTAGGACAAATGGTAAATAATTTCGGAACCGCAGTTCTGCAAGAGCAGAAAATGTAACTCTTGCGCGATGAAACGTCAATCCTTTCTCCTTCCTTTTCTCAGAGAGTTTCTTTCCTAGATTCTAACACAATAACGTGTGATAACACGTAACAGATGTCGGAGATATGGTAAAATTAATCGACGGAAGTCGACTTAACCCCTTAGATTCGTTTATCCGAGGATTCGCAATTCTCGTGTAAAGAATATAAATATTTTGGAGTAGTTTTTGAACGAAGCAGCTTCCTTCCTCAGATTAGAAATTGAATGACATCCGTGATCATCATCAACGTTGACGTTAACGTTTCTGTCGTTGACAGGTGTAGATTTTGATTCATGTCGCAGGTGAACGAAAGATGTGAAACAGTATATCAATACTTATGAGTTTGTCATCTTTAATTAACCGCAAACACCTTTTTCAAACTGCGTTATCATTCGGTGACGTCAGCAGTCCAAATTCCTTAAAACTAGCAACAATTAATCTAATAATTAATACCACCGCGACGTGCCGCCATTTTGATTCTGACTGGGGTCCGAGCTGCACTTGTCAGTACTATCTGTGCATAACTTTCTTCTTCCCTTTCCTTTCAAGAGATAAGGAGATAATCTGTACTAAAAGATGAATTTGATAATCACTGCACGCCTCATGATTAAATTTGATTCCTTTTAATTTGTCCAGGTTTTAATTATAAAGAACGCACTAAAAAAATTAAACGTCTCCAATTATCACTCGAATTTAAATTTCACACTTGAAGTTTTGTTAGAATATATTTATTAACGGGGTGGACATATAGAGAATGTAAATACGTATGGCTTAATTTATTACTAATTTTTATTTATTGTTCTCTCCGGACGTGTAACATGTGAGAAATAAATAATATTAAATAATACATTCTAACAAACGATCTAATCTTCTAGAAACACTTCTTGGAATGCAACTTTAAAGATAATAAATTTTCGCATACGTGAATCGTAAACAGCTGAAAATAGAGCGATTATATATTATATTTTGTACTACATAATGCGAGACAAATCTGGTTGGTTTTTGAAAGAAGAATCAAATTATACAATCAAGGATAGACTGAAAGCGTACGCGTTGTATGCGCCACGTATTCTCAAGAAATTTTTAAAAAATATGCCACGTATTCTCTCCAAAAGTCATAGTGCAAAAAAAATCTATTCCTTACAAAAAGTAGAACATTAGTACATACATGTTGTAAGGTTACCATTTTCCGCTTCACTTATAATAGCCAATACTAGAAAGAGTGAAAGTGCGTACTTTCAAGAATTTCCTTCAGTCTGTCCTTGCGTACAACATAAACGTATATGCATCCCAAAGTTCTATTTGAGAGGATAATTAATTCTTTCTCTCTCAATTTCGCGATTATGATTAACATTTGATGAAATGGAAATCACAGAACATCTGCTATGTTATAGTTAAATTATAAATTATTATGGCAAACTAGCAGCTTCCTCTGTGGACCTGTACAAACGGATAAAAGTGAAAAGAATGTAATTTTATAAATTATATATATGACAAAACGTGCGTCAAAGACAGTTAAAGTTCCAATACTTAGCAAGAATTTTACTTACTTATCGATAGTCTTACTAGAAGTATTACTCGAAGAACCTTGTACAGATATATCTAAAACAGCTTTTTGTCCTATAAGAGGAAACAAACATTTTTCAATGTGAAAATTAATGATTTTAGAAGAATAAAGATAGAATTTTATATTTAAACATATAATATATACATAATTTCACAAATGTAATTTTATTAATAATTTTTGTTTTGTAATAGTTACCATGTGTGTGTTGATACAATGCCGGGGACCAGCTGTAACTATTAGGACTAGGAATAGTGTTCTCTGTTACAGTAGTGTTTGTAGATGATGATGTACTCTCTTGCGCCAACGAGAGTGCAACGGAACTTCCACTGGCAGTGCAAGCGTTATTCTTTGCATCGGATAAACCATTTTTTCTGTAAGTCAAATATGAAATATGATAAAATTGTTAGACAATAAATACATATTCTTTTATCTGTAATTTATTTATAATACTTCGTCCTTATTCTAATCTTCTTATGGCTAATTAATATTCAAATTTTACCTTGATTTTGTACCACAAGCAGTCACATCTTTTTGTGAGCCCGGTGACACTTGAATAGCTTCGAATAATTGGTCAAACTCGAATATCTTGCTATTGTCATTTATTAAATTCATGCTAGATGAGCTCGGAGACGATTGGCGCCGAGATAGTAAATGCTTTGACATGATTTTATTACTGTCTAAGAGTACTGAAACAACATGTCATTGTTATTCTTTCACAATCTTGTCATTTTCTTAATCATAAATCAGATAACGTTGGTTTATAACAATATAAAATACTGATAGGTATTTAACAGTATAAGTATAAAATACTATTCACTATTTTTACACCCAAATTAAATTATTTACTGCAGACAATAGATATCAGATTCTTTTAAATTAAAAATAATTCTAAATGATTCTTTTACTTCATCAATTATTTTGATCTCACATTCGCGCACATTGTGAGAACTGCTACTATCAATATTATTTCTTCCAATATGTTTTTACTTACCGTTTGGCACTATTAGATCTAGACGTAATCTAGACGACTCCACGTCGTGGCTGATTTTATTTGCTACTGGCAGTTTCGGAACATCGTTTTCGCATTCTATTGAATTAGAACGTGTCGCTGGTTCGGATCTAGTTATTTGACTGCCGGAAGCCATTGTCGCGGCTAATTCCGATTGGCAGATGTTTGATAGTCGATTCAATTTGGTCTTAGCGCCGCAAAGCGTTTGCGGCTGGTGAAAGGCGCAATTAGGATGCTTGTTGTCAGTACTTAAATTTAAATCATTGCAAGTGGCAGTGTCGAGCTCAGGGTGCTTGTGTGAATATACCGCTCCCGCGGTAGACTGCATCGGAGCATTGCAGTGCAACGGACTAGAACTGCGACGTCGTAGACTCGCGAGCGAGCTCCTGGAATCACTCCCGTCCATTTGTTGACCAAGACATAAAGAGTTCCATGTTGAATTTCTATCCATCTCGAACAATTGCAGCAGCATTATTTCCCTCAATCTAAATGATGAGACATTCTATTATTATTTAATTGAATCATTTTATGATTATATTTAAGCAATCTAAGATTAGATTTTTTAATTTGTTTTTCTATTAAACCGATAAAATTTTATTCTTTTGACAGACAAAAATAAATTTACATAAAATCAATCATCTATCTCTTGTACATTGTAATTCCATTTAAATAATTACTTTTATATTTACAGTTACGGTTTATATGTTTTCTTTCCTGTGTTTTAATATTATGATTAGTATACCTGCATGTATCTATAACGGTATCCCTATTGTTTTGTTGCTTTGTACGTTGCTTGTTTTGAACCCAGGATGCAAGAGATTCCGCAACTTCAACGTCGTTCTCTCCTAAAAATATACTGATTTATTATTATCATAAACAGATTTATATTAATATATTATACTTTTTCATTAATTTTTTTATCAGAATTATTTTAACAGATGTTTAATGCATATTAATATTAAGTTGCTATATTTATGAGAAACATAATAATGTAAACAGTTATAATTTAATATTATTTGACACATAAGAGATCTCTATTACATCCAAATAATAAAGTAGTAATTTTCATAAATAAAAAAGTTCTTTCATGCACAAAAAAACGTACATAAATAAGAATAATTAGAATAATGAAGATAACTAATTATGAACAGAAAAATTTTAACAATTTTAATAATAAATATTTGTATTAATTATACATAGGATACATACATACATTGGGGAAACAGTTAAATACGAATGATTTAAACTGGATGAGGTAAATCAGACTTGAATATTGAGATAAGAATAAAGATAGGATTCTACGAAGTCGCATAAAAATTAGGAATGATGGAGGTAGGGATTTCATTCATGCATTCTTCATCTTGTCTTTGATTCGTGGGTTTGTCACTCTCAATATCTCTATCAACCATGCATATTCGTTGTCCTTGCTCTCTGGACATATCTCCATTCGAGCTAGTACCTAATTTTGCAATACATCGTTTATTTTCCCGAATATAAATCTTTCTGTAGCTCTCATTAATTATTAAGACTTGCATAAGCGCTGATTATTTTAATTAACGATTTTTGAATTTAAAAATCGTTAATTAAAGTTATTTAATATCTTACTTTTATGATATAAATATTAATATGTAACTTTCTATTCACATAACGTTCATCTTGTAGATGTATATATGCTATAGGTTGCATACCTGACATCGTCTCGTCATCTACGTCATTTTCATCATTTGTTAAATCCAAGAGCGTAATGTTGGGCTCGTTGTGTTCGCATTCTTCCATATAAATGTCGTACTCGCTCAACTCCTATTCAAGCGTAACAACAAAGAATTATTTTTGAATGAAAGTTAAAAACTGACACTAGGAAAAGTCTATACTCACGCCACTGTCGCTGCTGCTACTGCTACTAGACGAAAGATTCAACGTCGGAGACAAGTAAAACGACGACGGGGAGTGGACACCAGCGTTGACAGCCTGACACTCTCCCGGCGACGCATTATTGGCGCAACGTTGCGCAGCTTCGCTCTCCGCGACGTTTGGACCGTTGACTCGATGCGCGTTACTCGTCATCGACGATAATGCTGATGCAGACAGCAGAGGATCGCTGGCGCTATTGTTGGATAATAGATTCAGCGGTTGTTGACTGAGTACATTGGGCGACGAATAAGGCGACGTCGAGGAAACCAGGTGGATTCCCGCGGCTTGACATTCCCCGAGTGACACATCGTTGGCGCGACGTGGCGATGAAGTACTCTCGGGTTCGATAACGTTCAAGTTGCTGCTGGGACGGTGTGCTTTTGGCGTCTTTGATGATAACGTCGACGGAGAGCTGAGGCTATGCATACCTGAGAGTTCGCCCAGATCGCACATCGGTATCAACTGATCGCTTGGCATTGTCGAGTTGCCATTATTACTAGGAAGTGTATTTGGTACCGATCTATTAGAAAAAATATGACTTTATTATTACAAAATGTCTATTTACGCTCAGAATATTGAGCTAAAAATAATGAAGATTTTTACTTAAAATATGTTTAAAATATACTTAAAATTGTAACATGACGATCCAAGTAATTCGAATAATTTACTTAAATAGATTTTTTTAGCACAGATACCTCACTGGTGTTCCATTCGTAGTAGGATACGCGTCGATTGTTCGTATAGTATTTGAATTGGTTATTGAATCGCCTACATCCTGTTGTTGCTGCTGCTGTTGCTGCGTAGATGAAGGCAATACATTTACAGTTGCTCCACATATCGTGGTTCCACTAGTAGCTCTGGTAGCCGCCATTGCATTACGAGAAATTTCTATTGCTAGTCTCTATGTATAAAAAGAGCATTTATTTAACATAAACATTTCTATAGTGTTTAAAAAAATTTTTTTAGAATCGATAAATATTAAACCATATAGAATATAAATGTACACATAAACTGTCAGAATTAGCTCATAATTAATTCGTCTTTTTTAGTTACACATTTTGTAACAGATTTACTTTTTGTATTACAGGTATTATTTTAAACGATTTACCTCCTTCAATTCGTTAATTTGAGTGATATATTGATTTTGGACTGTCAATAATTGACTAATGTACCACTGCTGGTCTCTACAGCGTTGATAAAATGTCGGTGGTCGTACTTGGAATCTGTCAATAAGATACTAAATTATTACATATAATTTGATATTAAATATTAAATTTATTGCCCTATAATTCAATAATGTGTTTCTAACATAAATATTCAAAAAAATTAAAAATAAATTCATCTTTATTATATTGATTAAAAAATTATGTGTTTGAAAACTGTTTTAAAAAATAACAACCTACCTCAATATAAGGGTATCCAATTCTGTGTTTAAATAACCTTCTGTCGCGAGCAAATCTAATCGAAAGAATCTGTTATATCCCCAACATTCGCCAATCTCAAAATCGGACGCAAATTCGCGAACGATATTTTTACTCGTATCACGAGAGCCTTGATGAATCATTTCGACTCTGTATTCGTACCTATAAAAGTATAATAGAACGGGCGTTCTATTATCATGTTCCATATTTTTAAATGCATACTTTATAATTTTCAGTATTTCAATTTACAAGGAATATACAAATGGTCATTTATGAATTCACATTTACTTTGAAGTCTCTGGCAATCCAGCGCTGAGCTCTAAAAATACTGATAAATAATTTCCGCGTACAACTCCATTGCCATCCGGATACACTTTCAATCGCCAGCACAGTCCATTCACATGCAACGGCGCAGAATATACCGGATCAGCTTTTAGCTGAAGCTGAGTGAAGTTTTGCATGGCAAATGTTGCGCTGTCGTATCCCGGAACGATTTCACTGGAATAAGATATATATATATATATATTTAATAAAAGATTATTCTTAATTATTTTAATCGTGATATAAAAAATCTCATACAAATGTTAAATTAATCATTATATTACACTTTAGAAATCTTACCTATGAAAATCGGCAGGTACTGGTGCAGTAACGAAACTCGTCATTGGTTTTTTACGAACTTGATGTATCTTACGAGAAAGTTCGGCACTCTTAACAATCAATTCGGAGCGCGTACACGTATGCAATTGATACTCGACCTCTTGTAACAAAGCCTCTAGTTGCTCGGTTTCTAAAGTTAATGAATTCTTTTGTCCCATCAAAGTCAGCAGTTTGGCTTTCAACTGAGAATCCAGACGAGCTATCATTAATTCTATCGCGTTTCTGATCTCTCTGACCCTCTCGTCCTTCGCGGCTCTCACCGATTCAACGTTTCTCTCCTAATAACAAATAAGCATAATAAAATTACAAAATGTAACAGAGTATATAAAATCATGTCTGAATTTTGCCAGATTTTTTATTTTTCTAGAAATTTAAATTTATCAAACATAACTTACCACTTCTTGAACAAGACTGATCAGTTCCATGAGCCGTCTATTTAACTGACCTATTTCTGCCTTTATCTGCGTAACGTGTTGCTCGTAAACATCTTCTAAAGGTTTAAAGGTATGTCCCGAGTGAGTGCCTCCCCAAAGGGCGCATTGATGACAAATGCACTTGCGGCAGGTCCAGCAGTATACAGACAATTTCTCCTGATGCACTACGCATCTGCGAAAAAAAATACATGCTCATAACAATAACAAAATAAAAAATCGATAAGCATTATCAATATTCAAGTTTCTAAATTTATTTTAAAAAAACAACACTAAATATTTAGAATGCTATTTCACACCTGTCTCTGGTAGAATCATCATGTCGAAAGTTAGATATACAAACAGCTTGCAATGTATCTAGCTGCTGAGTCACTTCCTCAACCCAACGACAATTCACTAATTCATGTAAATGAAGAGATGCCCGGCAATGAGGACATTGAGAACGCTGTTCGGTGAGCCACCTTCTAATGCAGGTATAGCAACACAATTTGCTACAGTGAGGGCAGAGATGCGCATCTCTCAACTTTTCCATACAAATGAAACATCGGAAAACCTCCGCCAATGTCTACAATAAAAATTAGTGTGCTTTTTAGTTACCACTCTAACATTATACTAACAAAGTGCAATTATTATATTATAATTCTAAAATAACAATTAATATTCTTGCTCAATCAAATGTGCATGTAATAATGTACTTTTTTGTAATTTATTTACTTAAAAAAATAATTACTAATTTTAATTGTATAATTTTATTATCATTAATGCATATTTCAGAATCTTAATATATAATTTTATTATCATTAATGCATATTTCAGAATCTTAATATTTAATTTCTATTCTAATTTGCAATATGAAATATTGATATTCTATCTAAATATAAATAACGAACAAACTTAATAGCATTGTTAAATTAAAAATTAATTTAACAAAAACTTCAATATAAAAATTGAAAAAATAAGAAATATACAAATAAGAAGAAATAAGAACTCCAATGCAAAGTTTTACAATGTAAGAATATACGGAGTAAAAAAAAAAGACATTAATAAAGTTTCCTAGTTGTCATTACGCGGTAGATCCGTTCGTTTCTTCTGGCTACGGTTTTCTCACACATTTTGCAACGAAATAAGGGCGCAGCCAGAACGTAAACGGATCCTATTACCGCCGACCTCGATGCTAACCTCGACGCTGTGGTCGTCGGCGATTTTGGAGGAGACCGACGGATCCCGGCTGGCCATCCTTCCTTCGGGGCACGCTGCACGCGAGCACAAAGCACGATTATCGACGAATACCGACCAGCTCACAGAGCGTGTCGTCCGGGCTCATGTCCCAGAACTGGATCAGCACGACGCGTTCGATCCGGCGGCGGCGGCGTCGGTCGCTCGAGGCATCGCGAACCTCGAATGTCTCGGGTTTCACGCGGTTTCGCTGCGACGGTCCTCGAGCATCCCCCGAGAGCGGCAGAACGGGCCTGTACGTGTAATGCTCTCGTTTTGCTGGCGTCAACAATTTTGGGCGAAAACCGTTAGCCGTCGCTCCTGCATACGCTCCGTAAACAGTGTGTGACAGGACGACAGGGGTCAGTGGGGAGGGTGGGGGACGGTACGAAGCGGGCGTTCCAAAAGTCCGAGAAATGGAAACTAGGGATTTGCGATATTGACCAATTAATCGATACGTCCGATCTTTTTTGTCGATTAATCGATTAACTGCCGATGTTTTGGAAATCCGAAATCGATATATCGATTTTTTTGTGAATATCGAAAGTCTACTTGCAAAACAAAAATAAAAAAGAATGTTTTAAAACATTAAAAATTGTTTATTAGTGATTAATAAAATAAATTTTATGATCAAAAATTAATTCAGTTTCAAATTTTATAATGTTAATGTAAGAAAAATGTTAAATTAAAAAAGTATTAAAGTAATATAAAAGTATTGAACTATTGAAAAAATAATAAACTTGATATATATTATTTTTTATATACTTGATATACATTAATTCTTCAATCTTTTTTACAATAATTTTTTTACAATAATTACTTAATATTGATTTTTTTTATTTCTATTGATATTTTTTATATAAATTTTCTTTTCAAAATCGCGTATCCAATGGGAACACTGCCTCCACAGTGTTGTTGGATCGTTTCGAAATTTTGTCCCTAACGGATAGAATCCCTAGAAACAGGAGTCTGACATTTGGCACTACTGAGTGTGCGTGTGTGTGTTGGGATTCTGCTGGTTCACTACTTCACTTTCACTTTTTTCGTAGATATATCGGAGCGATCTGGAGCGATCTCATGATCTTGTAGTGCTTGTACAGCGAAAATGGCATTGTTCCGGGCATTGCCCACCGGAATCGGCGCGACATCCAGAATTATCTCGCGAAGCGTTCCGGCCATGCATTATCATGCAAACGTAATTATCGTTATTTTTATCCCCTTACCGCACCACTTGGATTTCTAACCTCTAATTGTGTCTGTCACATGTTCATTCTTTTCTATTGTTGACATTCAACAGTCTTTTAATTTAATAATTTTATCCAGCGTTAAATATGACATAAACGTAAATTTTAAATATAGTTTTTCATGTTTTTGTTCATATTATGTCATATTTAATGCGATCGCGCTTTGAGCCTTGTTTAGCCTTGGCCTCAAGTACCCGGCGTAAACACAATACTTAAAATTTTACTTATATAGAAAATGATTGCGTGCGCACATTTCATAAATTATTTTTTTATTATAATAAATACTTCGTATTTGCCACATTTAAACTGGTTACTTGTGTGGCGTAATATTGCGTAATCTTTAGTTATTCTCTGTATATGTATATATATCGTATCTGCGTCGCTACTGTCGTGATGTTTTGACATTTATTCCATTATGATATTCATAAATTACACAGTCGCGGTTCGATGTTAAATTTTAATTTGCTTTAAGTTTCTATGTTGAAATAAAATCATTGTTATAATAACTTTTACTCATTATTTAAAAAATCAATTTATTATAATGTTTTATCTAAATGTTTGTATAGTTATATTATTATTACACACACATTTACGTAAAATTTTTGTTATATGAATAAGTACATGATCATCGATTAAATAACTAATTTATAGTATGTATATAAAATGTTACCTGTGTCATATAAATTATTACTTGTTATACAATACATTTATATCACAATATTGTTTCTAAATTGAAATATTCTGATTAAACAGGTGCTAGATCACTATGAGAATCCTAGAAACGTTGGTTCTTTGGACAAGAATGACGAGCAAGTTGGGACAGGTCTTGTAGGAGCTCCCGCCTGTGGCGATGTAATGAAACTTCAGATCAAAGTCGACGAACATGGCAAGATAATTGATGCAAAATTCAAGACTTTTGGTTGTGGCTCCGCGATTGCCTCGAGCTCTCTAGCAACTGAATGGGTTAAGGGAAAAACAGTAAGATTCTTTAAATCTTCAATTTATCATAATGATTAATTTGACGCATTAAAATGTTGGAGCATATATCATTTTATACGGCTATATAACTTGTATACAAGTACATGCAAATGTTATTATCTTTATTAATTTCCTAGAAATCTTGGAAACAAATTGTTTCCAAGATTTTACCTACACGACTACATAAAATGTATTCAAGTGTATGGGTTTTTTAACTTGCTTTTAAAATTGTTTCTTAGGTGGATGAAGCATTGTCATTGAAAAATACTGATATTGCGAAAGAGCTTTGCCTCCCACCTGTCAAGCTGCACTGTTCGAGTAAGTACTAAAATAACTTGCTTACTAAAATTTTCGTTTTAATTTTAAATTAGAATATTGCAGTAATATATTCTAGGATAAAGATAAACGTTTATACACTACGTTAAAAAATATAAAAATCTGGTATAGTTGAGTGATTTTGTGATTTTAATACAACTTTTTCGCAAATTGCAGTGCTTGCCGAGGACGCGATCAAAGCTGCTCTATCAGATTATCGCATCAAACAACAGTCGAAGACTAAAGAGAAGGACGAGGCAAGCAACTGAATTAAAGTATTAATGGAAGTGCTTTAATTATGTAATGTGATAGCAGCAAAAAATGTAGATTTAGCCTACGAATATTATTCTAAGAAAATTATTATTGCAATCTTTTATTGCAATTATTATTACTGTAATCTCAATTACTTAGATGAGCTCTGGGAATTGTTGTACATTCCTTAAACTATATGTACAATATTTGCATACGACATGATGACATAAATCGTACCTGTATTCCCTATATTGAATAAAATCAATTTATTTAACTAAATTCTTTCAGAAGCAAACAACATACCTTAATGTCTTAAATCGCATCTTTAAAGATATAAAAATAAAATGATTGATACCTACATTCACTCTTTTTGGTCATGTTAACTTCGTCACTTGTCGTACAGTGAAGAAGATTAAGAAGCAGTGAGCTAAATTAAATGTCATGTAAACAACAGCGACTGACGCAGTAAATAGCGTGCATTGACGTTGGTTGTTATCAATGGAGCTCTCAGTCACAACGGGGGCTATGTCTTAGACCCGAGTAACTCGTAAAACACGCACTTTGTGGATGCGTACATATATCTACGGCCTTTCTTCGTAGTGGCATGATCCTCGTATCATAAAACACCTTCCGGTATACTTCATTTTCTCACCGCATTAGTATTCCAGAATTATTAATTCTTAATTAATTATTCTTTTTTTCTATCT
This sequence comes from Tetramorium bicarinatum, assembly GCA_928718305.1. Lineage (NCBI taxonomy): Eukaryota > Metazoa > Arthropoda > Insecta > Hymenoptera > Formicidae > Tetramorium > Tetramorium bicarinatum. The sequence continues at coordinate 13,051,143 of OV788324.1, forward strand.
TGCTCCGTTGGTCTGGAGCCAAATTTTCGTTTCAAGTCCATCATTTGGACTTTCGTCTTGTTATTTTTCTTCTATTTCCTTGAAATTTACTCTCATGAAAAAATACGAAGTCACTATATTTTTATTGTTATCAACTTATCTTCTTATTTAAACCAGAAATACAAATTTTGAAATTCGAGAAAGTAAATTGGAGAATTAATTGAGGAATATTGTTGAATTTAATCAATTTGACAATACTTTAACGCTATTCATTCAGAAAAGATCGATTCTTAAAGAAATTACTCAGTAATAGCTGAAAAAAAACCAATTATTCTTTTGCACGCTTCTTATTTGCATCAGACACATTTATACAGAAAACACGCTCGTTTTTATTTTTCGAGGTCGTTTGTTCAATAAATTATACTGATAGGTAATCAAAAGCGTCACAGATTTGAATCAGCGCCGTTGCCATCAATCTAATCACAAATAATGTACTTAATGATTCCTTAAGGCGATACAACGAGATGTCATATTTCGCAATAGATAATCTGTTTCGATAACGGTCCTCTCGACGCGGAAAAAATGTGCATTTATTGCAGATTATTTCTAAGAACAACGCAATTAGAGCAAACGTTGCAAAAAAAAAAACGTTCGTAAAAGAGTGTTTCCAGAGGAATTTCATGGACGATCTCTGCTAATTGGTTTTGGTTCGCAATTCTTTATCCCTTCCTCTACCGATTTAGTTGCAATAAACAGAGTATCGCAAGAAACAGTTGTATACTTTTTCTTCCGGATCGCAGAAACGCTATGACGTAATTGAGAAGAATTTTATTTTAAAACAAGGAACGCATTGATTCAAAAATTCAATTCAATTAAAAAATTGCTCCGACTTTGTCACTACAATGGAATTTATGCGCGTGCATGCAGCTGTAAAATGAAAATATATCTTTCTGTTAAATGTTGCGTGGTTCTTAAAATATTATTCGATAGTTTTTCTTTCACATAAAAAGTACCACAACATATTTAGAAAAAATTATTAATTTGAAAGATATCTTGATTATATGATTGTATTTATACGAAATAATCCAATTTTCTGTGAATAAATTATAACATAGTGTTATTTCTTATTTTCTTCGATCAATTTAAAATTTATTTAACAGCACTTTATTGCCTGCTTTTATTTATGATTACTAAACGGTTTAAAAAATTGCAACGTTAGAAGAAAACAGTTGATATTAAATAAGAAATAAAATATCCTATGTTATTTTTTCTCAACTTTAAAAATTAAATTTACTTTAATTACAATTAATGTAATTTACTTTAACATAATACTCTTCATTATAAACGACGCTTCTTGATGTTTATCTCTATCGTAGAAAACAATACGCAACAATACCGTTGAGAGCACGTCATAGACAAAAGGGCGTATCGCTGATTCCGCTCCGTTCTTTATCTTACAATTGTCATCACAACACCAATTGATGCTTAATAAGAACGAATTTGTGTTGTAACTGCGCATTGTCCTGTGTCTATTGTTTGTGCGCTTCCACTTGGTTCACGGCTAATTAGTTAAGTCGCAGAGTCACGAGATATACTTTATTTCATGCGATATGATCTCGGTGGTAGTGCGCTGTGGCACTACCGTTGTTTATCAAACTTGCGCTTATCGAAAGACCTTATGGCGAATGGCATAAAAATTTTCCATAAAAATTTCTACGGAAAACTTGGCGTATCATAGGGCAGGGGGAGAGAGAGAGAGAGAGAGAGAGAGAGAGAGAGGGGTAAAAACACGTAATGTATCTCCGTGTGTGGAATGCTCACGTAACGCACAGTATTCATTATCTCGGCCATTATTTTTTACCGATAAAAGAATTACACAAATGTGGCGTAGAAGGCGATGAATCGCAAATTACTTTAATTAATCATCCTCTCACATTGATATCTTAATCTTTTTGTGACATGTCGATTATGCGTGATAACACCCACAAGCAAGTCTTATATAATTATATAATATTGTTAAAATCGGCATGCGAATATGATAATGTATATCTATCTTTCGGACGATTTTATCACTGCTACGTAAGTCTAATGCGAGTATATAACGTGATATGTAACGTTTATCATTTTATCATTTCATTAAATATTCGTATAATCGATAACTTGATTGATATGAGTTTGATACCATTCGAAGCGCTCTCTCTCTCTCTCTCTCTCTCTCTTAAAATGTATCTGTAATTATCTGTCCTTGAGATAAAAATATATTAACGTTTATCTAAAATTAACTGTGCAATGATATTCCATCAATCGGAATCTAAACGACCAAACATTAATTAATTTCTTCTAAAGTCATTTGGGCAAAAATCTTTACCTCTGAATATTCCTTATTATAATTTACAATTATTAATTTACTAACGCCATTGATTTGGTATTTCAGAGATTTTCATAGTCGGACGGGTGAAAATTGATCGTCTCGTACTCGAATCGTGGAATAATACAACATTTTGAAGGGGCGTATAAATAAGCTATCAAATTTCTGGAAATCGATAGATAAGAACTCGACAGTTATTCACACTATCGATAATCACGAATTATCTATTTTATTTTATAAAGCTAAACATACGTGACTAGCGAATAATAACTTATCTATAATAATTTATAGTGATCTATAGTAATGGCTTATCTATAACATTTACAGTGATGCTAATTATACTGCATTTTTCCATGATTTATAAAGATTACGTATACCGTAGCGTATTAACGGATTAAACGTTATAATACGATAATGGAACATCCTTATCGAGATGTGAAGAACTATTAAATTATGAAAGATATATACATATAATTAAATCTATCATAAAGTATTTTGCGGTTCCATTAAACTTTAACTATACACAAAAGATATATGTACAAGGTTTTTATAAAAAGATACAACACTCTAGACTTATTTTATCAATCTTTAGTATCTTTAGTATCTTTTTCATATCCTGTAATTATGATGTGTAGGTATAGCATGTTCTAAGTGGCCTTCAAGATCATCAGATCTTGTGACTCTGAATTTTTTTCTTTGAGGATATTTAAGAGATACCATTCATCACGATAAAAATGCAATCCATCGCTTGTTGTTCCATTTAATGCAGCATCAAATTACAATTACCTCGCAGTAATATCTTATTACGTTAAAGGATTCCTACACGTTTAATACTGTTGACACGTACAACATTTGATTGCATAGGAGTTATATTGAAAATTTGCACAATATATTGTGTTAATTAAAGTTTGTTTGTTGAAATATATTGTGCGAACCTATGAAATAGTTCGTCTGTACTATTTCGCCCCAACATTATGCAATATCAAGTATTGTATAATAATTGATCGTGCAGAAGGACTGTCAATAATACCGCATAATATGATTGTGCAATAATATTGACTGTGTAGCGACTGTTTTAGTAAACGCATTACGATTTAGCTTCTTTAGAAATCGGGTTACAGCCCGTTACGTTCGAGGACATCAATTTGAATATTTACTAGCTATGTACTGAATATTTATTAGCTACGTAGATAAAATAATACAAGTCCTGTAAACACAGCCAAGTCTCTGTCAAGTTCGCGTGACCTGGAACGTGAGCATCAAACTCGCTATGAAAATAACTATAACTGTAGAATCTTAAAGAATCACGATCGCCTTTGAAAGCAAATTAAGTTGACCTCGAAATGATTTTAAATTCTTGACACAAAATCACATAATTAAAATGCATCTGTCTACCATTCAACCCTCAAAAAGTAGTAATATTCTTTATGAAACACATCAAACATACTTAAAATGGAACATCTTATTCCCTTTTTTTTAAGCAAAAATAATAAAAGAATACTTTATCTTTTGTGCCTAATAATATGTTTCATGTAAACTTATATACATTTCTCGCTTAGCAAATCACGCTCCGATTGCTCGTCCGTTTTGAAAACGTACTCTCAAGCGAAAGCTAGGATAATACAATCTCATAATTAAATTAATAATTAATTTAACAATACCGATGCTAATAAGTATCTTTGGAATAGAAGAGAAAACACTTTCTTCTTCAAAAACCAATTCCCTAGGATTCTAATAACAACAAAGCTTCACAATAAAGCTTTTTTTAAATAATTATGCTACTGGATAGAGAATTGTCTCTCGTATCCCAGTATCCCATGTGCCATCCGTTACTAGTTCGCGAAGTGGGACAGCCGGCGGCATACGCGATCCGGACGATAAATATTAAATTCACGAGTGGTAACGATGACTAATGCTACGGCACGCCTCGTGCCTCCACCGCAAATTTTCCATTCTCCGGTATCCGTTCGCTCTCTCCTATCGCTCTCCTCTTCGCGCCTGCAGACCCCGCAAGGTCGAGCGGCGACGTGGACGGAAAGACGAAATGGAACCGTGCGATCGGCCGGCCGCACGTGGTGCTGACCCGAAGATGAAGAATTTACGAGAAATAGCTTTTGGCACTTGTGCTTGCGGATGCTCGTCGCGTCACAAGGTGAAGAAGTTCAAGATCATAAAAAAAATCGAGAAAAAAAATGAAATATGCTCTTGCCACTGAAAAAAAAAATTGATTATAATTGATTATAATAATCCAGTCTTGACAAAAGTTACCAAGAACCTTGGTGAAAATAGTTTCAACTAAACATATAAGTCATTATGACAAAATAATGTTATAAAAAATGAAGTGATCATAATTATTATCTAACATTTTGTTATTATACTTGGTAATAATGACTAAATATTTCAAAAAATTGCATTACTAAATGAATCTTATAAGTTTACCTAAAATTTTTTTTTAATGTGGAAAGCAATCTCTCGACTTTTTTTTATTTTCAGTAAACAGCCTTTTGTTCTTTTATTCAATCTTCTCGCAGCACTGTTTTACAAAATTCAGTTAAAGACAATTATTGATAGTTTGTCAAGTTTTCATCCCTCTTTAGTCTTGTTGTGTTTGAGACGAGATGAGGGACGCGGTCAGCGTCAGCTGATAATTATGGAAGTTTCGTAGGAATCTTTCTGGAGGAAGCTGGGTGCTCAGTGGAAATTTACTGTGGCTCGTTCCTTTGTGTCCCGTTCATGGTTCCTCGAAAATATGAAGTAGATTCGTGGAAGCTGCAGTCCGTACGAGCATATGTTGAGTCACTCATCATTTTAGGACGTTATAGGATCCTTTTACAGCAATCTTTGAGAAACATAATTAACAAGAGGCAATTTTTAATCGATCCGAAATTTTAATGACAAAAATTTCTAATTCACTTTTATTTAAAAATTTCATAAAAATTTCTAATTTTATAAAAATCTCTCGATAAAAGTCTTTATCGACAACATGTTAGGAACTGTCGGAAAGGATTTATATTGATATTTTAATAAAAAGAACAATTGTATGAAACATGACTTTACCTTTTTTTTTTTTTTAGATAAAACTGCACTTTTGCAGGATTATCTTAATTTTTTTAGACAGTTTTATATATCTTTCTACCTCATCTTTTTGATCACATTTTAGATTGTACTCCATATATAACGCTCCCCTGTGTATCATTGCCCTCCTTTTTCGCATTGAAATAGCAGAACTGGATGTTCAATCTCAGGATTTAAATATTTAAAAATTTCGCGAATCCCACGCGAAACTCCGAACATCAATGAAGCTCGCTTTTTCCGTCGTCACAGCTATTTTTGCCATGTATTACTATTTTTATCGTTTCTCTCTCTTTCTCTCTTTTCCTTGTCCTAAAATATCATCTCATGCATTATCCTTATTATATCCGGCCAGCAGTATTTATCGCTAATGTAATTATTGATGTACGTTCTGTGTGATAAGATAGGGTAAAGTAATTTCGTACTGCAAGATACTGTCCCATTGAAAGGTAACCTTTCACACGCTCGTAGACGGCCAAAAATTCATATCTAAGTCCAGTAGTAAAAAAAGAGTAGTCAGATGAACAGCGGGCAATACGCCGCGGCTACAGTTCGCTGTCATTGGTTCAAAATTTCCATCGAATGACGAATTTTAATTTTCAACCAATAACGACGAAATAATAGAGAAATGCCGCTGCACCGTGCCGCGTATGAAAAGGTAGCCTAATTCACCGCGAAATCGCAATGCAACTTTACGTCCTCTACATCGGTCTCTCTTAATTCTCAAACAAAAGAGGGTCTCAACAGTTCTTACTTCATAAACGTTACCGCACCCTGCACCGACAGTGCGAGAAAAATGTCTAATTAATAATATTGTGTTAACTATAATTATCGTTAGAAACATTATAAAATTGTGTGGTTGAGGCTAAAAGTAACTGTATCTTTCTTTCAGTGCGAGGAAGGCCGAAATCGCGCCCTTCGTGCCCGCCGCGTGTATGTACGCGGAAACAAGAAAACGGCCAGACGGAGACAGCAGTCATTCGCGAGACAAAGACGGGGCGAAAGAAAGCGAGAAAGAGGGAAAGAACGAGAGAAAAGGCCAAATGGGAATCGCGGCGATCTACTCCGCTCCGCGGAGTGGGAGCGCGCGCCGTCAATAAGCGAGGAAAGGAGGGAAAAAAACCTGCACTCCCCTGCGCCGTCGCGCGTATGCGCGAGAGAAGAACAAAATCGTCGAGAGAAAGAGCGAGAGAAAAGAGAAAACCGAGTACGACGAACGCGCGGGAAGTGGGGGGGGACTGGCGCAAGAGAGCGACTCGGCAAGGAGGTGAGGGCGGGGAGTGGGGCGAGCGGTTCTCCACGACGCCCCTGCCTGCGCGCTCCGTGACACACAGCTGATCAGTCGTGACGCACGTATCGGCGGCGTGCGTTCGAGACGTCAGGTCAGGAATTCGTGGAGCCGCGGTGGAGTAAAAAAGCCGCGCGAGCGTGAAAGCACACAAGGATGACCGCGACGAGGTTCTGAGGGGGCGAGGTTCATGTGCGTGCACTGGTGTCGCTCCACCGCGTTCTCTATGCGCCTAGACGACAACGTCGACGACGAGGAGGAAGACGAGGAGATAGCCGACGGACGTGGCCACTGGCGAGAGTGTCCGTCGTGGTCGGGGGAGGAGAAAGAGGAAAGTAGAGGTCGGCTTGACGGGGTCTATGACTGCAACGGCGACGGCGACGGCGACGGCGACGGTGACGACGACGACGACGGATGATCGTGGCGAGGAAGGAAGGACGCGAGGACGAAGGACGACGGGCTCGTGACACGGCGGCTACCCGCGAGGAGGTGGGCTACTCGCGGCCGACGAGCGACGCGCAGCGCCGTCTCCGCGCGGAGCATTGACGCGCGCGGCGGCCTCCCCGTCGTCATCCTCTGCCTGCCTACACGCGCGCACCGCGCGCACACGCGCGCGCAACGCGGGCGATAAAGAGCGTCCCGGGGAAGGGGCGACCTGAAGGAGGGAAGCAGGAAGGAAGGAAAGAGAAAAACGGGACGGCTATTGCCCTTGTCCTCTCTCTCTCTCTCTGTATTTCGTCATCTTTAATTTTCTCCTCGCGTCTTTCTCTCCCTCTTCGTTTTGCATTTATCTGTTGCCGCTACTGTGTTTAGTCTCACGTACACACACACACACGTACGTACACATGCGCGTGCAATATATATTTATTCTCCGCGTTTTTATCTCGCCTAGCCGTGTGTACAGACTGCCGCGTGTGTCATTTTAGTGTATATGGTATACCGCGCGCGCGAGCCGCGATTAAAGGTCGATGACGATGCAACGGGTTCAAGATCAGGACAATGGGATCAACATCAAGTTCGGCCCGGGCAAGCCCCGAAAGGGCGACTACAGGCTAGTGTCGCAGAGCACCGATTACAACAAGGATCACAATGGGACCACGAAGACAGGTGAGCCAGCCAGTTGTTGACCGATTTAACGATCAAGCCCCGGAAGAAGCAAAAGTTATCGCGCTCTTTTCACCCTTTGCGGATTACATTTCCGAGAAAATCATGCATTTCTTTGATCCTCGATAGTCCTGTGTGATATTTTTACCATTTTCATTTTGCAGCTTTCCTCGAGAGCGTGCCGGAGCAAACGTGTTTATTCAAAGTTTATACTTAAATATATATATATATATTACGAACGTGTAAATACGAAAGGACAGTCGAAACTCACCGGAGGAGAAATCCATGTTGCTGATGTTATTGTAATGTCGTCACGGAATGACAAATTGCGGGATGAATTATGGGAATCACGAGGGAGGACGGTTGTTCTCGTCGTTTCGAGATATCCTCTTTTATCTCTCGGATACGTAACGATTTTTGCCAACGCCAGCTGGTGTTACTGATAACCCCGGCGCAGTTCAGAGGCATGTTGTTCCGCTTGGACCTTTGCGAGTTTTTCATATTTTTTCTAATTAAAGTTCATATTTTTTTTCACATTCGACTAAGCATTACGTGACATTTTTTTCGGCTTTTTCGTTTTATTTCATGAAATGTACAATGCAACATTTTAACGTGTATTAAGATATAAAAAAGCCGCGACAAGGACATGCGCATGCCGGAACGTTGTCGCACATATTATGAAAAATTTAATCATAAAAATCTTTGGAAAAAAAACGTAAATATTTTAAATATACTTTAAATTTCTGAAAAGGTCATTGTATATTTTATCCACAAAATATGATATCAGAATTACTTTAGTATTTTAAATTACATTTATTTAATTTTATTATGACACAATCTGATTATATAAAAGTATAGTAAAATAGTCTTTAATAATTTGCGAATAAATTACAAGTAAAATATCCGATTGCATTGTTTTTCATTAGATCAAACGAAACCGAATAAAAATTGCGTGTTAAATTTGAAATACATACCAGAAATAACGCAGAATGCCTGACTGGATTCACATCTTTGTTCTCATTCTTATCACGATACGACCGTATCACCGAATTATCTCACCGCTACTATCATTATCTCTTAATTCCTTGTCGCATGTCCGCATCCATGACTTTTTTCATTGATGAGCATAACTTTGTTGGCCTTTTCCATTTCCGTCTTACTTCTTCGAGATCGTGTGACGTTTGAAATCGACTGTTATAGATAGAACTTTTATAAATAGAAAGATTAGATAAAAAAATTGGCTTAAGAGCCAACAAGAAGTAAGATGAGTGAGTGTAAAACTGATGTAACGATCAAAACGTGTCGTACTTGCCAACACTTGGTGTCGCAATAAAATCCTCCAGCTTTATTAATTTAGGCTGCGGTCGAGCATTTTTCTTCTTCTATCTTTATTGAAAGAAAGGAGAAGAAAAATGTTTTGAAGCATTTGTAGCATCAAGTCGACCGCAGCCAAAATCGCAACGCTCGTTCGTTTGCAGTACAACATTAAAATCTATGTGTTTGGAAGCGATTTCTTTTCGTATTAATATCAGATATTAATTACAATAAAGTTATAAATTCTAATTAAAACAAATTATTAATTGTGATAAAGAGCAGTGTCGTGGTTACTTTGAGACACCTTGTATAAACGTTAAATAAAGCAGATAGGTCACTTCTCTGCCTATCCGATCTCGGACGTTTTAATAAAAGAATAGAAATCCTTTTTTCGTTTACATTTCCAGAGAGAGAAAGGAATTACATCGAAAAGTAGGAAGATCCTAAATTGTAAAAGAAACTCATTTACGCTAATTGAATTGCTGTCGCGCGAGACGTGTTTAATTCACCCATTGTCCGCGTATAAAAAAGGAAAATGAGATTGCACGTCCGAACGGAAATGACTTCCGCGTGCGAGGTGGCCGATATCACTGCGTCGCATACCGATGAATGTTGCTCTTTTGTCGGCGCGACGACCAGGAGAAATTACAGCTTCTCCTTTGTCCGCGCGCGTAGAACTGCCTACTTTGTCCTTGCCGCCCCTCGGAATGAATCGGCGCGACTTGTACGTTGTATTCGGTGTGTCTACGGTGTTTTGATACTCGCACACTGACAATGTGAGAAATAAATATAGTTACTTTTGGCCTCAACCACAATTTTATAATATTTCCAACGATAATTATGGTTAATATACTGATGCATATACCCAGGTGGAACAAAAATTATGACATTAAAGTAAAGCTAAAGCAGTGATAAAATGACATAATGACATTTTAAAGTCATATTTTGACATCTTTGTGATTTCTTGTTCTACCTGGGTAGTTAAGTTAATTATATTTATTGTTAGAAATATTATAAAATTGTGGTTGAGGCCGAAAGTAACTGTTGTCTTCTTTCAGTGCACGAGTGCCTTTGCCCTAATGTCAAGCATTGAGCGAACGAGTTCAGCCCGTTTCGCAAAGTCAAAATATGAGGAAGTTGGTACACCGTTCATTAGCATACCAATTTCCATCTCCGTTATCACCGGGAGGAGGCGAGGGGGATTCCACCCGCAGAGTATACACCACGGAGAAACATCTGTCATTATCTACTTGTTGTCTGACGGCCTAATTGCCGTCGTTTGCACAGTCTTCTCGCGAATCGATTACACAAGATTAACAATACATACAAACCGCCGCTAAACTCCGTCCCGTGTATTGTTTACCGAGCCGCGCAACATCGCGCGACAGACCGTTGGAAGTAAAAGGAATTCCCGCCGTTTCTTTTTCTTTTATTGTTTTTCTCTTTCAAAGAGTCGGAGAGAAATAACGACCTTTATAGCGATCCTATGTTGTGTTTTCAAACCGAGCCTGGCATTTAACAAACATGTTTCATGAAGCAATTGTAATCTTTACAATGAGAGATCATCCGTTTTTTTTTGTTTTTTGTCTTATTTATCTCCATGTAAAGGAGCTCTAAGAAATTTCAAAGTCCAGAACTGTTGGCTATATCGAATGAACTGAACTTTGGATTATCGACCTTGTTGACAGCAAAGATTTTTTCGTTTCTTGACAAAAAGGAAGAAAACGAATTTTAAATCTAAAATTAATGAAAGAAATAATATTGTGGAGGATAACACTCTGTATTATTATAAGTGACGTGAAGATTTTTGGAAGAATCAGTTAAAATAGGAGTCTCCAACCTTCTTTTATTAAAATTTTTATAATAACTAGGAGGCCGGATTGAATTTTATTATTGAAAAATATATTATTGAAAATTATATCTTCATTTTAACATTTTTTAATATTATAATGTAAAAATTTCTTAGCGAGCCAGTTAAAAATGAAAGTCAAATCCGAGTTGCACGGGTCACAAAGAAAAATGTTTCTTTGAATCCGTTAAATTTTGTTGGAAATTTAATCATTGCAGAAATTTGGAATAGTTTTACTAAACTAATGTTTAAATTAATATAATACGACTGTTTGACTCTTAAAAAATGTACTTATTTCAAGTCAAATATTTTTTGAAACATTTCAGTTTTTCTCTCTCTCTCTCTCTCTCTCGATCTCTCTCGTCGAATTAAACAAATATTCTTTTGAATAATTTTATTGCTTCCTGTCATTCCAAGTAATAAGTTAATTGAAACAAACACAAACGCTCTTACTTTGAATCAATAAACATATTTTAATTAAAGTGATTATTTTTTCGTTAATTAATACGATTTAATGCAACGAAACGATCAAGTTTTTATTCAATAAAATTGTTTTTTAGTGAAATAAATTTAGTCGCACAAAATACATATAATAATTGTAAAGAAACGTTTTTTCTCTGGATAGATTGGGGATTTCTAGATTAAAAGATTCTGAAGAATCTGAAGAACATTAACAAATTCTCTATTTTTATTGCAGAAAAAAATGAGAAGGCGGAAGAGGAGTTAGTCCCACCGGATGGAGGCTGGGGATGGCTGGTGCTCCTGGCCGCCGTCATGGTCAATCTTCTCATCCCCGGCACCATCAAGTCCTTCGGGGTATTGTTCGTCGAATTTCTCGACGTATTCGACGCGTCACCGGCGGCAGCTGCATGGATACCGTCGCTTTGTTACTTCCTGTACAGTTCGCTGGGTAAGAAACGCATCGCGCCGTCGAGGTATTTCGAGGTCGCGGGTCCACGGTTTTTTTTTAGACATCTCCCCCAGGTCGGATCTCATCAAGGGTCCCGTTTTTCCCGCAACTTGTCCCAGTTTCGCGCTCACATAATCCGCGATTAAATATTTAGGCGAGTGTCTCACGGTCTGTTTGCTACGCCTTATCGAAACGTCAAAATTCCAAGTCGTGTTTACGTCAGTTTGACGATTACTTTTTATGAAAAAAACTCTAGAGTTATTGGCAAACGTTAACTTTCGCGTTACGTCACGCGACGTATACGCGCGCTGTACATTACGCTGTAAAGGGAAAAAGGAAAAAGGTGAATTCATGACTGATAGATAGGGGATTCCGAGAAATACATGCGTACTTAATTGCATATTGTCTGCGCGCTGTTTACGCGTCTTTCCTGCGTGACGGAGTATGAATTCACGCTGATGAATTCGAGCAAACATAGTTAGGAATCAATTTGCTTTATCTTTATGCGTATTATATTTGACGAGAATCTGGATCACACCAGACTGCACACATGCCTTTCTACTAGAACGAAACCGATAATCGCGATACGATTTCAATTCGGAGAATACGGAGGTACATCTGTATAGTTTCTAAGCAAACATCGTTGTTATTGTATTATTAATTGATATCTTATCGTTCCAGGCCCACTTTCTAGTGTACTTTCGGTTAAGTATTCCTATCGTACGGTTACTCTAATAGGGGGGACTTTCGCCTCGGCGGGGATGATGCTGAGTTATTTCGCGAATTCTGTGGCCTTTCTATGCATTAGGTAACATATTTATTCTTTTAACACAATTAGAGATCAATTTATTGAATTTTTTTTGCGCAACGAATATCTTCTAAAAACAATCGTTATACCTTTATTTTTTTTAAAAAAAGAGAGAAATTCTCCTTTAGTAAAAATAAGATTAAAGTAAATAATTTCTTTGTAACATTTAATTTTAGCTTGTAATAAGATAGAATCACTGCAAAAGTTTTTTTAAGACATTACTGGAAAAATTGTAGAATTACAAAGGCAAAATGCAAATGTTTAAACGTATCCATTCGCCATTAATAAAGATGAGCGACGACATAAACAATGAAAATATTCAATTGTATAAAATTCAATTGTATAAAACGTACAGGAAGAGTGTGCAAAGTTTAATGCATTAGCTTTTTTTGAAGTTATGTACTCTCTCAAGTATATTCGAAATTATTCGTTGCGTGACACATTATTATCATTATTATTATTATTATTATTAGAACTCACGGAAATATTTCTTATGCAATTCCCTTTGCTTTCAGTTATGGTGTATTAGTAGGTACAGGTGCTGGATTAGCGTTTCCTCCGACTGTATATATCGTGACATCTTATTTTGTACGGCTACGAGGACTCGCTAATGGGCTCTGCATATCCGGCAGTGCGCTAGGTTCAATATTTCTTCCGCCCGTACTGGGCTTTCTTCTACACGAGTACGGTTACAGGTAAGCCTGCGATTGCACTGTTCAATAAAAAATTTAAAAGTTTCTGCAACCTGAGTTGCATAAACATTTTCTGAATAATTTTCACTTTTTAAAAATAAATTCATTGTGCGTACCTCATCAAAATTTTAAAAGAAATGTAAATTAGAAAAACAATAATTTTAGATACAGCAGATAAGCTATTGTTCAATTTTAAATTTGATTTGTTTTATCTACAAGCGTTTAGTGATTATCCTTATATTTGCCTTTTAATTAAATATATAAATTTAATAAATTTAATAAAACATTAAATTGTAAAATTATACGGTTTCTTATGTGTAATAATGAAGGATAACAGGAGAGAGAAGCGAGGATAAATATAGTTAATCTCACATCATTTATCGAAAACTGATAAACGCTATGTTAACAAATAAAATTACTGTGAGAAACTGAACAAGACCTTATTTATAATTTTTCGATCGGTTACTATGCGTAATATACATAGTAATCGTTGTTTCATCATCGACCGTCAGTCTCTTTAGCAATAAAATAATCCGTAAAACTGATCGACATGTTTGCCTATTCCTTCACAGAGGCGCAGTGTTAGTAATGGGTGCTGTCACGCTAAACGTCTGGGCGAGCGCGCTTCTGTATCACCCGGTAGAATGGCACCTGGTGCCGGCTCGGCCTCTGGACGACAGCGACGTGCACGATAACGGAGAGACCAGGTCGGTGACCGTCACCAGCAGCCCCGAGCAAACGATGGAGAAAGGCAACAGCCAGCTGAGCAACTCGGTGAACGAGAAGGCCGCGCCGATCGTGCCAAAAAGTGCGTCAAGCGTCGCCTTGGAGTATTACAAGAACACGCCGGTGCAAGGCCGCACGCGAAAGATCAGTATGCCCACCGGACGCGAGATCAGCGGACAGATGCACAGCACACCGACGTTGCATGCCGTGCCGGAGCGCGGCGGTGCCATGGTCGATTCTTGCAAGTATACCAGAAGTACGGCGAGGTCGCCGCTGCACTCACCCAGCACATCGTCCTTCAACTACGTTAGTACGCCGTATCACGGTAGCACGCTGTCGGTTCTACATCCGGAACGCGCGTCCACGTTGACGCTGAACGCTATTTCTAACACGTTCACGAGAAAGTCGACAGCGGGAGAGCAGAAGCAGCGCGAGCACGATGAGAAGGATCAACAGAACAAATTCTTCGATTTAAGTCTGCTCAAGGATCCCATCTACCTCGTCATCCTCATCTCCAACTCCACTAACGCTATCAGCTATACCAACTTCGTCATCCTGCTGCCGGCCTACGCCATCTCTCTAGGTTTCAACAACTGGGACGCATCGCTGTTGCTGTCGATCGTCTCCATGCTCGACTTGGTGGGCCGTATTGGCGGCTCCGCTCTCTCCGACATTAAGATTATGCCCAAGCATTGGTACTTCGTCGGCGGTCTGCTCGCCTCCGGGGTCTCTCTGGCCATCCTGCCCACTTCCGGCACGTACACCATACTATCCGTTTACTGCGCCTTCTTCGGTCTCGCGTCTGGCATTTACGTTGGCATCACCGCCGTCATCATGGCTGATATGCTGGGCACGGAGAAACTCACCTCGTCCTACGGCATCTCGTTGTTCGTCAACGGTGTCATTCAGTTGGTGGGTCCGCCGATTTGCGGCATAGTGTTCGAGCAGATCGGCAGCTACGGACCAATCTTCAGTATACTAGGCATCGTTCTAATGTTCGGCGCATCTCTTTGGATCATGGTACCGTTCATCCGGAGGAGGCGAGCAGCCTTGAAAAAGTCCGCCGGGATAGACAAAGTATAATAGACCAAATAAATAAAATATAGACATCTGTTTTCAACGTTAGTATCTAGAAATCGTAGTTTTTCGTCTTATATTTTCAAGTTTGAATTTTGGGATAATCGTGTATTCTAGACAAATCACGCGGGTCCATTTTCCCGCGAAAATTATCCCAAATATTTGAATTTTAAAATATAAAATTATAAGAAAGAGGAGTTAAACCGTCGAGTCGTGTGCAATTCGACATTTTTGCGAGGGCACATATGAGCTTAATTGCGCGGTCGCCAAAAAAAGCAGCCGTGCAAGTAGCATAATTAAGTGTGTAAGAGAAAAAGAGAGAAAGAGTGAGAAAGTGGCCCAATATTATAATTATATATTAAAATTATATAATTATATAATTATATAATATTAAACTGTGATGTTAGCACGAGTGTCGTGTATTGAAGCTACATTGACGAAGTCTTTTTGGACCGAGCGAGTTACAGCGAAAGGAAGCATTCAAGCTTTCGCTTAGTCCGGTGACTTTATAGTCCACGAATTATCTATGATGATTAATTAATGAATAATTATTGACCGTAATAACTATAATTGATCGTCAAAGTGCGGTAAATGTGGGAAAATCTTAATATATATCTAGCACTTTTTGTCTATTATCTATATTTGTGGAGTAATTACTGATACTTGTAAATAATTAATTCGCGCAAAACTTTCATTTGGAATCGAGAAACGTTTCGTTTTGTCGTTACATTTCTCATTAGCGATTTAAACGATAAAAGTTCAAATTTAGAAAGTAATCTTTCTTTGAAAGAAAAATTTTCTGTAAATACTTATCACGTTCATCTGCAATTTTGATTAGAGTGAAGTAATTCTATCATTTTAAATATTTTTTTTACGATGTAAAATGGAATGCTGCGTGTGCAGTTTTATAATCTGAAAAGAACTACAGCATAAACTCATTTAATAATAAATTTATCGATTTTATCTTTTCAAAGCAGACAATTTTGTTAAGTGAAATTTAATATTGTTATATTAAAACGAAAAATTGAGAATAGCGTACAACAATTAATGATACGCATTTAAAGCAAGTACTTATGATGGTGAAATACACGAAATACTTAAAGTAATACTTAGTACGATAAAAATGTAAAATAGTATGAATAATAAAAATTATTTTACATATTCAAGGATGAAAGTGATAAAAAACGTATCTTGTAAGGTATGATTTTTGAAAACTATATATGAGCGATCAAATATCGATCCAAGACATAACAAAAGTAACATCCAAAGGAATTGACTTCACTCTGTGTCAGTAATATTAGACTCCAATTTAAAATCGCATTTACCGCCAAACATATGCCATTATACGGGCGATGAGATATCGCACAATGCAATCTTACCCATCGTAGTCTTTATAAAGCGAATTATTTAGACATTTCGAGATAAGGATTTTCGAGAGAAACTTTTTTAAAAGAACACGAGAACGCGTTCTTCCCCTTGAAAGTGTAAAGAACATCTCTTGCCTTATATCCGAAAAAAAGTCATCTCTCTCTATCTGAAAGTAAAATTTTTTTCATCGGCACAGAGACTGTAATATAGTTATATTCGAGTACTTAGTCGGAAAAAAACAGCGATCACGACTGGTGCTAGTTGCAGTCGGAACGGAAATGCGAAAATGGCATAATTTAGCGCGTGTACCAATGTCGTCTCTGATAGGCCTATAATAAAGTAAACCGTCACGCATTATAGGTATAGTGTCTCTTAAAGACTCGATCGTATATAAATGTTATTTCAATGCTAGAATGATCAGAAACGAGTTCTACTTATAAGGCGAACCATCGTCTTAGTCACTGGAGATAAGAATCGCTTTCGAATAGAGGCTGCCTCTTCTTTTTGTAAATTGAGAATAAGATAAGGATCCGCAAGAAGTACAAGACTTGTGACCGTATAAGCAAGACATGTCCGGCGAAATGTAGGTTTTACGCCTTTCTAGCATTAATGTCGTCTTTCGGCGCTCGAAATAGGTTCGGATCGACTTGTATTCCAGGCTCTTTCAAAATCCGCCGGAAATAATGCCTTATGAGTAGGTCATAAGTAGTTTGTAAGTGTGTAATATATAAAAAATATATTATGTTTATATAACTCTATACAAATACACGAAATAAAAAAGATATTTCAGGATAGTTTATTGACATTTTTCCTATTAACTCGTCACTGAAAATTATTTAAGTTCTTTTCCTTTATTCACGCGCACATATACACAATATGTGTATATATTTTATTTGTTTCATAAATAAAAGAGAAATTGAATCAGGTCGAAATTAATTGATATAAAACAGCATGAGAAATTTTTTCGAAAATAATATTAATGAATAGATTAAAATAAGTGGAATTTTGTAATCTAGAATATGTTTTGAAATAAATACAGTTGTACATTATTCTATATATTTCTAAAACAAATACCCATGAATTGGGCATTCAGAGATGATTAACAAGAAATAATATCTATCAATGTATATTACATTTTATCGATATATTTATACTTGCTTGCTCGGACAAATGACTATGATCTAAGTGAGAGCAATCACTTTTCCTTTGAGATGGGTTCAGCACTTGGTAGAGCATCTCGGAAATTAGGAAACTGCTCCCACGGAGCAGCTAATTCAAATTTACGGAATTCCTGTGTCAATTCTAATGGTTCAACCACTATTCTTTTAACTTCGTCGTCATAGCGTACCTGAAACATGAAAATCATTACTTTAATTAAGACAACTTAATGAAAAAAACAAAACATGAAAATAACAAAATTCAATATTTCATAATTATTTTTAGACACTCAAACACATCATTGTTCTTTTAATAAGATTTTAACAACCGTAATTTTGGTACAACAGAAATGATTTTTCAATCTTCAACATGCAAATAATTTTGTCAAATTATCTTAATACTGTATTAAAATCAATGTCATACAAATTTTTACTGAACAAATACCTCAACGTATCCGCTGAGCGGAAAATCTTTTCTTAACGGATGCCCTTCAAAGCCATAATCTGTAAGAATCCTACGTAGATCTGGATGATTCGAGAAGAATACGCCATACATATCCCATACTTCTCGTTCGTACCAATCAGCAGCTTTGAATACACTATAAATGGAGTCAACCGGCGTCAACTCGTCGGTATACGTTTTAACTCTGATACGCGAATTGTATCTCAATGATAGTAGGTTGTAAACAAGCTGTAATAATAAATATTTGGTATAATCCTGTTTGTACGTGAGATCTCATTATCTATCTACATCCACGTTTGTACAAAATGTTTCTGCATATAAAATATAAAAACTTACCTCAAATCTGTACTGTCTACTGGGCACATCTAATGCGGTAATGTCCGACAGATTGACAAACTGTGTATTATGATGATCCTTTAAAAATGTAAACGTAGGGATGAGGCCATCGGGGGCGATTAACAGCTCCAGCTCGTCGCCAGCAGTCAGCTGTACTTGTTGTATGTACTTGGGTAGACACTCGCTGATATAGCGGCCAAAGTTTACCAGACGATCAACATCAACATGACTGGGTTTCCGTACCGTGGCTGCAAAAACATTTGAATAAGTTAATACAATTTCATTGAATATTTTGCGCGCACATATGCACAGGATATTTCAGTATTTCCTTCGTTGGTAGAACGTTGCTTCATGTAAAAGTTAATAATCTCTGTCGAGTTCAGACAATTATAATGCAATAACTTCATTACAAATATTAAGTTGCAAATAAATAAATCGTACGTACGACGGGTTTCGGTTTTCTCAGTTTTCTCGCTGGTAGTCGTGGTGTTCCACCTCACCGTTGAGGGAGAAGCGACAGCATAACCTGTCAAACAAGCACATACGTTATTACATAATTCAATGGTAAACGGTTCCTCCCGCGATCGACATTCCCTTACATTTCGGCGTAGTGGCTGGTAAAGTTCGCGACAGTCTCCAACAGTTTCTCAATATCGACGTCATTTTCGTAAAGAATACTTTTTAAAGGAGCTTACAAACACACAGTTGTTAGCGAGACATATCCTGTAACTACAGCGATCACATTGACCGACATTTGCGTGACACTGTGGCCATCTAACGTTCATCGCCTGGTAACGGTTTACTTTAGAGCGACTAAATAATTTAATCGGTGATTATCTTGTCAATACTATCTTGTTAACGTAAATAAAATTACATTCTTATTTAATACATAGAAAAAATATTAGATTAGGAATAATGGTTTAATAGAAATTTGATTTTTAAATCGATTGAATCAATCTGCGATTGATTTAATCACTGATTATATTCTGTATCATTTTGTTAACATAACTTGAATTACTTATTTTTTTTTTGTTGAAACAAAAATTGTGAAAAACAATGGATTGTGTAGATAAAAATTTTGTTGGAAGCAATTTTACTAGGTGAATTTATTAATTAATTTGGAATTTAGTAATTATAGCTAATAATTATTTTATGTAAAATATTAATATTTAAACTTTTTGCCTTTTCAATGTTTTTTTATTTAAATTTGTTTTCTTATAAATTTTTATGAATACATATAGGAGTCATCTTATTTATAAAAATATTTTCGAATAACTTTAAATGCGTATTAAACTTTTTTTAATTAAACGCGAAATTTTAGTAAACAATATATTTTGAAAGTCACTTATAATTAACGTGTACAGCACGCTTAATACTCAGTTTGTAACTATTGTTATACTATTACTGTTACTAAAACTATTTCCGCAATCGAGCTGAAGTTTTTCTCGGAGTTACCGGTTTGTTGCTTCTAGTTCGTTTTGCGGACGGCGATGCGTTGCTATTATCAAGTGTCGCTCTTGTGTTCTCTTTTGCACGTTCTCTTCTTTTGCCTAAACAAGAAAATAAAATAAATTTGTGATGTTCATTATTCTAGCACTTGTTATTTTGCAAATAATAAATACACTATCTATATAAAAAAATCCATTATAAAAAATTACGCATACTTTTCCGTTTGTCGGGAAAGAATTAAGATAAAGCGACACTGTGTTTTAAGATACCTGAGACTCTGTTAGCATCAGTATTATCCTCATTTTTCACCAATGATTTTGCGTGAGAAATCTTTTTATTGTCGGTCGACTTTTCATTCCTATTTTTTGCTGTGAAATAAGTGTAACATTATTTTTACTTGTATAATTGTACATTATAAATAAATAAAAAAAATTACACACACATATATACATATATATATACACATATATAATTCTATTATATAGGATGGGACATTTAATTTTATGACTTAAATCATGCATAAAGTTATCGAAGATTGCTTTTAAAATTTCTAGAGGGAAAATATAATGCACGTAATTAATTTTTTATATTATGCGATTTTGTTTGAGATATCAATACATTTTATATACATAATTTACAATTATTTACAAGTATTTAATAAGGCATTTAATTTCATTTTTTTATTTAAATTATTTCACCGTCAAGCGATAATGAAAAGATTTCTCACGCAAAATTATTTGTAAAAAATAAGGATAATACTGAATCTCAGGTCTTAAAACACAGTATCTGTTTCTTTATCTTAATTCTTTCTCGACAAATGGAAAAATATGCGTAATTTTTTATAATGGATTTTTTATATGGATTGTATATTTGTTATTTGCAATATTATGCATAATTATGCATAATTATATTATGTAATTTTGTATTTTTTTATAATTATACACATACAAAATACAAAAAATATTAACAAGATCGATTTTTAACTTACATCTTACGACGGGTACATTGTCTTCCTCTTCCTCAGAGTCATCAGAACTATCTTCGTCTTCATCGCTCGTACTCTTAAATTTGCTTCGACGAGTACTTCTTTTGTTTTTGGGCACGGTAGACGGTGGTGGCATTAAATGTCTATCTGTCATTTCTTCATTATCTGCTTCGTCATCTGCCTTCATAAGTTCCTCTATCTTCATTTCCAATTCCAAACAAATGGCCTTTGCATCCGCCTTTTTCTTCGTCTGCTCGATTATATTTTGCAAGGCTGTTAATACTGGTTTGTAATGAATTTTTTCTTTCAATAGTGGTAAACTTTCGATAAGACGTTGTATACCTTTGAAAAAATAAAATAAGATTATTTTTTTATAAATTATCTTACTAAACATAAGTTATCTTACTTACTCTTTCCGCTGAATTGCAAGAGCGAAAGGCAATAGGAAAGATCACGCCACTGTCTCTCTGTGGCGGCTAACTTAAATCTAGCGCAAATCTTGTCAATTATGGTATCGATTTGTTTCTCTTTCTGCATTAGGCCGAGAATGTATCTGTGAATTATAACAATATTTATAAAGCATTGATATTTCCTGCTGCTGGACATAGTTAATGAATAGTATTAGCAATACCTACCTAATGGTTTCCTGGAAATGTTTCTCATCGAGATTTAACTGAGGATCCGCTAAGCGCGATAATATATCAGGTATTATGTTATATAAAGCATTGCCTTTTTGAGCAAGCTGAATGAAAAATTCTTTTGTGTCCCGTCGTATCTGTTCGTCCTCATCAATGACACAAAGAGCTAATTCCGCAACCTGTCCCTTCACGCGTATCATTTCCCTCATTATCAGATTCGACAACATACGAACGCATGCCCTACGCACGTTTACATCATCATCTCGAAGTCTATAAAGATAAATATTATAATATTAGATCGTTTTTTTTGTAAAAAATAAGACAAAATATTACACAAATAAAAACTGAAAAAAATTTATAATCTTAAGATATTTTTAAACAAGTTATGAAATATTTAAAATCGATATTAATCTAATTTTGATTCTAAATACTGAAGATTGATGTAAAAGCGAATTTACCTGCCATAGATGTGTTTCGACCACGGTTCCACTTGATTAGGGAATCTAGTGGCGAGATCGCTTAATCCGACCAGCATATTTGATCGGATCCCGGGATATGACGATCGTTCCAGTATGGTGACTAAAAGTTGCAAAGATTGTTCGCAAAACTCGGAGCTCACCGTCATCATTTTGCTGAGCGCAAGTGAACCTGCGGCTTGCACGTTCTCGTTGTTATACTTGTCGGGATACTGGCATACGTCCAATACCAGTGGACTGTAATTGCACAAAACATTGATTGCAGTATCTAATAACCGAATATATTTTCAATTCTCAATATGCAAATACGTACACAAATTTTACGAGCAAGCCATCCCCGGTGACGATTTCGTGTTCGAGTGCATTGTTCACAAACTCCGCTTCGGCGTCGTCTATCGCACCTTCCAAGGCTTCTTCTCCATTATCCTCACTGAGCATCGAAGTCTCCTTATTTCGAGAGGGTCGTCGCGCGTTTGTCGGGGTCGATTTAGCTCTAATGTCTGGCGTCGTCATCGCGCTCTTCGATATTCGTTTCTTTTTCTTACCCTGCATCTCTCGTATCATGTTCCTACGTTTCGTTTCCTTGTAAATAGACACGTCCAGATGACCTAACTGCTTGATGGCAACGTGTCCGATTATATAAAGCAATTTGGAGAGTATAATACTCGACACATCTAGCACTTGATTCGTTTCTTTATTCATAAACTGACCCTTCTCAGTGATGTCCAATAACAATTTCTTTATCAACTTATCAGGTTCATTCGCTAACTGCAATTAAAATTCCCTCAGTAAGATATTCCAAATGTATTTTATTAACGCGCGATAATTTTACTCACGTGATATATAGCATTAAGCGCATCCGTTGCGAAGGAAATATAAGCATTCTCTTCGGTGCTGGTAAAAAAATCTGTTAATAATGTCAGGATCTCTTTGAATATGTCATGATTATTGGGATACCTGTATAAGAAAATGTGTTTTTAATTAACAATTTCCTATAAAGTTTCAAATTATTTTCACCATATTGAAAACTTACTTTAGAGGTACTTTTTCGACATCCTTGCTATTTTGTTTTATCTTTAACAACATTCGGCAAGTATCTCGTGCTAAAAGAAGATCATCCTTCGCACGCGGACCTAATCCTATCTTTACTAACACGTCCAGATTATCAGACACAATGTTAGATTTTGCCTCAGCTATCATCGTTATTATCATTAACGCGGTTCTGCTATCTATTGGTGAAGTGTCCGGATATTTCATGGAGAACTTTTCCCATAAGACCTATACATACAACTTTCATTAGAATATATTTTTAATTTATCTTTAAAACAATTAAAATTTATAATTTGTCGTCAAACGAAATTAATATTAAATATATTCAGTGACGTGTGAGAGAATGGTTGACCTGTAATCAGCAAATTCCAATTTCGACCTTCACTTTGGAGAGTTTGAATTGTGAATGAAAGAGTATGAAACAAATGGATTTCCTATTTCAAAAACCTTATATATTTTTTAATTATAAGTATATTTAATTATAAGTATATTTACCTGCAACAATTCGCTGTTTAATTCTTCTTTCTCGTACCACGTCGCAATCAGCAAAGTCAAAGCCGAACTCTGTCCAGGCTTCAGTTCCTTTAGTAATTCGATTAGACGATTCGCACGAGCCACGGCTATTTGACGGGACGATCGCTTGTCGTTGTTTATATCGAGGAAGGTCTCTTTGTACACTACGGCTACGTTATTACGCACAGATTGATCGCGATGAAATACTTGAAACAAAGCTTCGCGTATGGAGTCGGCCGCTCCGGTTACTCCGAATTGGAAAGCAGTTCCTAAAAATGTGCATGACTCGACGGCGTCCCCAGCACATGTGGAGAATAGCAATTTTTCCACTATCGGTACCGCCTTCTCCAGCTCGGTCGCAAACTCCAGACAATTCTGCAGAAAAAAATATACAGGTAATAACAATAAATATTTCAAAAGGATCGTCTCATTCATTTTGATGCTACGTACTTTTAAATAATTTATAACACGCTTTCGCAATCTTAACTCCTCTTTCTTATTGTTGTCTTGTTCCGATTTTTCCGGGTCGTTCGCATTAATCTCTTCGTTATCTAATTTGGTCTCTGATTCTAGGAAAATCTTTACCATAAAGGCAAATAAACATTCCTCCTTTGCCGCAGCAGAGAGATTTGTTATCTCTGGGGCTCCCTCCAATTTTGTACACGTTTTCACAAGTTGACACAAGTATGTCACTGCTTCAGTGACTTTACGGCTTAATAGTAATTGTCTCACATGTTCGAACGCATGATTTGGATCGATATTCTCATCTTGCTCCCAGTTTTCATCTACAAAGAGATTCACGTGCAATCTTGCAATACCTACATTATGCATGCGAAATAATAAAAAAAAAATAAACAAATCATTGACAAAAAATAAACTATTTGCAATACAAACTATTCATATGTTCCGTTTCATTTTTAAAAATCTCTTTTATTGCCGCCTTTATATCGGGCTGTAAAACGGTCCAAAGCTCGAATCTTTGCTCGTGACCACGTTCACTGGCACTCACGATGTGAGCTTGCAATTCTTGCAGTTTTGCCATCTCCTTTTCCAACGAATTAGAAAGTTCAACACAATTTAACTACAAAAATACATAAGTTAAAGATCGGTTTAGTTATAAAAAAAGAAATGTTTAATTTTCGAATTTTGCATACCTTGCCGGCGAAAGGATTACTTTGCAACAGAGTACGTAACAATTGAAGAGCCTGTTTACGGACAGTCGCGCTCTTATCTTCTAGTCGCAACGCGGTGCAGGCTAAAAGCTTTCCGTGTCTCGCTAATGGTACAGCGCCTTCGCAGCACAAGCGTTGCCAAGTCTGAAGAACTTTCGACCTCACGTAAGAATTACAATCCAACATGTGCATTTCTAAATTGTCCAAACATTCGTCGCGTTGCTCTTTTTGTTCATCCGTGAGATCTTCGCCGGTCAGCGCTTTTTGCACTACAGCACCCAGGACTCCAATCACACAGTTTCTCATTGTATAAAACTATTAAAAAAATTTCCAAACAAATTCACATTAATTTTTAAATATCTAAGATACCTGTAAGTTTTCCAAGTAATTTCATATTTTCTTATATAAACAATTGTTCAGTCAATAGTATGAGAATTGAGATAAAAGCATACCTCATTTGACAGGTAATCGGTGATTTCATCAAGAATAGGGATTATCAAATCGGGCTGCGAGATCGCGATATTTTCAAGAAATGTAGATATGTTGCGGTTATCTGTTTCGCTAACTTCGCTTTGCCCAATCTCATTTATCACCTCTTTTATTAAACCATTGCAGCCACATTCAGTAACCATGTGCACTACGCCAGCTGCTATGGGTATCGCCAGCATGTCATACAATTTCACCAACTGCAACATCGCAAATATACTTTATATATTTTAAAAATAAATATTGCAAATAATTTATTCAGACAAACATACCTGAACAATCCTCACAACGCAAGTTATTCCATGATTGTATTTTTTAATTAAAGTTCCCAAGATCTGTTTGTAATAAAAAATATGGCAGTTATTAAGATAATATGGCAGAATATTGATATAACAGAATTTACGCATGTATATGCAAATGTAAATGACAATACCTCAAATATAGTTTCTCTCATATGTTTTTGCTTGGCATCTTTACTCTGTTCTAATATCTTATAACATATCAGTGCCAGAGTCCTGCAGATATTACAAGTATAAGAGATTACTTCAGAATTAACTTAGCTAATTTAGTTAACTATTGTTGTATATAAATGTCACTTACGTGACAAACGATGTGTCGACAATAGGTGGTCTCCAAATTTTGTTCAGTGGCAACTGTAGCCATCGATATAGAAGTTCCAAAGCTTTCTGCCTGGACTGCTCCCATTCTTCTTCAATATCTGTCTTTGTATTTTTTTTACGCTGAAAAGAAATACTTGCCACTTCATCCATATAACTTTGTAAGACATGATAGTATAGACAAGTTTCACACCTTTCCTACATTACCCTCATTTGCATTTTTTACATGTTCTTCTATATGACCGATAAACCATGAAAATAAATATGCCAACATATTATTAAGACAGAGATATGTTTCTCTGTCCTCGTCCTCTGCAATATCTTTGCCATGATCAAATATTTTTTCCAGTTCGTCCACAAGTATCTCCACAGCTAAAAGTTACATACGTACAAATCCATATAAAATAAGTCTCATTCAATTAATTATATAATTATACCTCTCGCTAGATGTAATGTGTCACTATTTATAATATCTACGTGGAATTCTTCCTAATGAATATTACCTTTGCTAATTCTCCTAAAAGCACGTAAACAAATATTGATGTCCACTTTACTATTATGAAAAATGATGGAGAAAAATGTATCAAAGTGATTCAGAATAAAATGCGCACCGTCCGTCTCCAATGCTGGTCGCGTAGCTGCAATAGAAATAATGTAGTATAATTATAAAATAGTATAATATAGTAACTTATAAAAATATAATTATGAGCTATTTTATTGCAACTATTATTCTAATCACTTATACACTTTATAACGATATAGGTATCCACAATAAACACAATAAGTACAACTTATTAACTATATAAACACAAATTGAAATAAGATTTATCACCATCTATAGCTTGCGATATCGTCCGTAGAGGGATAATCTCTTTGACAGAGTATTGCCCGGCATGCGATGTTAAAAGTTCATCTTTTATCAATGGAATCACGAAATTCTTTACTGTCATTTTAAAGTAGTTTCGAAGACAAGTATCTGTGAAAATATGATGCACTGTCAGTGAGATTCTTTTTACTGCACTATATCATTTTCGTAATAAACACTAACCTAAAAAAATAATAATTTGTTATTTGCTGCTTACAGATCAATTAAAACATTTTCTCTCTTTTACTTCGTTCTAATAAATTTCCGACTCTAGAGGGATATTTAAGGCGACTTTCGCCAAGCTCCGGTTAATCAAATCGTCCTAGTAACTTTGCAGTATGCCAACTGAAGCTGCTGCTGTCGCTTTGACGGTTAAATAGTCAAAGCAGAGAGAAACCTGAGAGCGGCCATCCCGGCCTTTTTCGTGGGACCGATCGTTGGCCTAGCATCCGCGCCAAACGTGGATGTAAGAACTACGTGGCCACGTTCACTGTCGATAAATCGCTTCAATACATGGTGTATATCCGTGCTATCAAGGTAGGGTGTTTACGCGTAAAATATGATTGTTTACATCTACACATATACGTATAAAAAGACATTTTAATCATAATTTATGTAAACTATGATTAAAATGTCTTAAGGTGCAATTTCTGCATATACATATATTTTTATATATACTTTGTATATACTTTGAGAAATATATGTATTTTGTGAATATCATATTGTTTTTAGGGTCCTCCAGAATATATTGGAGGAAGAGAAGATTGTGATTATCAGTTAATATGATATACTCCTGCAGCGTGCGATATTGAGACTCTGCGTAATCATAGTGCTGAAACAGCTGGCAATCCACTTGGAAAAGAAAGGAGAGACGGGCGCGCGACGGAATTATCTCACATCGAAAATGTGGCGCTGCCGTATTAGACGGTTACGCGCGCCGCATTTTGCAGGTATACCCGTCACGTACACCGTCATATACTGAGATGTGGCACGTGCAAAGAATATTCTTAAAATTAATATGTTCTTATAGTTGGAGAGAACTGCTGTTTGTAAAAATATTAAACGTCAAATATTAAGTTATAATCGTCGTATTCCACTTCATAAGCTTGAGATGAGGATAGATGAATGTAGTTAATATTATATGGATTAATATTGATATATTAATAATAAAATTGATATAAAAGAATTAATAGAAATTTTCTTTAATTAATGTTTACATGTATAAGACATATCAAAGCATAAATTTTGCACGCAACATATCAAAGCATATTCAGTAAAAAGATATATATTGTGACACGTCTGTTGATGTAAGTACCGAATTTGATCTTTGTTGAGCCTGTAGCAAACGAAGTTTCGTTTATAATTGAGGAAATCAAAAGAATATCGTGATTTCTATGTAATATTTATTCAAGTATATTGTATACAAGATGTTTCAGACATGTCCCACTATCTAAAGTAAATAGAAACGTAATTCTCATATAGCTAGAGTTAATAAATCATTGCATTGATATCTCAGAATTGCTTTCAGGAATTAGTTGTAATGATTATTATTGTCAGCTGGATAGAATAGTCTTAAAAATGCTGTGTCGCTCCAATGCTTGTAACTCAACGAGAATAGTGGCTATAGTGTGTCTCAATTGATGAAATTTTGCCAAAGATAATTCGAACGTCACATGTTCACCTGTATTGAAGATCCATTCCATTATGATATTTGGTTCCAGTACTCTATTTAATATGCTGCAATATTCACGAAAAAGTATATTAGGAAACCTCTTTAAAATGTTATTTTATGGTGATTGTTTGCTCAAAGTCTAAACATACTTGGATGAGATAGTAATATCTACACGCCATTTGCAGGATACAAGTTGCGGATTAAATTTCGTTCTCTGAATTAAACCCGACAATAAGTCCGCTTGTTTTGGACCATAGATCACAGAGGATAAATCTTCCGCACAGTCTGGATTTAATCTGTAAATATACATAAAGAGTAGGCAAGAATAATACATTTTTTTCTTCAGAAAGATGTCATACAATCTCTTTTAAATATGTATGATTATACAAGAAAAAGAAATACATTTATTATTTATAGCAATCATTGTTATAAATATAAATTTACTGATTTACATTATATAAAAATATAAATCAAAATTAAATTGAATTAGAATCTCTCAATAGTTCAAATAAAAAGTAATAAATAATAAAGGCATTAAGACTATACACACACTTACTTCAATTCCTCCAAGCATTGTTTGAATTCTGCGAGTTTGACGTTTTGGCATTGTGAATGTAGATGAATTTTCAGAATTGTAAGAATGGCAGCATAATATTCGTCCACATATTCTTCAGGTATGTTATATTTCTTACTTATCCGTTCTAATATACCTTCTTCTATATGTTCCAATTCTATTGCTTTCACCGCAACTATTTTTTACAGAAATTATTTTATGTTATTTTTGTTGTATTATACAAATTTCATACAGTATTTAATTTACTATTTCAATTTGTTCTATTTAATTTAAGTATATTTCTTTGAGATAATTTATTTCACATGTGAAAAAATGAATTTACGTTGTATTAATGGACGCGCAAATGTTTTCTTTAATTCCGCAAGATATTTCGTTTTACTCCCCAAAGCACTCAAAAGTTGCGTTTGAAGAGGAGTTGTCATCCTTATTATTTATACTTATTAACGTTTCGAGTGATTTTCATAGACATAGCAATTGATAACTTAACCAAAAACCTCTAACCTACACTGCAGAAATGAATGTGTTGTCATCTATCGGAGCTTAGAGGAAATTATGTAAGTAATATCGCCGATAAAGTTAGAAAATAGATATTATCAGCTGGCGATATAAATTTCTCAATTGTCGAAATATCAGCATAATAATATTATTTTATAGTTTGTAGTGCAGTATTAAAATTATAATTTATTTTTAAATGCTTTATGAATTTACATATTTGTGACGCAATAACGTCATTATGTATCGTGAAATTGTTGTATTTTAAATTTTACAATTTATGTAAAAAGAATAAGACTGATCAAACGTCCATAATGTCAGCATTCTTCTGTTATCAATATTCTAGAGATGACGAAAATTTATTCCATTGAGTTTTCATAGTAATGTGATAGAAATAATAAGTCTTCCACATAAATTCTTGTTATAAAATTCTTTGATATTAAATTCGAATAGTTATTGTTGTTTTCGACAGTAAATCATATCACATGTGACATGAATTTAATCGATCGTTTAGTTGACGGAGGCATTAAATGTTAATACATAACACCATCGATAAAGATAAATTGTTGATTATAAAACTATAAAATATGTTGTGCTACTTTCTCATCTATATTTACATGTAAAATCATTACTAATTTTAACAATTTAAGCTTAATATATGACAAGAAAATCAAATAAATTCCCAGATATACTTGGTTGAAGTCACAGCTAGTAACTGACCGTGTGGCCTAATGGACAAGGCGTCGGACTTCGGATCCGAAGATTGCAGGTTCGAGTCCTGTCACGGTCGCAAGCGAGTAATTTTTTTTTTCGCGAAATTAAGAATATAATTCTCATCAATAATGAGGATCCATCAGAAATCAAAAGAGAATATTTTTGCTACTTTTAAAATTTATATTAACTACAACTTATTAATATTAAATTAAAATTAAAATAAAATAATTTTAATCTTGTACTGTAAATTCAATTTATGTAACTTTAAAAAAAATAGATATAATGAAATATGTATTTTACCAGATCCTCTTTTTATTGTCTTTATATTGCATATATTTTATTTGTCGCTATACTTTGTATTTTATTTGAATTTTTTAATTCAAGCTTTACGTGCATATGAAGTGAACGACCTCGAGACATTTTGTTGAATAATGGTAAATAATATATAGGAAGTAATGAAGTGATAAAGGTTTAAAGAAGGGTTGTTCGAGTTGTCGAATGCTGTGACATTAATCAAGAAAGGTCGAGGGTTCCCGAAACATTATTGGTTATTTAATAGCCCTTAAATCATTCTACTCGAATTCTCTATAGCAAAATGTCGTTGCGACTCATTTATTATATGAAATTGCCGATATTACATAGACAATTTATTGATTGTAAAATGTGACATTTAATAGAGACTAACGGCAATTATAACTTCTAATCCTATTAACATATATTAACAAAGCAACAAAGTTTCTGGAACAATAATTTATTATTTCCCGATAGAGAAAATATTAATGTTTTCTAAACGATTATTTTCTCTTACAAAAAATGTAACTAAACATATTAATTTTTAAAATTGTTTATGCAAATTTAAATATCTTACAATTAGCTGCGACTTGAAAATATTTGATAAGAAAAATTGTTTTGAAAAGATATTTACTGATAAATATGTAAAAAATAATAAATATGAGATCCACTATTATAATAAAATTATTTGATAAGTTGTTCTTTGCCATGGTTAATGATATTTTATTATTTACAAATTTTAGGTTCTTAATGTCTTTTAAACTCTACGATATGACTAATTCGTCGGCGTGAACTCTCAAGAACCTTCGATAGCTCAGTTGGTAGAGCGGTGGACTGTAGTTGGAATGATTACGAGCAGGTATCCATAGGTCGCTGGTTCAAATCCGGCTCGAAGGAAAATCTCTTTTGGATATTTTTTTAAAGATCTTTTTGATGAAAAATAGATTTTATTAAAATTTTCCATAAAATAAGTATAATTTATCTCTTTCTTTATTTTCAAAAATTATCGAAATATTTTTTTACGAAAATAAAAATAAGTAAAATATTGCTATTGATGATATAATTGATTTATTTTATTATTTGGTTTATGTTTTTTTTAGATTTTTATGGCAAAATTTAGATAATGAGAAATATATTTTTATATAAATATTTTTATATTAGGAAATTAGGATATTAGGAAATAAACGAAATTTCTTTAATTATTATAGCTTAATTTATTTTGTAATTAATTTTAATTAATTATAATATCTTGACGACTTGTCTATAATAGAAAATTTATAGAAAAATCATTTTTTTATCATATGCATTAAGACAAAAGTTGGAAAGAAATATAGGAAAGAATTTATTTCGATATGACAGTTTATTTTCTATAAACAAATCAAGTCTCTGAATTTCTCGTCGTATCATTTGGCGTGCCATTGATTCTGCGTCATACACATTTGATGCTTATCCATTTATCTATTTCGGGGATCGGAGCCCTGTGAGGGCGCGCCGCTCCTTTTTGTCTAATCAGAGCGAAGTGAATTAGCCCCAACACAAGACCACGCCTAAATATTGTTCGTGTCTCACATAGATTGACTAGACTTTTAAATCCATTCTCACGTAAATTTGACCTAGTCTCAAGTGCCGCGAAAATTACAAAGTCGATATAAACTGTTTGTATCACGTCCTCTTTTATCGTTCATTATTATGATGAGGAATTTGCGGTGAATGCATCCCATTACGCAACAAGTTATTTCGCGATTCAACAACTTTTTAAGTATCTCGATAATGTAGACTTTTAAGAAATTGCGAAGAATTTGTGAAGAAAAGAATCTTCTCAATTAATTTGGGATATTTCAAATAGTTTGGCATTTTATGAAATTTAAGAGAATATTTAATATTTTATTATAACGTATATATTTTTTATTATAATGTATATAATGTATAATATAATAAAACTACAATTTAATTCTATTTAAATAATAAAATAAATTTTTAATTATTTCTAATTATTTAATGATTAGAGTAATTATAATTTTCTATTTTTTTATCCTTTATAAATTATGTCAATTATAAATTATGTCTAATTTTTGCTTCATCTTAATTTGTCAAAATATATAAGTTTATATAATATTTTACAACAAAACTGTCTGATTGAAAGACGATTTAGTTTCATTCTATTATTAACACTAATTTATTACACTTACCCAATTTATATTTTTCTAAACATTAATAAAATTTTTCATAAATAAAATTTGAAAAAAAAACAAGTCGAAAACTGTACTACTCTATTAATTTTCCTGCTATTAGAAAGATAGTAAAATAATTTTACTAAAATTATCTCAGAACGGACATAGACACATTAGTCCTATGTTTAGAATATGTCAGATTATATTTATCACGTCATTAAATTATATCACATCATTAAAACTTGTGCTGATTTGTTTATGAAAAAGTTGTGAAAAAAGTAAAAAGAAGTTAATCGCAGAATTAATAATCAGTTTGAGTGATTAATAATTAAAGGATTAATAATTAAAGACACTCTTAATTCTGTTTAATCTCACAATGCAGCAATGATACCGCATAGGGAGGACATGGCGTCTGCGTTGTTCGCGAGTAGCAGCCCGAGAGAAACACGTGCTGCCACCCTCCTGACGTTCGACACAGGGGTGGCATGAGGGATGGAAACGCGTCAACGATACGTCGCAATGGGATTTATTTGCGAAAGCAATAGCGCTGTAATCAATGACGTACGTACATGCAAAGATTTTATCATGCGGGATCAATTAGGATAATTATGATACAGAACCGAACGTAACGTTTTTTAATTTGCACATTTTAAATTGTAGATAATAATCATCGGTGATTAAGCATGATTAATGCATTTAATAAATATTGACTCTTTAATAAAATTAACTGGAATAATTACAGTAAATATTGATTACCAATTGTATGAAGTACCATCATGTTTATTTCTGTTTTATTTGTTTTGTCATAATAACGAGTAGAAGTGTGTTTTGTTTGAGAAGAATGCGAGTGAAACTGACAAAGAGAGAGAGAGAGAGAGAGAGAGAGAGAGAGAGAGAGAGAGAGAGAGAGATTTACCAATTCTTCTATGATTTATAAATAAAAAAAATATATACATATGTAGAGAAGTATCCAATGGTTGCTTTTCAAGAAAGATACAAGTAGGGTAATTGTCTATTGAAAATTGCATTTTTTG
Source organism: Tetramorium bicarinatum (assembly GCA_928718305.1). Taxonomy (NCBI): domain Eukaryota; kingdom Metazoa; phylum Arthropoda; class Insecta; order Hymenoptera; family Formicidae; genus Tetramorium; species Tetramorium bicarinatum. The sequence goes on from OV788324.1 coordinate 13,084,853, forward strand.
AATTTTTTTGAAAAGCTACCATGTGTTCTCTTTACACTAGTTGATTCTTATTATCTCACTATTCTATGCATAAAGTATTAAGGTACATTATCAAAAAATAAATAGTTACGAGATATTTTATACTTTTTGCCTTTAAATTCGATACTCAGCTAATGTCGAATAAAATTGCAAAATCAATATAAAAAGTACCATATATGCTCGTGTATGCTTAGAAAAGAATATAACAAATTTAAATACAGATAACAATATACAACTGCAATTTCCAGAAAAAAGTTTCAAACGTGCTCTTGGTCCATGCAACTTTTGCGCGTATCCCACACACAGGGGTACACACATATCATCCTCTACGTGGGAACATTCAATTGTATGTATGAGTCATTCCGATTTCGAGATGATGTCAAAACTAGGGAATTTATGACGCTCATTATCATTGTATATATATTTATATCCTCTCACATCTGCTATCTTTTTTTAGTATCAAATCCCGGTATTATATCCCGATACTATCGCGAGCGCGCACGATTATCCCCCGGCGCGGCGATGGCGCGCGCGGAAGCGGCGCAGTCGTGTCGCGTCATCGAGCAGTGCGCTTGTGCGAGCCAAGGACGGCCGACGACGGTGGGTAGAGGGCGAGTGCGTGGACGTGATCACCAGCGAGGGGTGAGGTGGAAGAGAAAGAGAGAGGGAGAGAACCGTGGCGGCCGGCGCGGCGTAGGGGTGAGACGGGGGTTGACGGTGCGGTGAGGAGAGCCGTGAACTCGTCCGCGGCGTCCGGCGCTCTCTCGCGCAGTCTGACGCCGCCGGTCGTGACGGATTCGCGCGTGTACACCGTCGGCTCACTCACGGCTCGCACTCCGGAGAATAAGTCGGGACGACTCTCGGGGGAGCGGCGAGGAGGCAGGCAGGGCTCCGGCGAAATCGAGCCAGCGATCAGAAGACTTCGGCGAGAGGTCGAGCGAGCGAGCGAGCGAGCGAGCGGGAAGCGGAATTGCGGTAACGTGGGTGGCTGGAGCATAAATTGGCGGCCGTGCCGCGATTTCGCGAAGGCGCGACTGGCGTAATCGCCGGGGGTTGCCGGGAACCACGAGCAGCGAATCGCGACCGAGCGGAGTGCCGCGCGCGACTACGAGTGAGTGACAATCCTCCAGGAAGAGAGTCAAGCCTTCCAGAGGGGGACCTAGGGCGAGAGTGGGTGATCGTCGCTCGATGCCGACCTGGCGCCGTGGACTGCAGCGGTGAACCGCGGCGGCGAGCTCGGCGGGGGATGAAATGAAAGTCGGTTGTCGGTCGGTCGCCGCGCGCTGGTCGGGCAGGTAAGGAGGATGAAGCATTCCGGGTGAAGCACCACACCTCGCGGGGATTGGGGGGAAGGGGAGGATATCGCGACACGGGCACGCCACGGCGGTGGTGGCGGTCTTGCCGGTGACCAGCCGCCCTCGGTCTCCGTCGCGTAATGGCGTTGATTGGGGATCGATTGCGTGTGTCGAGGGTGTCCGCGGCTACCAGCTTGCCTCCCGTTTACGCTCGTCGAGGAGAGGGTGCGAGTTCCGAGCCATTCGACGTGGACTGCCGCTGTCCAGGCCGGTAGCGGATCGATTTTCGCGAGGGACGAGGGGGAGAGGGGAACGAGGGGGCGAGCAGCCGAGAGAGGGTTTGCCAGCGAGAAGCGAGCGGAAACGGGGGCAGGGGCGCATCGTGTGCGTGGGCATAACGATGTATGTACGGCTATGTGGGTATGTGTGTGTGTATTTGTATATATATATATAGGATATACGCACACAGGCATATTTGTGTTTGTATATGGGTGTGTGAGTTCGGAGGTAACTTCGAGAACGGGTCGAGCGTCGAGAATGGCTCACGAGCAAGGTGAACTGACCGGACGCGACTGGAGGAAAGGTATCTCTTGCCCGAGACGATCCCGTCATCCCGCGTCTCTTCCGGAATCGGAGGCCGCGGCGACTTCCGACTGTCCGATCTCGCTCCCCTGGGGAATAAGAAGGGAGTTGGGGGAGAAGACCGAACAAGTCGCGGGGTGACGTTGGATTCATTGTCGCAGTGATTGCAGCGGCGATGTAGCGCCTGATGAAACCATCCGTACGAAATCCTATCCCGCTGACGTTTGACCCTTCGATGACGTCGGTGTATCAAGCATCCCGGACTGAAATTGTTCTCCTCAAGAGGGCGAATGCGAGAGTGATTATAATGCACGCGCCATTCTACTCTATTGCCGCTGCAATCACTTCGATTTACTCCGCAGCCACCGCGCTCCGCGAAACTATTTGCGGTAAACTAAAGTCGGACACAATCGTCGCGGGTTACGTTTCCTAGTAGAGAAACCGAAACCGAAGAATGGCAGTCCTGCATGTGTCAAAATAAACACAGGTCTTCCAAATCTTGTAACAGTTGCTTTAATTATTATTTGATTTAACATTTATCATGAATTACTACCGTTATTTGCCGTTATGTGGAATTAATTTATTTTATGTATTTATTTAGGTTTGATAAAAATTTATCCAGAATGATTTCATACTGAATAGCGGCCCAGGTCACCATAAACCTATATAAATTGGTCTGCTTCCCAACGGGATCGTCTCGAGTGACATTGAGAGACTTCTTCATGTTACCTTCTCGAAAACACGGTAGATTCGTACGTGTGTGCATTTATATTCTTATCTGTGTGCATTTAGAGTCTTATCGGTGAAACATCGGGGTAAGGTATCAATTCGCGTAAAGGATCCTTCGTAAAAATTTTCGTTAAATATTAAATGAAAGAGAAAACAAATTTTTAAAAATTGTAAATTTTTGAAAAATAAACTATAAAATGAATTGACCTGATTGATAAAAAACAATAATTTTGTCGAAATTAGGAGCAGTTACAAAAAATTGACTTTTAAAAAACTATAATTTTGGAAAAACTTATTTAAAAAAGTATCAAAATGTAACTAGTTATATGAGAAAAAGAATAAAAAAGATAATTCGAATATTCGTCTGCAATAATGAGAAAAAAAACATAAAGATAGACAGTTTTGTCCTATGATTTTCTAACTTTTCTCTATGATACAAATAATTATCACAAATGAGAATTAAAACTAGTACTACATTTTCGGAAATAAACATGATATCGTTGGTGATCGCGACACTTGAACTTTTTCAGCTCTTATCTGCCACTTATCACTTGCTATGTTTACTTAGATGTATCACTAAATTGATTCTGCTCTTGAGGAGGAAGGATTCACCATTCAAGTGATACCAAAAGTTTTATCCGAAAGAATTACTTATCAGTGATAACAGTGTTCACATAGATATTCGAAATTAACCGAAAGACGCGAATTTTCAAGAATTACACTTTACTTCATAATCTTTGATTTACCTGCTTGATGACATCATCGAGAAGAGCAAATAAAGATTAACTCGTTAACTTTCACAAATGTATATAGAACTCTGATATTTATGTATAAATAATGCAAACTATATAAAATTCCCCGATAATAAAACTTTCTTTGAGCTTTCGCATAATTATTACATAAGAGAATGCTCAGTAATTTCAAAAAATTGCGAATATACTGGAAAATGATACAGGACTAACGATTAATTCCAGTAATTTTTATCTTACATTTCTTGATTATCTTTTGTTGATCTTTATTACTCAGCTCAGCTTGCATCAATGTTGAAATTTAAGCATAACTCAAATAGATATAATAAATCTCTGAAGTAAGTCAACTTCACCAAGAATTTCTCCGAACAAGATTAATGAAATACACGTTATTTTTGCAAATTTGGATCGTATTTCTTATTTTTTAACTTAATACTTCAATTACTTAGAATTTACCGAAATTATGAACGTATATAATGTAGGTCCAATCTTAAAAAAAATTCAGTCTTGGAAGATTAATTTCACTTTCTGTGGAACAACTGTCAAACGGCCGTGAGTTGAAAAAAGCGTCTGGGAATATCTCGTCGATTCATCTTTCGTCCGCATGTGTCTCGGTTGTTGCATTCTGAGGTACGACTGAGTAATCATTGAGACTCGCGGAAACGTGTAATGTCGTTTTCGTTCGCGAACAAAAATAGTCACCGCAGCGTCAACTCTACTTCTTAGTCCGATTTCGAGTCCGTTCGACATAATTACGTCATAGCTTATTCTTAATCTTTTGGATCAAATCTTTCGTCGGATTTTTAAGTTCAGACATATTAAAAAAGAAATTATTTTAATCTCTGTAAGGATTATATCGTATGAATAATTGATCCCAGTGGCACAACATATTGGGAAATGATGTAAATCTAATATTACGTACTAACATAAAATAACGTGAAACATCATCAGTACATTTGCATTTATTTTACAGAGAGAGTAGTAAAAGCAATTTTCCATTCGATGTTTTACTTTATAGATTTTATAATATAGATATAAAATTTTATTTTATTATAAAATATATTGCACGCCATGTCTTGATATTCAAAGTAATAAAGAAAACGGCTAAAGCAATTTTTTTAAATAATAAATGAGTAATGGAAAACAAAATAATGTTTTTATGAAACGTTCAATAGCATAACACCGATGGCATGACTTTTGATCATCACACAAGCATTGCAAAATTAAATTAAATATTGTGTTGGTAACTGATCAATTTCAGGGGCAAAAGCAGTTTCTATATTTTATTTTTATTTTAACTGTCATAGTATCGATAATTGGATGACTTTATATATGCAGTATATTTCATATTTAAATTTTTCGCGTGTGCATTTTTTTGTATTAGACTTTCTACGTATCTTAATTTCCTTTTTCAGTTTACTATTAAACGAAACATACGAAGCATTATACATGCAAAGTGTTCCAAACTATTGGAGATTTCCATAAAAATCACGCCGTTCTTCTCTTTTTCTATTTTTGTTTTCCTCATCCTTCGTTCTCCTTCTTTCTTGTTTCTCGTTATTCATCGCGAGGCATCCACTGTGAATCGGGCCTAACGAACCGCGATCACGAGGTCGGAAAAAATCGATTGCACATTGGTATATCCACTATCCGTCGTATTTGGGTACGTGCCGTACGAAACTCTCCGCCGTCCTTTCTCCTACACGCCTCTAACCCTTTTCCGCTCTCTGATCCTCGTCGGTCGATAGACCCCGACTGCTGGTTGTTCGTAGTTGCTCTAGTCTCCTCTCTCCTTTATAACTTTTCTCTTTATTTGTCACTTCTTCGTAAAGTACTTGTCATCATACAAATAGATAATACTTAATAAATTATCGTGTATAAATTATGATCAATGGACACATCCGTAATTAAATGATCACAAAAAAATATTTTTATTTTTATTGAAACATTATTTAAACAGGGAAATATTTAGAAAGAGAGAGAAAAAAGTTCGAGTCACATATGGACACTGTTATCGATGATAAGCTATTCTATTCACTAAAAGGTTCGACACCATTCGAATGATAAATATTTCCTTTTTAAGTATTAATTTAACCATATGTTCGAATAAATATCATATTTGAGGTAATAAATATGTGTATGAAATGTATTGATTTGTCACTTTTTTCGTTATCTTCAAACTTTCCTATATTTCGTTTAAAATAAAATGAAAATGAAATGAAACTATTTCTTTTGCATTCGATCTTCTTTGTGACATTAGTTAAATTATATCGACTAGTCCGACAAAAATATAAATTAATGACCTGCGACATCTCAAATTTTGCTTGGCTATTTTCAAGATTGACCAAATCGTCCTGGGGTAATTCGATTAAGTGTGCCATGATATGTCGATAAGCGAGGAATCTTTGACAGGGCCATCCATAGCGCAGGCCAAATGAAGTGATGGTAGATAATGGGTGATATACGTGGACGAACGATCTTCGTAGGATACGAGGCGAATCGAAACTCGCCATGTTGTTCTCCAACTTGGGCGGACAAATGGGAAAACGGATTTGGTTGAGTTTCCCCACAAGTTGCTGCCTGAAATCAGGTCGCTTGCTTGCCAGCGAAGTGTACAATAACCATTCGTCATTTCGTGGATAAGAGTATAGATAGTATCTGGGATATGTGAATATCACGCGGGGCACACACACCGTTACGTTATCGTATGTGCTACCCTGTATTTAATAATCTATTTGCATATCTTTTGACATTTCTGAATCATTTACAATACCTAATTGTAAGTGCCAGTTTTGCTCGGTGATGTGTACATCTGGAGATGATTAATTTTGCAATTTAATGATTAATTTTGTGCTTCATAACGGTATTGTCTTTAATAATGAATCTTAATAATATTTTTTGTGTATTGTAAAATTATTTTCATAAAATGAACATGATATTTTTGTTACTACTTTTTTGAAAAAAAAAATTGAAAAATTCAACGTTAATGTGTTTTAAGAATTGTTACTCTATAAATATAATGCTCTTAATTTGTATTGCTTAAACGATTTTCGTAAAAATTCTATTTATCATTAATATAGGTTCGCGAAATCTTAATGTCGAGGCTTTCCGCGTATTATTCTCGCGTTTTCATACGAAACATTATGACGTCGATAATTTGGTTGGAGTAAGCGAGTAAAAAAGTATATCTTTCTTCTATTTTCCAAGTAAATTATTATTATATATCAATTTGAATAAAAAATAATTTAACTTATATTTAATAGGACATATCTCCTTTAATTTAAACAAAAATAAAGAAGGCAATTATCCTGCTATCGCGCTTAAATATAAATTGAAGTAGCACATTTTTTTATTTATTTCACTTTTAATTTGTTGCGACGAAAATGTGAATCGTTATCATAATCGAGTCATCGAGGCATCTTGATAACTTCAGCAAAAAACTAGGACAAATTTGATTTCAGCTCATAAAAGATATTATTTCGTGGAATACGTAATATTTTTAGTCCTTAAGAAATATTTATTAATAAAATTACAAATGCATGTTCAAATTTAATAAAGAAAGTAAAAGTTGTTTATTCATGAAATATTTTTTACTATCTGTTTATTTAACATTTATGTTAAAATGTATCAAAAGCAAATTATGAAGAACACGCGAAAGAAGCAATTTATTAAATAATATGTGAGCTATTTAACATTTAGATTAAAATACAAATATAAATATGAGAAGCAATATATAAAGAGAATATACGAAAAACATATATTAGCATAAAAATCAACTTTCGAAACTGCTTTATTTAAGTTAATTTGTAAAATATTTAATAGTATAAAGGTGTTAATTAAAAGATAGTTTTTGTCTACTAAAATAAATTAACACTTGATGCCGAAACTATTAGGTACACGAGGCAGCTCGTTGGATATCGACGTAAGGGAGATTAAGGAGCTCAAGGGTGCGATTAAACGATCCGTTCTTCGAGGTCGCGTGGCGTGACGACGGAGCCAACGTCATCATCTCCACCGATATTCTTTTGATCTGTCAAGGACGAGAGTTCGTTGTCTAGACGAATCGACGCGGCGGGATGCATTAAATGCCGAAGCATTTGATGTCAAAAGAGGCGGTAGAAGGGCACGGGCAGGTATAGATATAACGGTAGTGCCGTTGGTAGAAGGAGGACTTGATGACGATGGCGGACATCCGCGGAAAGGATTAAAGCATAGGATCAAAGCGAGATAAGCAGATCCTGTCGCCGGCAGAAATTCCGCGGAAGCCGATCGATCGCGAAATCATAGAACCCACTTCAGCAATTCTACGTCTGCCGTTGTCTCTCGCGTTTTACTTTACCAAGTGAATGAAATTTATGCCAGCTCGCTTCAGGAATACTCTCGTACACTTAGAGAAAACATAAGTAGTTCCGGCAACTACCTATAGTACGACTCTAAAATTTAAGTACTCCTCAACTAATTTTATAAAGTCATGAGAACAAAAGTGCTGAGAACTGTCAAAACGCAGTCAACAAATGCGGCAACAAATTTGACACTGGATATTAAAATTACACTTTGTTAGTTGTATATAACTATTAAATAATGAAATAACGAAATAATTGTAGTATATCTTTATAGAATAGGCTGTGGCAATTACATTTTTTCGATTTATTGTTAGACAAGATTTTCTTGAAATCAATCGTTATATCATAATTATTCAATATGATAAATTTTTTTACTTAATAATATACTTTCTGTTAATATATATGCATATTATTATTTTTTTATGTTCATATCGTATCAGCTATAAATAATTAACATTACATTTCTTTAGTTCCATACAACTTGTTTTTTTTTACCACAACTTTATACTTGTGGTATAATATATAATTGAGATACCATTTCTTTTCCATTTTCTAGTTGCTGTTATTTTTTTTTCTGAGTGGAGCGATAATCACAAATAGAATATTTATTTAAGCATCTCTTCTATACGGTGTTTCGTGTCAGGCACAATCGTCCAGAAAGAGATGAAGAGTTTGTGCGAGAAAATATTAGCATCCTCTTCTATATTTTATGCATACATGTCGATGTCGTTTCGAACGAGGTTGTTACTCGTTTAAAATATAACGTACGTGAAACGTTATGCAAAATTTTACTTAATATAAAAGACTTCCATGACATTTATATCTATGTCACGCATTAACTTTGAAGGGAATAACTCCGAATGGTGATGGTGCATTCAACCCTATATTTATAATTATAACTAATTTGACAACTGTATCTGTTGTCTAATTACAACTATATCACATATGTTACGTATGTGTAAATGAAAATCAAATATTATGATAGCGGACGTAATTAAGCCTAGTGCGTTATAGTTCACTAGGGAAGAGAATAATCTCAAATTAAATGTATAATTTATATTTAATAAAATACATGTAGACGCTTAATTTAATTAAGCTTGTCGTAATTCATCATTCTTAATTATGATGTTTACCTTAATAAATTTATTGTCATAACTGTAATATATTTCAACGTATAACATTTTATGTGCTCTCGAAAATCCCCCGCTTCAAGAGAAAAGTAATCGAACTTCACAGGACCCCTTTTGTACGAGGGTATATATACACCCTCTCAATTGCGATCGCATTGGCGACGTCCTGTCTGTAATCCTTACCGTAGTAAGTAACCCTCACAGCTTAGGGTGACGACCCCCGTGTCCGCTCGCGCACTGCGTTTCCCTCTCTTGCATTTCAAATTTATTATTTATTAGATAGTGACGAGAGAGAGAAAGAGGGCATGTCAAACATGCTAGAAAGCGAGTAGTTGGTCGAAGTAGATTTCACTTCTTAGTGATATTCAATATTAAATTATTTTACGATAAGGATATCGTATAAAATAAAAATATATTTGAGACTTTCGTGACTTAAATCTAAATCTTTTCCAAGAAAATTAAGCATTTTAAATATAAAAATCGAGATTACGGATATAAAATCTAAAACAAAAAGAAATGCATAATAAGTTTATGTAATATTATAATTGAATACTAAGAAAAGTTGATTAATAATAAATAGATGGACTATCTTTTTGATAAGTACATAGCATACAGAGGATTTATATATTATGAATAAAAATTTGTATTGGAAAATTCAGATATTTTTCACACTAATAACATATAAAAAACAGAATGCTGTTTTATGAATTGCTGAACAGGAACACTAACGCAGTCGCTTTATTACATTATCGATCTTCCATATTTAGAAACGGCAATGTGCATAGTCAATTAAGGATCTCTATGTATATAATAAATAAACGATGTGTGTCTCTCTCTTTCTCTCTCTCTCTCTTTCTCTCTGACATAACAAATTTCTGTTATGTGTATAATAGACACATGTGTGATCGAACAAATTACATTAAATGGCTGATTAATCTCAAATGATATTCAACGTTCCAACTTTTTACATAATATGTAAACCGTTCAGAAAATTTATGCAATTATCGGGCAATTTTTCTTGCTTCGCAGGTAAAACGACGTCTTGCAGCCAAGCGATGATTTTCTTACGGACGTGATCGGATGGGACAACATAGGAAAATCAAGAGGGAGAACTTCGGACTGCGAAAGGCTTGTTCCTTTGGTCTTCGTCTAGGCACGTTCTTAAAAGTTCATCCAGCACAAGGTAGTTTGACCTGGTTGAGGTCGGAGGTAGGTTTCCCTCTTGCTCTCTCTCTCTCTCTGTCTCTTTTTTTGTTCTTCTTTCGATATGTGTTAATTTACAATATATTAAAATACGCTGTCGAATTAGTTCATTGTTTGCGAACCATGCCCGGAGTATGTACATAGTAATGAAAATCCGAGGCAGAATTCGTCATTTTGTGATTTGTATTGTTTGTTTTTTCGACATTTTGACATTTTGATATTTTTGACAAGTTAGCTCAATAAATTGAAGATGATTTTACAAAGTAAAATTTTTTTATTATAAAGTATTTTGCGACATATGGAATATTTTACAAATACTATTAAAGAAATTGTTTGTGAATAGCTTCATCATCTAAAGCTTTTTGGCAGTAGCTGAAAAATTTTCAAATTCGTCTATTGCGTTTTCTAAATCTGCTTCATTAAAATCTATATTTTTCAAAGTTTCATTAAATTCACAATCACATAAGCTACATGTTATCATATTAATGTGATTTTAATAAGGTCTGGTTTTTTTATTGTATAAAAATATGGCTATTTAAAGATTTAAAGAATATAATAGAATCACGAGATTTAATCCTAGAATATATGGCCTTTTAATACAAGTTTATAAAAATATAATTAATATAATGGGAAGATAATTTAAATATCAAGTATTTGCAAAAATTAGAAAGTTTAAGATTTTCATAAAATAATCTAAAAAATAAAAAAATTTTTTATTGAAGATAATATAAATAAAAATCGATTATTACAAAATCAAGTGAGTCTCTTCATTTTTTAAGATTAAAAATATTAAAATCAATAATTATATATGCTATCTTTTTATGAAGAAAAAAATGAGTCGAATTGACCTGAACGAAATGATTTAAGAATTTAAGGAGTGCTGACTTTGCCTTCCTTTTCGGTGCAGTTGTCAGCGGCGCCAAGCATGGCGAGGAGCAATGACAATGGTTGCGGACGCGGTTCCAAGCACACCGTCCGTCGCTGCGATGCCGCCGTCGTGTCACGTGGTAAGGCAACGTCCCAGCAGAGCGGATCGATTGGTGTCGTTAACGGAGGCAGCGTCCAGCAACGTAACAACGACGACAACACCGAGAACAGCAACGGCACCACCACCGGCATCATCGCCAGCAACAACGCCAGCAATCACAGTCAAATAGAGGGTACGGCAGACTAGAGTTATCCTCTTGAACGCAGACTCGGTGCACTTCAGAATTAATGTGAGTATTGTAGCATTTATATCGATCGTTTCTTTTTTATAAATTTAAGCGGATTTTTAATAATTAAATGGATCTCAAAATAAGAAAATTTAAATGAATAAATTTTAACTTTCGCCAAACAATGTCCGAGTCTTTTTCAGATCTAGATGTAGAAAATTGTCTGATTCGGTACTTAATGATGTCATTCGTTTATATTGAAGTGAGCATGTCTAAAAAAAAATATTTTTTAATGATGTGATAAAAATTTTGTTTGAAATAAAGATTTCAAATAGATAAAAAATAAATATGAATTGATGTCAAACATCGTAGTTCGTGCAGTTGCGAAAATCGTCAATATTGCAAGAATTAATATAGAAGATACACTGCTTTATGTATTTGTGGATTTTATTTAAACAGGGTTTACGTTTAGGGTGAGTAAGGCTTTTCTCTTCCGTCTCTTAACAGGTCAGATACTTTAGAAAATTTGCTCTTTTAATTACGTGTTTGCTTTAAAAATTGAAGATCGTTTTCAAATGATTCTAAGAAGAGTAAATTATTTCTCTTTTTCTTGTAAAAATATCTCAACGCTATGATATAAAATAAATAAGTTACATACGAAGTTAATTTCTCAATTTACAAATCTTACCTTCATTATCTTACCTTTTAAAATTATTCTATAATTATCTTTTCCTGAGATACGTACAGTTTATAATTTATATTAAATATAAAATAATAAAATGCGTCAATTAATTAAAACAAAACGTAATTGCAATGTATAAAAAAAATTACAATTTGCAATGTGCGATTGCATGGTATAAAACTTATTACATTTTGTACATTAAAATATTAACATTTTGCCGTTTAATTATATTTACCTATTCAAGATTCATGAATAATTAAATGGATAGATCTATTTGTTTTGCACTACGCCATTCTTTTCTTAATTAATTTAAAGGAACAAAGTTAAAAAAATTATAAGATAAAGAAAAATGGAATCTACAAGGGCGATAAAAATTATGCAGTACTTAGCGATTAGTCAACGTGAGGCGCAATTCGAGCGACGTTAAAACACTCGAGAATAAATTCTATGAGGGATTATTTTATACACAATCCGATTGATCCCTCAATTGACTACAGTTATGAATGATTAATTAATGTAAATGTCTACAACTATATTGTTACTACGCAAATTTACTAGAACAAATGAGTGAGGAAAGCAGACAGAGAAGAGGTAGGGAGGGGGGAAGGTATAGTATAGCGCAGTTGTGCAAACAAATTCAACTAATTAATCGGGAAGAGCGCGACTGTTCTGCAGTTGGACGCCTACATCCGGAATTTAATTTCTCTTCTTCGTCATTTTCCGTACGTTACTCGTTAGAGCGAGAAAAGGAGGAGGGGGGGGGGGAGGAAGAACGAGATATATTCTGCTCTTCCATGGAAACATTAATTAAGTGACAAGTTACGTTCCATCATATACGACAATTATATATACCTATATCGTTGCTTTTTATTTTCAACTGTCATTCGCATTTATAGTTTACTCAAACGCGCGAGGAAAAATGAATAATAATAAATGCGTCTGTTTGCTCGTTATAAATACATTAATTTTTCAACTTGTCTAATGCATTAACAGAATTAATGGAAATTTACAGAAAACAAGAAAATTACTGTTATATTAAAGCTCAATATTTTATTGTATAATGATAATGCAATGGAGCAAATATTTTGTATGCAATATCTTGTCATGTGCAAAATAATATGCCTAAATTGCTTAACTTTCAAACGTGTTAAAATTAATAATTAAATTTGAAACTAAATTTTAATTTAAAATAAATGCCTACTTAAACTTACTCACATAAGATTGATTTATTTTTATCCGTTTATTCTGGGGAGATGTAACATTTTTTTCAAACACTCTGTGCTTTAAAATCGAATCAAAATTGGATCAATCCACTGCTAAAATAATGCAACAAAATTTGAGCTTTCATCTATATTATTTGTCAAACATTGAAATTTCGTCGCCGTTTAGTTTGTCGATATTTCTTTTGCAGAAGACGAGAGGGTGAATGCATCACACAGAATGAATTCGTGCGCGCTCTACTTTTCCCAACTGCGGGCGATGCTCGTGAGGAATCTCCTGCTGAAGAAACGCGACACGCGGAAGACATTTATGGTATGTTTAATCTCTAATTTTGATATATTGATGCAATTAAAAGTTATAAACGTAATAACGATTGGCGCTTAATATCTCCTGGTCCGCGACCGATTATTTTCGGAATTTACCTTTAAAATAAAGACCCGAACACTCTTAGGTACTTAGTATGATTTTCATTTACCTGGTCAATCTCTCTCTCCTCGGACAAATGTGTTTAAATTAAAAATCTGCACCTGGCGCAGAGGATACATCATGGGGCATGTGCCAAATAGATATTCGTGCCATACATATAAGAATCTCAAACAGAAATATGTTGCCAAAATCATTCTTGATGCTTTTCTTCGGGAGCTCGTTGTCACGCCATGAGAAACGCATTGATATTGAATCAACTTATATTATCTTCTACATTTATAGCACGGTATACGTGAACATCAAACATCGCGACACTGGGAGAATTGTCGGGATAGGCAACGAGAAACTTTCTAATTTAGTCCAACTAAACGCGTCTATAATAGAATTCGTTTAAAAATAACTGAGATATATAAAGATTTCTGTGATATATGAAATTTTTATTTCCATTTTCAAGTGTAATTTACGACTCTTTGAATTTTAGATACTTTAGAAACATTAGCTAAAATAAAAAATAAACTGTCTTAAATTTTTTCCAATTGAGTTTGATCAACAATACACGATAGATGTGGGAAAATATTCAACAGTCTATAATTTCGTCGAGTCATATAATTTCGCATTTAGAAGACCCGTTGAATTTTCGCCGAGAATAGCTTAACTTCACATTCATTAGGTGATTCTGAGTAGAACTGTATAAGAGCAGAGCGAAATTAAAACGACGAAAAAGAAGAGAGTAACGCGGACGTTTGCGGGAATGGCGACGACACGACTGCGTCTTGTCGCAGACTGCGTTCGCCAACTACGTTGCCAATCGGGCGTTTTTGCGTAATAGCGGTGCCAACTGGGCCAAGGGTTAACGACGGAGAGGGGAAAACACTTTTCTGTCTCGTTGAGTTTCTCGCACTTTATTTTTCATTGTTATTGTTTATATGAAGACGTAGCGTTTAGGATTAATAAATTCCATTAATTAATATCCAATAAGTTTTAAACCCAAATATTAAACCTAATTATTTATATAAAGCGAAAGGAGATATTTGAGAAAGTAAATTCGTTTTAAAAGACTTAGAGTGATATTTATTTCTGATATTTATAGATAGAGTGATATTTATTTTCTGAGAAACCTAAAATATATTTAGTACATATAAATTTGTTTTTCACATTTAACATAAATCAGTGAATTTTCTATAAACTCCAAATATTTCTTATCCCAATTCTCAAATAGTCACTCATCTGTCAATCTATATTCCAATATTCATAATTTGCTAAATCTAAAATACTCGATTGTTTGTTATGTTAAATATATCTGGATGCACTGCAGTGAGAAAATCCCATTTCTCACTGTTTGATATGTACTTGTGTTCATATTACACGTATTCATCTGTATTCAATCAGTGACAAGGTATTAGGAGAAGAACATTCCTACTATGTTGCGGTACGATCTACTGGAAGTCTGCAAAGATCAAAAGATTACAAATTCCTTTATTGTCAACTTGATCCTGAGTGGAAAACTGTTTTTGTAAAAAAATTCAAGTATCATTACTGAAGCTTACTTTTTGCGAGCGTTCCTCTGCTTACTATCCTTGGCTTTGAAGATAGCTGGATCAAGAACGTTGATGGGTCCATTGTTCCACAAGGAAGCAGATATGGACTCGATAGGTTCAATGGTGGACGGCAGCAGGTGAGGTCCAACCAGAAAATACGCTTGCTCGATCCAGGTAGGCAGAGGCAACCCAGCGACGCAACATTGCCACAGTGGCAGACCCAAATGGACCAGCATCATGCGAAAGTACGTTATAAAATTGTCAGCCAAATGGTGCCAGCTGCTGCCTCGATGGAGCCAAATACTGGGCGAATCCTGCTCTTGTTTAGTGCGATATGCCAAGTAGATCCTACCGTTTTCGGGCCCCGGAAAACACTGACCGATCTCGAAGAGTTTGTAGTCGCGCGAATCCGCGGAAAACATGACATCCTGCAACTCTGCGGTGACGTTCTCCGCTTGAATCCCTGACGAATCTTGCGTCGACGGTCCTGCCTGGCGATCTTTACCGACGTATCTCTTCAGTGACGAAAGACCGCCGATCTCCATACGACCTATTGAGAATTCCTCGCCTGTATCGACATGAAATCTTCGAATTAGTATCAGTGAATTAAAATCATTAGTTTGAGAGATCAATATTCTTTTACACTACTATAGGCAAAAATCTTTTAAGTATAAAGGATCTTTGAAATATCAAAAGTTTTTTTGGACAATTAAATAATGTCTCTGACGATTCGTATAGCTTAACTATCTATAATATCTCACATTATTTGGACAACTGAGTTATGATTACACTAGTTAATAAAAATCTAATATGTCTGTTTACTTTGTTGAATGAATGATTTTTTTGGAGTAAAATTGCTGATAGTGAATGTCCCAGCAAAAGAATTAGTGACAGTAAGCTGTATGAGAAATCGACAAATAATGGTTTCAGTTATTAGCGATTTTTATCTATCACAACAAGAGAATCAATATTGAAAGGTAAAATGTATATCTTCAAAAATTTTCAAATGAGTCCCTAAAGGAGTTCTTTCACGATCAATATTTTATATTGTATAATATTATTATTGATCGGATTATATTAAAGATTTGCTATATATTGTGTCAATCAAATGTTTGTTAAAATATATTGTGGAATCCGAAATATTGGTCCGTTTGTAAATTCGTCTGTAATATTTCGTTCCTATACTGTGCAAAATCAAATATTGTACAATAACATTGACCTCGTAGAGAGAGAGAGAGAGAGAGAGAGAGAGAGAGAGAGAGAGAGAAAGAGAGAGAGAGAGAGAGAAAGAGAGAGAGCGTCAATAATATTGTACAATATAATTATATAATAATATTGACCATTTAGGGACCGCTTAAGTGCTGAAGGCGATCGTTAATTGTTAAGCAGACACAGAACAGATTTATATTAAAATTACATCTTTCAATCTGATATAATAATTATTAACGATTATATAAAAAAGTCTATGCAGCAGTAAAATTCACGGCATCCATTCTTATTATTCTTTTATTTGCAGTTTTACTTAAAAATTACAAATTATATTAATGAAATTATAACTCAGTATAAACATGTTAATGAATTGGAATAAGAAATATTTGTAAATTTACAATAAACTTGTAATATGATAAAAATTTATAATAAAATTGAAAATTGAATAGAGTATTGTTTTAACAAATAAGAGAAACATTTTCTAATGAATAAAATTATTTAATTGTCCAAAAAACTATTTTTTAAGTTACCAATAATATATAATAATAAGTAAAATAAAATATTATAAAATATAATTTTATGAGACGTATATGGATATTGCAATGAAGAAAATACAATCGCTGAGAGCGAAAGGATTGAATCGGAAATGCAAGATTAAAATAAAATTCGTCGAAGTAACCTGCTATGTCAAGATTCCACTGCAGCAGGAAACCGTCGATGGAGGCATAAAAATTCCGGATGTCTTCAGGAAGCGCGCAGCAATGGCGTTGCTCCCAACTGGTGATAGCGCCGGTTTCGCAACCATTTCGCCTCTCGATCCGCACGTTTCTCACACACGGCGAGCTCTCGAGGATCTTGATCACGCCGAGGGTCAGATTTTCATAAAAGGAATCCTCGGTGACAATGTCCACACAGAACGACATCGTCTCAGAGTTTTTATTATCTGTCTTTTTAATTTAATTATTTTCAAATTGATTCGCCCTCTTTTCAAAATTTAATATTGCAAAATATTTAACTATTTTCAAATTATCTATTTTTTAAGTTACCAATAATATCAAAAAGAGTAAAAGAGGAATTGTAGAGAAATTGTAAAAGATAAGCATAGACAAGAATTATAATATTGTTTAGCAACATTCTATAGATAACTTCAAATTATTATTTATAAATTTGTTAAAATATAAGAAACTAAAGTTATATTTTATATTTGTGTAAATAATTAAAAATGTTTTAATATATATTTAATAATATATCTTGGTATATATATTTTTTAAATATTTGAATATATTATATTATATTTTTTTCTATGTACATTTCCCTGTCGAACGATCATGCAATTCGAATTTATTCTCGCATTTTTGTTCTGCCTCTTATCCTCTGTTTCTTACAGTACCTCTCTTATGTAATGTCCGCTCTTTGCAGAAGATAAAAGTTAAAAAATGACGTGTAAATGAATGGTGCATTAAGTCACAGATGGAAGCAATTACCATTTGTATATTTATACTATTCTGCTCACTTATTCTGTTTATTTCTTACTGAGAAGAAATACAAGGATTCTATTCACTCGCAATCGACGTTTCTGTAAACGACGTTAGGTCGATCTATATTACGTAATCATATTAGTACAAAGTCGAAATGATAAACTTTACACTACGATTGCATTACGACACATTACAATTCGCTTGTGGCACAATGTCAAAAAGATCTCTGTGAACTTCTATCTTTCTACGTTCTAGCACAAAGAGTATGCGTCAGTTCTTTGTTGATTGCCATGACGACGGAACTTTCGAAGCTATCAATATCCCCGAATAATGCACAATTTAATCATAATTTACAAAAGAGAAATAATTATGAAATTATTTTATATCATTTGTTATTAATAAATTATCGTGCTCTCATATTTAAATTATCAACATAAATTTTTTTTATCATCTCAATTTTTGTGAAAAATTTTTGAAACAATATTGTCAATTTATAAAAGAGAAAAACACTCGGTCGAAACAATTTGAAGTATTGTTTAGTATCATGTTGCGAATAGTGAAACAAAAACAGCAGGTGCGCGTGGAATGCGGAATGATTATGGGATACACGCGTGTATGTACACTCAGAGAATTTCTTATCATGTAGAAATTACGTGTTACGTTTTTAGGGGCGCAATATAAAACAAAGAGTAACCACTCTATCTTGCGTACGAGAAATATCAACTACAATAAATATAAGAAATATTTTATTCATTTAATAATGTAAACCGTATAATTATGAAACGACTATGTTTATAAAACGTTCCCTTTAAAAGGTAATGAAAAATCCTTAATTTTTCGTCTTTTTTCTAAAGTTCGTATCTTTCTCATTACCAATCAATTTTTTAAATCTATACTATTCGTAATGTCAAATTATACTCAATTTGAATTATCTTCAGCCATTCTTATACACCATAATTACGTATTTATCTGATCCTAAATCAGCACCATTTGATTGCCCACAGGAGGTCGTTCTACCCCTTTATATCCTCGGGGCCTTGATCGTGGTAAAGGTCATGATACCCAACCCAAACTTTCCCGCGTTGACGACACAGAGGCACGAAGGAGATATATTCGAATTATTTAATGGCTACAAAAACAATACGATCGCCGTAGTACCCAATTCTACGGAAACTCTCGTAAGTAGTACTAGTATCTGAAGATCGCCACCGACTTAATTATTATTGAATCAAATAAAAATACTTTTGCTTTCAAATATTATGACAAATGTATTATTTTGTATATATACGTATATGAATAATATATTGTTGAAATTATATTATTCCATTCTATTTTTGTCAAAAATACACGATAAACCAGTGAATTAAGCAATTATAAAAATATCACAAAATTAAAAGATTTTTATTTATACAATTTTTACATCTATAGATATTCATCTTACAATTAATTGTGCCGCTCGATTTCGAGCATCGTGACCGCTTCTACATACATACACATATGTAGGTCAGTGGAGTCAGATATCTGTGGGTCAGATATATGTAGAGGAAACCTACAATTTTTACACGGATATTAACTTTATATTAAAGCATTTGGTTTAAATCATTTCACACTTTGAACTTTAAATCTTATTTCCAGAATATAATATTTTTAAAGATGACCACTATTTTGCTAAATCACTCGATTCACTGGTTTATTCTGTATTTGCCATTGAATTGATTTGAATGTTTAAATAAGCACTCTTGCTCTTTCAAATTTAATTTTGCAAATGTTAAGACGTTCGATAAGAATTTTAATTTTCATTTCAATTTCATTTTTAATAACAATATAAAATCTTAATTCTTTTTATAAAAAATTTTTTAAAAGAATATTCTGTCTAGAAATAATCAACTTTAAATTCATTCAAAATTACGCTTCTTTTCGCTACATATATCTTTTACATCGTATATAATTTTATTTCAAACTACTTTAAGAAATGGTCTTTCTGCCGGATATTCCGAGATTTCATGTGATATAAAATTAATGATGTATTTTCTAGAGCTTCTTAAACTCCATGAATAGCCTTTGGCGTTCTATGTGGGATCATCCCGATAAGCTTCCTTTAAACTTCATGGTGTTCGACACGAAAGATGATCTACAAGCAGCGTATTGGAGAGATCCTTACAGTGTACCCCTAGCAGTTATCTTCGACGACCCGCAGCCGATATCACGGCGTCTCAAGTAAGATAATTTTTACATTATTTTAACTATTAATTAAATTTAAAACAAGAGAGTGCGCAATTTCTTTCGAAAGAAAAATGCATGCACAGATTCATGACAAAGAAAATTTTTTTTAATAAGAAATATTTTTATTTCTTGCGTTTGCAAAAATATCGATAAATAAATTTCTGAATTAGATGTATAATGATAAATATATACTAATATAATGGAACATAATAAACCAATTATGATTTTTTCTTCTTTTATTTTGATTTTTGAGAAAACTTTTGAGAAAAAAGCTTAACTCAGTTGGCTTTTTTAGTAATATATGAAACTTTTTTTATTGTTTAGATATGTAATTAGGACGAATCCTTCGTATAACTTACCGCCATCGCCAATCGAATTGTATTCTGCTCCGATCAGTTGTCGAAAGAATAAGACCGGTCACTGGATGGGTGACATTTTATCGATAAAGACCGGAGAATCCTGTCCCGTCAACAATTACTTGCATTCCGGCTTCTTGGCTCTGCAGATGATAATGGATATCACAAAGATAAGAGTGAGTCCTTCCTTAAACTTTGAAATTTAATAAATGTCTAGTATTTTATTTATGGGTCACGTCTCTTGTTTGATAAGAACATAAGTCTGATTTGGCAATTAAATTTAGGGATTGAGTCTGATGTTACTTTTTGCAGTTGGACATGGAAGATTCCGATGTGACAATACCGAATATTAAACTCATAATGTTTCCCAAGGAACCGTATACCGCTGGTAAGCAGTCTTATTATTTTGAGATTTATTTATTTCTGCGCTGCACATTGCGTTTGATTTGTTAACGATTATATTCTTTCCTTAGACTGGATGTTAGCCTTCAGAGTTGTTATTCCGCTTTACATGGTCTTGGCGCTCTCGCAATTCGTCACCTATCTTCTGATCTTAATAGTCGGCGAGAAAGAAAATAAGATTAAAGAGGGAATGAAGATGATGGGCTTAAATGATTCCGTCTTTTGGTAAGATCTCGTAAATAATTCTGTAAAAATACTGATTTCCAGCTCCGACGATATTCTTGAAAAAAAGCTAATTTATATAAAATGCTCTCAATAATATTCTCTCTGTTACTTTTTTCCTCTCGTAGGTTGTCTTGGTTCATCATTTATAGCATCTTCGTCTTTCTGCTCTCTGCTGTCGGAGTAGTGTTGCTCTTCACGCTGCAAATGTTTCAACACACACACTTCCTACCGATATTCCTATTGGTTGTTTTATACAGTTTCTCCGTCATTATGTTCGCTTTTATGATCACGCCATTCTTCGACAAGTCGCGTGTAAGTAATTTTTGATGAAAAAATCTCTTTCATATATTTTTCTTAGAAATTTTTGAGTATAATATAATCATTAGCAAAGAATAACAATATAAATTATTTATCTATTAATCTTTAATGACGAGAAATTATGTAATATGAGTAATAAAAATGTCTTTATTTGTTTCAGACGGCAGGTGTCTTGGGAAACTTTGCTGTCACAATATTGAGTTTAATGTATTTCATTCAAGTATTTGTGAGTGATTCTAGCTCAGTCACATACTGGTTAGTTTCTTTGATCAGCCCAACCGCTGTTGCTTTGGCAATGGATAAGGTAAATCTTGAAGTATTCTGTGATGATAGAATATGATTTATTCTATGGAGACAACAATAAATTGAATAAATTCTATCGGGATTTCGATTTGATGATTTAATATTTTACATAATTTAAAAACAAATTGACAATAATAATAGTTTGTTTAATTTTTTAAAGAAAATTTTTTGTTAGAGAAATATTTTATTTAATATTTATAAACAATTTAATAAGAAGAAACTTGCAAGTGTTTTTATAATTGTGACAATGCGAATTTCTAATGTACATCATATACACTCAACCCAAAAAAAGCGGTACACTTAAAATGTAGGAAAAATTCATCAAATTTTGAATGATCATAACTTGGTAAATAATAATGATAAAAATATGTGTAAAAATGCAAAATGAAGCTTTTACTGTCTACTTTAAGAAATTTAAATGGCAATTATGCTTGGCCATTTTTTTCAAAATGGCGTATAACGAAGTAAGAGAATGTAAAATTGATTATTATGGCAGCCATCCCCACTTTTCCCCCGTCATCTCATGTCGCTATGTGGCAAAACGCTAGTTTGCATCAATGGTTAGAATTGCATAACTTGCACTATAGTCTTTCCATATTTCTTTCTTTTGAGACCCGTTGCTTCTTGCGACTTCATCAATTGAAACCATAATTAATTGCTTTTTCTCGAAATTACTGATCGATTATGGCAACGATTTCTCCAGAAGAAGCTGCTCAAGTTGTTGCTTTAAATTAAAAATAGAATAAAATTGAAGAAAAAAACAGCGATTTTAATTAAATTTGGAATAACTCAGCGAATAATTATTGCATCGAGCTCGGTGAAGAAGCATTTTATAGGTAACATTCCACACTCTTACGTGCATTTGGTCCCGTTGGGCTGCGATACCTCATTCACGCCATGCATCCCAAACTCGGACTTTTAATAATCAATTTTACATTCTTCATTACTTCGTTATACGCCATTTTGAAAAAAATGGCCGAGCATAATTGCAATTTAAATTTCTTAAAGTAGACAGTAAAAGCTTCATTTTGCATTTTTACATATATTTTTATCATTATTATTTATTAAGTTATGATCATTCAAAATTTGGTGAATTTTTCCTACATTTTAAGTATACCGCTTTTTTTGGGGCTGAGTGTATTTTAAAAAGCTTGGAACTGTGTTGCTTAGGCTTTGGTGCTAGACTTACAAGGTGAGGGAGTGAATTTTGATAATCTCTGGTCCGGCCCAGGAATTCCTTTCGGCGGCAGCCTCATCATGATGACTTTGGATATTTTTCTGTACGGCTATCTGGCCTATTATCTCGATTCCGTGATACCAAGTACGTTTCTTTTTTAATTTTTTCACAATTTATTGCAATGCTATATTATTTCGCAAAAATAAGTTTTGTTAAATATGAGAATATTTTTACTTTCAAATAATTCTTAAGAATAATTGTGTGTTCTTGGATATCTAATATAAAGATCAATTTTTAGGTGAGTATGGAACCAAGAGGCCACCTTGGTTTTGCTTTTTACCCGGATTTTGGTGTCAAAAGAAGGTTCAAAGGGTGAGTTTTAAAGAGTATTTAACAAAAATATAAGTGAACCTATAAATCTTTTATTAAAATATATTACACACATGTACATCGAATAATTTTTTTCAAAATAAAATTATAAAAATGTTTTATCGAGATGGACTATTTTATTGTACATACTATTTGAAATATTTCAAAATAATATAAAAGTCCGAAAAATTTTATAAAAATATGAAGACATTTTAAAATATCTAAAAGGCTTATTAATTGAGTCATTTTTTCCTTTCAACAATAAGGGTATTACTTGTTGATAAATTGTGGAAGTATCCCTGTCGTCGTTTTCATAGAAATATTTATAGGTACCATCGTCGAACGGCGAGTCGAATTCGTTCATTCCGGGCGAAGAGACGAATCGTGACGTGGAGCCGGTAGTCCGCGAGATGAAGGGCCGCGAAGCGATCAGGATAGCTGACCTCTACAAATCGTTCCATAAGTGCAGGCGTCCAGAGATCAAGGCAGTAAACGGCATCAATCTGACTATCTATGAGGGTCAGATCACCGCCATTCTCGGTCACAACGGTGCTGGCAAGACCACTCTCTTCAACATCCTCACGGGCCTGACCGCACCTACATCCGGCACCGCTCTCATATTCGGCTACGATGTGCGCGATTCCAACGACATGCGAGCAATACGCAGCATGACCGGAGTCTGTCCGCAACATGACATCCTTTTCGATCTGCTGACGCCGCGCGAGCATCTCGAGTTTTTCGCCGCGGTGCGTGGCATTCCACGCTCAATGATACGACATGAGGTATGTAAAACAATAAAAATATCTATATATTTCATATTTGTTATATTGATTTATACTGTATTATTTTGCTTAATAGTGTATATAAATTAACGAAGGTCAGCATTTTCATTTGTTAAACGGAATAAAATTCGATAAGGATTACATGTTTGATCTCCAGGTAAAGAAAACCCTGAAAGACGTCGATCTAGTCGAGAAGGCGGACACCTTCGCGCGATATCTAAGCGGTGGACAGAAGAGAAAGCTATCTGTGGGAATTGCTATTATCGGTGATCCTAAAATCATAATTCTTGACGAGCCTACCGCCGGGGTGGATCCTTACTCGAGAAGACAGATGTGGTCCCTTCTGCAGTCGAGGCGGCATGGAAAAGTGATTTTGTTAACAACTCATTTCATGGACGAGGCGGATATACTTGCTGACAGAAAAGCAGTAATCAGCAAGGGAAAACTTAGATGTTGCGGCAGCTCCCTATTTTTAAAGAATAAATTCGGCATTGGATACCATTTAACGTAAGGAGTTATTAGTATTTATCTTTGTATTACATTCATAGAAAACTCAATTTACGAATTAATATTTTGATATTTGAAACTCTCAATTTGAATAAAATAATTTCACACATTTAATGAATGTTATTGTACAATTATAGATTAGTCCTAGAGGGTAATGCCAGAGAGCACGCTATCAACCGATTAGTAACGTCACACGTATGTAAAGCGGAGAAGGCGAGACGTCATGGTCGGGAATTAAGCTTCATTCTACCTCACAACTCTGTGGAGAATTTCGCACCCCTTTTCTCCGCAATCGAGCATGAGATTAAGACCCGTTCGAGTAGACTCGGCATCAGCAGCTATGGCGTATCGATGACGACCCTGGAGGAGGTATTCTTGCATTTGGAAAAAGACGAAGAGACCGAGTGCACAATGGATAACTTATCGAAGAAGATGGTACGCAATCGCGCGCTCAGCCGATCGCTTTCGTTGCAATCCAAGAGCACATCATATCAAAGTTTGCAGAACGAGGGGATAACTGTACAGGGCGATAGCCAAGCAAAAGGTACGTGTATCTCTTTTCATACAGTCCGTCCCTAGAGTTTTTACAATTTTAAAGAAAAACGATTCGCTTTTCTCTCAAATAAATAAATACGCAATTTTGTCATTGAATTATTAATTAATATTGTTGAATATTAATATTGCCTTAATGTGTTTAATTATTAATTATTGGTGTAATAATATTAAGAAATTATTTAGCGAACGATTTGCCGGACGGCGTCCATAATGATCGAAATCCACCTGTGCTCGGTCTCGGCCTAGATCCCATCAAGATTCGGCCTAACTTCCTTCAAACTCTCTATGCCATGCTACGTATAAGAGTGCTCAGACTCTTTAGAAACCTCCAGCTATTGTATTTCACAATCATCATGCCATTAGCTCTGATAGTGCTCGGTCTCTATCTGAATAGCATCCGGACGGTCGACATTAAGACGGAGTCGCTAAAACTTAATAGCCGTAAGTATTGCAAGTTATGCGAAATAGAAGATAGAGTAGCTTAATTCTTTTTTTCGCATTTATTTTTTTTTTCATTTACTTTTGAAACAAATATGCACATTGCAAATAAGTTTTTTAAAGAGGGAGATGTTTCCAAATTAATCATCTTCGTTAAGATGTTATTGTATAAATATATTTTTATATTTAATATTTTATAAAAATATAAGATAAGATTATTACATATTTAAGTATATATCCATAAATTCACAAATATAATTAAATAAAATTTATAACATATTATATCTTGATATCACAGAATTGAAGATAATTGATATGAATCAATCAGGTTTGTGAATGGGTAAAAATATATGAATTTATTTTACAGAACAAATTATATTTTTAAAATTTAATAAAATTGTTATTACTTTTGAACAATTAAATCAATCACACGGTATTTTTCTCTCTTAGGTACATACAACGAAACCGAGATTGTCTATCTAAATAATACCGAGTATGACATTACCAAGTTGGTAGATAGCATAGCTCAAGACGCGAGGCACATCGAGGAATATGATGGCAATTTCGGGAATTTAATAAACATCGCGCCGCATATAGCCGCCTTCAACATTAACGATTATAATCTGCCGCGACTCAATCTGACCGTTACATACAACGATACGATGCAACATTCCCTTCCGATATTAATAAACATTCTTTCGAACGCTTATTATAGGTGAGTCTGTCATTTGTAGAAAAAATAAAGAAGATTCAATAGTTTTGAAATATTTAAAGTACAAGAATTCTCTTTAATGATAATAATTATTCAAAGTATTACAGATAAACATTTTTAATTTATATAAAAAATACAGTACAAAAAATGTACCAGAAATGGAAGAATAGGTTTACAAATTTTAAATTTTTGTTTAGATTGATCTCGGGAAAGAACGAAGCTACGCCGATCGAAGTCCATACACACCCTTTCCAGCAAACGTCACAACCCCAGCAGTTCAATGTCGGCGCAGCCAGCTGCGCTACACTTCTCGGCATGGTTTTCATATTATTGCCGATTACTTTAGCAGTGGACATGGTTTATGATCGCGAGGTAAGGGCTTTGCTTTTTAATTCTAACTATAGATTATATTGGCCTTGTTATAGAAATCATGTTTCTAAGCTTCTATTTTCCTGCTGTAGACTTTCTGTTTAATTAGAATTTTTATAATGTTTATTATAATTTATTATAATTTAAAATATTTAATATTAAATATCTTAATATATTAAAAATTAAACAAAATATCTATTAATGATTTTTATTTGTAATTAAATTAGAGAGTTCTTTTGTTTTAAGTGAAGTAAATATTTTAAAATTTTTAATTCTAATTCTCAATATTATATATTTGTTTAAACTTTTGTTTAAACTTTTCTGATCTAAAATCAATTGAAGGACTTAGTAAACATAAAGTTAAAATATAATAAAGTTTTTCCTTTCAGAAAGGTTCTATACACAATATAAATACGTTTCAGATCAAAGCGAAGAATCAGCTTCGCGTGAATGGCCTGTCGTTCTCCATGTACTTTCTTAGCTACTTCATTGTGCTACTCGGCCTGATGACTTTCATCTGTCTGTGCATCCTCGGCATCATATTTCTCTTCGATGTGCCTTCGCTACGGGAAGTACCGGCCATCATTACCCTCGGCATTCTCATCATGCTCTACTGCCCATCATCCATTCTCTTCTCTACGTGTCTCAGTTACATCTTCGACAAGCTGGATTCCGCGCAAAGCATGTTGCCAAACATCGCGACTTTCTTCGGATTGCTACCGTTCATCTTCGTCATGATCCTCGATATGCAAGGACTCGGTAAATAGTAACCAATCATACTGAGATCACATCTTATCATTTTCTTCCAGTGGGACTGCGATAAAAACTTTTCTTTGCAAGCTTTTAATTACGAAGTCTAATTTGCGATGTTAATCATGGAATGGAATATTTTTTCATTTTCTTTTAATTTAATTTTTGGTATTTTTGAAATGTTTGTTTGAAATGGTTGTTTCCAATCCAAATAGCTAAATCTGATTTTGAAAGCGTCTGCTACAAATTTTATCGACAAAATTAGTAAAAATAGAACAGAATCTGATAATAGAATATAATAGCTGTAGAAACTGAGCAGAATCTATCATTTTATAATTACTTAAATAATACATTCTATTTATAATGTTAACGAAATGACAGATTTTGTTCAGTTTGTGGCAAAATCTGTTGCTTATTTATTATCACACTGCGAGTAGTTTATTTTCTGGGAAGTTACAAATCTTTTTCGATTCGATTTCGAATATCAATTTCTAACTTACAGTATTGTCAATTCATAGAATTATTTATATGTTTTTCTCTTTCGGCTGAAATTTTAAGATTACTTAAGCTTTATGATTGTTTTTCTTGGATATATTTACCTGGCCTTACATATTTACTAAAATTAGTAAATATAAAAATTACAAAATTATCTGTCACATTACGATCTGTTGCTTAAGGTGGGACAGCTTCGTTCGCGTTGCACGTGGCCTTTTCCCTATGGAACAGCATGTACGTGCCGTATGCGGCGGTATACTACGTGGATCGCGTTCATTTGATGTGCTCCATCAATGCCGCCTGCCATTATCTCGCTATGTCTGATTATCTCACCATGGAGATCATATTGTTGGCTTTTGGCGCGCTACTGCAATGCCCGATTTGGTTCTTCGTGCTACTTCTGCTGGACATCAACAAGAGCGGCGGCAATGTCAGCGATATGTTGAAACGCTACTTCCTGGTTAGCACAAATTTATCGCTATCACTTAAAATTTGTACTGTTAATCTTTATTTTTACTGTAAACTTATTTTTTTATATTATATAAAATGCGTAAAGTTGGTTATTATTAAGCATGGTACTGTTAAACATGATGTGGCAATTTCTTAATTTTCTTCGTTTTTCTAATATACCTGTAGATTTCTTCATTTGATTATAAAATGATTTATAAGAATGAGAAAACCCAGTAATATTTTACACAAAATATATAAGTATAATTTTATAATTTTGTATTATTGAATTAAAGTTATATAATTCTTTAATAAATAAATATTGTAAATTTCTCATATAATTTGAGATATACGTCCAGCCATACTGTTTATGAGCAAATAACCAATCTTAAATCTATTAAAAACTACTAAAAATATCTCTGAAGTATATTTTGATAACATAAGATTTTCCATTGTTGTAGCATAATGGCGATTCCGTTCGTGAAGAAATTATGGAAAATTCTGATATCGGTGAACACGAAGACACAGATGTAAAAAACGAGCGGCAAAAGGTTTTTAATTTTGTTGTTTCACCAGCCCTCGGTCAAGAGCCACCGCTAGTATTGCTTCAGGTAAGTTGATAGAAATTATCATCCATATATAATAAAGTAGATATAACGAAATCTATCGATGAAAAATTCTGTTAAAATATTTAAATATTTCGCAAAGTTCTATTCAATCGAAATTATGTCAATCCTAATTAAATCTGCATCTATACAAAAATATCAATCAGAGATGTATCCTTGCATATCTTTTAAATATCTTAGTATTAATATACATATAACAAAATTAGTTATAGTTTGCCTTAATTTAAAACAATTTTTGTAACGCCACTATTCGATCTTTTTTACTGCGATGCAAAGTTATTCTTATCAGTGCGATCTTATTTTATCTCATGCATCATGAAACGCTTGATTATAGAATCTGCGAAAGGAATACCGACCAAAGGAGTCAGGGACATCGTCTTGCTGCCCGAAGCGCGAAGACGAGCGGAAGATCGCTGTGCGAAATCTCTCGTTGGCGGTGGAACCGGGCGAGGTGCTGGGCCTGCTGGGCCACAACGGCGCCGGCAAGACTACGACGATGAAGATTATCATCGCCGAGGAGGCGCCGACGAAGGGTAGAGTGCAGATCAGCGGCCACAACATTAACACCCACATAACGGAGGCTTTCCGACTGATGGGCTATTGTCCCCAACATGACGCTCAATGGAAAAATATCACCGTAAGAGAGCATCTGGAATGCTACGCTGCGATTCGCGGGGTTCCATGGAGTGAAGTCGATAGGTATGATGGGGACATCTTTCAATATCCATCTAATCCATATAATAAAATGTGTAATTAATTCTTTAGGAATATAATAATTAATTCATAAATACATTTAAATTATTACATACTTTAAAAAATTCTGTTTAGCATTAAAGTTTTATTATATAATTATTAAACATTAAACATTATTACTACTAAATAATTTTAAGATATAAATACTTGGTTTTTTTACGTGGCAATTGTCTAGTCTAATCGACTAGATAAATTAATATCAATTTTTTTAAGTTTTTATAGTTCATATAATCATTTATTTTCAATTATTATATATGATTTTCTTCATGATTCGTATAACTATCTAGTTCATTATTGTTGCAGAATCGTGGATCTATATTTGGCCGGTCTACAGATTCATGAACACGCCGACAAGCAGACTCAAGAATGTTCCGGTGGAACTAGAAGAAAACTTAGTTTCGCGATGGCGATGGTCAGTGGACCCAAGGTAATTCTCATGGATGAACCGAGCACGGGCATGGACCCCAGATCGAAGAGATTCCTATGGGATACAATTCTTGCTAGTTTCCAGGTAAGAGCACCATACAAGTTGAAACTATTTTTTCCTAATTTTATCTAATGCATTTTTTAAATGATATATTTTTTACAAAATTCCATAATCTATAATATAAATTCTATAATATAAATTCTATAATATAAATTAGATGAAAAAAATGGAATAATCAATATGTATAAATAGTAAATAAAGATAAATAGTAAAATAATAACAAGATAATTATCAGGTTAAAAGATTTCGAATTCAAGTAAATTACATATTACAGACTTCTCTTCTAAAAATTTCTTTAATTAATAGGGCGGCAGGGGAGTTATATTAACTACCCACTCCATGGAAGAAGCCGACGCGCTGTGTTCAAGAGTTGGCATAATGGTGAAGGGTGAACTGAGATGTATCGGTTCGACTCAGCATCTAAAAAATCTCTACGGTGCTGGCTACACCCTAGAGATGAAGCTGTTGGGTGGCGATTGCACACCGACGACACCCTCCGGCGATAGAATCACCAGTTTAAAAGAGTTTGTCGCCGACCTCTTTCCCGATGCCACTCTGGAAGAGAGCTTCGCCGACCGGCTAGTCTTTGCCGTGCCTCAACATGCCGTGAACTCTTTAGCTGAGTGTTTTACACAATTGGAGAAAGGTGAGAAAATGATTTGAAGAATTTCTTCGAAATTTAAAATTCGGCCTCTTACGTCTCCAAAGAACACGTAAAGGATGTTTGTTTATAGAAACGTACGAGAAATATTAGAATTAAAAGATCAAAAAATTAGAAAAAATAATTATTGGTTTTTGTTTTACGTTCAATTTGGAATTTTTTAGTTGTAGCTTCGAATATTACATCTTTTTTTTAATAATAATTGACCAATCTCTAATTTTCGAGATTTTTAATTTAAAAACTTAAAACTTTATTTAATTTGCATAAAATAAATAAGTTTGAAAAATAAAATTATGGTTTATCTAGAACTCTTTGATTGAGAGAGACGTCTCGAAATTAGAAACGTCAAAATTTTCGATTTAGGAATTTAAAACTTTAATCTTGTATTGTAAATCGTGAAGGAAGTATTTGTAACTATTTGAAAATTTCTGCTTGCAGCCAAGCTCGAACTGGATATAGAAGAGTACAGCTTTAGTCAAACTACCTTGGAACAGGTGTTTCTCAAGTTTTTGCATTAGGACACTTCTTTGAAAGACGATGTGCCGTCGTTACATGATAATCGATGATAGACTCACGATCAGTGTGCGCGGAAGAACTGTTCATCTATGAAAAAAAGTACTTGAACATGACAGATGTTTTTAATTTTTCGGTTTTCGGAATTTGCTGACCACATCGTTAAATTGTGAAACAATTTTCATTGTTCTTGCTAACAAATTATGTGATTACGCCAATGATAATGTGATGAAATCTATCACTTGTATCATCCTTGTTAGAAGGTGTCGCGGATAACGGAAACAGCGAACATAATAATTATCTAACGATTCTAGTGTTGTATTACAAAGGAATAGCAAAGAGACACATCATCTTGTGCCTTCAAATCCTTGGAGGGACAATGAAGAAACGATCAGATAGAATGGGAAAAGAAGAGTTGAGTGTGTGATAATCTTAATTTATTTTAAAGTGATATATCAAGATGACAAGTCGTTCGGGAACTTGATAAAAAACGATAAATAAAGAAGAAATATGATGAAAAACAAGAAACAATTATCCAAAAATCATAGTGTTTAAGATAAGATGAAGAATTATTTAACTGTTCCAAAGTATTGAAAAATAAATTAGGAAATTATAGAACAATGAAAAAACAATTAGGCAGAAATGTGTTGTGTTTAAAAAAGGGGGACTAAGTTAAATTCTAGACTGTTAAAGCAAGAATGAAGAAGACGTAAAGCGACGGAGGGATAGCCAACTAATCGTCTCACCGTTATACGTTTGACAGCAGTATTAAGATGATAGAAAACTAGGGATGACAAAACGGCGAATAGATAGATATCTACCGAAGCCTAGATTTGAGGGAGTGTTAAGTAGATGCTTTGTAGCTCCAAACTGGCAGAATGATGAAGGGACGAAGAAACTACGAGGGAACACACACATAAATTAGCCACTAGTCCTAGCCTGCAATTTCGAAGGAACATTAAATCACAAATTATCCTGCAGTTTTACCGAAGAAAAAATGGAGAAACGGAACTTGAAAGAAACATAAAAATTCTTCAATTCCAAGATTAAAGAAAAAAGAGAGAATTTAACAACCGCTATCAAACTGGTAGATCTCGTTGCTGCAAAATTTGCGATCGAGAAACGTTGGGAAAATAGTCCATTAGTTTTAGCATGAAAATGCTTCGAGGACAAATCATCAGTTCAGATTGAAGAAATAGAACTGGAGGACATGAAGTTAATCCTTCAGATGGTGCTTGAAGAAAGTGTTGAGGCAACAGTTCATCTTCGATTTATCGGAGAAAAGGGCGATCGATAGAACTGTGGAACAGTTAGGAACAAATAGGAATCTAATAATAGTGTCTTTCCTTTAGGAGAACGTCAAGGTGACAGGGTGGACGAGGGAGAGACGTTGACGGTGATGTTACTGCTCGTGCTAGTGAACGAGCGCAATCGCCCTTCGCGGAAGAGGACTCTCTCTACAAAGTTTTGTGTATTTATTCTATAAATAGTATCGCGGGAAGGGGGAAGAAGGTACATATTATATGGAGATATAGTCGTGATTTGAGCACGAGCTCCCTTTTAACAGGTGGAGCTTCGCTATTCCCAATGCTGGACTCTACACTCGATATTTCCCACGAAGTTTTTATCTGACATCTCTAACTGTCTCTCTCATCGGCATTATTTCATCCGTAACGCGTCGGCGTC
Organism: Tetramorium bicarinatum; assembly: GCA_928718305.1. Classification (NCBI taxonomy): domain Eukaryota; kingdom Metazoa; phylum Arthropoda; class Insecta; order Hymenoptera; family Formicidae; genus Tetramorium; species Tetramorium bicarinatum. The sequence continues at coordinate 13,117,764 of OV788324.1, forward strand.
CGAGAGATAGATCCTCCGCTATCGGAGATTCGCGTCCGAGGGGGTGAATGTCGGGTGTGAGTGCAGCGAGCAGCGATGCGCGAGGAGTGAACATCCTCGTGGCGTAGAGTCGAGATTATGTACTGATAGTTTACTTCGTATTTGAAAAACTTACCGATAATAGATCTCGTACCGATATTGCACTGGAATTGGGAGCGCACGTCCCGTTGTTTTCGGGCAGGGCGGCTTGTTCGCGATAGCTACAGATCGATAGATCGGCTCGAGAAGATTGAAAACCGCCGACATTTCAGTCCTCGGCTGATCGCATCGTTACTAAAAAAGTCATTACATATATACATCGGTAAATCCTTTACTTATTGTTTATTATTGTATATTGTATATTATTTTACTTGCAATCCCTCTGTGTGATTATTGATTGCAGAAAATAAGTAATCTAAAATAAGTTTGATGGAAATTTATATTCTTGAGATATATTGGAATTTCTATAAATTTTTGTTTTTTCTATTTTTTTTTCTTTAAATTTCAATTTTTCTCAAAAAACACTTTAAAATTTTTATCTCCATTTTTTCTTTCTTATATATTTTTTTTACTGTCAAATAATTTAATACCTTAATAAATATAACACTAGAAATACCGAGCGGTCATTTCTAACTGTTTCTATTTTTTTAGATTAATATTCTATTTCTTGTAAAAGATAGAATTCTGAAATTTTATAGCTTCAAAATAAAGAAAAAAAGATTGATGAAAAGTTATAACATTTCAGAATTCTGTCTAATTAGGAAGGAGCGTAGATAGTAAATCGTAAATACTTTCTAGATAAAATTACAAATAGATACATTTTTTAAGGTGGAAGGTTGAAAATAGATTTCGGGACTTTTCGAATTGCCCACTTTTTGAGCCGAGCTATCGAAGTGGCGCCGACGTGAGTCCTATCGGGCTGGATGCATCGAGTTACGAGGAGTGTTCGAGAAGTAGCTTTCATCGCGGAATATAATTACCGCAAAGGTACCGATTACTTTTGGCTAAGAAGCTTTTTAGGCGAATTTTAAGCATGACGCAATGTTATGGGATCGATATTTCATATTTGTGCTTATTATAATTCCCGAAAAATTGAGAAAAATCCTTCCAGGAATGCATTAATGGGGAAGCGTGATAAAGAGAAGCATCAAAGTCATCCGACGGTTTGCATTTAAGAATTGATGCAAGAGAAATACAGCGCGGCTGGTCAATTTCGTTAATTGATGCTGCGATACATTCTGCGTATATACTGTGATCGGCAGATTGGATGGACGATGTTTTTATTCTCTTTTGATAAGCGAAGAGAGATTAACGTGCCTTGAGTTCAATATATACAATATTACGCGTAACTCGAAGAAGCCGAGAAATTGTTAATTGTCGGCTGCAGTCAGGCTGTTCACTGAGAGTGAAGTGCGATTGTTCCTCGAGAGCTACGAAGTATCGTAGCGGTCTCTTTCTGTCCTGTTACTTTTCTTCCGACACTACAGCGCGATCGTTTTTTCCGAAGACCCGCGAGGCGTCGTATTATTTCTCGAACACCTCTCGCATTTTCTACTCACGTAATTAAGAATACCCCAGGGAAAGCCGTAGTCGTAAAGAGAGAAAAGAAAAAAAAAACACAAGAATATGACACGGCTTATAGAGAGCGCAACAAGAACACGCAACTAGAACATTTTTCTTGTGTGATAACAATCGTACGACACTCTTTACCGTTAAACATCGATTGAATGATACAGCGAACGATTACCGAGAGAAAAACAGTCGCGATTGAAGATGACTATTAATATTGTAGGTTTAACTCTTTACACGCGGCGATTCTGTTCTGCACATCATTGGCCTTCGCATTTGAAGGAAGGATCTTGTAAAAAGAAATGTGAAAAACAAAACTTATTATTTATTATAAATTTTACAAATTACTTTTTCTCTTCTGCAATTAATTAAATATTTTGTGGAAGAATTTATATATGATAATTATATAATTTTATTATACATATATGTATATGTGTATATAAATTTTATCCAATCATGTGATAGATTTCTTCAATTTGTCTTATTTGTTATTCGAGTGTAAAGAGTTAAGTCAATTTTCTATCAAGAATAATTTCGCATACTTTAGTCAACATAAGGGAACTGATCAACATTAAGCAATATAATACGAAAAATTGACATAGATACGATTATGTAATTGAAGACATGAATGGTAAAGGGCGTCAATTAAAACGCGATCGATCATTCGATCAGATCGGAAAAATATCTTAGTCCCTTCCATAAATAATTTATTTGTGAGATGTACCCAAATTGATTTATATATTGTTTACAAATATATGTTGTACAGACTATCCCAAGTTCACTGTTTTTTCCTTTAACAACATTCAATAATATATCTTTTGAAAAAATTCGGTTTAATTTTCAAACGAAAAATTCAATAAGAAACATCTATCTGCCTTCCTAATCTTTTCATCTTCAATTTTATGTCTTGCGACATCTTATCAAGGAGAAAAGTTTGAATTTTTTATAGTATGTAATAGTGTCACTAGTAACAGAAAAATTAGTTTTAAAACAGCGGATCTTTTACAAGCTTGTATTTACATGCTTTTCATCAAAAAGAAGAAAAGAAGAAAAAAAAGAAAAAGAGATGCGCAGTGAATTTGGAACAGCTTGTATATAATGTTATTAGTAATTGTCTCAGCATAGAGTAACTTGGAAAGGAAGCATTTCCCACATGTGTATATAAACTTTCTTGGTCCTATAAAAAAAAGAGAAGTAATATGCTTTTTATACAAATATCATTCACCAAGATTTTAGAATTCCGCTTTTATTGATTTACAAAAAATCCGGGATGATAAATATTCTTATCATCCAATTTTTCAAATAACATAGTCGAACTGAATAAACTTTATCTAACATCAAACTAAAATGATTGACTTGTTTTTCTCTGTCACAAGATAGGAAATTTATACGTAAACAGATATTTATTGCAAAATTTTTTATATCTTAGCAATTAATTTTTATTATATTTCTATTTTATAGAGACACATACACACATTTAGAATGTAAGAATTATGTTTTCAGTTAATTTCTAATTAATATGATATTCCAATTTCTTAGTATTCGCAAATAGAAATTAAATTCTTATTGTAATAATAACGGTAAATGATTCATTTAAGATTTATATAATTCTCTGTGACTATGTAACTGCTCCTTTTATATTCTGTTATTTATTATTTATTGTTTAGTAAATTATTTATTGTAATTAATTCTCTTAATTTAGAAACCAATAATATCTCTCTCTCTCTCTCTCTCTCTCTCTCTCTCTCTCTTTCTCTCTGTCTCTCATTGTTTAAATTTCTTATTCTTACTGTTATACTCGTTTTTTATCTATTATTATTTATTAATATTATTTCGCATTCTTCAGAAATAATTAGATTCGAAGTAATTTAAAAAAAATTTTTTCCTCTGAGCTGCGTTCGAAAACACCGCTTGGGTGCACACCGGCATCATTTTGTCTTTGTCCAATTCTACGTAAGTAACAAAGCTAAAACGATGCTCGTGTGTACCCGAGCGAAGTTTTCGAACGTAGCTCTGCCGTATAAAGTATGCACAGAATTAAATATGTAAATATAAAATTTACTATAACATTTCATTTTTTATTAAACAATTGTTTATAAATTTGTTCATAGAACAGTCGGAGAAAGAACAGAAGAGGATTATTTTCAAATCGATGCCTGATTTTAAACCTCAGAAAGTCGCAGAATGAATTCTTATGAATTTTTCATTTTAATTTTTTTATCAACAATTTTTTTCTTGTAAGAATTGCATTAGATCTACATATTTCTATTCTAGCTATACCTCAATCAAATTTTACTCAATATACATAAAATAAATTAATAACGGAAAATTGCCTGTCCATAGTATTTCTCCGTAACGACCGTTGGGTCTCCGATGGCGATTTTCCGTGAAAAGTAACTTTGTAAAGAAAAAGACATAATTTAGATAGAATAATAGGCTCTTCTCGTTGGTACTTTCAAGCTTATGTAGAACTGTTTCTTAGGATTTTCAAGAAATTTCGTAAGATAGAATAAAATCCGAAAGAATTTCGTACGACAAGTTTATTTGGGCTAAATCATTTGTCTCTCCGCATCCCGTTTCCATGTTTTCACCTTCCGATAAGAAAAATAAATGGAATACAGAAGCTTATGACAGAAAGAATAATTAATGAAATTTTATTTAAATGCGAGTGATTTATTTTTATCATATTTTTTTATTTGTTATGTAATAAAAAGACTCCTTAGCACTTCTTATTAGCATTCAACAAAATTTATACATATTTCTTTATGATTATGGACATAGATAGAGCTCTGTCCCACCTCTGTCTTAAATCTCTGCGTGCCAAGATAATCATCTTTTTTTTATTTAAATGGCAAATGTTCCTCGCGCATTCGTATTGACCGCCAGGAGAAACGCAAGATTGCACATGCGCGAGGGAAGAACACGTGTCCTTCCTCCCCTCCCCTTGCTCTTTCTCATGTTTACGATAGACATTTTGGTAGAATAGCTTTAAGTTCATTTTTCTTTCTTATTTAACTACAAGTTTTATACTGATTGAAGGCACATTAAATCCCACCAAAAAACTCTTTTTCTTGTTTTAAAGCTTGACTAAACAAAAATTTGCATCTGACAATAACAATTTAACGGTGATTCTACAATGGACAACATGTCAATGGACACACGTGAGGACGAATTAAGAGCAGAAATCACGAAGTTGCGTGAATTGCTACATACGAAAGAAGATGAACTGGCTCGTTTGCGACGTGAAAAGCAAGTCGTGCAAGAATACGGTTTGAGCAATGATGAAATTTGTAGATACAGTCGGCAGCTCTTTTTGACAGAGGTTGGCGTGCAAGGTATGCAACATATGCAACTTTACATGTATGTAAAGAAAAATTGCATAATTTGAGTTCCTTTTAATAAAATATAATTGACTTTAATCTTGTAATAAATCAGAAATTGATAAACATAAAAATATTAATAGCAATTTTATGTATATTCATATCTACATTATGTATGAAAAGAGGTAATGTATAATGTAATATTGTTGATTTCTTTAGGTCAAAAGAAGATAAAGGACAGTTCTGTACTTGTCGTAGGAGCTGGAGGTCTTGGCTGTCCAGCGGCATTATATTTGACATGCGCTGGTGTTGGCCACATAGGCATAGTAGATTACGATAACGTTGAAATAAACAATCTTCATAGACAGTTCTTATATCCAGAAACAAGTGTCGGTACCGCAAAAGTGTATGCAGCAGCTAAAACTCTTCATCGGTATAATAACATTTATAAATAATATATTGATTAAGATTAGATAAAAATTATATAATTGTTTTGCGAATGTAACTATGATTTTTTTTACATGTAATAATCCTATATTTTGGTTTATTAGAAAGAATATATTTTGTATTCTTATTCTTACAGGCTAAATAGTAACGTAATAGTTGTTCCATATCAAATTCAACTAGACAGTAACAATGCTTTGGATATCATAAAGAATTACGATATTGTAATAGATGCTACAGATAATGTGGCTACTCGTTACTTGTTGAATGACGCATGTGTGTTGAGTGGCAAACCACTGGTTTCTGGATCAGCACTGAGGTTTGAAGGGCATTTATCAGTGTTTAATTATAATAACGGTCCTTGCTATAGGTGTATATTTCCTAAACCACCACCGCCGGAAACTGTAACAAATTGTGGAGACGGGGGAGTTCTTGGTGCAGGTAAAGCTCTTCCACCAATTTCTACATGCATTTCACAACTACCAGTTAAATACAAATTGTAATATTATTTTTCTTTGTTTCTGATTGTGGAATACTAGCCGTGGGTACAATTGGTGTGTTGCAAGCACTGGAAGCATTGAAAATAATACTTAATATGTCCGATGTAACTTCGAAACGACTTTTGTTGTTTGATGGAGTGGAAACTAAGTTCCACACTGTACGCTTACGTTCAAAGAAAGCGGATTGTGTGATATGCGGGGAACATCGTGTTATACACGAGTTAATAGATTATGAACAATTTTGTGGTGCAAAGGCTAATGATAAAGAACCTAATTTAAATTTACTAAGAAAAGAAGAAAGAATATCAGTTGAGGAATATAAGCAGATAGTGAAAATCGAGAAACCTCACGTATTGGTTGATGTACGTTCATCCGAAGAATATCAAATTTGCCATTTACAAAATTCTATTAATATTCCTTTCATACAACTTAGCAAGGATTATAATTTAAGGCTAATAAATGACATTATAAAAAAAGCCCAGGAAGAGCATCATTCAGTAGATTGTGAGATATATTTATATTTACATATTTCTTTAAATTATTTTTTATGCGATTAATAGAATTAATTTTAGACTGTATTTATTCTTTCAGTGTACCTTTTGTGCAGACGTGGTAATGATTCGCAAAAGGCAGCTCAATATTTGAAAACGATATTTAATAAAAAAGAAGATATTGTAGAAATAAGAGACATAGTTGGAGGTATCCATGCTTGGAGCAACAAGATTGATCCAAAATTTCCTAAATATTAGTATACTAAATAAAAAAAATATATTTGTTTATACTTTTACTATAACTTTTATTGAATAAAATCACTATCAGGAGATAGTACAAAATAAAAATTTATAAATTTTTATATATACATGTATAAAATTATCGAAAATATACATCTTATTTACATATATATATATATATATATATATATGTATATGTACTTAATTCGTATATTTTTCTATTTCTTCCACAGTTAGACTAGTTTTTGGATGCTTGTAATGAGAATCTGATAAATCTCTTAATTTTTTTGCTGCTTGTTCTGGTGTTAGATCCCTCTGTGCTTGAGCTAAAAGCTCATAGCCGACCATGTGCTTCTTTATGGTAGCAGATCGTAACAAAGGTGGCAAGTATATTCCATGAAAGGTCCAATATGGATAATCATAATGTTGATATGGACCCATTGGAGCGCCTTTAATAAATCAATAGTTGTGAATTAGTGTTGGATTGAAATAATATGTGAAGACAATAAATAGAATATCTGATGATCATTATTCTTTACCGTGCCATCCCATTGAATATGGAAAAGAGCATTGAAAGAGATTGTCATATTTCGTACACAATCTCTTCATGATAACAGCTAAAGATTCTTGTTGGCTGTCTGACAAGTTTTGCATTCTAGTCACTTGTTCTTTTGGTAGTACCATAGTTTCGTATGGCCAAACTGCCCAGAACGGTACTACAACTACCCAATCACGATTCTCTATTACAATGCGATCCTGTACATTCACATAATGGCTTAATTAAAACCATATCAAATGATTTTGGATACTAAATTGTCTTCCTAAATTGAGCTTTTTTTATATGGCTCAAAATGTGCATTATTTATAATAACCAACCTTTTTTATAAGTTCTTTCTGCATGTAATCAATAAGAAGAGGTTTTTTGTTACGCTTATAATAATCACTGAGATACTTGTCTTTTATTCTGATTTCATTAGGTAAAAACGAACTAGACCATATCTGACAATGAGGGTGTGCATTGCTACAACCCATTAGAGCGCCTCTATTTTCAAATATCTGGACCCAAGCCCACTTCTCACCCAAATCCAACATCTCGAGGATCCATCTATTGCGTTTTACAATTGCGTTTATATATTTCAAAGTGATAGATGTAACTTATTACTCACTGTTTGATCACTTCTTTAATCTCGTGAATCTTCATCAATGCTATTGTTACATTCGATTTTGGATGAAAGCACATCACTTTGCAGGAACCTTTAGCGGATCCCATTTGAAACAATTCATCATCCGGTTTCGGTGGATCTGGCACTGATTCTAATAGAGCAGGAAAGTCATTCACGAACGAGAATGTATTTTGATACTTTGGAGTTACCTATAATGAAACGGTAATCTTAAATTATCTAATAGTAATAAAATACAATGATAAACTTTAGTTTATATTTTCAGAAAGTTAATTCATATATTGATACAAAGAGAGTGAATTTTATCAAGGTATTGATCTATAAAATCTTTAGTATATTATATACAAAATTTTGTTCTGTCATAAAAATTTTCTGTGAACATATTAATATGAATAGAAATGTAGACAATAGTATAATACTAAAACATGGCAAAATATCCTTTCATTAAATAAAGTCAAGCTTTAGTGTTTCAATTATAGGAATCAAAACAGTGAAACGTTATCTATACATTAGATAAAATATAAGTAAGCAACTGACTTCTCCACTGGCTCTAACATTTCCTGGGCAAAGGGGATTTTTAGGATCGTAATCTGGAAGCTCCTCATCTACACTGGGTTCTATTTGACCTCCCCAAGGTCGCTTCATACGATGTGGCGATACTAACACCCATTCTCCTCTTAAGGGATTATATCTTACATGTTGATGTTCTGCAAGACAATTAAATCCCATTAAGAAAACTTGTTACATATAGATATTGGATATATAATACATAAACAGATATCTTACCAATTGGATCAAACGCCGACATGGTGCTATCTTTTGATATGTCTTTTACACTATGTATGTCCTGTGATCCATCACCTGTCATAAGTTCATAGAATTAGACAATTCATTCTGTGGAATATTTCTGATATTGTCAAAGAGAAGAGAGTTACGAGAAATATGTCGTACTTATAAATCAGTTTAAGCTAAAGTTACAATCTTATGTAACAGATTAGATTGTTCTTATCACTTTGGATATTTCATTGCATAATCCTTTCTCTATGTAACATCGTAAGTTGAATGTAACATATTTATTAATTATAATACAGAACATTATCTCCATTTTGTATTATCATTTCATAAAAAAAACCGCATAGAATTTCGTTATTAAATAATATGTACCAGTTTCTTAAAAAAAAGATTTCAATATATTTTACACAATATTGCTATTAGAATTCACGTTAAAAATAACAATAATATTAAATAATGTTTACGATGTAACATTGCGCTCGTGCTTACCTCTCGCCAACATTTGTGCATGAAAACTCGATGAACACTTCGCGACGAATTCTACTACGATTAATGAATATTTATCGACAATGATCTTTCCTCGTGTTTACGTGAACTACATTTTTGTTTAGATAACAACCAAATAAACGCATATAACCTACGTCAGCCGAATCACCGACGAGACGCCATTCAAGATAATTTTAAGTCTGGATCAGACTACGAATTAAAACTGAGATTGAACTGGAATTCAGCCAATTAGAACAAAGTTAATATGAAGTAATTTTGTGAACATTGTTCTGATTGGTTAAATTCCAATTTAATTTCAATTTCTGTAGTTTGATACAAGCTTAAGAACTCTAGTGCAGTGCATCGAATAGAAAATTATTCACCAAATGTTTTGTACTAAAAAAGGTTGCACTAGTGCAGGTAATTAAATTCGTTATTTGTTTACTGTTCCATCGCTTTCCTCCAATCCTTCGATATCCTTATTTGAATCTTCCGCGCTCCCGCCGCCATTTGCTGCGAGTGGGGATGTAAGGTTTGAACATTGCTATTGGTCACGTATATTAATCTAAAGGAAGGAGGAAAAGGAAGCGGTCTAAACCTTCCGATCCTTCCGATCGTGAAAGAATTGATAATAATCAATATTCTTTAACAGAAATATCACAAAATGTAAGTTAAATGCTTGTCTCGTATATCTCTGTTATATAACTTTATTCAAACTCTGATATTTACGATTAATTTATGATTTGTAAACATAACCTTAATTTATATATTGCGCATAATTAAAAAGTTATTTATTTATTTGCATTATTGTTGTCTACAACATAACGAGAAGTTGAGAAAGTACAAAGAATTTTCTATTCTGCGTGTTATAGTATGTATTACTAATCTAAATTTATTTGTATCAGGTCTCTGACAAAACCAAAATCTGAGATGACTCCGGAGGAGCTGGCTAAGAGAGAGGAGGAGGAATTTAACACCGGACCTCTTTCAGTTCTGACACAATCTGTCAAGAATAATACTCAAGTGTTAATAAATTGTAGAAACAACAAGAAGTTGTTGGGGCGAGTAAAGGCCTTTGATAGACATTGCAACATGGTCTTGGAAAATGTAAAAGAAATGTGGACGGAACTACCACGCACAGGGAAAGGCAAGAAAAAGGTACGTACAACAGTTGTGTATTTCTAACAAATTATTCAAATCTAATTTTCATTGAACAATCCAAGAGGTATTTTTAAATTTATTATAAATTTTGAATAATTATTATTTGATACTTATGCAGTTACATTTTTAATATTTAAAAACTGTTAGCCCAATTCTGAATAAGTTTTTTTTTTTACTAGAAAGAATTAGAGAAGAATATAATTAAACTGATGTTAACATTTCGACAAATAATAAATATCTCGATGTATTGAAAACATTCCTTGCACAAATTTGATAAAAAATTTAAGCTAAATATAACTAATTTTTATTAATAATGTTCATATTATCAACAGGCAAAACCGGTAAACAAAGACAGATTTATCCCAAAAATGTTTCTACGTGGTGATTCCGTCATCTTAGTTCTGAGGAATCCACTTGCAACTGCGGCAGGAAAGTAATAATTAAGGATAACTTTACTTTTATATTATGAAGGCTAATAATAACAAAGGAAATAAAAACTTTTTGATATGTACGCAACAGCGTTTATTAACGCGATAAGCCTTATTCTGCACAAATTCTTAATTAGTAAAAAAAAGTGTGTCAAGCAGGACGTTTATTCTTTTATGAAGTGTATACAATATTATCAATCCTTTTCGGCGATTGCGGTTAAATGTTTATCGATCTCTTGCTCGGTCAGTATACTGTAACAGAAAGATATGTTAATAAAGAAGAGAATGATGAAAATAAAATTTTCCGCATATGAAGTGTGTAGATCAAAATTGTCAATTCATCAATTACCGGAATTTGGGATTGTCCTTCGACACGACTCCCACTTCAATTTCCGTTGGTTTAAAGTCCACAGATAAAACTGTAGACAAGCAAGTGATGGCTAGTTGTATGGTCTCGTCGAAATCGTAATTCTGTTTCTTCTTCAATTTCTTCTCGAGATAAGAATTAGCTTCCGTCTGCTTCGCCCCGACGGAAATAGCTCTGTAACCGCAGAAGTATCCCGCCGGATCAGCCTTGTAAATGCACGGACCCTTTTCCTTGTCGTAAGCAATGAGCATCATGGAACACCCAAGGGGCCGCATTTCCGCGTTCTGCGTATACACTTGGCTAATGTCGGCAACACGCTGGCACAGAGCGTCCACAGGTATCTCGTAGCCATACTTATATTTAAAGTGAGCCGCTTCGTATCGCGCGCGTTGTACTTGGGACTTACTGTCGGCTGTAAAATATAAGTTTGCAGATAGCGCAGAGTTCGACGCGGTTAAAAGTCATCTCACACAGCCAAAAGTTATCCTCACCTATCATACCAGTCATGACACAACCGATGTACTCAGTCAGCTGAAATACATGAGTGACGCTGGAGGCATCGAGCAGCTTGTCCTATAAAGAAAGACAGATTAAGAGACAGTTTTTTTCAACTTCTTGGTAAGTTAATAGTTAAATTATACGTCTGAATTAGTCTAATTTGAAGACAAAACAAAGACAGATGTATGATTTAACTGTTAGTTAGCTTTCCAAGTTGGAAAAACCAGCTCTTGTTTTATATAAATACTACTTGTATAATTGAATATTTAATTCAATCTGGATATTTCTAAATATCCAGCAACCATTACTAACAAAATTTTAAGTTGCTAACATACTCGAAGAATTGGAATAAGCTAAAGTGAACAAGTTTTTGATAGAGTACAGGTAGAAAGTTCTTTAGGAGGTTATCTTACAGGCACTTTCTTCTGTGTCGCGAAAACGGCCGTGTCGACCCCCTTGACGGCTACGGACGTCAGGCCACCTTGATTGATGGCTTTAAAGGCGTATTCTGCGAAATACGAGAAGCAAGGAGTACATTAACAAATTTCAAAATGCAGATCACGCCGAGTCATCGACGTATACATTATAGGCGGGAGTAAACCATATGAATACATAACGATGCCGATAATACGATAACTGATCGCGTCACGTTTAGAAATATTTTCTGATTCTTACCTACTTGATAAAGCCGGCCTTCCGGCGAAAAAATCGTAATATGCCTGTCAAAACCAGCACTGCTGCCGCGCGCCATGTTCGCTGATACAGGAATCGACGATTATTCTTCCCGACCGATTTGAGTTGTGAAAACGTCAAATCATAGGTCTGATCTTTAGCTGAACTTTCTGCACCAGTGCGAAAGTTAGGTTAGGTACATATTAAGCCTACATCAGACAGACAGGATTGAGATTAAATTGGAAATTAACCAATCAGAATAATGTTCGCAAAATTATTTCATATTGACTTTGTTCTAATTGGCTGAATCTAAGCAAAATGTCTGTAAACAAATAAATAAAATCTTATTATAAATGTAATTGATGATATATTTCTGTGATATATTACAGCTTTTTGTACTTTTTCTTATTGTAATATTTTGTGTTATGCTTTACGTGTAAAAATATAAAAAAAAGTATATATTTATTTTGAATTTTCTCTAATTTATAAATTTATTCAAATTATATGAATATTTATTTTTAAAATTATCAATCAAATATTTTGTATTCGTGGACGATTTAATAATTTTAAAAGGTGATTTTGGTACTTCTTTTATAATAAATTAATTAAAATAGTTGGTGACACTGCAAACCTAACATTTCTGCACCCACATGTTCAAGAAACATAACCTATGTTTCCATGTGCGCTCGCGTGTACGAGCCTACGATATTTTTTATTCGTTTAAAATTGTATGCGCATCCGGATGTACTTATAATTTTTATTTTCTATTATAGGAAATCATCGATAAGACAGAATGTCCCGTTTAATAGTAAAGAACTTGCCAAAAAGCGTACGTAGATTATATTTGATATCTTTTTATTTAACATAATATACAAAAAAAAAAATATATATATATATATGTGTGTATTATTTTGCAGGCCACAGATACTAGATTGAAAGAATTATTCAGTCAAAAGGGTATTGTGACCGATGTACAATTGAAGTACACGAAAGATGGAAAGTTTCGACGATTTGCATTTATTGGCTACAAAACGGAGGAACAAGCAAAGTTGGCGCAGACCTATTTTGATCAAACATTCATTGATACCTGTAAAATATCTGTGGAGCAATGTGCAAATTTAGGTATGTACAGCTACAAATAATTCTGTTATTATAATATATAAGGTTTGTTTGCGTCGCATGCCCCAAGATGCTCCTACTTGCCCCAATGTGCTCCAATGAGCTGTATTATCCAATGGGTGCTGTATTAGAGCGCGTTTGGGACAAATAGAAGCATGTTGGAGCATGCAACGCTAACAAACCTATATTTATATATTGTGAGCGAATGTAATTTAATTGACAATACATTGGTTTACTATACCAAAGATTTTTGTTTAAACAATGTAGGAGAAATTAAGAAAAAAGAAAGTAATATACATAAAAATGATGAAGAAAAGAAGAAAAAAGAAACTAATAAAAACGACGAAGAAAAGAAGAAAGAAGAAACTAACAAAAGCGACGAGAAAAAGAAGAAAAAGAAAAAGGCAGACAAAAAGGAGGATGACGAAGTTAAAAAAGCACTGGAGAAAGTATAAATTTTTTTTAGTTTATAGATTTTAATTCTTTATATTTATATTCTTTCTAATTAAGAAAAAATTGCTTACTAATTGTCTTCAATTATAATGAATTTAGCACAAGGATGATCCTTTATTTATGGAGTTCCTTGAAGCACACACTGGTAAAGATGCAAAACGTGTCTGGAAAAATGATATTGGCGTACCGGTCAATGAGGAAGAAGAAGTCACTGAGAAATCTGATGAATCTGAAAATGAGGAAGATGATAAGTCTAAAATAAATCCAGGTGAGACAAGAAAAAATTTTTTTGTTTTTTTTTTAAATAAAGTATGTATTACAATTTTATTTTTGGAAAAATATAATATATGTATTATTTCAGGAACAGTCTCAAGTGAAAAAGATAAACCTGATTGGCTACCTCAGAGTAAAGTGAAATCTCTGACGAAAGATGTGTCAAAGTATGGTCCATTAACGTTCTACACTGTAAAACTGCGAGGCCTTGCGTACAAACAAACGAAGAAACACATTAAACAATTCTTCCGTCCTATAAAACCGAAATCCATACGAATTCCACCCAAAATTAAAGGTATAGCTTATGTGGGGTTCAAAACGGAGCAAGCCATGAAGAAAGCTCTTTTGAAAAATAAGAGTTTCTTAGGTAAAAACTATTATTGAGTGTAATATAAAGAGCAATGTATATACAATATTTTACATACAAATGTATTATTTATTTGTGCAGATGGGAAACAGATTTTTGTATCCAAATACGAGCGAAAAGAGGAAGTTGAATCTAATGAGTCGAGTAATAAGATCAATGTTAAATGGAAGCAACAAGAGGAGGCTTTAAAAGACGAAGAGAATATAGCAGAATCTGGAAGAATATTTATCAGAAATCTGACGTATACAATTACGGAGGATGACATCAGGAAACTACTTGAAAAGTATGGTCCTCTAACTGAAGTGGATTTACCTGTAGACAGAATAACTAGGAAACCAAAAGGATTTGGCACGGTAACATTCCTGATGCCAGAACATGCTGTAAAAGCTTACAGTGAATTGGACGGTTCTGTATTAGATGGTAGAATGTTACACATCCTTCCCGGAAAGGCGAAAACCTCCTTGGAGAATATTGATACTGAAAACTTAACTTATAAACAAAAGAAAGAACTGCAAGCTAAGTCAACCGCAGGTTCGTCACATAATTGGAATACATTGTTTCTCGGGCAGAACGCCGTGGCGGACGCTATCGCGAATCGCTACAACACGACGAAAGAGAAGTTACTGGAAGACGGATCGAATGGAATGAGCGCCGCGGTCAAATTAGCATTAGGAGAAACGCAATTGACTCAAGACACAAAGGCCTTTTTGGAAGAGAACGGCGTGTGTTTGAACGCTTTTAACGGAGCACCAAATAAGAGATCAACCACCGTAATCTTAGTGAAGAATTTACCGACTGAAACAAAACCGTACGAACTACGAGAAATGTTTGCCAAACATGGCGAGCTCGCGCGTATTGTAATGCCACCGGCGGGTATAACTGCGCTGGTCGAGTTTCTGGAGCCATCCGAAGCGCGCAAGGCTTTCCGTGCGTTAGCTTATACAAAATACAAGCATCTACCATTGTATCTGGAATGGGCGCCGGATGACAGTTTCACTACGCCCGCGTCCAAAACTAAGTCAAATAAGAGTAACGCAACTGCAAAAAAATCAGATTCGAAAGACGTTAAAGATGAAGTAAAAGAATCTACAAAAAATGAGACTAATACGTGTAAAAAGAAAGATGAAGAGCCGCCCGAACCAGATACAACGCTTTTTGTAAAGAATATCAATTTTTCTACCACGGAAGAGCAGATGAAAGATGTAAGTAATTAAAAACTATTATATATGCGATTGTGTTCATTGTTTTCTTTGTAATAATATAACTTTATACTTGTAGTACTTCGGTAAATGTGGTCCCATCCATTACGTTACAATAGCAACTAAGAAGGATCCGGAAAATCCTGCTAACAAATTGTCTATGGGATATGGATTTATTAGGTACAAGAGGAAACACGACGCAGAGCGTGCGTTAAAAACGTTGCAAATGTCGGTACTTGATGGGAAGAGCTTGGAACTGAAACGATCTGAGAGAACATTAATGTACGTTATTCTTTAATCCGTCTTGTCGTAAAAGTTGAGAACTTTTTATAACTGCGAATTTTTAACAACTTTCTAGGTCCGACGTCAAAACAGTAAGAAAAAAGTCTAAGGTTACTGAACAAACTGGCACCAAAATTTTAGTACGAAACATACCCTTTCAAGCAACTGCCCAGGAAGTGACAGAATTATTCAAGTATGTAATATATATTATATATGTTTTTATGATGAAATATTTTTATATGCAATACATTAATTTTATATGCAATACATTAATTCATTGTAATTTCACAGGTCATATGGTGAGTTGAAAGCCGTACGATTGCCGAAGAAACTGGTCGGCACTGAAAAGCACAGAGGATTCGCTTTCATTGAGTATTATACTAAGGCAGATGCAAAGGTAATGGTTTCTAATATCTGAACAATTTAATTTGATTTAATAAATCTAATAGAAATTATATTATTCATAAGCATAGGATTAACAGTGAGAATTGCATTTTACTCTTGTATTGATTTTAATTCGCCGTCTCTTATAGAAAGCATTTAACGCACTGGGTCAAAGTACTCATTTATATGGTCGAAGATTAGTTCTTGAATGGGCACAGATGGAGGAAGGTATTGAAGAAATTAGAAAACGTACTGCGAAACATTTTTACCAAGGTAATTAATTTTTTTATATCTGTTGTACTATAACATAACAACTTTATTCATATTGATTGATGAAGAAAATTACATGATTCTGAAGATTCTGTTTTTTATTTATTTTCAGAAAATTCGACAAAAAGCTTTAAAAAATCCAGATTAGCTCCCGAAAATATTGGTCTTGAATTAAATTCGGCTCAAGAAATGTAATTTATAAATTATATTTCTTGATTTTACATATAAATATGTAAATAAAAAATAATTCACAAATTACTTAATATGCGACGCTAAAACGTTCATTAAAACGTAAAAGAATTCATTAATATTCTCAATCATTTTTTTAGTTAATTTTTTTTATAAATGCTAATATCAGCAATATTATTGAATGATTATTGAAACCAATATCTGGCAATCCGTACACGATTCATATCAATTTTTATTTCTTTTCACATTGGCCAAATATTTAGGTTGGTCAATTGGAAGTCGAAAGTATTTTTATTGCGCGACATTAATCTTCGCGTCACGTTTAAATGTGACTTTTTCTTTTCTTACTTTTCCATGGAACATGATTCTGGTTTCCAATGATTGATATAATACGATGTATTTGGGTTACTTGACTGCCTTATGAGATTATTTACGTTATTTCTGGATAACTGAATAATCAATTTTGTAATATATATATAATAATTCTTTAATCTTTTTATCGATTTATAACTAGTAATAATAAATAATAACCTAAATAAATATTATAGTGAAGAATGTGTAATATAAAACATATGTAATATATGTACATATTCAAAAGTTCTCTGATCTAAGCGCTTTTTAATTTATTTCGACAGCGTTCTCAAATCCTTTTTTAACCGCATTCCTGGAAATAAGAATAAGTCACAAGCAGTCTAGAGAAGAAGGCAGAGATAATTTTCGTCTGCCAAAAATTGTTGAACAAAGAAATGATATGGGCCAGGTTTTAAATTAATGTATTCAGTTAGAAATATATTGTAATAATTAAATAATAAGTCTAGGCTAAACGCATTTCTGAATGCAATTTATATATATAATTTTCATTCGCGTAGATAAATGTATGTTAATTATTTGCAATGTAGTAACACATTGTCATTATATCATATGTGTATATAATACATTTCTTATAGAATATTTAAATCTCAATTATTACGATGAATTTTGTTTCTTAAGGCATAAATATAATACAACAGTACTCTCATCATCAACCGTCCAATGAATGAATTTTGAGTTCATTGCAGCTTATAAGGGTTCATACAACAAATCTTAAATGTTTCACGGATTCATTGAGTCAACAATTCGAGAGATATTTTTATCTTTTTATTTTCAAAATATATAATTATTTTAATATAATATAAAAAATGAAAAATATCTCTTGAGATAACTGTTGATCCAATATACATATATCATTTCATTGGTAATAGCATGATTACATAAACACAAATCAAGAAATTAAATAATAAATGTGTTGAAAGTTCCTCGTTTGGCAGTAATGTTCACATCTATAGCGTTACACGCCCAGCAAACAGAAGCGAACTGACGAAGACGGCCGGCGAGGAAATGTCTTCCTTTCACCTCCACCACGGCATCGCGCCAGGGATCTTGCATGGGCCCGGCATCACGAAGGACTGGAAACGCGCTGGCGGTTCCGGTTGGTGGGGTCCCAATCATCGGTTGGTGGCATGTCCCATGAAGGTGCTGGCAGTATGAGAGACGACCCATGAAAGTAACAGTGCGCCTTCCACCTTCGCTTGCGGCTTACGGCGCGATCGCCAGATAGACTGAGCCAGTTGTACGCTCATCCTCCTGGAGAACGGTGCTCGCGCTTCGTCCCGATTAGGTACCAATTAGCCGCCGGCGCGTCGTCCTTCAGTATCGTCGTACAGATACAAGGTCGCGAGTGCAACGGCGATCGCATTTCGCTGCTGTGAGCCCGTGCACTTTAAGCGGATGTATCTGACGCGCGATGTGTGCAAGCTGAGGATCTTCTGACCGAGGACCGCAATTAAATCGCTGAGGGATCAGACCGAGCGATAGACATGGACTGGGTAAGAGTCTCATCTCGATAAGTCAATGAACAATTTCTTTGCGATCTATTTGTGGCTCATACCCAAGGATCATTAGAGGTGTCCAAAAACAACGGAATATTAAAGTGTCATTGGATGCTGAATAGAAATAAGATTGATATAATATTGACTTAATCGTATAAAAAAGCAATTTTATTAGATTAGAAATCTTAGCTCTCCAACTTCCACACATTGATTCCACACATCTGCAGAAAATGTATTCTGAAAGCATTTTATGTTTTCTCTGAAACCTGTTTAAATACCAATCGAAATGTCACGTTAGGAACGCTGGAAATGTTAAGATTGTATAGGAAGCAATTTTTAATTTGATTCTGAATAGAAATGGCAATTTGTTGTAATAAGGCAGTAAAAGCATTTAATGTAATACGTCTGGTAAGGATTTGTATTGAAGTTGATGATCATTTCTCTTTGAATGATTCTCTAATCGAACTGGAATTGAATCACTGGGTAATTAGAACAAGATGGATGGAAACAGGATTTCACCTTCCGTTGTGATAAGGAACAGGAATTTATCTTCGTAGAGATAAGTCGTTGTCTATAATTATTCTTCAACGATTGGTATTTTTTATTAATAATATGCGGCTTTCGATAGTTCTTACAGTCATCAAGAAAAAACGCAATCCTTTTTCATCCACTATTACAACCACAAAACTTAGTTATATCTTCCCTACAATTATCTTTGAATTGAAAAAATATTTAATAACGAAATAAAAAGAATCACGTCTCGTCCCATGATGTCGCCATGAAAATGTTGCTATAAATTTAAATGAGTTCTCTATTTTTAATTAATCCCGAGAAGGAATCAATTTTGATTCATCGCCTTTTTTCCCGTGGATCTCGATTTATGACATTTCGACGAGCGCACGACGCTCGTGTGAGTGATTTCTAGCGTTCAGAATCTCTAGAACAGAGAATCTCAGAACAAAGTAGACTCTTCGAACGCGACGCTAATGACGGATGTACTCTCGGAAAAGTAACACAAGGACTACGCCTGGGCGGGAAGTGCGGACTTTCCTGCGCGAGATGTATGTTATCTGGCGAATCAAACACGGACGGCGATGCCTCTGCGCCCAGCCGTTTCAAGATCCCGCGAGAGAATAATGTTTATTTGGAAACCAGCGAGAGTCGCTCCTCAGCGAGGAACTTGGAATTTTCCTCGAATCCGCGTAATTACCAACTCGTTATCCGCACGGATCCGCGATCTTTCTCCCTGGGAGTGCGTTATCGGAACGGTGCGACTTACGGTACCGATTTCCGCGACCGAATCAAACGCCGCGGCCGAACGATCGGAATTGCATCAACGTTAATGAGAAATCGTGCCTCCGATTGCGGTTTCGTCCCGTACGATTCCACGCGCAACGCAATCCGCGTTTGGCGCGGCTCGACGATCTGGGTGAGGTAAAAGTTGCGCGTCGGAGGCTGAGATCGAAATTCCAGAAGGAAAGATCTACATTCGCCCGTTAAGTAACACGCGCGGGCGAGGGCAACATTTGACTTGCATATACGCCCCGCGGTATCAAAACGCGATTACAAACGCGCGAACGGCGTGGAAAAGGGAACCTTGAGAAAACTTGAACGGGAGACGTGCGGATCTACGTCCGTAGGCGTAGACTCTCTCTCCCGCTCCTTCTTATTTTATTTATTTATTTATTTATTTTTTAGCTCTTTGCATCTCACCAGTCACGCTTTCCGCGAGAGTCCGCGGCGTTAACGAGCAATGAAAGTGAGAAGGAATGGAAAGGAGACGAGAAGAGAAAGGAATGTCTTCTGCGACTTCTAATCTTATTCTAACATTCGGCGTAACTGAAGAATCCGGTCTAAAAGAAAGTAACAATGTTACTTTCGAGAAAAGGTTTATTAGGAGTTTTGAGCTTCGAGTTAATTGTTGAAAAACGATATTGCATGAACGGAACGTATTCCAGAAATGGAATTAAATAATCGATTCTTCGAAAAGATAGAAAGTGAAAGATAGCGTTGTGTAATGTTAATTAATAAAATTACATTTCTAATTAATTCATCCATTCGTCCATTTTCTGTTAATAAACCTATGATTTATTTCGATTTTTCGCGACTTCTGGCCGTATTAGCAATTATTACACGGTCACTGCAAGTTGAAATAACAAGTGTAACGAGTATTACGATAAAAGTGGCGCTACCGGTAATTTTAATTAACTCCTGGTTCAAATTTTAAACAGCGAAAGTCCAATTTGTAATCTCACTTCAGCATTTGATTGCGTTTTGCCACTTAACGGACGATAAACCTACTTCCGAGATTACGTTACGCACATTCTCCACTTTTTAACCAATTTTTAAGAGATCTTCGCGGAAGAGATAAACTTTGAAAAATATATTTGCCCTGTTACCACGTCTCTCAATTTCTTCGCGATATTATAAAGAATCCGTTACTTTGCTAATCGAAATGATTATTTTTTATTCGAAAATATCGCATACATTGGTATTGAAAAATTCTTTTTATTATAATTAATTTATTATGCTGTTTGAACAATTCGCAATTTTTCGTTCAATCAATGTATTATATTATAATTAAATTTATAGGGTTTACATATAAATGGTGTGTTATAAAATTATGTATTTTTTTTTAAAAGTAAACACGTGACACGATGTCTTCCGCGTTTCTTCCTCCGCAGACGCACGCAAATGTGCCTTTTTCACGTAAAATATCGAACAGAAACTAGATTGCGGTATTAATTCGCTCACTTTCTGCGATGTAATAATTCTGGAAGGATATCATCGTAATCTAGAAGGTGCTGGTAATAGAACCTCTTACCGCATTCCTCGCAGCGATAGTAGATTAATGTTGCAGCCGAGCGCGGCGCAACTTCTCAGGATCTACGCGCGATCGAATGTATCTCAAGGCGCGAGCGGGCGCATGGAAGAGATCATTTGAGGGCACGATCTATGCGCATATCGAATACCTGGGAACGACCGTCGGTTTCCTCCCGACGTTGGGAAGGAAAGAGGGGTCCCACCTCGTGCCACCACTTGCGGACTTCCCCCCATCGCGAGATAGACGTTGGACTCGCAACGTGCCCCGCTTTAAGCTGTTGCACGCCGCAAAGAAGGAGCGAGCGCGTGTGGCAATTCGATTGCAAAATCGAACCGGGAGGTCGCAACAATCCTCCCGTCTTCTCCTCGGCAGATCGACGCGGGGGGCACGTTGACAGCCGCGAGAAAAAATCGCGCCTTAGGTAATCGAGGGTGAAAATCCGATTGGACTTGGCCGTTCGGGATATCTCTTGGTTGTACATGAAACACAAATAATTTCTCTTTTATTTGAGACTGATTAGAAACAAAAATATCAATTACTTTAATTTTAATTGAGAATTTTAATTTTTGGTCGATGACTTTACTATGCAATTTTAAATAATAAATCTTTATTATTATTATTTATATTTCTCTCGGCAGTAAATTATTCTGTGGACCTGTCTGTTCTCTCGTGACCTGTCTGTCTCTTTAAAATTTGCGATTATTAGATGCTGCAAATAATCGTATTTTAATAAATAATACAATTCGCTCTGAAGCGTTTATGATCATCTTGAAAAATCTTTCGATATTTATTGATCGTCATCTCATATGCTTTTTCAAGTATAAGAGATGAGAGATGTTTCTTTGGAAAAAAAAAATCGATGAATTCGTTCCGATTTTACTCATGGGAAAATCTATGACTCCGTGAATACCGGTTCAATTATCAGACGAGTAATTATTAAACCGGTTCGAGAATGAAAGAACACACCCTGTCTTTCGGTTCGAGGGCCATCGCGTCATCACACAGCTTCCGAAGTGAAAGCAAACTTGCACTTCACTCTCGACTAAGAGGCGCCGAGAACGCGAGCGACTTTAATGCCTGTAAAGACCGGACCGACCTTCGCG
This sequence comes from Tetramorium bicarinatum, assembly GCA_928718305.1. Classification (NCBI taxonomy): domain Eukaryota; kingdom Metazoa; phylum Arthropoda; class Insecta; order Hymenoptera; family Formicidae; genus Tetramorium; species Tetramorium bicarinatum. The sequence goes on from OV788324.1 coordinate 13,140,262, forward strand.
AGTTGTTAGCGATGACAATTCCGACCTTCGTCCAATGGCTATATTTGCGTGTCCGCGAGAAAAAGAGAGAGAGAGAGAGACGCGGAATGCGTGAAAGGAGTCGGGATCCCGGAATGAGAAGTTTCCTCGACTTTTAGACGAGAGAAAAACGAAGAAGTTAAAGACGCAGGCGTGAAATAAGAGACACTCGGAAGGTCGGTCAGTGGTTGACCTTTCGCCAAGTCGAACCAAGTGGCTCGCGGCGAAATCTTTCGTCGAGGCTTAAATGCGACTTCATTATCTGACACTACGAGCCTGAGCTAATGGATGATCGTTATCATTTATATCTAAATATTTATATTCTCATCTACATTTAATATCTAAAATATTTATTTTATCATCACGTGCATCTCATTAAAATAATTTGTACTCATCGAAGGCGAGTTTTTGGAAGCTAATGAAATTTATACCTCAATAATTATTAAAGAAATTATCAAAAAATTCACAGATTGATTTATTAGATTAAACTTTTAAATTTACATAAATAATAATGAAAATTTATGGTTTAAAATTGCATATAGAGTAAAGTCATCTACCAAAATTAAAATTCTCAATTGAAAAGTAATTGATATTTTTGTATCTAATTAGTCTCAGATAAAAAAAATTATTTGTGTTTTACGTACAACAGATTCGAATAAATGAAATTTAAAAATTTTCAATCTAGATTAAAAATAAACTAAAAAGGCAAAAATCGAAATTAAAAAGTGCACATAATATCACTTACCTTATAAATTGTCATTTATTCATATTTTTATAAGTTTCCAAAGTTATATTTATATGTATATTTATTAGTATATATTTTAGCATATAAATGTTTTGGAGGTTTTTTGGCAAATTTTTTAAAATTATAATTAAGTTATTAAAAATTTTTTAAGTTGAGAAGAGACAGTACGCTTTTTTATTTTATTCTTTTTTAATTTTGACGCTTTCCGCTGCAAAATTATTAAACGAAAAGAATATTTTGCTTTAGGTGATTCATTATAAGCACAAGTATCTTCGAAATGATATTCTCGTAGTTGCGACAGCTCTGATATTATCATTATCTTTTTCATTTATCAATATTCGAAAGCTCTGACATCATCTCCATATTAATCTTCACCGAAAATACGTAGAAAGCATTTCTTAATCAACAACACGTTACTTCACAACCGTAATATTTTATTCAGGAGAAAATACCCAAGATCAATTTGCATTCGAGAATATTTAATTAAAAAGAAACTAAGCTGTTTTTTTTTAAATTTAAACAAACATAGAAATTTCTTTACTAAATATTGCAAGATTGAGATAAAAGATAAAATTGAAATTAAGAATTTTCTGCTGCTTTCTTTTCGATGAAACGAAGAATTAGCGAATTGTCGGCTGCGGCTCTAATTGGTTCCTCGACAAAGAGAACTTAATTGCTGGCATAATCGGTCTATTAATTCTCTACGAAAGAGCGAGAGTCCGAGTGCCCCCAGGGCGAACTCTATAGAAAGTAAAAGTAAGTGAGGTATGGTCTTCGACAACGCGACAGCTCAAATCGATTTTACTTTCAGAGACAGTGAAATATTATAATTGCAAGTCAAAAGCGCCATTTAATCGGCGCTACGACAATGTAAGTCATGGTAATTTTATTTTGTAATTAACGTCTAACGGATGTGCGCGAATTAACAGTGAAGCTATGTTTAATCTGTGTTAGAAATTTAGTGATGATACGCGTTTTATGCACGAAAATAAATGGTATTTTATCTCCAGAAAAAAATATTGTATATAATATAAAAATAATTGTTAATAATTACGAGATAGTTGCACATTTGTCCTACTTGTTCTGAATGCAAATGAAATGCAAATATAGTCGTAAAATATTACAAATTACACTAACAACATTACTATTTATGATATTGTTATTTACGTAATTTTCTCGAACTCATAGAGAATTTTAATTAATGACTTCATCTGTAATGATAGAAATGGTGCGTGAAGATTAAATTCCATTTAAATCGCATGCAATGCGGCCAACTGGTAACGATAGATCAAATCGCAATCGCCCGCGCACAAGACCGGCATATAAGTCGGAAATAAAAAGTTTTCAGATCAAGAATGTCGCCTGTACCTTTCATAACGCCAGGGAACTACCGCTCGGTCATAACACTGTCTAAACGTTACTTAATTATATAAATCCGACTACTGACTTTCAATAAAATCGACTATATCAATTTTACTTACAGCGGGCGTATCTAAATATTTTACCGCATACATATTTAAACATCTACCTAAAAAAACTTGATTGACACTAGCATTATTTATTTAGTACCATGTAGGAAAAGAGACAATTTACGAGAATTATTAATAATAATTCATTTTGCAAAAATAGTATTCTGTCTAAAAAAAGAGAAATAAAAATATAAATATGATATAAGAATGCATTAAGCACACTACGATATCATTATTTTCTTATTATTCTCTTCTTCGAAGAAAATTAATATTAATTTCATGTAATTTGTAAAGATTTGATTTTATATAAGACTCATTTTCAAAGCAGTAGAGGAAAGTCGCCAATACTGATCCTATAAAGCGGCACCCCCCTATTTCTTGGAAATTAAACATTACACTGTATGAATACCGATAAAAACATGATCCTCTTAGATAATTAAAGAAATAGAAATTCCTAGTTCATACATTCGTGGTTTTTTTCTATATAAAATCTGATAAAAACGAATTCTTCAACAGCGAAAATAAAATTTGCACGATTTTCTCTTACAAATTGGATAGTTTAAACAATAGGACATATATTATTGATAATATTACATCATTTTATATATTTGTAGCTTCCTAAAACTCTTTTATTTATATATGTATCTGTCATATTTGTCTCGTAATGCAGTTTTAAACATAAAATTGCTCCTGTAGCGTTAAGTGGTCTACATTTCTTCGTGAGAACAGATTATAGGTTTAAAATTGCTTTTATTCTCAAAATATTTTGTTCTAACCTTTTAATTTTATAAAATTAATTGTTTTATATATAAAAATATATTTTACTACTTAGTTAAACAATTTATTTATTTTTTTATTTTTCATATTCTTTTTCCTCATAATACGGTTTAAAACATAAAATTGCTGTACAACGATACATTTCTCAGTGAGAATAAAAGATATAGTAACATAGATCTGATAATATCACCAAAGTTGACAACTTTTACCTCACTTATTGTAACCTTAAATACGTGTTCCAGTTTTAGAGCCCAATTTCTCAGGCACTCTTTTTGACATGTGTTGCGAAAATATTAATTATGTACTAAATATGAAATAGTATTATAATGATTACTATTTAATGATTACCATTTTATAGAAGACACTTTCTAGTTTGTATTTCTGCTATCAAACTCTTATTTTTAGCTTTTGTTTAAGAAATATTGTTAAAAAATAAACTGGTGTGCCAATATTGATGACTTTCCTCTACAATTTTAATAGAACAAAAAAATAGCATAAATAAAAAAGCAATATATATATATATATAACCGGATATCTGAATACCGTGGAAGATTTAAAAATCAATGCGATTAACTTTTACAGTGTAATTAACTTTTTAAGTAATTAAATAGTCAGCAAGATCGCTAAACTGCGCGTCTGGCGCCTAGGCTGGCTGCATTCTTGAATTATCGCTTCACGGAGCGATATTAATAGCGGAGTTGAAAAAAAAGAAGCTGTGGCCACTTAAAAGTAGTCATGGACAGCTGCGTTTTTCCTGGGATGTCGCGTAAACAACGACAATGTCCAAAAGAGACGGTTGTTTTCAGTACAACCTTGAACGTTCAGAAATCTGGTTCTGGAAGTATGCGATACGCAGAAAGTACGAAAGGCCAACCGGGATGCCTTCGACATTATTACAGCGATAACTCTACTTGCTAAGCGGATTCTATTTTTGCGCTCCACCTCTGTTTCTTCCCATGGGATGGAATCCGATAAAAATCAAGATAAAAAAAGAAACTTGAAATTCCTGCTTAGGAACATCAACGGTACATAAAATTTTCCATTTGCATAAAACGTCAGTGAATTATAATTTGATGCATTTTAAGAAAACGTAAAACACACGCACGTGTCAATAATATTATTCTTAATTTTCGGAAAGAAAAAAACTGTTTGCGTTAAAATCTGCATTATAATAATATAAATGTAAATATAAATAATAGAAATGAGAGAGAGAAAAAAAGAGATGAGTCTCGTCTGAAAGCTATTAGCTGAAAAGAAGGGCAATATAATTTACTTGCATATTAAGAAGCAAGAAAAGAACGAGAAATATTTTTACAGCATTAACATTGTTCTCTAATCTGAAAACGTTTACGATTTCTATCAATAGCGAGCGATACGAGCAATAAAGTTCGATATCGTTTATTATCAAAAGAATTACTAACCGTCATGTCGTAATAAGTACTCGACAAATACTCGTTAAATTACAGAGCTAATCGATATTATCACCGGCAAGATTATTGTTCATAAAAGCTAAAAAAAAAGAATAATACTATGTCGAGGTGTGTAAACGGAGAGAAGAAAGAACTCGTACACTGCTTCCTCTTCGAAAGCTATGGGAAGAATTAACTCGTTAACTATCGGGGAGCCCGAAGAGAAATTTTCTTCTCCGTCTCACGCTGCATCAGTTAATTAATCCAATTAATCTTTCGCAATATTTGAGGAAACGATGTTAACGTGTATTGTGTTTATGTACATTTTAAATACATCTTAAACGCTCGGCTATGAATCTTGAAGTCAATAAATCTGCTTTTATGAAACACATGCAGTAAAAGCCGGACATCGCGGCGAAGTTCCTCGTTCGAAAGGACTCGCGAAAGGTTTTGCGGTTGAGGTCGATTTGACGATCTCGCCTGTAACTATATGTATCTAGTCACTAACATCAATTATCACGCTGAAGATGGAATATGAAAATGTCATAACCGTTCCATTAAAACGAAACATCATTCATCCTTAACTTTTGTATTATATCGAAATCATGAATATCGAGGATAATTTTAATGCTGAATAATTCTATTATTATTAAAAAGAGTATGTGTGATTTTGAAGCAGCTTACGAACTCGGAAAGCTGTTGAAGCCAATCTTTCCATTTTCTATTTTCATAAATAAATATAGGAATCTCTCGCGTGTTTATAACACGACGCAATCTGAGCTTGCTGAAATTATACTTCATAGGTCGCCTTAATTTGTATAATATCATCGCTATTTTATTGGTGATGCAACTGTGCGAAATGTGAAGAATATATTAGTCAGAAAGAGGAGAATGTTTCCCGTGCACAAAAAATAATTCGCATTCCTAAAATATTTCGATTCTCTGAATATTTCTCGATCGAACAAACGTGGCGATTAGTTGGTATTTCATCGCGAAAACAATCTATTAATATACTGGTCCAGCTGGTACCGAATAATTAAATGAAATTTATTTATTATATTGCTGGGCGGGAGCCTCGGTAATCAACGGGAATAATCCGGTAATCTCGATGTCGATGCACATACGATCAATTTGCATACATTATTGTTCCGGTTATTATCACTTTCCTTTTATGTGCAGTATGGCAAGACCGTTTACGTAATATCAAAAATATTCTTCATGAAGCTATTATATAATTATAGTGGTAGAAATACCATCTCGTTTATTCTAATGGAGTGAAATCGTTATCCGTATCTGAACATCACGTACCTGTATCATATATTCTTAGATGCCAGGTTGAATATAAAAATTCTTTACAATTGAATGTTAAATATGCGAATTTTTTAATACTTGTTAACGTTGTTGTTTTTATACTTCGCTATGCGAAGAAACGTGATTATATAATTAGTGTAATAATTATGCGAAAGTTAAATTGTTAAATACATAAAAAATATTATAAAAATAATACGGATAAGGAAAAGAAGAGAGGAAATGAAAAACGCAAAGCAAAGTCTTTGTAAAATTTTTTTCTTTGCATACGATTTCTCTCTCTTTCTATATATATTTTTGTGCCTTGCAAATTTTATTCATAATTTTTATGCGAGCTGCATCTTCGCGGGATAAAAAAAATACGAATATTTATAAAGATTAATAAATTTGGACATTCAAGTGACTCACGAGATTTCCATCTGATATTTATTTTGCACACAGAATAAATCTGATATATGCAGGATCCAGCTGCATACGCGTGTCGCATCCACGACCGGAGTTGCATACCTGCACGTCTCCCTCGTTGCAAGAACCTTTCTTCTCGATTATATGCACCGAGAGATTCTCGATGGGCTCGCACACAAAGAAATTAAATGAACGCTTGCCGAGCTGCGTTAAATCGTACGTTACGAGTACTAGGTCAAAGTTAATTGTTTCTCGCTAAAGCGAAAAGTCGTTCAGATGCAATTTCTTCATCGAATTAAAATCCAGTTTGGGATAATAATGCTGATTGCTTATAGTAATAAAAAAATAAATAAAATAAAATTATATTATTTGTGTTATAGTATAGCTGATGTATGTACACGTACGTCGCGAATATGACAAATAAAATTGAAGTAACGTAAAATTAAATAAAATTGAAATAAAATTTTCTATAAAATTTCACGCGAATTTTAGTTCTCTCATCGGCTCGACTTGTATTATATATCTTCGGGTATGGGATTATGAAAAACGAGAAATGAGCAGATTCCCGTGTTCGGATCCTTTCACTGAAGCGTAAGATTATTTTTGCGAAATAACATGAGAAATCGATTCTCAAGAGTCGATGCGACGGCAACGGCGGTGGGACGCCGGTAGCGAATCGCGCGTCGAAAGCACGACGAGAACTTCCGTTCCGGTTACGAAACTCCCAGAAAGTCAGCAATGACCAGCAGACCGGCCGGACGATCGACACGCGCGCGTGTACGTACCGATACGCAGCGGCGCGAGAACGCGAACGTGTAATCGCTCGGGGCTCTCCCTTGGATCGCCTGTGTACATACCCGCTTTCCAAGGATCCCGGCATCGTAGAAAGTTATTTGACATTTAGAGGGGCCCCGGAGTTTTTCGACCTACCCCGCGTGCATGCTTAACCGCCGCGCGCCGCGCCGAGAGCGGGTTATTACTCCGCGCGGGGGGTAACACGTGCGCGCGCGAGGACGAGATGATTATCAGGTTCCCCCCCGCGCGCGCGGCCGCAGAAATGTAACGTGCGATGTAACACCGCACTTTTCAGAACGGGCGGAGGCAGAATTCGCGCTCTACCGTAATTATTTTAATTGAAGACCAGCCACTTTGCTCTTTGTGTGTTATGTCGAGCGTCGTATACGTTACTTACTCGAAAACATAAATTAAACTACAAACTTTGCTTAATTTGCATATACCGCGAGCTACGTTTCTTCCTTTTAAAAATCAATTACAGATTTAACTTCTATATATACGCAGAGAAATCGCAAAGCTATGTTGCGTTTAATATATAACAAAGTTAGAGCTATATCGGTATACAAATTATCGTTATGTTGTGTTTAATACATAACAAAGTTATATGAGTATACAAATTATCAGAACGACAGGTAATTATGGTGGAATATCTTTGTAAATTAATTTCCAGATACTAAATGTCTATTAAGACGAAAGAAAACACAATTAAAATTGACTCAAGAGATTTTATTGTAAACTTCTATGGGTTGCAACTGCTCCTACTCAATTTATTCGGTTAATTTGACTAAAACAATGAGATAAAATTAGCGACATATTGAGTAAGCCTTGCTAATCTTGTTAGTGAAAATTTTACCTTCCTTTTAGTCAAAATTAATGAAATATTGAGTAGGAGCAGTGACGACCTATGGAATAGTTAAAAATGACTCAAGTTGAATATAATTTGACATTACGAGTTCAACAGTGTAAACTTCTGTGGATTGACTTCGAAACTACTCGACGCTTCGTTAAAAAGCCCCTGCAACGGGCTCCGATTAATTGGCTCTTAATTTCTCGGTTAATGTCTGCGAGTGTCGAAAGGATAATTTCCGATAATTTTCGACTGTCCCAAGATGTTGCAAGTGCCCTCGTAATCAGAGGGAACTGAGTCATCGGCTGTCGTTTCCGCGAGAGGCCGGCCCGGAATTTCGGTCCGCCTCATTAAACAAATTAGGAATCCCCGGGGTCCACGCGTTAATTGTTATCACGAACGGCGGGCGACCGATGCCGTTACGCGTTACAACGTAACGCGAAACTCGCCGGCCGAAACGCGCGCCGCGAGAAAGTCGCGCCGCGTTCTTTCTTCTTGCTTTCTCTTTGCACGCCCATTACGTAACGATCGTCCGCATTTGTCCATGTGTGCCCATGTGGCGCTATTCATCCGTATCTCCCCGATGTGCATCATCGATCTTTATTAATCCCCGCAGATCGGCAAAGGCCCGCCCGCACACGATCGCACGTTAACGCTGCACGTCTGGACTGGGAACAAGTGCATCGTCGAACACTTTACATTTCTGCCGTTACATAAGCGGTTACAAGCGGAACCGGCATTCGATACGCGCGTAACACCGAGCTAGACGGATATTTTCTGTGGCTGCTCTGGCAGGTTTAATTCACGCATCTCACGGGGTCTGTGAATGCACTGTGAATGAATTAGGAGTCTCAATTCTCATGAACATAGGCATTTCATTCCCAGAATACACACCTCACTTAGAAAATTTGTGGAATACTTTAAACATACAAAAAGATTGTAATTTGTATGCATTACATTATTACATTATTTCATATATATACATTAATAATATAAATATGTATAAATGTACATGTATTATTTAATTTAAAATTTATCGCAATGCGAGAGTGAAAGTTTTGTCATTGATCGTTTAATGGAGAATTCCTTTTTTATATTGTCTTCATTTGTCGCAGAATATTTTTATTTCTCTTCACTATCTTTATTTCAGTTCAATGTTAATTATCACTGGATAGTACAAACTTTCTAATGTTAATTACACTTCATTGGCATTTATTGGTGAAGTCACCAGCTATCATTGTTGAGTCACTACTGATTCGTTGCCAATACGCGAGAGATCGAGCTACCAAAGTTTAGAACAGACCCGCTATGAATTAATTATTCGCCCGAGACTCTCACTTTGGCATATTGTATTATACGTCTCTCCGGTAATGAATTATTAATAAGACGCACCATTTTTCCCGTTGCAGGAGGTGCGAGCGGCGTCGCTGATTCTCTGCTTGGGAATTCTGCTCGCGTTGATACAAGATGGTAAGTCTTTCGCAATTTTTTCTAATAAAAGTGCATATAATTCTCTGTAAAAGAAACAGTTGAAATTTAATATTTAGATATTTTTAATTACATATCAAAAACCAAATTGAGGATATCTTCCAGCATCTTATCGATTCGATGATTTCGATTTCAGGTCAACTTTCTCTTAGCAAAAATTTAGTCTCTCGGAAGCTTTTTTCTTTTTAAAATTTTTAAAAGTTAACAATTGTCCTACAGATTAAAATTCTTTTAAATACAATTTATTCGACTTCTTGCAATTTTTAAAAGGCATTTCATATAATTATGCAATATGATAAATAAAGTTTTACGTCAAGTACAAAAGCATTACGCAAAATAAACAGCCAGGTTCTATGCGAAAAGTGACGCTTACGGATCTTAAAAAATAAATTATAGCTTGTGATTAACTTCGATTAACTTCGAAGAACATTTATGTACCGTCAATGTAAACCCTCATCTTGCGAAACAAACTGTAAAGCTGCATTTATCTGAATCCCCGGTATTTATCCGCCTGCCGGTGTATTCTGGGAGCGAAACAATAATCGTTTCCACGCTGCACGAGAGCAGTCGGCACCGCAACTGTGAGCGAGCGAATTGGAATGGGACACGCGAAGAAAACGAAAGGGTCTCTCGGATCGCTCGTAAAGTACTAGTTTTTCCAGCTGTCTGGGCAGCCGTTCGCTTTCCTGCAAAAGTCCCAGGAAAAGATCGAAAGTTTCACCGAAGGCTTGTTATTAGGCTTGACTCCTTTGCAGATATTCTTGAAATGCAACAAGGGGTTACACCTAATTTATCGTTTTATTTTTTTTTGTAACAACTGTAAATTCTTCATTAGCGTTAACTATGCGTTGCGGTGTAAGAGAACTTAGCATAGAAATTATTTTTTACATGTTATACGTGTGCATTCTTTATAGAGATTGTTTCATCATTGAAATTAATTTCATTTTTATAAAATCTTAATCTCAGATCCGAATTCAAATTTACTCTTACGTATTTAGATATTTAATATGAAAAATGCAAAATATTATTCCTCGATGCATTCTTAATTTTAAAAAATGTCCATTTTTTTCTTAATTTGATGAATCTATTATCAAAATTAAAATCAAAATTATTCTGCAACCCTTTTGTATAAATAATAGGTTTTCTAATGAATTCTCAATATTTTTTAATCACTTAAAGTAAATATTTTATATTTTACTTTCTTTATTATTATAAAAATAAATCGATAACATCAAAAAACAGTATCTAATTGCTTAGTTTCTTTTAACAAAAATCAATAGAACAATCTTAAGACAATTTAACATGAATTTAAAACAATTAATAAGATACAGGAAACATATCATTGAGCACTATAATTTTTATGTTTAAAAGTTTCTCAGTTACTCTCGCGCGATCATATAAATGTGCAATAATTTCGTAAAGAATTATAGTTAACATTCCCATAAATCGCACGAAGAAGCCGTAACATTTCTCACAATGAGCAATAATGCCCGCGAACGAGCGATAATGCGGAGAGACTTCCACCTTGCAATGCCTATGCGCTTTCAATAACGGCGCTTTCCACATCGTGATCAATGTACAGAGCCACGATGTGAATTTTTCTCATATTTGACGGGCAAATCTGGAAAAACGCGCGAGATCACGAATAAGAGCGGAGATCGCGAGTCTTTTGCTCGATATTATCGGTGCTATATTATATAGCGGTTTAATATTATTATACCGTTCGTATAATACCGATTTATATGTGCAGCGTGGGACTATTGAGTATTCTCTCGGTGGGCGTTGTTGCGGTGAAAGAGAATCTCGAGCGTTAGTATCGGCGATCTTTGTTAGGGTGGAGGTAACAAAGTTTACACGGATTAAAGATTCAATACGACGTATTTAACACAAATGTGTTTTCCAGAATTTCCCGTTGCAAGTGATATATTTTTGATAAATTTTAGTCTTATTATGTTATCTTCACATGACTTCGTTATCTGCTTAAAATATTATGATACCCATTTAATCCTACTATTTCTGTTACTTTTTCTTTGACCCATTTCCTAATAAATGTATTGTAGTTCAACGGAGTTAATCTTTATCTTTATCTGCGTAAAAGATTTCTAAAAGTTTAAGATGAGGTATAAACATTTTTATGAATATTTTACACATTTTTATGACATTTCTTAAATGTTGTTTAGATAATTATTCGCTTAAGATTGCTGGCAGGAATTAAAACCGACAATTTTAGATCAGACTTTATTACTACATAAAATCTGAAATAATTTTCACGTTTATCTTTTACGCATTTACCTTTAATTTATGATAATTTTAAAAAAGTAAAAACTTATTTCTCTTAACAGAGTAATTTACCGAACAACTTGATTCTTTATAATAAACCATAATTATGTTAGATTATAAAACCGGATATTTTCATACTAAAAATAAAATTGTACAATATAAACAATCCGGTTATGTATAAATTTGTATTGAAATTTTCAATTTTTCCTATTTTTCGAAAGTATTCTAGTTTACAACCGTCTGGTTTGAAAGATGTGATTAATCTATAATTAATCATCATGTATATCATTACTATTACTATAAAATTCAACTTTCCTTTAATTTCGTGTATTACAACGTTTTTATTTTTCATGCGTACATAGATCTTCCGATTTAACTCGATGAAATCGCACCGGACTCGATCGTTGCCCGGGGATATCCGTTGACCTCGTCGAGGTGTCACCTGGTCCCTCGGTCAGGGTCGGATGGCAGGCCTTAATTTACAAGCACTGCTCGCGCATTGTTATCTTACACGATGCTCGGCCTCGTTTCACGCACGATCGGTGAAAGCACGACGGATAATTCGCGGACGACTCGAAAGTACCTCCTTGCATGTAACCAAACGATGTCGGACTCTCGGCGTGCCGTCAAAGTCAGCCTTCGTGGGCGATTATGCGCGTGCGAAGCAGGGCAACGAGATGCATACCTCACACCGTGCATAGATGCACGCGTTCGGCTAATTAATCGCTCGGACGGCTAGAGGGAAACACAATATCCGTCTCGTAATACTATCTCTCACTTTCGCAATTGCCATTTTCGATCGGGTTACGTGGATCATCCCGTTGTGGATCATTGTAATGTTTCGCTGAAGGAAATTGGATTAATGTAATGACATCTTCGATAATGCAATCTAATCCAATTGATGTAATCGCGATGTTGTAGGATCTCCTTATTTCGCAAAATTACAGAAGATTCATCACTATTAGCAGGAAACATGAATTCTAGAGAAGATTAGCTTTTACAAGAAGTAATAAAGTAATAACAACGAGTAGTCTAAAATGATACAAATAGATAGATACAAATAGATATCTTGTTCGCTTTCTACGTAAAACAATGTTTTGAGCGTTAATTGATGTAAAAATATTAAAATATCAAAAGCAACACAATTTAAACACTTTTACTGATTTTATTTACATCTTAATTTTAAATTAATTTACATCTAAAATTTAAATTAATTTAAATCTAAAATTTTTTCGTTCATTATTTAAAATTTATTATACTGTTATCATATGTCAAATGCATATCTAACTCAAGAAAATTACTGTTTTTACAAACATATAAGTTTATGCTTATTTTAAAGAAGATATAAATCTTGGAAGAATGTTAATTTTATATACGCTAAATTTTTATTAAAACTGGCCACGTGTCCTTCTCGATGTCAATCATACATTCGGAGATTGCTGTGTTTACTTTTTTTAAATCAGAAAGACTCTGATTTAAAATCACAAAGACTCTAACCGGGTACGAGAGACAGAAATGCATTTTGAGAGCCGGTGCAGCTACGCGAATTGAAGCCGAAACGACTATTTCATCGCGTGCATAAACGAAAGTCCAATCGCGTGTCAATTTCTCCCCGTGGCAGCGTTTTCTCTCGCGGCCGTTTACGCGTTCTCCCCGCGTTCGCGGCTCGCGAGTGTGCGCTTCAATGCGAAGCGTAGAGAGAAGCGCAGGTGTACATACGGGCGTCGCGAGACGCGCATGCATTTAATTCACGATCTCGCAGACGCGCGAGCATTTAGCAGCCGCACAGTGAAAACGCGCGGGCACGCTATTGAGAAGTGACAATCACTGGGTAGCGAGATTTTTCGCGGCTCGGCGCGAAACTGAATGCACCAGGATGCATCTGCCGTGGCTGTCTCTTCATTCAATAGGCTTCCATTGAAAGCTGAAAAGCAGTTATTCTGTAGGAACAAAGCGACCTCGTTTCCTCCTCTTTCAGTATAGAAAGACGCCGAACAAGAAATTAAAGAATATTTTCAACTAAAGAAACGATTTTACACATGCAGTACAGTCCAATTGTTATTTTTGTAAATATTTTTAAGTCAATATTATATTTAAAGTTAATGTTTCTATTTTATTTAATCGTTTATGTTTAATTAAATTTTAGAGTTGAAATTAGTACATCAGATTGTAGAATAAATTTTCATTCAATTTGATTAGATTGCAATTGTTGCAACAAAATTTGTTTAATCTAGAAATTTAGTTCGTTTCATTCAACCTTTTTTTCAATGTATATTTTTAAAAAATTGTTATAACTATTTAATGACATAACAAGTCAACTTTCTATTTAAAAAAAAAAATAAGAAAAATGTATTTAGAAATTGTCTTAAAAAGTATATACTTATTATTGTATTTTTATCTTTTAGGAATCGCTGAACGCAGAATTGTCTGTTATTACACGAACTGGTCGGTGTATCGACCTGGTACGGCGAAATTCTCTCCTCAAAACATAAATCCATATCTTTGCACTCACCTGATCTACGCATTCGGAGGTTTCACGAAGGAAAATGCGCTGAGACCATTTGACAAGTATCAAGATATCGAAAAAGGTAATATAAAAGTATACGATATCTAATACAAGACTTGTTGAATTTTACTATCAATTTATCGAAGACCTTAACGACTATAATCCAATGTTACAGTCCTATTAGAGATAAGAATTATTTGTTTATCGAAAAGACATTCCTATCAATAGCGATAAAATTTTTTTAACGCTTAATTGTTAATCGCCAATTAAAATCGATTTATTAGTATATCAATAAATTTACATTACAAATAATGACTTATGACTCAATTCTGCTTCAAGGAAATTGAAGAATAAACGTCAAATATCTCTCTTAAAAAGTGTTATTTTTGTCGCAATAAAAACCAGTTCTAACTTTACATCTGTTACATTTAAATATAAGATTTACGCTGTTATATTTAGTTTCGAGTACTCGACTGCTTAATATGTCTCAAGTGGTTTAATGCATTAGAATGACAAGACTGACAAGCTCCGGACACATCATTTTTGATGACTTAGCCAATATTTAACTTTCACTCTTCAATAAACACGCTCGCCCGACAGGCGGATACGCGAAATTTACGGGTTTGAAGACCTACAATAAGAACTTGAAGACGATGCTGGCGATCGGTGGCTGGAACGAGGGCTCCAGCAGATTTTCACCGATGGTAGCCGATCCCGCGAGACGGCGGGAGTTCGTCAAGAACACTATCAAGTTCCTCAGGCAGAATCATTTCGACGGCCTCGATCTCGACTGGGAATATCCGGCATTTAGAGACGGCGGAAAGCCACGAGATAAGGACAATTACGCCAACTTGGTGCAGGTAGATGTCTCAATCGTCGTGTCTTATCACCGCGGAAAGGATATGAAATTTCTTGCCTCAGCAAATCAGAAAGAAACGTTAAAGATTTAGAGATATAAGAAACATGGAATAAATGTAGAATAATAAAAAAAAAAAAACACGATTGCAATTTTGCCTTGAAGGAGTGATCGAGGAAAGCTGATTAAAATAATTAATTGCGAATTGACAGGAACTTCGCGAGGAGTTCGACCGGGAGTCCTCGAAGACCGGAAGATCGAGATTGCTGCTGTCGATGGCGATGCCCGCCGGTGTCGAGTACATTGACAAGGGCTACGATGTACCGAGGCTCAACGAGTACTTGGACTTCATCAATCTACTCTCCTACGACTATCACTCGGCGTACGAACCCGCCGTCAATCATCACTCGCCGTTGTATCCAATGGAGGAGGACAACGAGTACAATTACGACGCGGAATTGACTATCGTGAGAGTCTGCTCGTTAGAATCTTATAATTGTCGTTTGAACAGGCCAATTAGTAACGCGCTCTTATTTGGGCCTAATAGGATTATACAATCACTCATCTCCTGGAGAAAGGCGCGTCCGCGGATAAGATCGTTCTTGGAATACCAACGTACGGTCGGTCGTACACATTGTTCAATCAAGATGCGACCGATCTCGGATCGCCTGCGGATGGTCCAGGCACCGAGGGAGAGGCTACTCGGGAGAAAGGCTATCTTGCCTATTATGAGGTTTATTTCTTTATCACATACACATTCAAAGCTTCTCTTACGTATATTAACGCAATACATAAAATTTATAAAAGTGCATACATAGGAATTCTAGCTAAATTTACAAATGTACATTTTATAATATGTACATTTTATTTATGTATTTAGAATTAAAAAATTGAATATTCGATTTTTAAGATTTGCGAGAGTATAATGGAATCCGACGAATGGGAAGTCGTTCATCCAAATCCCAAAGCCATGGGACCGTACGCCTTCAAGGGAAATCAGTGGGTAGGGTACGACGACGAGGACATAGTTAAACTGAAAGCTCACTACGTGAATGAGAAGAAGTTGGGAGGCATCATGTTCTGGTCGATAGACAACGACGATTTCCGTGGCAAGTGCCATGATCGAGCTTACCCATTAATTGAAGCTGCCAAAGAAGCGTTGCTTTCAGATAACAGGTAACAATTGCAGAACAATTGAGCATATAATATGGTAGCAAATTATCTGAAAGAGCATTTTAAGCTATAACATTGTCATTATTAGTGCGTTAATATTATCATTTTAGTTTTGTTGATACTTTAATATCTAAAGACATTAAATTTATAAATAATAAAATATGAAACGCAGATTCTTCTAATGCAATTTAGAATATTATTTCTGGACTTTGATGTTTTATTTCCATTGGTAATTTAACAATATTAAACAATAAATAATGATTGTTATTATGATGTAGCAAAAATACGATTGACAAGACGAAGTCAGTGGACAGTCGGAAAAAGACTCGTACTCAAGGTACTCAAAATAGCATTCGTAAGTCGAGCACGAGTAGCCGAAGAAGCAGTACTACATCGGCTCCGACCACCAGCAAACGCGTGTACTCTTCAAGACCAAAATATCGTACCATTTCGCAAGCGAGCAAGGAGGATCAGGAAGATCGAGAAGTATCAAGGAGATCGTACGAACCGTCATCAGACGAGGACACAGAGGCTAGAAACACCGTGAGAGTCACTGAAAAAATCGAGCGACCGAAGACTCGAAACAGGAGTAAAACGCGAAGCGGTGCTACCGAGCGTAGCAGAAAGCAATCCAGACGTAAGGGACAGAGTAAGACTGATGAGAACGAGGAATCATTGAGCAACAAGCTAACGACTCCGGAACCACCAACCACTCCTGATCCAGGAACCGGTAAGTTGTGAGAAAAATTCAAGGAACTACATGTTTTTAACATATTTTTTACAATCGATTGATCGACAGTTCTCGTTCTTAAATATTTTGAAATGTTTAAAATTCAATATGGCAAAGAATTAAAAGAAAAATCTATCTTTACTACGCAAAATTACGTCTATTTATAATTTTTGAATAAATATCTTTGTTTAAAAAAATTCTCGTTCTATCACTGAAATTAAGCACTATTGGGCACGATTAGTAGTTGGATGGATGATCATTTGAAAACATTGTGTGACGTTGTGTATTTAATTTTATTTTTTAATCTGATGCACCTGAGAAAAAGCTAACAATAAATCATAATTTTAATTTGAAAATCTTAAATTGTCTTTTTTTACAAAATTTTAATGCTACGTAAAATTATGAACCGCTAGTTTGCTTTTTATAGACTTTAAATGTGAAGATGAAGGCTTTTTCCCGCATCCTCGAGACTGCAAGAAGTACTTCTGGTGTCTCGATAGTGGTCCCAGTGGACTTGGCGTGGTTGCGCATCAGTTCACCTGTCCTTCAGGTAATTTTATTTTACTATAAATAATTTTGATTACATTTTTATATTTAACGCTAAATCATTCAACTCTATATGAGGAGTATTTAATTTGAAATTGGTATGTAAATTAGAAATTGTTGTATAATATCGCTTTTTGGATTTTTGCAGGTTTGGTCTTCAACAAAGCGGCGGATTCTTGTGATTATCCGCGCAACGTGATTTGTCCCAAGGCGTTGAAAGCATCGCTCGTCTCAACCACCAAATCGCCCATTACGGCTGCGACAAGCCGAACAACTTACTTGCACAGCACAACAACTGCAAAGGCGGAATCGGAAGAATATTCTTCCGATTCGGAGGAAGATTATGAAGAGATCGAGGAAAGCGAAGAGGAAGAAGTAGAAGAAAAGGTAAAAGAAGAACCGAGGACTACCACGACGGCGAAACCGCTCGTGTATAAAACACTCACCAGAAATAGACCAACTACGACCACTACTTCTACCACGACAACCACTTCGAAACCAAACGAGCCGGAGAGAATTATCGACATCGAAGACGAGGAGGATCCGAAGGTGATCAAGGAACTCATCGATCTCATCAAAAAAGCTGGCAAGTATAAGTTTGCTAAATACATATATAATTACAATGATAATAACTTGTTTTAATATTTCTTCTTTTATATTTATTACTTCTTATGTCATTAATTACCATACAATATTTTGTATATATTCTTTTAAGAACCATTTAATAACATATTTTAATAAATAAGTTTTCGAATTCTTTTATTTTAGGCGGAATAGAAGAGTTGGAAAAGCAATTGCTATTTCAAGAAAGGAACATCAATTTGGACATCAGATCGGGCAGCGAAAACGTTACACCAGCTGCGATTAGTCGTAGTTTGTACGAGCGTGTATTGAATCGCCAAGCAACCAGAATCGGTAGTCAACGACCCGCACTATCGTCCTCGGAAACCAGTTACGTAAACGGACCGGGAAGAGCGCAGTTCGAAGGCTTGGACGACATTCCCGAAGTGAAGAGTCTCAGACGATCGCAGAAACCTCAATATGTCACTATCGAGAGATCCAAGTCAGTAACTTTTTTGTTTATTAACAAAAATATATTTTTTCTGTTAATTATACTACTTTATGACCTATTTAATAATATAATTTTCTTTATTAACTGTATTTATTAAAATCGATTAATTCTTTTATCGTGATTTATATACTTTTAATCTTAAGTCTGAAGAAAAGCAGATTTGTACACTTTGGTTACGATTCTGATATTGATTAGATCGGTCACAAAAGACTCTTCTTCGGAGAATGAAGATATCGATGAGAATGAAGAAGAAAATGATAATACTGATGTAGCTTCTTCCGAGGAGAAAACTGTCAGCAATCCGTTGGAAGATAGCTCGTCTACGCAACGGGTGACGCCAAATTATGTAAATATTCGACGAACGCGACTTTCCACCACGACGTCTAAGTAAGTAATTGTTAAAATAATTAATTTTGTCTCGTATTTCTCACGATATGAAATTTTCAGAACCGAGAACGACGTGGAAGGAAAAGAAATAGAAACTGAAGAAGAAAAACCGACTCGCAGGCGACGACCGGTCGTTTTTTCAAAGTGAATATATTTTTTATTATTCATATTCCGTTAAAATTTTATTAAACTTTTTTTATATGATGTAATAATTTTTTTTAGACAACAAGATAATGGAGCAAGCTCTGAAACGTCTAAACCTTTTCGAAATCGTGGTTCAAGTTTCAGGTATAAAAGAATAAACTTGTAGAAATATATAATATATAACATATATAATTATATAATATCTAATATATAAGTATATAGTATTATCGTATACATATATATATGTCATCTTATTATAATTTTACGAAATTTTTATCTTTTTATCATAACAGGAAATCAGAGAGGAGAGACGATTCGAAAAGCACAGATCGATCAACAGAGAAAGATGATGATTCATCAACCAAATCTAGGTTCCTATAATATCCATAATTTTTCTTTACTACAACATTTTACTATATCACTACATTTCATGTTTTTATTTAATGTTTTAGATACACCAGCATACAAAGACTCAGAAGTACCACGTTGAAAACTTTGGAGGATTTACCTAGCACAATATCTTTATCCGAAGTCACCAGCGAGACTATTTCACCATTGAGACTAGAAGAGTATCCAGAGGTACCTAAGACAACAAGTAGTATGTTCGCTTCGTTGTCCACGACGCCAGCGACCACTTCAACCTCCACCGAGGTGATCACTGTGATCAGCGTCGAACCGCCGGAAAAGTCATCAAGTGTTAGCCCTAAAGCAGACATTGACTCCACCACTGACTCGGTGAAACTGGTGGAAGATTCGGCAACGGAGATCCTGTTTACAACATTACCGGCAACTAGCGGCAGCTCAAGCCAGCCGACAACGACCACAACAGCGACGTTGGCGAGCAGAGCGACAATCGCCGCAGTGTCGCAACCGCGGCCGTTCGGTTTCGCCAGACGAAGATCTGGTTCATCCGAAGCGACGACGACGGCGACGACCCCGTTGAGCAGGTCCAAGGTGAGTATTACGCCGCGAAATTCTACGCGTCCGTCCAGCCCGATTCTGGGGCGAGTTCGATCGAGGACGAGACCGAGCAACCGAGTTACCGAAGAAGAGTCGGTGGAAACTCCACGCGAGGGAACACTTACATCCAAGAGCAAAGAACTTAGCAGATCGCGCAGTAGGGGAGCCAGCAGATACACTCCATCGGCATCGAGATCAAGAACGCAGGACGTTTCCGCGGATTCCGTCTCAGGTCCCAAGTATAGGGAAAGAGGCAGGACAACAGCTTCGACGATCGCCAGCACAGCAACCAACGACCTCAAAAGAAGATATCGAAGACCTGGCAGAGCCAATAACACAGTAGAATCTGTCAAAGCCAACGAATTGGATGACAGTCCGATAGTCAGAATAACGCAAGACAGGAAAAGCCCGTTGTTTCGATCGCGCTCTGACAGCAGTGAAGAGGAGAACGATAAGATAACGAACATCAGAGTCTTCAGGAAGCCAACTGTTAATCGCGAGTTGTACGACAGGACAAAGTTCACGAGGAAGAGGAACAACGTAGTAGGCTCTTCTGCGGAGACCGATAAGATCGAGGGAAACGATTTGCTGAATAGCGTCGATCAATCAAACGCTACGGTTAATTCCGTTGAAACAAACACCATCCAGCCGATCTATAGTGTGAACCCAATCGCACAAATTGACGGAACAACTGCGTCTAGCAACAAAGTGGATTATACGAGCGAGCGACCCAAGGACGCTGTTGCCACGACGACTGGTCACATCGAGGCTTACGAATTTAATCCCAACTTGGTGACAATTATTTCTACCGAACGCCCCACTAATATTGCGGAAAAGACAGAAGCGCCAAGAAAGCGAAAGATTTTCTTAAGAAGGAGACCGATATCATCAAATACAACTGACACAGATGAAGAGGAAAAATCTCAAGTATCTCACAGACGGAAAGTGATTAAACGTAAACGTCCGCTTCAAGGCACTTCGTCGACATCGGCTGAAGTTTCGATCGAAGAAGAAGAAGGTTTGAGCCTTCTTCTACAAACGACTCCGATGAAGAGCAATAAAGATGTTGAAAAATCGACAACTACTATCAGTCAGACAGGAACTACTCCAATGAGCAAAGATGCTGAAGAATCGACAATCGCTACTGGTCTAACCGGATTTACGAGAGAAATGGAAGATTCAACTCTAACTGTTACGGAAACCACTGATTACAATATTGATAATTTTACGAAGGTCACTTTGGAGACTCCCGGGACTGAAACCACGACATCATCAGGAGAAGAAACTACATCAACCATTATATCGACAATTAATACAAACGCTGACGAAGGTCGTCAGTCGACTATTGAAATAGATACTGAAACCACTACGATGGAATCAACGCTAGCGACAGCTACGGTTTACAACACTGATACCAACACATTTCTAGAAGATACGTTGATACCGTCTACCGAAAACTTGTCCACTACTCGCTTGTTAATAATCCCCACGTTGCCCACGTTGAATTCAGCCACCACCCACGCTCAAGTAACTACTACGCCGTTGACGACGGAATCAGATTCCTTATCGGCCGCAAAATCGAGCCCCGAGTCGAGATACACGCGCAAGAAGTTCATTCGCAAAAGTCCTGCATCGTCTTCGGTGAACGCTGCCAATCAATATCCTCCCACGTTATCATCGACAGAAAACAGTAGCGTCGAGGTTCTCTCAAGACGCAGGAATAATTTATTCATTCGACGAAATCTGATTTCTTCCAGCACCGCCAACACACTTCGCGATGATCTTAAATATCAGGAAGAGAAAGAAGAAAAGAAAGAAAATATAGAAAGCGGATCCCGTGATTTGGCTAGACAGGACGTTACGGAAGATACAACTTTGAGAAGTAAATCGATATCGACGAATAGTTTTTCAGATGACTCCGCAGATTTCTGGAAATATTATACCACAACTTCGTCAAGAGATCAAACGAACTATCCTTCAGTTCATATCGAGGATGTTGAAGATCGTAAAGTCGCGAGAACAGAGAAGAACGCAGAAGATAATACGTATCGATTAACATCGACTGCCACTCGCGGACCCGAGGTTCGAGCGCGATACAAAGTTCCCATAATTCTGAGGAGACCGTTTGATCCTGAAGAAGCTTTATCGCCCAGGCGGTATCCTCTGTTAGACTCTGCGCCCGAGGAATCCGAGGAGACACCGGATACGAGAGAGGCGAGGCTAAGGCAATCCGGCCTCCGGCAGCCGCGAACGCGTTATAAACTTCTCAATCGGAATAACATCAAAACTGGAGACGAGGAGACTACGCTATCAGCTCCAGAATCGACGAGCACCTGGCAATACTTTAGAACGCGCACATACCCAAAACGTCCATCGTCGACCACCGAAGAAACGGTCACGGAGACTCTGATACCGGCGAAGAAATTCGATTATATCGCGGATGCCTTCCACCGGAAGCAGCAGTCGCTGAGAACAACAACACCGAGAAGCAATGATTTTCTCGACTCGCAGAACCTGATCGATCCATATTACATGCGCACCACGACGGTGAAGCCGTCCGTCACCAGATTGGTGACCTCGGTGACGGAGTCCGGCACCACAGAGCGGCAGAAGATTCTCATCAAGACCAAGTACTCGTCGCTAACGTCAACTACGAGGATACCAGCGGATCAATTTCCCCTGACAACGCCGTTGTCAGTTTCGGTGTCTGGCGCCGATGACGAGTCCGTTAACGAGATTCGTCAAGGTGTCGAGCAGTCCACCTTGCCGATCGAGGGCGAATTTAATTATCGATTCACCACGGAATCTCACGAGTCCTCGACCATCGAGATCGAGTCGGTGTTCAACAATCTGATCGCCGGCAAAAGCTCCGCGAAGTAGTAGTATACGAATGTCGTTGTTAATCATCGACATAGTCAACATCGATAATGTACATAGACACAATCATTAATTAATTAAGAAGCCGATAACGATCGCCGATTTGTCGGAGAGATCGTTAAGGAGTTTAGTAAACATCTGAACGTCACTAATGTATATATCTAGTACTTAACGAGCTTAATTATATTTAAGATTGCTCTATGAGATGGGACGTTAAAAACAAATCCGATTACACGAATTCAAAAGGAACGACAAGGACTCGCTATAGCTCACGACGACCGATGACTGAATAATCGTCTTCTCGCATTACCCTCACATCATCAATAATGACGACTCATAACGACCACCTTCTTCACCCGCTTATACTCAGAGGAACCCTTGACCGACACCTCTGATAACTTTCTTGATGATGATACTTCTACTTACCACACAAATACAAATCATCATTAAATGCTATCGATGACCCAGGATGACTCCTTATCTTCCAAATTAACGCAGCAAGCAAGACACGTTCGCGGCGCTTCAATAGATAACTTGAGAACTTCCCTTCTTCACGTTCCTTCTTTTCACCTCAAAGACTGGCGCAGCTCACGCACAGACAGAAAGACAGAAAGAAGGAGACTATGCAAAGAAATAAACTGTGGAGGTAAAGGGAAAGAGAGAGAGAGGTCCCTGGGGATCTCCGCATTAAAGCCCGCTGCATTGTTTCTGATTTTCAGGTCGCCGATTCGGAAATTATCAGGCTGCCGACCCTGAAGGAACTGATCGGCTACCCGACGACTTACCACGACGATCGTACTACCACGACGTCGTCGTCCGTACTCTTGCACTTGCTGCGTAACGACGTGGACAACGATATTAGCCGGCAGAACGTCGAAGAATCGTTGAAAGGAGCAGAGTCTCAACACGGCGAAAGAGAGCTCGCCCAGTCGTCAAGAGGCTCGAGCGAAGAAATTTACTCGTGGCTGCAACAAGTCTCAGAGAACAAAGCGAAATCTCGCGCCACGAGAATGGAAGACACTGCAAATCTCGACGAACGAGTTTCGGTCACAAATGCTATTCAGGGAGGCGAAAATAAACGAAAGTTGTCTACGACCGCGATCTATTTGAAGCCGACTACGATGCGCGGCATTCCCCTCGTCAGTTTGATTTCAAGCCCGGTAGTGCGCGGATTTTACATCACCAGGAGCGAGAACGATCTACCGTCATCGATATTGGCGGATAGTTCTACGCCGTCTTACACGACGATCGACACTCCCGTCGAACAGCAGACGGAAACAACTTTAATTTCTGACACTTCTACGACCGATGAGGCTATCACTGTCGTTCGTAATAATCAGATCGAATCAAAAGTTGCTCTTGATGAAAATGTCAACGATATCGTTAATGACAAAGACGTCGATAGTACAGAGAGATATTCCACAACCAGTTCTTCAGTGATCTTTTCGAAAGAGCCTGGTAACGTTGAAAATCTTTCGAATCACGAAAAGTCTGATTCAATTACAATTCCTGTCGACATACCAGTATCCAAAAGAGGAAAATCGCTGCGCAACTTCGATCATACGACGCCTCTTCCCAACTTTTATGTTGCATCCTCGACAACGCCGACGAGACGAAGAATCGCTCTTGCTGTGAGCAAATACAGTGAAGCCACCACTCCGTTGTGGACGGGCAGACGTGTAGTGGCGAAGAAAAGAATCCGAACGACTGTCTCGCCGATCAAGGACGCCATAAGACAGACCGAGAGCGATTCTATTCGCGCCGTAACGAGCAGTCCAAGAAACGCGTCGCCACTTGTCAGGTCCGCTTCGACTTTGATTTCAAGAAGGCGTAGACCTCCCACGACTTCAACGATACCGACGATTTCTACAGTCATGCCCGATTCTACAGAAATTTTAAATGTTCATAGTAATCTTGCGAATTCTTACAACACGAAAACCGAAGAGCCGGAAAACCATGCAACTGTAGAAATAGCGGAGACTTTGATAAACTCGGAAACTACGGCGACATCTCCAATCTCAAAAATCATCTCGACAGCAAATGATCTCGCGACTGACATTTCAACATTTTCAAATGATCCTGCATCCATGACGGTTCCTGCAATCGCAGACGCGTCTGTTACGACCGCACCGTCGATAGTCGCGGTTGCGAAAGCACCCGCAGTTACGACTGACGCCACAATCACGACTGCATCCGCGATTACAGGTATTGGAGTAGAACCTACTTCTCCAAATTATTCCGTAATTGATAATCCAACGATCGAGAATACGGACGCAATTCCGACCGATTCTGCAGCTACGATTACGTTCGCAGCGGACACTAAAACTGAAATTACATCCACAAGTGTAAATATAGTTCCAGAGATTGCGCAGATAACCACAACTGATTCTGTAACAAGACCTACGATAGAGAGTATCGAAATTGAAGGTACATCTACGATGACAGATTATTCTGCAATCACGATACCAGATACTACTAATGCGCAGGAAATTGCAATTGATCTCGAAAATACGATTAGAATGCAAATTACAAATGCTGATATTAACGCTACTTCCACAATTACAAATTATTCCGCGGTTACAATTCCAACAACTATAAATATGCACGATGATACAACTGATGCAACCTCGATCACAGCTGCAAATGCAGAAGCTAAAGTTGAAACAACTTCTATGATGGAAAATTATTCCGCATTCACTATTACAGCAGTTAAGAATACTACGACAATTCCTGTCACTACAAGTCCCGTTACTACAACTGCTTCACCGTTAACAATGGCTATTTCTT
The DNA here is from genome assembly GCA_928718305.1 of Tetramorium bicarinatum. Lineage (NCBI taxonomy): Eukaryota > Metazoa > Arthropoda > Insecta > Hymenoptera > Formicidae > Tetramorium > Tetramorium bicarinatum. Next base: position 13,165,841 of record OV788324.1, read on the forward strand.
CAACTGTGAACACGCAGGATATGCATGCAACTGCATCTATGACAACGAGCGATCTTGCAGATGCAAATACTGTGACTACAAATACGATAACTACGACTACGCCTTTTAATACAATTATTCCAACGACTACTGATCTGAATGTAATTAGGACATCTGCAAATACGAATATTCCTTCCACTTTCGCAATTGACGAGACCACGCCAATCACAGTTCAGTCTGAAACTAATTCTGTGACTTCGTCCAAAACTCCCATTACAAGTACAGTCGTAACTTCAACGAATTCTGCTGCTCCTCCATCTTCAACGACCGAATTTTCTACGATACACTTCACAGATCCAAATAATCTTGAGTTTACCAGGAATTCCGAGGTCACCGCAACTGCAGAATCTACTGTACAAACTACTGAAATTCCTACGACGTTCGAAATCCCTCCAACATTTACCTCGACAGCTACCGCACTTTCAAAGCCTCTTCATGGTACGAATTTCGAAACATCATCAATTGAGTCAACAGTTGCATTGTCAACCCAAGAGGACGAAAATTTCTTAACATCAAAATTCACTCAAACTCCTTCAAGCTTTCCTTCGATCGCAACAACGATTACTAACAAAGTGACAGTGCCATTAGAAAGATCTACAGCTTCTATGACGCTCTCCATGCTCGACGAATCGATTACGATAAATCCTACAATTCAGACAACTACAAACGGTTATGATGCAAATTCCGTACAAACAATAAGTGAAAAGTCTATAATGTCAGAACAGAAGACAGATTTTAAGAAAGTCACGCCAATGGAAACACAAAGTCAAACTGAAGATCAAATAACTGTGACTATGAACAAACCGAGTTCTGCACAAATGACAAATGAAAAGTTTACAACTCCAGAAATGAAAATAGTGTCTGAGGAAACTACTTCAAAGACTATACAAAATCAAAAACAGAATCAATCTTCGGAACTCGACACAACAAATTATTATTTCAATCAGAAAACCGCCAGACGTCGTGTTGTAAATCGAACGAACAATTGGCTTGGAAGTGCTTCTCCAACATTGCAAAGAACTAATCAATATCCTCGACATCGAGTTGCAGTGTATCGCGGACGAAGACCTTCTACTGATACTTCGAGGGTGGTTGAGAAGAATCGTAGGCAAAGAGTCATGCAGAAGAGAGTTAGAGTTAACTTGGAAGCGTTCAATAGCACTATTACACCTAATTCTGTCGATATTCAGAATAATACTGAAGATCATGTCGTGTATGATCAAATAGAAAATGGAAGAAGAATGAAAGTTGTAGTGAAAAAAATTAAGGAAAAAGTCGATGAAAAACCGACTATCCTTCTACCTACAGAAGAAACAACAATGTTTCTTCAGGCATCTACTGCTATTGAGAATAAAATGCTTCCAATTCAACCTGAAAATGAAAATATTGAAGAAAAACAAAAAATTATACCTGAAAAGATAAAACAATCTCAAGAAAGCTTTACAACGGAAAAAACTAGTATTAATTCTAGCAATGAGAGTCTTCCAGATAATTCTCAAAGTAATCTTCATGTAGCCGAAGATCTTTCTCAAAAACCAAAAAAAATAATGAAAGTCTTGAAAAATGTTAGACCTCAATCCGAAGAAAAGAATCCAATTGAAGAAGCGAGTGCAAATTCTATCAATACAAATCCTCAAGATAATTTTACAAAAAGTCCTTATCCAGATAAAAATCTTTCCGACAAAAGGACTACACGAAGAAGAATGAGAGTTGTATTAAAGAATATTAAACCTAAATCTGAGGAAAAAAATTCTACAATTGCAGAAATAAATGTGGCATCTAATTTTATCGATAAAAGTTTTCAAAATAATCTTTCAAGTAACGTTAACGTAAATCAGAATTTTTCCAATGAGAAAAAACCAAGAAGAAGAGCGAGAGTTATATTAAAGAGAGTTAAATCTAACAATAAGTCCGAGGAGGAGGGGACAAAGACTGAACCCAACACAGAATATGATTCTACTAATGAAAGTCTTCAAGGCACTTATTCAAATAATTTTTACAGCGCTAAGAATTTTCCAGTTCAATATGAGACTCGAAGAAGAATGAGAGTTGTATTAAAAAACGTCAAACCTAAATCTGAAGAAAAAAATTCGACAGTAGAAAAAACGACTACAGATCCTGATTCTAACAATACAAATTTTCAAGGCACTTTTTTAAATAATTCTCGCAGGGATAAAAATCTTCCCGTCAAATACGGAACCAAAAGAAGAAGAGTTGTATTGAAAAGCGTCAAACCTAAGTCCGAAGAAAAAATTTCAACAGTAGAAAAAACGACTACAGAACCTGATTCTAACAATACAAATTTTCAAGGCACTTTTTTAAATAATTCTCGCAGGGATCAAAATCTTCCCGTCAAATACGGAACCAAAAGAAGAAGAGTTGTATTGAAAAGCGTCAAACCTAAGTCCGAAGAAAGGAACTCAACAACCGAAGAGACAAGTATAGATTCTAATCCTACTGATCTTCAGGGCAGTTTTTCAAGCAATCTTTATATAAACGAAAATCTTTCCAACGAAGAAGAGGCACGAAGAAGAACGGAAGTTGTATTAAAGAATGTCAAACCTAAGGAAAGAGACTCAGTAGCCGAAGAGACAAGTATAGATTCCGATTTTGCTAGGAAAGATCCTCAAGTGCTTTACACGGTTCACTTTTCAAGTAATCTTCATGTGGGCGACAATCTTCCCGACAAGAAAAAGAAGCATTCTAAATCCGAGGAAAAGGAGGCGATGATCGAACGGCAGGAAGACACGAAGACACTGCAAACAACGAGGACGTCCGTTCCGGTCGAGAAGGACACTGATCGACCCTCACTCGAGGTCAGTGCAGCTTTAAGTTGAAGACTTTGCCTTGATAACACATTGTACTTTCTTGATCGCATGTTGCCCTAACCAAAACGGAAACGAAAGAACGAAACGCTGCAAAAGACTAATGAGGAAACCCTAGTAGAACTGACTTACTACTATGAATATCACCGCCTTTTCTTGACGCTAACCAAAAGACCTCTCGAAGCATGATCGGCATGATTACTCTTGCAAACGTAGAGGAATCGTAAAAACGTCATTGGTTTAAGCTTCAAAACATTGAAGATACCCCTTACGCAACATGTAATCTTCTCTTCTGAATCTGCTTCTGGTCGATTGGTATATTTCTTGGAAAAATTTTAGAGATCAATACAAAGCCACAGTACTATGAAGATTACTTTCAACTGCTTAAAATAACCATTCATTCGATCGCTGACTATCGTCATATACTTTTCGACGCCTAATTAAAATATAATCTATCAACGAAATGACAATGAATGACTAATCGGGAAAGAACTGGACTATAATCATAATTTAATGGCTTCTCTTGATCGTCTGTTTGGCAAACATCTCTCGATCATCGCTCTTCTGGATCTAACTACTACATTTTATGAAACAAAACTGGAGCTACATTATTATCCTTTACGCTGCTACGTCATCATCACATTTTAAGATATATTGCCTACCTAAGAAGATACTCTTTTTTCTCTGACCATTAAAAGCTACTTATTCCGGAGTAGAAACCGGAACATCAATTTTGGAAACTTGCTCTTTCTCTCTGAACGGACATTCTTGGACACAAACCGACCAAGGAACATCTTCACATTTATTTCTACTTCTTCCTGGCATTATAAATTAACAGCATTACACATTAAGTCTCTTTTCGAAAGCCGCATTTCTGCGATCGTACATTTTACTTTTTCTAATATGTTATCTTCAGTGTCTCTTAATACTTAGACCAATGCTTAATATGTAATTTTAACATGTGAGACATCTCAAACAACACAAGAATTCCACAAGAATTCAAAAGACGTTTAAAAGATTAAAAGTTCCTTTGAATGTTTTGAAAAAGATGGACGTAAAATTAAAAAATTCTTTTACGTTATATCTAAAAAATTTCTGAAGAATATTTTAAAGATTAAGAAGCGTTTTTTAGACAAAGTATATAAAAGATATTTAAAATTATTTAAAAAATATAAAGCATCGATATAAATGAAATGCAATATTTTTTAAATACAAAAGACAAAATTTAAAGAAGGAACTTTTTGAGCGGTTTAAAAATTTTCCGAATATTTGTGTTGTCTGAGATATTAATCTCGAGACTTTCTAAATTCTAAATTCTTTTTATTTTAATAAATCTGTTGCATAAGCTTCGCCTTGCCAAAAATTACGAATATGCCTCTAGACTTGTATGGACATTCGTAACTGAATCTATAACATAATATTGCTTGGCTCATTTATTTATAATACATAAATTAATTGCACCTTGAATAGGTGAAGCACACTGGATCAGTTAGTCGTAACCCAGGAAGCGGACAGTCCAATAGACACAGGAAACCAACGCCATTCACGACGTCCGCTCCGCTAACCAACACCTTGTCAAGTACATTGACCACTCATCGAAGAGGTAGACCAGTCGAGACCACTTTATCGCCAAGGATAGATTTTATCGGTAGGTTCACCTTGTGTATTTCTTTATTTTTTTAAGAATATTTATTTTGATATATTTTAATTATTTCTGTCCAGTTTTACTTTTTATCGAACCTCTATCGAACCGTTTCTTTTTTTCAGACGCGGTCGAGGACACCGAATCTTACGTCAAACCGACCACCTTGAACGATCAGAATGCAGACGTGTCCGATCAGAGCATCCATGCTCAAGAATACGCGGTGACGTTATCGGATCCGCCGTCCTCGTCGTCGGACATTGGTACATTATATTTGTTAGAAACCACGCCATCTGACTATCTAATTCTCTTAATCTGAAGCCCATGTCATCATATACTTCATTCTTTTCATGGACTACATCGGGCTAGCTATGCGTCTTTCATCTAACGACAATTTCGATTTACTTCAAGACCGCCGCGGCCCGCTTCCTCATCTCGGGGCCATTTCCGATAACTGTTTAACGACGATCCTAATAATACGCCCTGAAAACTGCCGACTGCTCGATTTACAAATTGTCAAATCGTATAATATTAATCGCTCGAAAGATAGCCTTCCTAGAAAGCAAGGAATCTTCGCGGTAACGTCATCATCCAATCAATTAATTCACTCATTGCGTCACATTTTTCTCACGATCTTCGCTTTTGTCTTTTGTTTTCTCTCGCTATTCTTTCTGCGATCACGCGCGATCTTTTCCGTGTTCGTCTTAATCAATGTCAGCCGTTTGTATACTAATGCAATTGTAACTTCTACACACCATCAGTCTCATCTCTTTTTTTTTCTCTTCGCGTCCATGTTTATTCACAATTTGGCTTTACTAAGCGAATTAATCACTAATCGTTGAATTCATGCCATCATCGACAGACTAGACAGTACATGGCATGAATCCTTCAGCCAACTCTGAGAGGATCTAAGTGGTTGGCTGGTTAAAGGATCAAATCTTTTCAGAAATAACTGTTTCTGTGGTACTTTGGTACTTACTCTAAATCGGCAGGATTGGTTTTACACGTGTACTCATGATATTCCTGACAAGGTTGTCGAGACGCTCGTCGCTACGTCTCTTTCGGCCTCTGTGCAGTTGCTGGCTCTCATCATCCATTGATCGATGTCTTACTAATGAATCTCGCTCTTTCCACTTCGTCGCGCTCTCTCTCACTATCAGGGAATCAGATGACCCGCTTGTCCTCCCAATAACGTCCAAGCGATGAAGAAGACTAATCAGGTTCCACGACTAGGTCGAACGCCGTTAAGGGACGTCGATAGGCGCAAGATAAGCACCACCATAACACCTAGAACAGATTCCACGACCAGTAGGACGGTCTCGAGGTACGACGCGAGCCTCCGAAGTCGCCAGAGGCCCCGAGCGAAAGACAGGCCTACGGTAAACGCGACCACGAGGCCCAGAAGACCGCCGATCGTCGACTACGACTATTACGAGGACGAGACGCCGATCATCGTCGCCGACAGATCCGTCCTCAACAGCAAGCTCTTCCTTACGAGCAAGGGTACGGTACGTTGTCTGGACCAGGGCAACTTCCCGCATCCGTACTCGTGCAAGAAATTCATCACCTGCGCCCGTATGGTGAACGGCCAGGTGATCGGGACCGAGTACACCTGCCCCGACAAACTGTCCTTCGACCCGATCGGCGGTATCTGCAATTGGTCCGCCGGTCTCGGTTGCAAGGACTGAGGCTTCGTTTTAATCACTCGACAATCTAACACGAGGAAGATGAGGCCCAATTGCATCAATATTTTCTAAAATTCACTTTGATTCGGTAAATGTACTTCTATGATTTCTATAATACGAGATTATAAACCAAAAATAAAAACAGCTAGTCGTTAAATCAAGCTTGACCCCGAAATGTTGGTGCAACCGAACCTTAACTTTATTTCTTGTATCTGTTCGGGCAGTATAGAGTTGAACACGCTAACTTTATATTTATTCTACATTTATACATAGAATATATAATTCATAATTTTGACACTTCTTTTATTTATTTCCGTCACACGTGGGATATTTTTCGTGAAAATATGTGGCTGTCGAGTGGTTAAGATTATTACTGCGATATTTCGAGAGACGACTTTTCGGATACGGCAAATTGATCGACTTAAAATTAGGAGAGAATTCTTAATCTGGCAGAATAAATTCCTATAAAAATTCTGTTTTAATTCACCCTCGTTTCACGCACGGTAATCCGAAATATTGCTTTAGACTCGGACTTTACTATCGTTGCAAGATGATGAGAGCTGATTCTATGAAGATCGTCATCAATAGTACTACAATATTCATGATTATAATAACGATATAGGAAACGAATGTAAAATAATTGAATTATTCTAAGATTTGAATTGATGTTAATGTGAGAAGACCCCAATCCTCTTTCTTCATTTTTTCCCCAAAAAAATCTTTTCGTCTTTTTCGGCTGTACTGCGTTTATATAATACATATCGAAACAAATAGAATCTTTTATTTTAACAGCTTTCGTTTAAAATTTTTTTTCGATTTTTTTTCTATCTTCGTAAAACTTTAGTGTCTTTGTGAGGAAATTGATTTTGACGGTTGTTGACTATGAAGTGGGCTATTTTCGGGCAATCATTCCAATAAAAACGATTTCGTCTACTTATTGTACGAACGTGCAATAGCCATATAATCGAGCGAAAACGCAGAGCGGTGATATTATCGTTAAAGTCTCTTTGTGTAAATATTAATAGTGTTATAAGTAGCATGTAAGATAGGCATACTTTTCGCGTGGCGCTAACTTGTCTGTAAATTTTCGCGATTCTCCTTATTTACATAAGGCAAACGTCCGATGAAGAAATATATATGATAAATCTCACTCGATTCTTCCCGTATCGAGTACATCGGATTTGTGTGTATCGAAGATTTTGTACGTGAAATAAAAGCCATTTAACCACACATGTGTCTATTGCACATTTCCTAAAAACAAAGGATCGTAATAAAAGTAATATAAGATCTGGTAGGTATCGTTATATTAAATAAAGCAAACTATTGTATTTTGTTTCGATCTATCGAAGAAAATTCTTCAGCAAGTGAATATCACGATAACGACACATTTTAGCAGAGATGAAGAATAAGAAGTGATGCGATATAAATATTCTCTCACTTCCGAGAAAGAAAAGGGAAGACAGTAGTCTAGGTAGATTTGCTCTTCCAGAAATTTGCACTCACAAAATGAGTAAGATCTCATTTGATTCAAAACACTAATTTAATTTGCTCTACGAGGAACGGTAATTGAGCGTCGTACGACGGGATAGGGATCGATCTTTTTCTGTAGATCATTGATTTCTTCCTAGTTCAGCTATCTTACACGGGCAGGCATACGAACAGAACTTCACGAACGCAACAATATTTTAATACTTTTTTTTCAAAGATTTCTTTATTTTCCCCGATATTTTTGCGTTTCACAATGTTATTTGTTATTAATCTAGTTTAGGAAGATGAAATGGGCAAAACAAGTATACAGTAGTAGCTGATAAATGTAATGCACCGCGAGACGACTCGTGTTTCAACGAGGTTTTCCATCGAGAACTGTCGCAATTTCATAAATATTATTTCGTAGAATAATAATTAATTACAATTGTACGTGTAGGCTATATATAAATGAGAATGTATTCGTTTGTAATAACAATTTGACAATTGTTCAGTAACAGGATACTCGGAGACGTCAACCTTCCGAACATTCGGAGACTTCACTTTCGAATACTCGTTTGCGGATATCGCGGATGCATCGGATATATGTATATATGTATATACGTATATATTTCAAAGTGTACGCTTTACGTATGTTCCCTCACGTACGTGTACGTATACATGTGAAAAAAAGTGTGTGTGTGCGTGTATTGTTTATTTGCGTGTATACTGTTCCAGCTTTCTGCTTTGGCGTATATTTCTCGTATTATTACTCGTCTCTCTGTGTGCCCAATACAGTATATATTCTGAGAGAGAAAAAGAAGAAATGAAAAGGAATTACGTAAAACTCTCAAAAAAAAAAAAAAAAAAAACAGCGCATTAAGACAGACATGGAAAAGCGCGTTAAAGCCGCAAACAAGCGAAAAAAAAGGAACTTACAGTATACTTTCGCTGATAGAAGTAAATTGCATTTCACACACACGAGCATTTTTTTTTATCGAGAGATTGACTTTTCACAAGAATTCGAACAATAATGATGACTCTGACGTCACTTTTGATAGATAAGGCTACGTTGTATTTAAAAATGTGATACGAGAAATGGTAGCTGCGATTTGGAGATTTACACGGTGAACTCTATATTACAATTAGCGCCTTATCGCCCTTCGCGAATATTTATAAAAATAAATACTTTAAGAAAAGTATTCCGTTCACTACCGTAAAATAGATATATATATATATATATATATATATATATATTTATGTATATATATATTTATGTATATATGGAGCGACATAATAAATAATTATTAAAGTCAAATAAATAAATAGTTTGCTTCGTTCAGCACATGCGTTTCGCGTATCTTTAACGATTTACAAAGTATATAAGGCGACGGCTTGTCGTTTAAGGATTCGTAGTGTCGCGCTCATCAAAAAAAATATATATAAACGTTATTCGATTTCGAGCATACGTTTTCTGGATACTTAGCGAGAAGGTCGATTTACGTATCGTTAAGACTCGCAAAGACTCGTTATTATTATCCTTCTGAATTGTTAGTACCTTGGCAGTTTCTCTTTTACTTTAATGTTTGTGCGAACATTGATCTATGGCTTTAGAGTGTGTGTATCCGATATAATTTGGCAATTTTTTAAGGGGCATGTTTAAGTTATCGACGAACATGATGAAAATACAATGGATTCTGTTAGAAAAATCCAGTCTAAAAACATTATTAAATTTCTGTTGCGCTATAATAGCAAAAATCGCAAGTCTAAAAATATATGTGTATATCTCTTTCGCTGTATAATCATATACAAAATGCAGGATATAAAACTTTGAATAAGTATCCCGATATATATATAGAAAGTAGTACTAACAGTACTATTCTAATAATAATCCAAAGAGCCTCTAGTATCAATGCACTCACTAACTATATCCAATCATGTGATCTTTTCCTTTTATCATGATTGCCAAATTCAAGTATGGCCTTAGATGCAATACATTTCCATTCAAAGAGAGGAATTATTGAAGATCTTATCTATCATTGGCACTTATATTCCCAAAAAGACAAAAAAAAAAGAATAAAATTCAAATTATCTCGTTCTAGCATAGGCTACATGAAAGAATAGAAGAGTAAGCATGTAGCAAAACGTTCTTAGAAGAGTACATTTTACAAAGAGAGTTAATTTTGAATTTCGTGTTTACACTTACATTTTCTATCCTTTTAACGAAAGGTATCCAAACATTCATATTTGATACTCGTTATTGTCGCGTTAAAAGACTTATATAAAAGCTACTGATCTTCTCCCTGTACGTACACTTGATATGTGATCTTCATTTGTGTGGAAGAGATAATTCTTAATTAATACTTATTTTGACATACTTAGATTCCTTTGCGTTAAAATGACATCGCATGTTCTCTTACTAGCCCCGGGCATTCCAACAACCTCGAGTATATATGCGCACGTACAATTATTAGTATTTAGCGTAACGACCGATATTGTACAGTGAGGTACATTAATGACGTCCTTTTATGGTTTATGTAGAGATGTAGACTGTCGTTGCATCTACTACTCAAAGACCAGTATCGAATATTGAATATACGTGTATCATTGATTACAGCCGATAAATCAGTTACAAACGAACCGCATAAAAACGATCAGTCTCGCTGCACATAAATTGCTCACACGTGCATTTTATACTAAGTATCGATGATTACAATTTGTTTTTAATATAATTTAATATAATTACATACAATATAATTATTATATTATATATCTGTATTATATATTATGTATAATTATTATTATATTATGTGTTTATAATTATTATTCCAGTAAAAATAAATCATAAGTTGTAATTCATATCAAATTCACATGCGAACAATGTATATGCAGAATCGATGATTATCGATATGCTTTTAATACAATCTAATACAATTCATTTATTATATACAATATAATAATTATAGATAATTATGCTGTAAATTATATTAAAAAATAATCATCAATTTTTTGTACCAAATGTAAGTTAGAGTAATGTATATGCAGCGAAATTGATTGTTTTTACACGGTTCATCTGTATCTGATCTTATTTATTGGCTGTTATCAATAATAATCACATATATTCAGTCCTTAATGCTGGCTCTTGGATAATAGGTGCGACAACAATCTACAATTGGCGTGCTCATCTATACCGAAAAAGGATCTGGTTAATGCACCTAACTGTACGTATTGTACTCTCACATTGAGTTCCGTTTTCGTAAAACGTATCGCCACATGAAAATACGTTGATGCGTTAGAGTACTAAAATAGTAGGAGAAATTTTTAGACATTGTTCACCTGTCAACTGACGAATACCTGACCTGTTTCCTTTTATCTTTAGTTCGATATCATTCCGTATCGAATAACATCGATTTTTATATTCATCTACAGATCAGATTCGCCGTATAGAGCCGTCGAGAAGGAGCGATAATCCAAAGCTCCAGGCACAGCGCTCGGTCCTTTGAACGGAGGCATTCGTTGAATACAGTATTCTGCCTGATCCGGTGGTAATTCTCTCCTCAATTCGTCTGGCAAGATGTAAGGCTAAAGACAAGAATTTATTATTTAGATCAGATACGTGACTTCCGCCGTTACCAATTGTGTGGAAATTAAAAAATCCTTACCTTGTCGCCAGCGAGAATGCGGAAACTGTCAATGACCTGTTCCGCTGTGTCAGTATCGGTAGACTCGCGCGTCATGAAATCAAGGAAGGCATCAAAGTGTACATAGCCCGAATTGTTGGGATCGACGATGGCCAGAATTCGTTGGAAATCGATGTCGCCCTGTCTGTCCTTTCCGATAGAGTATCCCAGAGACACAAGGCAAGACTTAAACTCGTCTGGTGCCAATCTACCTGTCCTGTTCTTGTCAAAGTGATTGAAACTGCTGCGGCATTCATTTAGCTGCTCTTGAGTAATACCCTGAAATAGAAATACGTTTATTTTTAAAGAGATTGTAAGAAAAATCGAGAATGTTAACTGCATAGAACTTGAAACATAAGCTCATTTACAAATATTAGCGTGAGAATTTTTTTCATTAATTCTTTTAGAAAATTTTTGAATTTTATAAAATACTTTAACGAAAGACCCGACTGCGATGTCAACAAAAAAAATTATTAAAAATGTCAAGAACTGGATAAATTTATTTACATATAAATATTTATTATCTAAAAAACATACCTATTAAGAATATCTTTAAAGATTTAAGCAACTTTTTATTAATTTTTTAAATTAATTTTTAACCACCTTTTTACCATTTTTTCAATAGTTTTCAACAATTGCCATAATATTCCTTATACAGATATATATAACTATTTGAGTAATTTTGAAATACCTTCGAATCTCTGGTGAGAATTTGATTTTCGACTTCGTTAACGTTGCGATTGATCGAAGTCAGAAGCTGTTCCCAACCAACGCGTAGTGTTTCCATGGTATACTGAGTGTAACGATTCTCAAAGATCATGCCTTCCTGAACCGCTTGGTGGATCTTCTCCAATTCTTCAAGATGGGCTTTGTATTGATATACTGCCTGTTCGTATTCCTTCAGACGATGTAACTGATCCTCGAGAGTTCCCTAAAATATAAATGTAACATTCAACATCTGTAAAATATATATAAACGATAGATAAATCTCTACGTATTTGATGAATCACCTGAAGTCCGAGACCAATCGCAGTGACGGCATCCAACTGACGTTCTATCCATGGTCCAACAACATTGGCTTTTTCGGCGAACTGTCGTCTGAGCAGTTCATTATCTATTTTCATAATTTAGGAAATATGATTACAATTCTTTCAAATGCACATTTTTATTAAAAAAAAATTTCCTTAAGTCTTAATAAAAATTTCTATTTAATATGAAATTTACTTAAAATTATAGTAAATATCAGATAAAAATTAAATAACTAATATCATAAAGCAAGGATACTTTGTTGTTTGCGAAGTTCAGCGGCCAGGGTGCCGTCGCGTTGAGGGACTAATTGTCTAACGTCACTCCATTTCTTAGTAAGGTCCTATACAATAGACAATATTGATTAATTTGAAATGGACCTCTGTGTCATAAGTATACTCAATAATTTATTCTTCGACATACCATTGCAGTGAGAGCGGTGTAAGGATTCTCTAGGCCGCCAGGAATCTGATATTGCTTGACTATGGATTCGACCTCGCGTACTAATCCCACGATTGAATTGAATTCTTTGTCTGCTTCGCCCAGAGTAGCCTTGAACGCAGCATGTGCGTCCATCAGACCTTGGATCTCCTCCATCGTGTGGACGATAAACATATCCACTAGATCTTCTCTAGTTCCATCCAACCAATTGTTGAATGGCTGAAAGTCACACGACATCATCAGATATTACGTTTACGTAAAAGGAAATTGATAATTTTGCAAATATAATTAAGTGCTCACAGCAGCGCGCTTGGCAAACTCCAGATGTAAAACGTCTATCTTCTCCAAGATTTTCTCGGCTTCGTCGAGAGCCTGACGTCTACGTTGAGTGAGCGTACCCAAGCGATCCCATTGATCGCAAATGCGTTGGCATCTGGCATTTACGGATGCGCTATCGTGATATTCTAAAGTACTGTAACAGCAGAATGCAAACGTTACAACATTCAAAACAATCCAAATCCGAGATAGATTAAAATTGAGATATATAAGATTTAATCTTGAAATTACTTAAGCTCTTGAGCGATAGCCGCGATCTGCTCTACGCGATCCTGATGAGCCGCGAGATCTGACTCAAAAGCCTCGTGCTTCTTCTTTAGGGCCTTGAGGTCGTTCAGTTTGCACTGTCGGAAGTGTTGGGACGTGAGCATCTCTTCTTTACCGGCAGTCCAATCCTCATGGGCATCCGCCTTGTGCTTGAATTTTTGCGCCAGATGTTCCAGTCGCTCCAGACGCATCATCTCGGACAGCAACCAGTCCTCAAATGTCTTCTCGGCTAATTCCAGATCTAAAAATAATTTTTAACGGTTCGTTATTTTACTCAAAAGTATATAGAAAGATGTACAAAGAGACTCTGAAGGAAAAAACTCACTTCTCCACGCTTTATTTATGTCAGACACCATTTTTCCTTCCGTGGGCATGTACGCCGGTCTATTGCTCAGCCTCAGCTTCGTCTGAAGAGTATTGAAATTCGTCTCCAGTTTGGCCTTCTGTTCGACACGCGGCGGTTTATGCTTGCGTCGATACGTCCTATACTCTTCCAGCTTCTTCTGACAACCGGCGAGGGAATTGTCGGTCTGCCGATTCGCGAGCCATGGTAGCGTTCGTCGTATCCATTCAAGCAAATCAGAAGCCAAGCGCTCGTATTCCTCCATGAGACGCTCGTTTTCTTGGTTCACCTTTAATACCTTGCAGATTCTGTTGGCCGCTGTCTCTGCCTACAATAAGAAAGCGCGCATTTCTCCCCTTACAAAGAATTTTCGGATTGTGTTTGTACATTTGAAATGTATGTAGATTACTTCCATTGAGCGAGACACATGCAATCGTGAATATAGCCATCTAAAAATGTAAATAAGAAACTTGAGAAGTATAAAAAATTAAATATTTAATTTTTTTTTTCGTTGCGCGAGTTAATAATAATATTTCAATGATGCGCATACAAATAGTCAACGCGTTTGTTACAAGTTAATTCAAGTTGCAAAACACACACCTTTTGAGCACCGCTAAAACAGTGGTAGTATGAGGAAACATAGGTCATCACGGCCCTCTCATCAGGCATTGCCGTATTTCGCATATCTAGAAAAACACATTCGAAGAAACTCAAACCATGCGTTGTTAGCGTAAAAAAACTTGCCGTTAAGAACTTATTAATTTTAACAGTAACCAAGTCCGGCAAGGTACGAAATGTCATTAGTAGTTCATTACATAATTCTCACAGTATCATAGTTTACATATAACAAAAATGCGACGTCCCTCGCATAAACTATGCTGGCGGAGATAATATAAAATTCGGTTATAGTCATAATTTATTTAGAATTAAGAAGTGTTACGGAACACAGTGTGTAGTTTACCTCGGTCCTCTGGCGAAGTAATTAAATTAAGACAATAGCTTGGTAATCGATTAGCAGGTACAAACGTCATTAACGGTTAGCATACAATTCGTTTAATTATAATTCGCGTTAACAAAGAATAGAGCAGGTCACTTTTATAACGGGGGCAGGAAGGGGAGAGAGAGAGCAACACGCATTTTTTTAACGCTGACCTGCTGGGCACCTTGGAACGCGTGGTAGTAGCAGGACACATAAGTCATGATAGCTCGCTCATCCGGCTTGGGAGTGTTGATCAAATCTATACGATATCAAGGGAACATAAATACATTAAGCGTTTACTCATGTCACGTCGATACTCAAAAAAAAAATCCGATCGTAGTTCCATCCTATAGCGAAAGGTAAATATCTAATCTCGGTGATTCGATAAATCTCGTCTCTCTTCGAGATCCTATCAAACGAAATGACGAACGTGTAGCCCATATTCCTAAGATGTATGCCTCTCTATCGTAAGTACCTGAACGTTTTCAGTTTAATTTGATAATTTAATTTGATACTTACCATCGGGATCTAACATGCGAGGAATGTCGAGATACTTTTCAGCGACATCAAAGGCAGTGTTCAAGTTCTCCAGCGGATTATCCTTGCTGAGTTTGTTGTAGTCGATCAAGTCGGGCCGGTGACGGTGGATAAGAGCGCAGAACGCGAGACCGTCCTTGAAGGACAGGTGGAAGTTTTGAACGTTGACATTCTTGTACGGTGCCGTCTTGCGTTGGCACCAAAGCAACAGGCCCTCCTTCGCGGTCATCTCCTCCACGGAGATATCCTGGATCGCGAATCTCAAGATAATGGTCCATATCATTCCCAAAGTCATCTTTAGATTGCCGTCAACGATTTCTGTCAAAAAAATATCAACACTTCAGGAGCATATAAAATATATAATACAAATTATATTAATTCTACAATTATTATTACATTATTAAGACGGAGGTATAATACGAAATTAAAAAATTTTCTCTAATAAATCTCTAATGAATTTTGATTTTTATAAAATATATATTATCAGCGAGAAAAAGAAATATTTTATACGATTTAATACCCTACACTTTTATGCAAGGATTATGTAAAAAAATTTCAAGAGAGAAAAACGTACCTTCCGCGCCAATTGAAACCAGCTTGACGCCCTTACTGGCGATATAATCGAGGGCCTTATTGACGTTGGCGATCTTGTGGAACCTCATCTTGCCTCTGTCGGGCCTCGGAAGGGTCTCGCCCGAGATCACCTCGAGCAGCAACATCAGTTTCAACCCATTCCTGAAATCGTCTTCGATCGATTCGATGGCAGTGCCTGCTTTCCGTAGATGCGAGTTGCACCAAGCTGTGAATGTCTGCAAACATACAAAAGAAGGAACTGATTAATTTGCATTCAACAATTGCGGGCTGGCGCTGAGCAGGAGGATTGATGCACAATTAAGATAGAAGAGATATAAATAACGAGGCAATCAAAGGGCAATTTGATCAAATTCTTTTATACAAAGAGTGAGTTTACTCAATTTTTCATACGAACAATTTATCATGAAGAAATAAATCATTTAAAACGGGGGATTGGGTTTCTCCGCTATACTGCTTAGTGTATATTTTAGTAACGACCCCGATCCCTCCCGCTATATATACATCTTCTGTCCTGGTTCTTAAGCTGTGCTTTCTATCGTTCTCCGCAATGATTTTCGGATAATCTTTCGATATCTTTCTGCGACTGTGAAACAAGTGCGCGCTCTTGTTCTTACACGCAACGTGTCCTGCTTTTTGGAATATAACAACAGCAGATCAGGAACATTCCCAGAGAGAAATGTTGGAGCACAATTTTCGAATTAAAAAGACAATTGTTTACGTTGTGTTAGATTAAAATTCTTTGCAATTCCCGTCGCGCCATAAATCGATCTCTAACACCATTTTCTACAGCGACTATTCAACAATTTTCGCGATGTGAAAAATACCACGATATATAAATTACGTCCAAATTACGATCGAGGCAGATCCAAGGAGGAGATAAATCCCGGGGGAGGGGGGCAGGGGGACCGAACGCGAATTCGTGGGATATTTATTCAAAAATCGCGGAGTGAAGCGTGATTTCGATCGCGGGATCGATAAAAAAAAAATAAGCCCCGGTTGCCGACGGTTGAAATTTTCGAGTTGGAAAAATATTGCGTGAAATTCAATACGGGCGGCGTGAAGCCCACGACGGGCCAATTTTGGACATGAGCCACCCTCCTAACGTCTCCCTGCACGCGCTCTAAGATCTATTTGTAAAACATCGACTCCTCCCGCGCCCGCGTATTAAAGCATTTCCGAGGACATTTCCGAATCCGCCGGTGATTTAATAATCAAAACCGTGGACGTAATTCTCATTATGTCACCGATTGCACGTCGACGATCGCACGTCGGCGAGGAAAACGCAGGCACGTGTCTTATACCAGTTGCAGCTTACGATTCACCTGCGCGAAGCAGCCGTTCGTGTTTGCGATTGATAAAATACTCATGCATGCATAATAAGTACAAGGAAAATAAATAAATATCGTAACAAGCATATATAATATGCTTTTAATTATGTTTAATTAATAAAAAAAGATTACTAAATAAAAATTTAAGAATACTAAGTATTAAAACGCTAAAAATGTAATACTATACCGAGAGAAAAATAAAGTTACTTTTGGCCTGAACCACAATTTTATATTTCTAACAATGATTATGGTTAACATAATGATGCATATAGTTAAGTTAATCATATTTATTGTTAGAAATATTATAAAATTATGATTGAGGCCAAAAGTAACTATATTTTTCTCTCAATGTACTAATAATAAATACTAAAAATACTAAAATATTGAACATGTAATATAATAGTTTTTACAAAGATAAGTCATCTATTGTCGCGGAAATTATAGTTTGTTCTAATAAGCACAATATTTTGATCTCTTTAATTTAACACATCTTGATATGACAAATTAAGTAATTACGACTCCAATCCATTGATAAAGCGTTGATAAAGCGTCGCGCTTGAAACATTTGCACGAATTCGTAATTTAATACTTAAATCGCTTAAAGTCTTCCGTACATGTGCGAATGATGTGCTGTATCGATGGAAATATAACTACGGGCAGCTCACGGATAAGGTGCGTCCTCAAGGATGGAGGAATGCGATAGCCCAATGTATTTGCTGATAACACATTATTTCTATTTCTGACCGTTTATGCGTTACGTGTAACACGACCACCTCGTTTTCCGGTCTACGCCGCGACGAGCGCGTTTTCGAAGAAGATTTACACAACGGCAAATAATATCCTCTCCGATTTATGTCTGCGCAATCTCGAAAAGAAATTCTGGCCAGGAGGACAAATTTCAACCGGTCGCTTTGCTTACAAAAAAGACTACATAAATAAAGAGCCTCTTAGAAGGAGTCGACATTTATTTCTCTCATTCAATTGCAAAGTAACTGGAAAAACAAGCCAGCTTGTTTACTTTACATTTAAAGTTCCCTGCCGTTCATAATCCTGTGATGCTGATTATAATATTGTAATAATGTGGAAGGCAATTCTGGATTTGTAATAATTGTGTTTAATTTAATTTATTGAAATTTATTACAATTAGAAGAAATTATCTTTTTAATTATAAATGAATTTTCGAATAAATTCTCGCCTCTTCATTCAGTGCTAAATGTGTGTTTAATTTCCATTGAAATTATATTGTAGAAAAAAATTATCTCTTTAATTATAAACGAATTCTCGAATAAATTCTCACCTCTTCATTCAGTGCTATACGTCGCTTGAAAAGTTTGCACTTTATCGTTGATTATTTTTCATAAATGTAATATTTATCGTTACATTGACAGGCCATTTATTTTCATAATAATTTGATGCTATCGCTTGATACTCCGATTAACGCGATTGATATGTAAAGTATGAGGAAAAACATTTTAGAAATGTTGTACGCATGTAAGACTTTCACAAGATATCCCTATAGTCTCTCAAGTTACTCCGTTTCTTCTATATCTGCCTCTCGTATTATCGTCTAGTCTATCAAAGATAATACTATCTTACTATCGCCAAAGCGCGTCTCGCGCTCATCCTCGTGTGTATGTATACTACGATAATATGGTTAGTGGCACCATTACAAATTTTGTTCCTCCGTGAGTCATCGTCATCTCTCTACAAACCTTAATGCATGACACACGCCGGTATATTAAAGATAATATAAACATTATCGCTATTCCTGACGCGCGTACGCGTTATTTCAACGCGCAGTTTTTTCCAAAATTCTCTCGCGACCAGCAAAATTTAGCGCGACGAATGAACTCAATTAGATTTATAATATTTAATTATATTAAGAACGCAATTAATGTATGCCTCAATAACGTATATTAATTATCATAATTAATTTCTGCTTCAGATATACATATTCGTCGTGGAATTCATCAACAGGAAAAAAAAACAATGAGGAAAAATAAATTTAAAAAGTTTTTGTTATGTGTTTCATTTACAAGAGCATTTATTTTTATTTTCCAATTTTTCATTTTTCAATATTTATCTTTCATGCCGTAACTTCGTCATCATTTTGCACGGCATCGTTTAGCATGTATGCATGTGTCGACTACGACTAAATACATTCATACAAAAACAGTCTAATCGTCCTTCTCTGCGCAATTCACGTAATCCGAGTCTCAAAACCTTCGCGATTTTCTTGCGCGCTAATCTATCTCTAGTCCGAAAAACCAGACGATACTCTACATTAACTGTGTCCCTCTTGTCATCCTTATCGGATCATTTCGTATCGAAATATATGCGTGTGCACATACATATAGTGTAACCTTCGATAAGGTGAAGACGTCATCGTCGTCGTTGTCGTTTGCATTTGCGAAATGTTTGTCCTATGTTCGCCGCTTGTTTTCTATCTTCTGCAGAACGGGAACGTATGCCTCTATCATATTGCATTTAAACTTGGCAACGAAACAGTTTAATTACGGATCAGACTGCAAATGTAATCTTTCTTACGAGAGAATGTCAACGAGTCTCTTCAACGAGTCTCTTCAACGAGTTTCTTAAAGCTCTTTTTCGAGCCGTTAATTTAAGAATAATTTGATAATCTCTGTTAATTATGTATATGCAAATTGTATTTAATTGTATGTACATAAATTGAAGAAAGAATTTTTCAAAGAGCTACATTTTGTATACGTCTCGAATTAATTCGCCCTTTTACATTATTTCAAATTTTTGACGAGGCAAATTTTCAATAATCTGACATTATAAAAAGAGCTATCAAAATATTTTTTCTTTTATTATATATAAAGCCGTTTATTTTTCATTTATTATAATTAAAATCGCAACAATAGATAACGATCGCAACTTCACCACGCATGTCTCATTGAAAATTTTCATTTCTAATAGCCATTGGAAAAAATTCGCTGGCACTCAATGCCCCGAGTTTTCGAGTTTTTTGTTTTTTCTCAGAACATGCTTATTAAAACTATCAATAAAATACGCCTCAAGCACTCAGTGCTGTCAGTGTAAGCGAGTTTTTCCAATGGAAGACACTATAAGAACTATCTAATCGAAGGTACTAATCGATAAATAATTCATTGATAAACGTCATTAATAATTTTTCGCTAGACCTCGCGCATTTAAATCACCTAACGTATCATTGATAAGAGTACGTCTTGGCGCGAGGGTGGAAAATTTAACGGCGAGCTTGAATCGCCGGACAGTTATACATACGTAGGCGGGAGTTGCGATCTGTAATTACTACTACGACCTTTCGAATGGGGCCGATATGTAGCCAATATCTAAAATAGTTGTTCGTGGGTGTGCAGCGAAATGTCTGCGTGATGAATCCGCGTTTGGCGCACGCAGCTGCGTACAGCCGAAGAACCATCCTCGCCCAAGAAAAATAATCGCAACTTTCCAACGCTCTATTATTTCCACTGTTGTCCGCATGTTGCTTTGCATTTATTCGCACGAGATGTATCTCTTCCTCTATCGTATAACGTTTCTATTTTCATCGTTTCTCTCGACATTTCGTAATCAGAGGCCTGCGAATGTGTGTTCTATATTTTTTCATAAGATAAATAAATATACTGACATTTCAATTATCGAGCGGAATCTTACATCTTTATAATAATAATGTTCTGGAATTCTACGTTTTGCCCTTGTATTTTTTAACCACACGATAATCATTAGTTTTGAAAAACAGTTTTTTTGTACCAAAGCTGGAAATATATCACGTTTTGTTAAATTGATTATTTTAAATAAACCAATAAAAAATATTTTATATATCTATCACGCATTTATCGTCTTCCGAATTTTTTTCGAAAAGAACAGATATGATCTATTCAATTAAAATTTACATATACCAATATACGCACATTTGTAACATACAATTTTAACTGATTCCATCCGTATTAAATTCTTCCCAAAATGTAAAAGCAAACTGATTTTATCGAAATTAATTTTCTATATTATCCAAATTATTCGAACGTAAATTGGTAATTTCGCGTGAGTCTTTTACATGATCGTTAGCTACATTATCTTTATGAATATCCCGATCTTTCATTCATGTATCATCGCATGATCGATTTAATAATGAATAATTCGCGTTACACAACAGAAACTTCCGACGTTTCTCCCGGAAATTTCAAGCATAGTATATTCAAATCAAATGGAGATGCAGTCAAGCATAAAAAAAATATAAGGAACACACAATAAAAAAATCAAGAAAATCGCAAATAATTTGCGCGCGTTTAATTGATTTTTAACTGATTATAAATCTTTCTCTCTCTCTCTCTCTCTCACTTTTTTCTTTATCAAACATAGTCACTCATATCCTTCGAGAATATGTCCTTTCCCCGTTCCATCTTATTTCGTGAATCTCGTGAATCAGTAATGTTTCATTACATCTCTTATTTTCGTATTCTGTTACGTCTCGATCCATATAATCGCGTGACAATAGTCTTAGTCAAAATATGGCATGTGTCGGTCGTTCCAATTTGAGATTTGGCGCGTGGCCGAGAGTCCGCCAAAGGTTAACGATCCTATCGCGGTGTACCGCGGAAAGAAATCGATCGTACGCGGAACGAAGCATCATCGGCGTGACGATGACTCGTGACCGATGACGCTTTCACTTATCCGCAATCATAACGCGAATTACACGTTATCGGACCCCGTCACCATCCGCGTCGCTTTCTTGGCGACGATGCGACTTGCAAACGTATACCATCAAATTTAAGTACGGTGCGAGCCGCGACGTAGTTAACACACAAGGTAGACAATTGTCCTTTTACAAGATTTTATTCGGCACTAGGCATGTATACAGGAATGATGTATATTTTACGAGATGTATATTTTACGAGAGACGACTAAAAGAGAGAGAATTAACTCGCATAATTTTGTATATATTATTATATTAATATATTTTATTATATATATATATATATATATATATATATATATATAAAAGATTGTTATGCGGGAAAATGAAAAATTAAAGGATAAATCGGGTGCTCGGCACTTTATTATGAGCATAAAATTTGTCGTTCGCACGTATGAGGCGCCGGCGCGATATTTCCTGCGAAATCTGAAGTCCGATCGGAGGATGTGGACCCCGACTATGATCGACGACGCACGACTACTCGCGTTATCTATTTATACGGTCTATTTATACATAACGTCAGAGACGTCGCGCAAATCGCCGCGAACGAGAAGCGAGAGCATCGCCGACGAGAGAGGCGCGCAAAGTATCCGCGATGCTATTGACCAGAGCATCCGAAATCGTCGCGCGCGACCTAATGTGACAAGTCCAAGACGAGTTTCATCATCGATATTTAACACATCAATTGCCAAAATTAAGCAACTTTGTTCGTCATTTTTTTATGTCAACATCCTATTACACTATGCGACTTAACTATTCTTCGTTATTCTTTATTCTTCGTTAAAACTTATAATAAAATTTTTACTTGCCTCCTCCAAAAAGTAGTAAACGTCCTATTAATCGCAAATGTGTTAGTAAAAAAAGGATTGTTTGGAAAAAAAAGAAATACGAGACAGTAAAATGAAATAAGAATTTGTAATGATGTGTATACAATTTATATTCGAAAAACTGTTATGCATATGAAATGGCTATTCAGACTGTCTATTAAATTTTTTGAATTCTTTTGGATATCAACGTAATGCTATTATTCATAATATAATTAGAATAAATAGAAATAAATAAATTAAAGTATATATATATATATATATATATATACATTATTATTAAATATCATTAACTTAATATCTAATTTCGGTGTTTAATTTTTTGTTCAGTAACTTTTTTGTCCGCCAACATTTACATTCAACGACATTAATCGAGTAGATAAACGTAGTGAGAAAGATGCTGTACTTGCGCAGAAGATAATTTATAATTGTCAAAAATGCACTTCGGCGCAAGCCGTTAGTACCCGTTATCCGACTTAACCGTTCGAATTTACCTGGCAAAGCCAGATGATGATTGCCACGCTACGGCGAGAACGACGGCACGAAATTAATTTCAAAGCGACAACGAAGGATGAGCCTACAGCGGAATTAATTGGCAATTTCTAATTATGCGGTATGCGTGAGATAACTTTGTCTGCGCGAGTAATCGTACGGTTGGAATAATTGCGACAGCGTGAAAAATTAGTAGTCTTATTAAGTTATTAATTTTACTAAGGAAAATATCGCGTGATATTTGAGAATATTTCTAAATGATCCTATTATTCGATATTTTTCAACTAGATAAAGCAAAGAATGCACACAAGGAAATGGAAATATTTAACTCTATTAGTTTAGAAGGAAACTAAACTAAACGCAAATAAACTAATTAAGAAAAAAGTTTAATACAACGTTGAAATTTGACATTAACTAAAAAGACGAAAGAGAGATTTTTAAATTTAAATAGATAAAAGAGATGCGTATAATTATTATAAATTTAAAAATGCAAGAGAAAATAATTTTAAATATTACGTTTTCTATTTTAAATATTACGTTATCTACTTTTAATCAATAATGATAAGCGTTAGTTACAATGAGTAATTTGTAAGATTTTAACGTGCTCCAATATGTCGCTGAAGTATTGTATCGTTAAATGTGATGGAAAATGAAAGCAACCTTCATAAACTGAGACAATTGACAATGAAAAGATTTATACTCTCGAAATTGGCTAAGATGTTAAATGTGCACGTGTAAACTTCGTAATAGTAACAATCAAACTCAAGGCAAAACGCTAAACGACCGAGGTATACATACATATGAAATAGCAATACGCCTGATTGATCGAGCGAACTACATATTAATAACAAACGAAATTGTGACGTTAGATGGTTGACATATTTTATCTCTACAAGCTGATTCAACGAGCAATAACAAGAAATATTTAAAGCTATAAAGTAATCATAAGGGTAATAAACACCTGTTGCCATATAAATATAAATAGATGATGATCCACAACCACCAGACGTTCTTTTACTTACAAGTATAGAAGAAAAAGTTGAAATGTATTAATATTTTATATATAATAAATATTAAGTTTAATATTACTTAACAATCGAATGTTTCAAATAAAGAAATCTAAAGTCGTATAAGATGTAATTTAAAAAAATTGAACATATTTTAATTTAAAATATTTTATTATATTTAATGTATTGAAAGAGAGAGAGAGACATTTGGAGAAAATATTATTATTAGTATTGTTATTAATATTATTATTTAAAATATTCTACAAATGACATTTTATTCATCTTAATCTTAGAATGACAACGTTAATGATTCAATTGGAAAAAGAGTTAATTAGAAAAAAAGATCTACACAATTTTGTCCATCAGCAGATGTAAGATGATTCTGGAATCAAGGGCACGAAGGGAGCCGGAGCATGGGCACGTCATGAGTCCGAATAGATATCGGAGATCGCGCTGTCTGAAAGCTCGCCGAGCAGCTGTTTCCGCGAGCAGCCGCGACCCATTTAAACTCGTGGGGTGGGAAAAAAAATTCCTATCGCAGGAATGTTTCGTTCGTGGCCGGCGCGCTCGGAGCTCTGGCGACGCGACGTGACGGCCGGTGATTTTACGAGAAATTCCCCTGTACAGTTAATCGGCCGGCGCGTGTCGTACAACGCACGTCCGCTTCCTCCTGCGTGTTAGCGCATTTAACCGGTACTGTTAATTGGCACGCCCTGCCGTACTTTATCAATTCCAGACGAGCCAGACCTAGAGTGTAACTAGAATACCGCGGTGGCGGCCACCGTGGAGTTTCACGATTTTCTCACGTTCTATAGAAATATATATACGTATGCCTAAGTAAACGTATAGATATTCGTGATAAGGTGGGAATGTGGAAACACGCTCCCTCCCCCTTAAATTCTTTGGATCTTGTGAAACTCTCGTAGCAACCTATCGTTTGTAATGTTTTTCTTATTGTATCAAATAGCATTTGAAGTAAAAATTGCAATAAAACAAGGAATAATACGTTTCTATAAATAAGGAATTTTATAAATAAGAATTTACTTATATGTATATAAAGTAGATAAAATGTATTATTCTAGTATTTATTTCTAACAACACGTTTTCCAATTAATTTTAATTAGTAAAAACGAATGCATAATTTATTGATATAAATTTGCCATGTTGATATCTGGAAATGTTATCGCTTACACTTGTAGATAGTGACTTATACTTTATTTATTTGCGTTTCCATATGAATGATATTTCATGTTTCCCACGAATAACGGAAGAGAAAGCCTAGATATGCAAATTTACATAAGTCGCTCGAGTTTTTTAATTAATTTCCACATTTTTCCAATCCTCCCTGAATCTCTTAATTTTACTTTTATCAATTTATTGATCACAGGCAGATTCTCTTGTAAAAAAGAAAACTGAAAGAAACAAGAGAACAATATAAAAAAATTGAAAAATATGATTTTTGCTCTTCGGCCTCTCGCCTACTTTTTTCCTCCCACCATGAGTTCGCGGAATCGTGCTGCCGTCATAAACGTTATTCGAGACGGAGCGACTTGGCGTAAGCTTTCCCGCGAAGCGTGAATAAACGTTCAATACATTCCGTGCGGTTCGACGAACGAAATGAATTTTCGCGGCGACGCGACGCGACGCGACGCGATGGCGAGGCCTCGGGTAAATGCGGGTTTTCGGGCCGCGCGCGTTTCCGGAACGGGGCACACGCGGATCTCTAAAATTAGAGGCGTTACGAAAAATGCTCGCGCTGCCGGCGCGGCGCCGAGCCGCGGGCACCGTCTCTCTCTCAGCGACGCGTTACGCTTTATTGGCGTACGCGTAATCATTATCAGTGATGGCTTATCTAATACCTGGACTCGGCGTCGCGCCGTCGCTCGACGCCGACCGGCACGTCGGGCCGAGGGGGAAGGGGAAGGAAAGAAGAGATAACGAGAAGGAGGAAAGGCTTTGACAAAACGAAGGGGGAACGGCTACGAGTCATCGTGAAAATCACGGGCGTGACTCATTGCGCTCTTGATTATTTTTGTCATAAAGTCTGAAAATACAATCCGAAGGGCTGCGGCCGATATATGCGACAAGAGGCGGGGGCTCCGAGAGAGCCTTGAGCGCCGGCCAAAAATGAAGAAAATACTCGCAAACGCATACTCGAGCATGCTCCAATTTATCAGTATCTAATGGTTACGTCGAATGTACGAAGCGAAATTCTGCGAGCGAGAGAAACGAAAGAGATGTTGACGCGAAAAATCTTGCTCGAGGTTCGCTTTAAATCGGATAAGTTGTATTTTTCACTGTCTTCCTATCATCTGACGGTGATAATTTTTTTCTAGGCATTTCCGATTGGGATAATGTTATGTCTTAACAACAAGGCATGTAGATTACTTGAACAGATTTTTAATATTTATCACCTTTCTCCTGAAAAGATAATTTCTTAATGTCAAGTGTAAGAGAAATGTAATCTTATCGCATGCCCGTTACGATTAAATTATATTTGGAAAGTCATATAATTTATACATATTTATAAAATTATCTGTATACCGAACACATTAACGTTTAATTAAATAACGATACATAAACATTTCGATCTTTAATTCTTTTATAATCCTTTTATCATATAAATATAAAGTATCATCTGATATCTATCATTATTGATTTAATTCACATCGTATTTTAAATAACAAACAGGATCTTTTAGCAAAAGATGAAACCATAAAGTAAGTTTATTTTATTTATTTCACGCTTATTGACGCGTGTGACATAACGTGAGAATTATTATAAAATGAATTTTTAAAAATGTATTACGATATTCGAATTATGTTTCAATTGATTCGGTGTTCCCTCATATCCCCTTTCCGATAAGATTATATGATAATGAATTGAGATTATATGATAATGATAAGAGAATTGATAATTGAGATCGCCCGATTCTCTGCGCCAAAAGTGACTTATGGCAAACGAACACGCTATTACTGACTCTCGTTTCTATTCAATTGACTTTTTAACTATCTTTTCTACGCTCGAATTTTCCTTCTTTTTCACACATTCCAGGGCGTGTCGTAAACGCAAAGAGAAAGACCCGGCGTGTGCTATGTATACGCTTTTAATGCATGCATGGGTTGGATATCGAGAGACGAGTCACTCGGTTTTTTCTGTTCTTTACAATAGGCAGCTGCGACCGCGTCAGATAATAAAAGAAAACAATCTAATATTTTTTCTCTTTTTCTCTCTTTCTCTCTTCTTTTCTTTCTGGAACAGGTGTACATGCATACACCGGATTATATCTTCCAGCATGCCACTCTGCTTTGAATGCGGTGTAAGATACAATTGAGAAAAACAAATCAAAAATATTTTCTTTGCGATCGTCATAATTGTTGCTTTTCTTAATTAATCCTAGGGGCTTGATGAGTCCCGATTTTTACACGTCAATCTTCTCCTTAAAAAGTTAAAAGAAAAAAAAGAACGGACCGTTTCGTTCGACAAAATTCGTTCGTGCAAAACTTGAAGATAAGATCGCGAAGATTGCTCTTTGCGCAAACTGACGAGAGTTACTCATCGCGTAAAAAAATATAACGTGAAATGTGAAAGGCGCGAGAAGACGGTTTACTGACGGCTGCGCGATCGGTTCCCGGTCTGATCCGTGGAAAACGAGACGGGGTCCATCCGGCTAGGCCCGAAAGGACCATCTCAAGACGAAGGAAGGAGAGAAAGAGAGAGAAAAGAAAGGGGAAAAAAAACTCTCTCGACTATGATAACACCCGCTCACCTTTTTCTGCTGCTTCTCCCAGGCGGGGTCCAAGAGACCCTCCCTCTCCCATTCCTCCTCCGGTGCCATGTATCCGTCCCCGTAGGCCTCCATGTCGTTCATCCTGCCCGCTCCGTGTGTGTGTGTGTGCGTGTTTCACGTTCCTTCAAACGCCAAAAGCTCGATGTCACACAACTTTGTTACAACGCTCGCCCCGTTACAACGGGAGAAGGATTTGAAGAGACAAAGCAAAGAGAGAGAGAGAGAGAGAGAGAGAGAGAAAGAGAAGGGAAAAACGGAAGAGAATCACGGCGAGAGCCGCGAACGCTTCTCTCCTCGGAGCGGCCGAGAGAAACGCTCGATCGAAGATCGATATGCCTGTACCTCCTCGGCGTGTACGTTCGTTCGTTCGTTGCGGTGACAGTGTCGCGTGTACCGAGGAGGGGGAAGGGGTTCGGGATTAAAAAACAGGAGGAAGAAGGGAGGGAGAAGAGGGAAGGGAAAAAAGCAAGAAGGGACCGAGGTGACTAAGGGCCGGAGGTGAAAATGGAGGGGAAAGGGATTATGAACGAAGGATTAGACGAGGAAGAGAGAGAGAGAGAGAGAGAGAAGCGTGCAGCCGAGACCCGACGTGAAAAAAACGTACCCGCTAAGCCCAGAAAACGTTCGGTTTCGTGTCGTTCTTTCCCTCGCGCTGACCCCTCTGCCACGAGTCTGACATATACAATTTGCTCGCCGGCGCACGGTTCCCCCACCCCCGAGCCCTTCGCCCGCCCTACCCCGCGGCACGCGCCGCCGTAGGGAACGGGGATCTCATTCGCTCGCCGGGCGGCTTCGGCACGGGAAGGGGGAGGCGAGATCCCTCCCATTCCCGACACCCTTCTAAATTCGCGCCCGCTTTACTCCCTTTACTCCCCTCCCTCGATGCGCGCGCGCGCCCCGTCAAGTGAATGCTCGACAATGCGAAAATAGCTACGTTCTACGAGAGCTTATTTGTTTTGGTCTAGCGGGGAAACGTGCGCCGCGCGGCGCACGGGAGACAGTTCCAGACAGGCCGCGACTGCATCGCGTCGAATACGGCGGGTTTTCGCTCCATGCTGCGTTACTTTAGATTGCTACGTAGCTCCGCGACGCTGGTAGCGCATATACACGTGAAACGACGTCCCGCCGCGACGTACGCGCGGCGTATGTCGCCGCGAGCGGCGACCAGGCTCCTCCGCTGCTCCGAGAAACTAACCTCCGTTCCTTTTCCTCGCACACACGCGCGCGCGCGTACGTACGCACGCACGCACGCCGATCCTCAGCTAGCCCTCGCGAGGAAGCCAGGGGCGACGAAAATAGCGTCGGAGACGGACGTCGCGAAACCTCATTCACCCACACACGCGACTAAAATAGGACCGACGCCGCGCGATCCACGCGTAATTCCCGAATCGACCGGGGCGACGCCATGCCAGTGTGCGCCGATCCGCGGAATCGCCGCGAGTCGGCACGGAGTCAGCGCGCCATGTAGAAGGATGACGTATGCGCGCATTTTTGTAAGAATGCTTGACTGTGATTGGTTTATTTTTACGATTTTTGTCTACGACTTAACAGTCGAATCAAGCAACGTGATTGGTCGAAATTTTATTGTTACGCTTACGGGAAGGGTGTGGACCACCATCATTTTCTTTCATACAATCAAAAATGACAAATCGATATCTTTATTTTTGCTCACGTTGACATTTTTTATGCTGAAAATGAGCGTTGAATGAAAAGACACCTGTTATGCTTTACGTAAGGCATAATAATAATAACAATAAGATTTCAATCAATCGCGTTGCTCGATTCAACCGCCTATAATTGAATCTAGCAATACGATTGGTCAAAAACTTACTGTAATGGACTTAAACTTAACCTAACCTAATCTAATCTATACTACGTAGCAAGTTCGTGTACAGTTACTGTCAATGAAATATAGGCATAATATTTCAGTGTGTATAGTATAGATGTATGAGCCTCCATATGGCAAGTTGGAGCTTATCATGCTGACACACACAATTAAAATATAATACACAATATAATATCATGATTAAATAAATTCTGTGATACAAAAAAGTTGAATCCTATTTTATGACATTCAATGTGGATGATTTATAATTAATTGTTATACCAGAATTATACATTATCTCATTAAATAATGAGAAGATTTATATTGTCT
This sequence comes from Tetramorium bicarinatum, assembly GCA_928718305.1. NCBI lineage: Eukaryota > Metazoa > Arthropoda > Insecta > Hymenoptera > Formicidae > Tetramorium > Tetramorium bicarinatum. Next base: position 13,195,991 of record OV788324.1, read on the forward strand.
CATTAAAGAATGTTATATTACATTGTGTTATTTACATTTTACTTGAATGTTAAATATACCATCATTTATGATTTGTTACGTGTTTACAAAATAGAAGTGAAAAATTATTTCCATAACGTTTATGCTGTGTTCTTAATTAATAATGGAAGGCGATCTGGAGCAATTTCTTACTGACACTTGGCATGATATTGCTGATTTTGTAAGTGAATCTGCGGTCTATATAGATCATGCAGCGACAGAATGTCTTCATTGGTATACCGGTGGCCAGGTATATCCCTTCTTCAAGGCTGCCGGTGCAGTGTCAATTTATGAACAGGCCATGTACAACTTTCGTGTATGTGATTCATAAAAGCATGAATATTTGCCACTCAAATCTCATGATTGTAAAATTGTTAATTTATTGTATAATTTGTTACAGTATGTCAAAGTGCACAACTGCAAGAAGGTAGTTATTATTTCTACTTCTACCAATCCAGCCTTTTATCAACGCACAGTTAAGATGATATTGGAGAAAAATGCATTCGAGCATTGTACGATTATTACTGCTGCGCATTCAAGCGTGTTGAATTATGAGGATACAGTACCATTAGAGGATAGAGTGGATTATGCCAAATTAAAAAGAGATGTAAAAAGCTGGATGCATTCTAATCAGGAATCGCAGGTACGGTTCGTCTCACTTTTATTCATTTAATATAAAGTCTTTACAAACTTTAAATTGAATTTATTATATATCATTAAAGTTTTATTATTATGTATTGATTTATAGGACTTCTCGGTAACAATATTATTTCGACCAGTTTTCATTAGTCTAATTGACAATGGTCTGTTTGTAACGCCGCCTTTTAGTGATCTGTTATCACCCTTAAATAGTGCGTTGATAAAGAATTCCGAGAATGCAGTTGATCATTTTGTAAGTTTATTTAACAGTTTATTGACATATTTGAATTTGAGAGAAGACATTTACTCAATGGGAAAGTTTAGCGAATATGTTGCTGAAAAATTAGAAACGTTACCGTTGGCTGTCGATCGTAGAAATGTAAGTGTTTTGTTTATGAGAAATAATTCTAATAATTAATTAAAGGGAACCAGTAAAAGTATTAAAAAATATAGAAAAATTTTACTTTATAATATTTTATCATATATGTAGAGTGTAATTGGTGCTAAAGGAAAGGGAGTATCTGTGATCTTTGTCGATAGAACATTAGATCTTTGTTCTTCTACTAGTAATAATACTGAATCGTTGCTAGCCAGGATATTAAGCACTTTACCTCATTTACCTCATCATTGCAACGACGTTGCAATAAATATGTATCCTCTCTTTTGCGGTTCACAGGTACAGTAACTCATAATATGATATATATTTCATATAAATATTATATTATTACTTGAAAATTCCATAAAAATTTATTTATGTTTTAAGAAATTTGTTGATGTACCGGGATGCTTGGCAAGTAGCGACAAAACTCTAATGAATATATTAATCACGAAAACACAGAAAGAAATATTGGCTACTATGAACAAAATGCTCATCGATATACTTTCAACAGAAGAAAATTTAAAATTAAGAGAAAAATTGAAACCAAAACTAGCAACAAGGATTTCCGCGCATAGTTTAAAGAAACTTGTAAATAAATTCAAAGACATCGATGATCTTCAAGCTATATCAGAGTCAAGCAAAAAACTTCAGGTATGTATCCTAATAATGAAACATTGAAACTTAATGCTTCTCTTCGATGGCCAAAATAGTTTTAAATATTACATATAATTTTCTCATAACATATACAATTTAAAAAATTATTTCAATGTTGTTTTATTGTAGGTGGTACTGGGAATTATACAAGCCCTAACATCAGAAGAAACATCCCGATTAGAATTATTAATTAGTTTCGAGAAACTAGTTTTACAAAATATAGCTGTGAGTCGTGACTCTACGAGCGTGCTTGGACAAGTAATTATCATATTTAGTTTCTTGAACTTCTAATATCACTATTTTTTTTATAAGATTACACACTTTCTCTTTTGGATATTTTCAGTTAAGTAGTATAATAAAAAATCGTGAAAAACATGGGCTACATACAGACAGTATATTGGCATTTTTGGTGCATATTTATGCATTAGCTGGAACTGAAATACAATTCTCTCTTCAACAAGAGCAGCAGCTAAAAGAAGCAATCACTGATGCAATATTTGAAGACGTTACAAAATTAAAAGGAAATACAACGAAGACGTCAATGTATCAACAATCTTTATCACTTCTCGGTTAGTATAGTATAGAAAATATGCTACAGAATACAGAAACAAATTAAACAATTAAGATTATTATCTGAAAAAAATTTTAATATTACAAACAAAAAACAAAAGTCAAGGAATAATGATTGAAATAATGAAAAAAGTAATATCTATTTTATGTATGTAATATCAATTTTATCTCTAATTTAAAATTATAAAATTGTTTTTTGAATATATTAATCTTTTATTTAAGATATATAAATATACTCGAAAAATATTGTTACATTGATAATGATTTTATCAAAAATATAAATTATATTATGCTGTATTATCTTATCGATACAAATTTAACATAAAACATGTAGTTTATCACGATTGATAATATCTGATCTTACTGAATAATTAAATAAGATTAATAATGGTTGTATAATACATCTACAACTTCATACTGATATATATCTAAATTAGGTGTTACAGATGCTGAAAATATAAAGGAGACGTCTACAAAAATGGCAGAACACATTGTGAACATCTTACATGAAATAGCACAGCAACGCGCGTCTTTACATAATTATATGTAAGTATATACCTATATACATGTATATATATATAATAATTACAGAATGTTTTTGTGTCTGTATACATATATTATTTTTAATTGTAGAGACTTCAGAAAGATACTAATCAACTCATTTTGAGATCGAATGCATTCACTTTTCTAATGTTATCACTATGTTCTTATATTTCATGTTTCACATTTGCTCATATATGAATAGAAAAGATACAGTACCTTTTTTACATTTGTTATAGTTCCTTGATATCCAAGTCGAGTTCTCAAGAGATTGTTCGTCGTGTCAGCATTTTGCAACAATTATTAACAGATATACTGCATCCAGATAGATTTGAACTTCCTGATTTACACCAGAGATCGCCCTCATTTATTTCTGCTGGATTCAAGTAAGTTTAAGACTATATTACAACGTACCATGCTTTAAATAGAAGTTTTCTCAATTTTTCTAAAAAAATTCTGAAGAAAATCTAGTTTATTTGATATTTATGCGCCTTTGACAGCTTATTCTCCAAAGGAAGAATAAAACGCCATCCATGCGACAACAATTGGATTATCATTTATGTCATTGGAGGTGTAACACCGGAAGAAATAAGAGAGACTAAAGAAATTATATCGTCATTTAATTCAAATTGCCAAGTAACAATAGCAGGCTCGAGACTGTTAAATCCAATAGATATAGTGGACAAGGTTCTTCTTTCGTCGCTCGATTATTGAAGAGTTTCGCTTTTAATTACGCCTTATCACAGAATCCACTTTATACCAGCATCAGATATTGTATAACGAATCCGTTTTACACTATCAGTGGATTGTAAATGACACATAAACTCGTGAACTGTGGTACTTTTGCTAAGCTGCAGCCTGTAATTTACCCCCGTCCCCTCTGACCGACCGGCGAGTTTCGCGTGCGATTCGTGTTTGGGCACTGGGCCGTCCCATCTCGTGTAAACTGTCACAGTGTGAAATTGACGCGTTTGAGCCCAGATGATTCTCAGCAAGTCTCTCGCATAATAATCCATAGTAAGTATACTGTCCTTTCTCGCCTGCCAATAATACGCCAATATATTGTCGATAGCTAGCAGAGCGATCCTCTCGTTGCCGAGAAACTCTTCTTCGAGCGTGTGGAGAATCAGCTGGAGCTGATCGTTGTTGCAGCAGCTGATCACCGTCAAGTTCTCCAGGGACTTGTTTACGATGTAGTCCACCGTTTCGGCTGGCGGTTGCGCCGCGGCTACCTCACACGCGCCGCGTACTGTGGAAGCCATCAGTTCAGCTATCTTGCTCATCGGCACATGGCCGAGCGTGTCGATCAGGATCGCGCAGGCATCGCACCCCTTGTACTGCGCCGGCAGGATACACTTCGCTATGAATTGGCATAGTAACAGAGTCTTCCCGGTGGACGAGGCACCGACGATCTCTATGGTGCTCCGGTTGTCGATGTCGGCCGAGAATAGAACGTCGTCGAGGTTAATCGAGCGCGGCTTCTCGCTGAATCTCGACAGCAGCTCTAGCCCGCCCTCCGAATGGAATTCCATAGTTTTAATGATTTATAGGAACGTACGTCTGTTACTTTCCTACTGTCACTGCAACATTTCAAGTATGATTTAAGTAATGAGCATTGGTCCACTTGAACATTGTTTATTATTTGAAGAATTCGAGCAGAGCCCGCCAGATTTTCTCCGTGGCAGCCATTTTGTCTCAGCGACGTCACGGAAGAGCGATACTCGATATTCTATCGCGTATTTCAATTTCTTAATTTTTTTATTTCCGATGTCGCAAATTCTTACGTATATTATGTAAATTATTACAATTAATACATTTTTGGATTATTTCTGATAAAATTAGTTGATTAGTAAAATATTGTGCATTCTGTTAAAAGGTTATCGTAATTACTTCGATTGTATCGATATTTTGAAAATCGCAATCGATCTCCTTTCAAAATACTTTCAATATTAATTATAATTTTACAGAATCGACGAAAAACAAATTATTGATTTTTAACTATTAATATCGATTTTTCTAGATTGATTTACAGCGAATCGTGGAAAAGTTTCAAATTCTTATATTAGAATTTGTTCCGGAAAGAATATGATTAATCTGAACAATGTTACGGAATTATGTTCGAGAATTGGGCAATAAGGATGAATGTCGATTTAATTTTTATAACCTAATTTTTTTATATTTAAAAAAAATTATACATATAAAGTAAAATAGTAAATATTAACCTTCAATTAAAACTTACAATTAATAATTACAATTAATAAACCAAAATTCTTCTGAATGAAATAAATAAAATTAATCGAATAAGAAATATTATCTATTATCAATCTTATCTAGAGACAAACTAAAAATTTAATTTTAAGGGAGGCATTTCCAACAATCTTTTTGGCAAAAATCAAAGCATGAATTGACAGCTTTTTGTGCGTGGAAAAGCTAAATCGGAGATGTATTATTTTCGCCTTTAATTTTATAAGTAAAAGTAACGAAAATATTCAAGAGATCCAAAAATCCCACAAGAATCTAATTAAACAAACAGATACATTTTTTAAATAACGGTCTCAATGTCACGTATACCACGGGAATAATTTTGATTTATAAAATCAACATTACACACAATCTCTCTCGTGTTTCTCAAAATCAATGGAAAAGATAAAAACGTTCTCCGGTGACTGAAATAGAAACAGGAACACACACGACGGCTGATCAGAATCGGAAGGCAGAGTGGAAACACTTTTAACGCCAATAACTGCCTCTATATCAGCGATAAGAAAAAATTTCGCAATTCGCGATAACATCGAGCGCTTTTTGTAGCTCGGTTTTTGTGCCGCTCCTTCCGAAATTTGTAAAAATCGAGCGGCAGCAAAATGAGGCGGAATCGGAAGGCGAGATCTGCGGATCTAAGCCGGATCGTGGCCGCGTGCGATCGTCTTCGCCCCTCCACGAGGCGGCCGCCCCGTTTCCTCATCCGCTTCGCTCGCAACCTACGTATATATCGCTACAACCGCAAGAGCGCGAAGCTCTCCCAGTTGAGGCAAAGTGCGAAGACCGGTACGGCCGCGCGCGCCACGTTTCCCGCTATCTCCGCGTATCAGTCCGCGTGAGCTGCTCGACGCGTGAAGGTTGACAAGACCGACCAGCCTAGGCCAGGCTCGAGCCTACCTGTCTACCGATCGACCGATCAAAGAGCAGTCGACAGCATTCGGCCGTGATGAGCGTGCGCGGCAAGCAAGTGCAAAATGGTACCTACGAGTTTGATTACATGCGAGTACCTGATACCAGAACGCGCTGGGAGATATTTCGCGATGGCATCTACAACCCGCAGGAAGGAACGTACTGCGGTCATCCGCCGAAAAAATGGGGTAAGTCTTCCTTCCGAGTGTTTTCGTACATTTCGAACGCTCTCGCACCGAACAGCTGAGGAACGGCGATCGGTAACCAATCACGATTCGCTGTATAAAAAGGAACTACAATATTCGTGATTGCTTGAAAAAAAAAAATGATGTGTTCCGGATATCGCGGTTATACATAATGGTGCTAATATTAGAACTTCGCAAAAAAGTCGTGAGATATTTCTCTGAAAGATTTCCTATTCGACGCTATAGTTCTTTTTTAATCGTATCTCTTGAACGGTACCAGATCGCTCCGAAAGAAATCAATGTTATAAAAGACAGAAAATTTTAATTATATGTACTATATGTACTATTTTTAGGCTGTTTAAAAATTGAAAGCTAAGTTTGAAGCTTATTAAAATAAGCGCGTTGAGAACAAGTGTGAGGAGTAAATATTTAAAGGTAAAACAACTGCTTCTGTTTCTCTCAGACGTGTATATATTTTCTCTTAAATTCAAAATGACGTTATTAAATTTTGTTTTACGCGGATATAAATTATAATGATTTCATATGTAGAATTAAAAATGATTCTATCCAATAATTTCTTATGTAATTTGATTGATATTTATTCTCTGACATTCTAATGTCAAGATTTGAGAATATCTAGGTTTTTTCCTCGATGAATTTGGGAGAGCGTTCATTTAATATCGGTAAAAAAAAAAGTTCGGTCGATTAACATTGATTTAAATTTAAAAGTGGAATGCTAATCCATTATTTAACATTGAAATTGAATAGACATTAGGAAGACAAGTTTTATTTCTGGGAATATGAAATATTCCTTGTAGGAAAAAAAAATTTTAATTACACAAGGAAGATAGTAATTATATATTGTGTTATTGCTGGCATTAAATTAAAAGAGTTGTCGGTTTTCCATTGCGCAGAAAATCTTACCACGTCAAATTTTACGATCGATATTTCTTCTCAAAGAACTACGGTAAGTCAATCAAGATTGTAACGGTACTTTCTGCAGCATAATGTCAAGACAAGTTCGTGTGATTACCTTCAGATCGAATGAAATATCTCATTGTCTTTCAATGTGAATTATCGTTATACAGAATTTTTGCTTTTTCATATTTTATTTTATTCTAATAAACATATATGTGTATTAGCAATTTTGTTTCTTAAATTGTTTGCAAAACATTTACAATATTTTATGTTTACAATGCGTATAATTAAATATATATATATATACACATGTCTATGTTTACACATAAGCAATTTATAAGTTATGTTCCATTATTGCTATGCTATTGAATTTTATTTCCTAATTACATCAAAACAAAGAGCGAAGGGAATGTGAGATAGGAATCATATTTCCGTAATTAGCATTAAATGTATGTAGGATGAAAATACATGATGAAAATTCTTAATTATGAGTTATTCTAACAAAAAAACATACAATTTCTCATATTGTTCTATATACAATTCTTGATTCGCAACTTATCATTTACATATACATGTGAAAGTACCTATTTATATTTCTTGATATTAAAAATGTTGAAATATTTTTCCAAATTCTTACTTTTATTTTTAACATTTAAATAATATACTAAAATGGTAAAAAATTTGAAAAAGTAATTTAATATTTTTTACTATCAAGAAATATGAATGCATATTTGTTTCTATATATATAATGAATTCAACATTTAAATAACTTATGAAAAATTATGGATATTTTTCATGATTATATAAATTTCTCATTAAATTTTTAAATCAATAGTATTACAAATATCGTTTTTTTCATATAAATTTTTGCTAAGTCTAACATTCTTACTCAAGAATAATTTAAGAACGAAGAGATTAAATGCCAACATCATAAGTAGTAAATGGATTAACATATCGTTGTGTTATCGTTATCGAGAAATGTCATTTTAGACAAAGAGAAAAAATCTGTTATCAAAGAAAAAAAATGTATTATCTTGACGCATAGAGAAAAATCTCGTATCAATCTTATATAAGACTTCGACATTAAAAATGACTTTTTGATAATTAATCATTAATCATTTAATAAGCGTCATCAATTATTAATTAATTTCATCAATTGGCTGATTTAATTTTGTTTGCGCACATTGGATTTTTATTTGATTTATATAACGAATTAAAGAGTCATCAAAAATGAAACGCGTTGACACGCGTGTATGCGTACGTACATACGTGTTGAGAAGATAACTCTTACGTAGACTTCTTGGCGACTGCTTAGAAGCGGCCGACCCTGAGCCTCGCGTTTTGGCAGCGGCTGGCGCGAGAGAGCACCGGAAATAAGTATCGGTGATGGTAGCACATAGCGAACGGCGAAGGGGGCATTTGGTCGTCTCGACGCGCCGCCTTTCATCCAAATCTTAAGATGTGAATTGTATCAATCGCGCTCTGAATAGAATGCGTATTGGTACTTGACAAATTGATGTTCGCGAACGTCAAGAAACGTTTCTCTTTTTCCTTTACACGGTGCAAAATTTTTTCCTGACGCCAAAGCACGATTTTCAAGATTTTCAAAATTTACCGAATATTTGAGAATACAGCCGTGACTGTTAATTTTATTCTCTCGAGACAATATTTTTTTTGTCAACGAAGTTATCGATTTTTATATATTTTTTAATGCTACACCGTTAAATTCCATAGAATGTCACGCAATGCATTTAGAATTTATATCAATCGCGATTTTATGTTCCACCGTCTTCTTGATACCCCCAGAAAACTTCATTGCATTTCGCAAGATAGTTGCTCTTATTAGAGATATAACTTACGACGTGGAAGGATTTGTGAAAGTCCTGTTTGACTCGCGAGGAACTCGTCACGGTCTTTTGTATCTTTATAATGTCTTCGAGTCCTTCATCCTTACAATGTCTAACAATAAGTCTTCCTCCCGGTGGCAATGTAAATTTGAATTGACCAGAAAACAAGCGAGCACTGTAAGAAATTCCTAAATTGGAATCTGTTAAAAAATCTGTTAAAAAAAAAAAGATTTCAACATCAAGACAGTTGACATAGAATTTGATTAATAAACAAGATTGCATATTAGATATAAATATAGATATAAATTGAAAAAATTAGTTAGTTGCGTATGATTTTTTTATATCGATACAAATAATAAATAGCTGTAAAATGGACAACGTTGAAAAATATGGAAATGATGTAAAGCTGTATTAATGTGTCCTCGTTAGGGCGACGTTTCAAATGCGAAAATGTTATTGCGAGCATGCCAACTGCTAAAAATAATGTATCCAAAAGCGTCCAGGTGCTCCTGAGTAAATTGCTTTCGAAGGTACGCTAATGACTTAGATCATTCTTCCAGAAAACATTCGTAAATATATGAAAAAATTCAACATGGTCTTCAACAATAAAATCTTTCGAAGAATATCAGTCTTGTGATACTCGCTTATTTGACAACTAAAAATCTTTATTGTAAACAAATGAATATTAGTTTATTAATTATAATTAGTTACACGATATTATGAATATCTCCACTGATTTTTACAATGACCTTTCGATCGTTTCGTCCAAAGGACATAATCAGCGGCATTGATTTCGCGTAAATTACAGCCTCGGAGATCTTTTGGCTTTCAAATAGTAACACCGATTCCAAACACGTCTTCTTTGCTAATGTTGCGCAATAGAATACAGTAGAGGTCGGTGAAACGCGATGCGCCTCAGAGAAACGTTGATCACAAACGTGTTTTGTATGTAAAACGAACGTGGAAAGATAGCTACAATTCGCTTGTTATATGCGTTTATTTACAATGATTTATTTTATTGTTTGTTTACAATTATTGCACCGATATTACGATAAGAACGTTGATTAACACGGCTCGTGTACGTGCTTAGTTAGTTTCACATATAAAATTATGTTTTTTAACGAAACATTAATTTTCCTACAAGCAATTTAAAACTGGTCAATGTTTCTTATTCTTGTCGAACTTATTTTTTTATGTTTGTACATACATTGACGTTCATTACCATAAAATTTCAATAACTTAGTCATTAGTTCTTAGTTCTTCGAAATAACGAGTCATACAATTCCTAAGATAATTTTATGCATTTAAAACGCTAAATTTTTTAACGGCTCAAGACAAGAACTCGATAATTAGTTATTTAGTCGTTACTTAAAAAATTATTATAAAATGTAATTATTAGTTAATTTTATTTAACAAGTATAAGATAAACGATAAAATTCTATTTAAATAGAATTTTCTTTTCTTCAGATTACAATGTTTTTCCTTCAAAGGGGAAACTTCTCTGTCCAAATACTTAAATATTTTAATAAAAGCGAAAAACATTTTATTTATCGAAATGATCGTTATTTAAAAAATGTAAAAAAGGTAAAAAGAAAAATTCTATTTAACTATATTACCTTGAGATTGTACCGTTTCCTCGGAGGGAAATCTTTACACACACAAAAGAATATTTCCGACAAAAAGCAGAAAATATATTCGTTTAAATGAAAGACTACTTACATGATAATATAACAACAACTGCGCTTTACAAGTCGCTTTACGCGACGGCATGCGCCGTTAATGTCAACCGTCAGGGAAAATGTCGTTTTCCGACGATAAGATTCCTTGTGACAAGATAATTCGAACGTGTTATCTCGAGCATCGTCTTTTTCTTTCGTTAACTTGACGTCATCGCGCCAGTCTTTTCCTCGTGCACAGGAACCAGTCGCGGGCGGCGTGTTCATGAGAGGTACACGTGTTTTCTCATATTCGACCGAATACGTAACCGCGGCCGCATTACCGGCAGCCATGGCATCCCACGTTCGCTCTATCTACATGATTGGAATGTGCTTCTTGATATATGAGACACTTTTTATCACCTCTGACAGTCTGTGGATTAACTTGAGTCATCCGAGTCATCGATACAAGTGTACACACACATACGTCGACCACGCAGAAAAATACATTTTCCAGCTTTCTGGCTATCTGATTCGTTTGCCTTACGGATATACACGAAATGTGGATCAGCACGAGGTCACCAGCGCGATGTCCAACAAATGTTTCGCAATGAACGAATCTTTTCTCAAGGAAACATATATCTAAACTTTAATCTCCTAATAATTACAAAACTATTGACTAACATCTTGCAATACGATAGAAAATAGGAATTATTGAATACGAAATAGATATTTGTTCTTCTTCTTTTTTTTAAATATTATATAAGTATGATATATCGGTTATTGTAATATATTTTTATTTATTAATGAAATGGTAATTTATACGCTGGTCTCCTAAGGTACGGAAACATGAAGGACAAAAATATTGGATGTGTGTGTGGAAAAAAAAGATACGATGTGTGTTTTCTGCGAACAAGGAAAGGAAATATGAGACAATTTGTGGAGGGTTATGAAGTTACAAAGGATCGCTTTGATAGCTTAGGAAAAACTAAACAAGAGTGATGAATTAGGTAAGATGATAGAGAGAGAAAAGTTAGAAAAGTTTGGGGTGGAAAAAGATCATTGAGAAGAAAAGGAAAAACTTAGGATAAAATAGAAATAATGAGATACTCTAGATTGTGAAAGTGAAGTTGAAATAAAGAAAAAAGAATAAAAAAAAAGTAAATAAGATAGATAAGTTATGTGTAATTTCAGAATAAATAAGAATATAGAAAACAAAAAGATATAATAGGGAGTATGGATTGTTGAGAAAAAGATATGGAAAGATAAGTGATTAAAAGCCGGTTTTCTCAACTACTTGCAAACTAATAGTTAAATCATACGTCTGAACTTGTCTAATTTGAAGATAAAACAAAGATTTAATTATTAGTTAGCTTTTTCCAAGAAATTGGAAAAAACCTCAGTATTGATGTAACTTAAATTCCACTTCTTAGTTGTAAATTGAAGTGAATAAAATTGTATTCATTATATGCTTGCTCACAAGTGGCAGTGGCTCGACGTACGTCAAATTATTATTTTATTACAATATTTGATTTATAAGGATTTTAAAAAATTTGCCTGCCGCATGTACCGTATGTGACGAATCATAAATTAACAGGCGCGTCGCTATGTCTCCACGTTACTTATAGTCACGTGGATATACTATGTATACGTACATAATCCCGCTTGTAAATTTTTACGCTAGTCAAACCAATTCTCACGCGGCTTCGGTGTCGTTAAATTCTCGCGTAATCGAGGATCGGGTAGCATTTTCAAAAAAAAAAAAAGGAAGTGGCATTTTGCTGAAAGAACTTTACGCTGCAAAATTTCAACGTGATGCAAAACATTTGTAGTACATTTAAATCAGCCAAGAGTCCCACGTAGGAAAATTAAAAGAAAAAAATATTTTAAAAAGTCCACACTTGTCAATATTTCTCTGCGAAAATCCATATTCATACTTTGTCAGTGAGTGCAGAATAACAAGCAGAATAATGATACATTGCCGATTTTCAACTACAAACTCTCTTATTACTGCCAATTCGATTTTAATTTTTTTATAGATTTACAGTCTTCCGCAAAAATTTATAGTCAAACGCAATAAAACAACTGTGGAAGTTTCTGTAATAAGAAATAATGTTATTTGCTGAGCTTGGAAATATCGATATCTAATTGATTTCTCAAGTACCGATATCGTACGATTTCCTGGTTCTTGCGAATCATCGTGACCGAAGGCACTACGTCGGCGCAGTGGATCAACAACCGGGTGACGATAACGCCAAGCCATCACGTGCGGCGCGCATTATCGTGCCGCACTATGTAAATCCCCGTCTATAGCTTTCGGCCTTATCTCACAGCCTCGGAATGTACTGTTCCGAAATATGTTTTGCCGATTCTGCAGTCGCGATCTGACGATTATTACTTTCGATCCGCCGAACGAGAGCTCCAAAGCCAGACAGCGCAGACACGCCTGACATTGTGGTTCTACCGCTGTGGTTCTAGCATGTCAGTATAGTGATGAATAGACGGCCTATATTTTTATCGCGCGTCTTAAACCGGTCCGTTTTATGGAACGTTTTCGTTGGGAAAAAACAAAGGAATTATCAGACAGAGAAAGCACAGTTGGCTTTCAGAATATCTAAACGCTGTCGTTTAAAACCTTTTAATGCTTTAAAACTCTTCTTTCTCCATTGTTGTTTAAAAATCATTAATTTTTATTTACAATTTTTTATTTTTATTTATAATCAAGTGGTTTTTACTCATAGTTCTATTTAAAAACCATTTTATGTAAGATATTTTCAAAGTAAAATTGTTCAAAGAAAAAAACTGATGTGGAATACATGTTCAGTTTTCTTGTTAAAAAAAACAAGACATTAAAATTGTATATGTATAATGAAATATGAAATTACATTATAACAAAAAATTATCATTCTAGTACTTGCATATTATTATTTCTCTAATGTTTCACGCTGCACGATTGTTCGTAATGCGGATGAAAATAATGACGCGAAAAAGTTATCAGGAACGATTCGAGAAATCTAAGCTAAAGTGCTTAACGTCGGCACCTCATGGGAGATATGATAAGAGAATAGCTCGATAAATGCTTATTTGGAGTCGCCTCAATTTCAGAGCCACAATAAGAGATAGACACCGTGTACACTTTGATTAAACGTCGATATTAGGAGCATTCTTTTCTCATTCAGATATTACAAAATAACTTTCACATAATGATTTTTATGATCTTGGTAATAATTATTTATTAATTATTATTAGATGAGAACAATAACAATTATTAAACATTAAAATTATAATTAAGTTTTTTATTTTTCCTAAATATTGTTTTTAAGTTATTTATATCTTTACATAATATTTTACATTTATATTACTATCTAGGAATCTGAATCGAAACAAAATTATGGTTCGATTTCGGTTACGGTTTAATAAAATATTTAATAATTGTTCTAGTTCCAATTTCTATTCTTTAATAAAAAAAATCCAAACTGTTTAAATTACAGTCTTTTCCTTACATTTCGTTACATTTACTCAAAGAAATGTCAATAAAATAATCTTCCTTGAAGTCATGAAAACGTATTAAATTTTTAAGTTCTATGCATATAATTTCTTGTTTTATGTATATAATTTTATAAATATATAATAATATAAAATTTTATAATTATAAATAAATACGAGATATTAGTGATCAATTTTGAGATATTAAAAATTTTATTATAAAGGATTAAAAGAAGAAAGGAATATCAATAATTTAAGATAAAGATTTATAAAGAATACATTGTGATCTGTCTTCTACATCGTTATATATAAAATGTTTATGCAAGAACCGAAAAAAACCATAAATCGAAAATAATTTATAGGTCCGGTTATGGTTCCGGTCCGATTATAAATTTAAAAGAATTTCAATATGGTTTATAATTTCGGTCCTACTAAAAAAATGGTCATAAAATGGTTAATGATCAAGTCTGGTTTCGGTCCGGTCCAGGTTCCTATCTTTATCATAAAATCTTTTAAACCATTAATGATAATAAATACTTACAGCATTTTTATAAATGTTTCTGACTTCATTATGTGATTAAATTAACATCTACTAGAGGAAGTATTTATGATAGATTGTTACTTTAATTGCTTCTCCATTCTGTTTCTAATCGAGTCTGATCGAGAATAAATCATTCAGCGATCTTTATATTAGATAATTGGAAATTTCATGAAGATAAAATTGTTATTGTACTTATATTAATAAAGAATTGATAAAGCAATATATTCAACAATTTGTTGCAAGTAGATTTAGACAAATTTTTTCTTCAAGATGTATCATGTTGCAAATCAAGCTATCAAAGAAAAAATCAATTTTTGTGCGCATATTAAAATATACATAAATATAAGATATTTATAAGTATTGGAATGTTCAAGTGTTTGTGAATTTAATCTTCAAGAAATATTTGAACTTTTTTTCGAAGTTAATAACAGGGTGAACCACTTGGCCGTTCGTTGCAACTCGTGTTGCTTCTGAAAAAGGATCTATATTTAGAGCATGCGCTGGCACAGTGCCATGCTTTAAATATTTTCCGTTCGATCAACAAAATGATGAAAATTTTACCATCACAGTTGCGTAAGTGATCTTGAGAGACCGATAGGTCGTGATGCCAAATTGCGAGTTTAGGTCCGACTAGAGAAAAAAAAAAATGTGCGGAAAAAGATGGGCTCACGTGCTAGCTACTCGGGCATGGTTGCGCGATGAATATTTGGATCACATATGTCGCTCAATGTGCCAATGTGTATGTGACAAGTACAAATAACGTGATAAAATTCTGTTCTATATTTATTCCCTTCTTTCTCATAAAATTGTGAAAATATGTCAAAGTTAAGAATTAAATTGGTAAATGAAAACATTTCACGTTCTCTCCACGTCATGCCTTCTTTTTTCGATTCATCAAGATATTATTAGAATTGCTAAACTTTCTATGATTATTTTGAAGAATATTTTTATGTCCCTCGATTTGTTAATGTGTTTTGTTTGCTGAGATTTATTATTTACTTTCACATATTAAAATGTAGCATATAAGTAGAAAGCATTTGTAACAGAATACAAGGAAATTTGTACAAGACGATAGATTAATAATCTTCATCCATGATTTGTTTTTCTTCAGGCATGACTCTTATCTTCTACGCTTGCTTCTATGCCGGACTGGCGATACTTTTCAGCATTTGCATGAAAGCCATGCTCGCCACATTGAGCTATGAGAAACCTAAATGGACTTTAAGCAGTAGTCTTATAGGTACTAATCCAGGTAAGATTTTGATTATATATGTATAGAAATTATTCGTTCCGTATTTAAAAAGTTATAAAAACTATCTGGTTATATTTTTTATTCTTAGTAGCACTGTTTGAAAATATATTCTCAAAAAATATAAGAACGAGTCTTTTTCGTTATAGTAAACATATTGCTTTTTGAAATTTCAATATTTAATTAAAATGTATGGATACATAATATATTGATTTGCTGTTACTATCAAATTTTATCGGATATTGTGTATTACTACAACATAAAGAAAATTATTTTACAACACTTCCTTAATTTGATCTTTATATACACACGTACACGTGTGTGTATACATATGTTATATATGTATATGTACATGATTAATTGACATATTACGTTGTATCATATTACAAATTTGAAATATGAGAGAGAATAATGAATAAATTAATTTCACGTAAATTAATTAAGAAGATATATTAATGGAATATTAGCAGCAATCGATTTTTGTAATTAAATTGCAAAATCTTCCAGTACACACTATTATAGAAAGTAAATTTGTTAAATTTTCGTTAATAGAAGTAGCTACTTGTCGTGCATATAAGTAATAACAATTTTGTTTATTTAATTCGTTTAAATTTTTCAATTATTTATCAATGCATTTAGGATTGGGATTTCGACCAATTTCGGATAATCCCGATGAGAGATCACTTATTTGGTACAGCGCGTCAAATGCCACTGAAATAAAAAAATGGACACAACTGTTGGATAAGTTTTTGGAACGTGAGTAATAAGGCTTTTGTTGACTTATTGTTATCAGTGGCAGTGCTGTTAACTTAAATATCATTAATGCATATATGTATAAATCACTGATTATCAATAATACTGTACACGTTTTTTTTTAACTAAAGATTGTAGATATTTATATATGTACATACGTATTTTTAAAAAAAAAGGTAATTTTTATATAGAAATATGGAATAGTAATATGCTTAATATTTTTCTGATATTGTTAAATCCAAATTTATGGATAAAATTTCTGAATTCTTTTTTTATTTGTAAAATATTAATATTATATTACTTTAGATTATATAAATATTATTGCGGGACATTTTCCCGATGGATATATTCACAAATACCTTTTTTATATTATAAGTCTTTTATTGTTCAAGCAATTTTTCCATTCTTTCGTATAAATTAGATATAATCTAATCGTGTCTCTTTATTTACTTGGATAGAATACATCGATCCATCATTATTGGCAAAAGGCGGTACAAACCAACAGATCTGCAATTTCACCATGCCGCCAAGAAATGGTAAAGTATGTGCCGTGGATGTGAACAAATGGGGACCATGTTCTCCAAGTCAACAATATGGTTTCAACAATTCGGCACCTTGCGTTTTTATTAAACTTAATAGGGTAAGGCAGCAACATACGCATAAAATCTTTCTTACAATTGGCATGAAATTGAAATGTTTATTTCTTCATTTCTAAAAATATTTTATTTTCTTAACTTATGAAATGTTAATAATTGAAATAAATTATTCAGAATATGTTATTTTAATCAAATGAAATCAATGACTTGAAACAATTATATTGTGCTTTCTTATAATTTCTAGATACTTTTATTTATTAAACATAAAAAATATTATGTTTGTGAAATATATGAGGATTTAAATATTAAAATAAAGCAGTTTAACAAAGATCGCATACATCTAAAGAAAATGTAGGAAAAGTTTTTAAAAATTTAAAAAATTTTATCGTACACATATGTGTATACAACAAAATATTGCCTATTATTTACATTTAGATTATTGCAACATTGAATTTACAAAATGAACAAATTTATTCAATAGAGACAATATAATTTCTTTATTATTTCTACGATATAAGGTCTTTTTAAAATTTTTTAAAAATATTTTCAGATATATGGCTGGATTCCTGAGTATTATAATGACACTCAGAATTTGTCGAGCGAAATGCCAGAGAGCCTAGTCAAATTTATAAAGTCACCCAACGCTTCATCGGTTAGTTAGTCGGTCAGTCAATTATATCAGTCGATAAACTAAATCTGGATTGAACGAAGATCGGAAAGAAAATTCAGCGTTTCGCAATATGTAGTATTTATGCATCAGTCTATGAATTCTCAGCACTTTAATTCTAGATTTGAGAGACTTAAAAATTAAGTAACAAGCATCAAGATGAAGAAAGAAGGATTTTATTTGAAATTATCTTCTAAATTTACAATTAGCAACAGAACGAAAGAATATGATAGAGGCGTTCAATAAAGTGATATTATTTTTATCTTTGTAATTGATTAATCCAGTAGAGTTGAATAAACATATATTATCTGTTTATTCAACAACTAAAGAAGGATAATGATTGTAAACCAATATCGATTGTGTATTTTTTTTACTTTGTATCTGTATATGCATATATATGAGATACCTTCGATTTACAAATATAACTGTAAAGATCCCTATTAGCTTTCACTCAATCTCTTCGTTCTTTACTGATATTACAATAACAATTCTTGTTACACGAAATTATTACGGAATTTTATCAGCACTTGTGTTAAATATTTTACACACATTGCATGACAGCAGACGCTAATATAAATATAAATTGATGTCTCCAAAAAAATTTAGCAATTTGAATAAAAATTTCAATTAACTTTTACAATTATAACTTTGAGGATTTCTTGATATTATGTAATTTTAAATAAAATTATAATGTCAATACCTCACGTAATATACAGTTCATATCTTTTTTACATTACAGCTAAATACCGTATGGGTATCTTGTAAAGGAGAAAATCCTCACGACCAAGAAAGTATCGGTGAATTGGATTATTATCCTAAGGGATATCACGGCTTTCCAGGATTCTATTATCCATATGAAAATAGTGCTGAATACTTAAGTCCCGTTGTCGCCGTCCATTTTACACGACCAGAAAGTAAGTTGATATTAATATCAAATACATGATATGACAGGGGAACGAAAAAATAGAAATGTTTATCTTAAAAGAAGAATGTAACAATGCAAGAAGTTTTAAATTGATAATTAAAAATTTTTTGGATAAACAATATTATATTATAAAATAAGTTTATCAATAATTTGAAAGGATTGCAGCACCTTCTCACTTTCATTATCGTTTTTTTTTTGTGTTAAAATGTTTCCAAAAGTCCCAACCTACCAGTTAAAATTATCGGAAACTTTCATATTGCAGACTTTTCTGATATCCAGCGTTACATACATATGTATCGTGTATAAATATATAATTTTTTATTAAAACTATCATCATTGACTGCGTGTAGTTCATGTGACTCGTAAGCAAATGACGAACTCCAGATGAAACCGGTAAAAGCCGGTGTGTTGCAGCACGGTACCGGTCATCGAAAAGTTAAAATTACTGAAAACTTTTATAGTGTAGACTTTACTAATATCCAACGATATACAATTAACACACGTATCGTGTATAGGTACACAATTTTTTTTATTGAAAATGCTATTATTGACTGTAGTTCATGTAACTCGTAAGCAAATGACGCACTCCAGATGAAACCGGTAAAAGCCGGTGAATTGCAGCATGGTATCGGTCGATGAAAGGTGCCATCGGTCTGCATGGTCACTCAAAGCTACACTCACGTTTTAATCTTGTTCTATTTTCAATAATCTTTCATAAATCATATAGCTTGTCTTTTGGATATCTAAAATATATTTATGTAATAATTAAATATAATTTTTAATAATATCATAAATAATATTAAAGATTACACATTTTTTTTACATTACACTGCTTTTATATCCAGATAATTAATTTAATTATTTTTATTATTAAACAAAAATCTATAAATTGCTGTGATCAATTATTAAATTTATTATACTTATTTAGAGAATTATTTTAAGAATGTTAAAAATAGGCCATTTTATGCACTTTTTGAAAATGAGACAATAATAAATGTTATTCAGGTTGTATTTAGTAGAATATAATTTAGAAAATGCGATGAAATGCAAAAGATAGAATTAATAGAATTAAATTACAAGAGTTTATGTAAATCATTAAGCTTTAAGCTCAATGAGAAAAGAATAAACGCTTAACGTCGTGCTATACTTAAAGGATTATAACTTTTATTCGTTTCTAAATTAAATAGAAACTATGTGAAAAGTCCCGAATTTGTCGATGTAAAAATTTAAAATGCATCCTATGAATACTCCATGAAGTTTTATTTTGAATCAAACTCTTTCTTGCAGGAAATCAGATCATCAACGTGGAGTGCCGGGCATGGGCGAAGAATATCATGTACAGTTCATATAGATCCGAAAAGAAGGGTGCGGTACACTTTGAACTGATGATCGACGACTAACCGTACGTCTTAATCGTCGAAATCGTCAATGCCCTCGACGCGCTTCCGATTTCATAGTTTTATTTGTTCAAATAAGAAACCGTGCACGAAAGATCCGAGCATGTTAGAGAACACTACGTGGATATACAATTACGATGACGGACGTTCACTCGTGCCTAGAAAAAATTAGTAGATTAATGAATTTGTTACTTTTTAGAAATATTGTTCATATAATTAACCAATCGGCATTCTTGCTTATCGAGCCACCAGTTCGAATTCTAAATCTTAATAGAGTTTTCTGTTGTTTTGTGACAAAAAGATTGTCTCTTATTAATTTATAAGTACGTACATAAAAATACTAATAATGAAAGATATATAGTATAGAATATGACTGATTTTCATTTGATGAAAATGTCAAATTCATAGTTTTGCATATAATTTTCAATAATAAAAACTTTAATAATAATTAAACAGTTGAAGAAGTTAGATCATTTAAAAATCTAAAAATATTATAAAATTTTTTTAAAGTATTCATTACTTTTATATCTTGGCTCTCAAAATCGATTTAAAATCAATTTAAGAACTTAAAGAATTAAAACTAGAATAAAGCTAAATTAAAATTTAATGATTTTAGGAATAAGGAGATTTAATGAATATAAAGAAATATTCTATGAACAAATTACACTACGTAAAAATTAAGGAATCAGATTTTTCTTTAAAACAAAGATAATTTTTAGAACGCTATAATTTCGTCGAAGATAATTGCATTAAAATTAGTAATAAGAATTATTATTCAAACCAAACTCCCTCTCGCATACTACTTTATTTATTGCTGATTTCGATAGAATTATTTCGACAGAATTACAACGATTTAAAAGTTATCTTGTTTTTGAAAAAAAAGATAATCTCTTACTCTTTTGCATAACATAGATAAAAATTTTTGTGGCTTTAATAATTTTCTTTAGTACTTGAAAATCGACATACAATGTCCAAAAATGTTAAGAATATAGAAGAAGGTATTATAATTTAAATATCACAATTTAAAACATAATACTTATGTTTAAACATGATTACAAAGAGTTAAATATAAATACAATTTTTTTTTACTTGATTCTTGATTTTTACAAAGAAAGACATTATTTGTCTCAATTCTTAGAACACACATAAGATATAAATTTTAATAATGTCAAGAAATATACAAACATATCAAAGAACTTATCAACCTATAAATAAAGAACTATAAATAAAGAACTAAGGAATAAAAAAAATAGAAAGAATGCAAAGATTTAAATATTTAAGTATTTTGACATTATTTTTTAAAAAATGTTGAAAGTGATTATCAAAAGTATAAGTAATTACTTTTCGATTAATTTAAAGTATAATTCTGAAAGTATTAAAAACAAATTATACAATTATTTTTGAAGTATCCAATATACTTCTTTATTGTCTTATTATCTCGAATTACTTGTACGTGTCAGTTTTAGAATTGAACAAAATATAGATATGTTCGAATTATCGATATGCATAATTTGTTTGCAAAGCGTCCTAGTACTTATCGAGGTATAGGTGTAATAAATAATAAATTGTACAGAATGAAATAATGTCGCGTTCTATAATAATAATTATTTTTTAAATAAATGACAATGGTGGAAAAATAATTCGACGTACAAGTACAAATGTCTCTTTAAATAAGGCGAGCATTGTATAATCCTTAATTTATTCGTTGTGATTATATGATGGTGTTAATTTATTATCCCATTCCTTGACTCCTAGTCTATTCTGTATGTTAGATCACATAAGTAAATTGTACAAAAGCATGTGATATTCTTATCAGATATATATTTCTCGGTCATTTGCAATATTAAATAAATTTACCTAAGTTCTAAATGCAATCATCTATTAAGAATGTTAGGTACATACGTATATTGTTCCGTGTCGGCGATACTTGAACTTTTCTAATTACGGGCGCGTAAGTAGTTTTCACGTAACTAAGATTCTGAGTTTACATCATTACATCAATGCGATACCTGCTTGGTATCAATGTGGGAAATCGTTATCTTCGACAGCATTTTCTTTTTCTCGTTTTGTCATTTCTTTAACATCGATAAATTTTCATATGTATTATATATTAGAAATATAATACATTTTTATTTTATTTATCGGGAATTTTATAAAAGAGGTATATTTTTATGTTCCGTAACGAAACGATTGAAATATAAGAATATGAAGACAATAAGAATGAGTAATTAATATCTTGCATTTCATCACAAAAGATGTATTTGTGTTAGCATAGAGTAAAACATCAGATGCTAATTGTTGTTATTTTTTGCTACATAATAAACATAATGTTTACAATTTTCAGATTTTTCGATAATTACTTTCCGATAATGTTTATAATGTCATTTATTTTTATTTAATATGATGTAATTATAATTGAATTGCGTATTTAGCAAAGAAATGAATCAAAACGTAAAAATTTTCAATTTTTTTGTTATTAATTAAAAATTATGCTCAAATAATGTCCGCTATATAATTTTTAAGAGAAAACTTGAATTTATTAGCTGCCATTTCATAAAAACGTATATATACATTTAATATCAAATAAATTGCAATACAATAAAAAATAAATTGATATTATCTTCATGTCGTGCAACACACATTACACTTTTTGTAATTAACCTTGCAATCAGTGAGTCATTAAGCTGGCTTCACACATTTTTTGCGAATTACAAGCCATTACATTATTTATTTCTATATATTTCAAACCTATGAACACTATCTCTCTCTTCTTTTCCTTAAAAGAAAAGAAAATTATCTTATTTCTAAAATACTTATTTTTACAACATATATATAATCGACATTTCAAAATTGAAACATCGTTTAAAGAAATAAGAATAAAAAAAATAGGGTTCATCAATATTTTTCTTTGTTCTGGTTCATACTTCTCATGTTATATTCTATTACTGAAAAATCTATTCTTCATTATACGTAATATTGGCATATGTATGATATATAATCAATTTATTAATTTACATTAAATTTTTTTATATTTGCATTTTATCAAATTTTTCAATATTTACAAATATAGACCAAATATTAAATATCTTAAATATTATCATAGTTGACAATACCTGCCATTTTTGCGTTAAATTTCTTTTTTTTATTTGTAAGAAGTATTTATACGCTTATTATCTATTTCACGATACTTAATTTCTACTTGACAAAATTACTGACGCGTTCCAATAAGGTAAAAAATATAATATTACCTGAGGATGTAATAATTTCTAGTGTCATTTGGATATTAAAAAAAATCTTCAAAATTGCACGCCTGATTATTAAAAAAAGTCTATCAAGCTAATATTATATATATGTATATATATGTATGAGTATATTAAATAATTTCAAGTGAGATTCATTTATATGCTATTATGTTGGTCGGTCTTTATATGTATATAAATTGCGCTTATGAGCAAAGAAAGGCATGTGTAAATGATTATAATTCTTTGAGATTCAATTATTTCATTCTTTCATTTAGGTTCTAATTTTCAATTGCACATCAGCGAGCTAAATTCACGCTTATGAGCAAAAAAAGGCACACATAAGCGATTATATGTAATTTTTTGAGATTCCATTATTTTATTTTTTTATACGTTCTCAATAGTCAATTGAGTAAAGGCGAGTTAAATTTGCGATTGAGCAAAAGAAGGCACACGTAAATGCGATTATACTTCTTTGAGATTTCCATTCTTTCACTCGTTTTCAATTTTCAATTACACGAAGACGTGTTAAATTCACGATAAAAACTTCTTTAATCTGCAACTATCCAGTAGATATCAACAAGAATAATGATCTTATATAAAATATATGTAAGATGTCAAATAATGTATTGCCAACAAATTATGATCAAATTTAGCAATATACAAGATACTTGGGACAATAACATTCAGTTTTTTTATGTTAGCTTTCTCAAAAAAGATAATTTTATCTAAACAACAGATTTATGAAAAATATTTTAAAAAGTGATGTTTATTAAACACCTCTCAATGAATGCTCCATTTAATTCTTA
Organism: Tetramorium bicarinatum; assembly: GCA_928718305.1. Lineage (NCBI taxonomy): Eukaryota > Metazoa > Arthropoda > Insecta > Hymenoptera > Formicidae > Tetramorium > Tetramorium bicarinatum. The sequence goes on from OV788324.1 coordinate 13,220,226, forward strand.
AAATCAGCATCTCAATCGTTATTCTCGCTGATATCTTCATTTAGCATACCTATACATATGCAATCTCTCAAAATTCGCGATTTTTCATGATGATCCATTTAAAATTTCAGGCACTATTGTGAGAACTCTTTTTTTCTTTGTACTCGATTAATGTCATCTAAAGAGTCTGCAGCATGTTGTCGACCTTGGAGAGATATTTGCTCACGTTTTTATTATTTGGAAGCTGAAGATTTGCCTAATGGTCTCGAATGTCTCGAAGACACCCGTCTTACTTTAAAAAACTTGCATAGGCAGCCGAAGGCTGTTTTCATATTTTGTTAATCTATCATCAGCTCGAAATGGACTGCGCCGATTTTGTCGTTACGACTATGCTTGATATTTTTTGCCCATGCTTTGCATTCGACATTTATCAGAATTCCGGCTGGAAACAAAAGATAAATATCATGTAGTTCGTACGTTTCTATTTTCTCGTTATTATACACCATTTTGACATCAATATCGTGTTAATTGAGAAACTACTGAAACTAAATAGCTGTTATTTTATGATGGACACAATAAAATGAATTAAACCCTATTCTGTAAAAGAAACATCGCTTTTTTTAACACCTACTGCAAAAGCTTATGATTTCTGATGATCATTTCGAAATCAACAAAGTTTTAGAAAAAATTCAGATGCAATTCTTTTTACATAATATGTTCATAAATATGAGTTTTCTTCTAGTATAGTATTTAATTTCTGTTCACTCAACTTAAAATAACTATTTAGTTTCAGCACTTCCTCATGTCATTTTTTATATGTATAATATGTACATATAGTATGTAGTACTTACGTCGTGGTCTGACAAAGTGCACTGCGACCAGCGGGCTCAAATATCCTTCGGAGTTTTCATAAGGATAAAAGTAACCAGGAAAACCGCGCCGCGGCAAATAATTAATTGGTCCAATATTCTCTTGATCAGCAGGATTTTCACCTTCGCAGGATACCCAGATTGTGTTCAGTTGCAGCACAGAGTTGTTTCCTTTTAGACTAGCGATATGTTCCTTGAGATCAAGTGGCATCTTTTGCGGTAAATGTTCAGTATCGTTGTAAAAGTCTGGTCTCCAGCCATAAATCTAACAAAGAAAAATATTATAAAGAATAAAATTATATGTCAATCAATCATATCAATATTATATATCAATATTGATTTATATTCAATGTGTAATGACTTTAATTGGCATTAATTGTTGAAAGAATTTTTTAAAATTATATCTGCTAAAATATATTATTATAAAAAATTGGATTAATTTTATATTATGATGTACATACTTTATTTAGCTTAAGGAAAATGCAAGGAGCGGATTTGTGATAATTATATTTGTTTTCCTTGGTACAAGGATGCCAATTTCTCACATCAACATCACAAACTTTTCCGGGTGGCGGCGGCTGATTATAATCGCATTTATTAATATTAGCGCCAAGACCGAGAACAGATCCAGGTGTTATATAATCTGAAATTAATATTATATGAAATATTGTAAATATTAAATACTAATCAAATTATATTTGAAAATTAATTAGCAATAAGATAAATATGCAGGTATAAGATGGCACTTAAAAGTCATAGAGATTCAACGTTCTTTGCTAAGTAATATGGATTTCTTTTTTATTACGGATGGTTACCTTTTAAGAAATTTTGTAGTGAATCAACCCAGTGTTTGAAGTTTTCACTGTCGGTGCCTCTGTACCAAATCAAAGTGCTCTCCACATTGTCCTCCGGCGGCATCGGTCTAAATCCCAATCCTACGGAGCGTAACATCATCGGTTCAAAATTTGCTGTATTGCTATATTGCATCTTTCCATATCGTAATTTTTAATGTATTAAAAAATACAAACTACTAAATAATGCTCTATAAATAACCTAACAAATCACACGATGGCTAGTTAAAATAATATAAAATATTGTTTTTTATTATTTTAAAAAATAAAACTATCTTATTGTCATTTATATATCATGTTTACTATTTACAAAAAGTAATTTACCTGGATTTGTTCCAATAATAGATCTTTCGAGTTGCCATCTCGGTATCCTTGGATCGAGTGTTTGAAAGAATCCCCAGAAACAAATGGCAACTAGTGCAGCCAGAACGCCGTAAAATATCAGATAAAAAAGTCCTATTTTACCTGTAAAAAAATTAAATAATTAAATAATTAAAGAGGATGTCTGAAATCACGTTCCGAACAATCAAAAACTCTTCATTCGTTTGCAAGAGACGTCAAAAAGTTTTCGATCATTCTAAGTATTATTTAAATATTCATAATAGAACGATTGACGATTGACGAAAACTCATTTTTTAATAATTCCCTATTATTTCAGAAATCTACCTTCCGGTTCATATTCTTTCGCGAAGAATTTACAGTCGCATGTAGAAAAAATTGACTCTCGTAAATGAGTACTTTTTATAACGTAGGTTAATTGTATTAACCGTGGATTCAATCTGTAGAGGAAGATCAAAGTGCCTGGTCAAATGATACAATTCAATTACGCGCTGACACGTCTTGCAACGTTGTTTTGTGGACATCATTCATCAAATAACGCTACTGACAGCAAAACGGTATGCGTATATGAAGAAAAATAATTATATTTGATATTAAATGTTGTATATTAATTCTTTAAGAATTTATCGATCGTAACTAGTAATAATTAGATAATAATATTGATCAACTTTCAATTAAAATAATTTAAATTAAATTTATATATACATATATAACGGCATAAATTTAGTAAATAAGAAGTTAATTATCTCTAATATATCGTTATGGGATTTTGTCATTAGACTATAGTCACGACTGCATAAAAAAGAGAGGGAGATGCAGTTATGAAATCATAAGACAATTATTTGCCTTGATACTCTTTTTTCTCATAGTTTCAAAGGCCACCCTTACAATTATTCATTCTCTTCTTCTTGGCCTATTTAAAATCAAGGTTACAAATAAAATAATAAATCGATTAAAATTTAGAAACAAATTTATTTTAATTATTCGCTATTTAAATTCTGAGGAAACTATAACATTAATCTTTTTTTTGTTTAGATATTTAGACATCTAAAAAGCATTTGATATAAAATATAGTAAAAAAATTTTATTTTACACGAATTTTTAAAAATTGATATTTTGATTATTTTCAAATACATCCTTTCCTTTATTTAAATGTGCCGTCCCCGGAAATAAAAAAGTATCGGTACCATATTCTTTTTTTACAAGTTACTCTATTTTTTATAAATGATTATAATTTTCCTCATTTAATATTTATTGATCAAACAACAAAATCTCTTACAATTCAATCATGTTTAACGAAATAAATCCGAATTCATTTCAGTAACCCAACTTAACTTTTTTACCTTTTCATATTCTTTATTTTTACGAAAAAACGTTTATAAAGATTCTCTACATAGTCATTATAATTATCGTGTTATAGCGTGTATAGCTGTCAATAAGAATAGTTGTATAAATATAGTTGTGTAATCACGATTCTGTTTTATCTCGTCTCGGTCAATTCGCAGAGTTTATAGAAACGCGATAGGCGAAATCTTATTCAGTAATTTAGCTCATATTACACACGTAATACGAGACTCACATTGAATTAGCTCATACATTTTTTAACCGCGGTCAGTGAATAAAAAAAGTTACAACATTAGCCTTATATCATAGATTATCTTATTTTTTAATTATTAAAAAAAAGATTGTTTTTTCGTAGAAAAAAGAATGAGAAGCAATTATCTAAAGCTTTTTGTATTTGTATGAAGAAAAGAATGAATTATTTTGTTTCAGAAGGCAAGAAGTTTCCAATTTCTTAAGGCAGGAGTAACGTCTCTAAAGTCCACTAATTGTGCAATTACATGGAACAAGAGAAATGTATTTGAGCTCATGTTTAGTGAAGAAGATTGAAGTTACTTCGGTCGGTTTATTTCCCAGTTAACTGCAACTGCAACTTCCACGATTCGGATAGTCTCAGGTGATTGTAGCTGGACGAAAGACAGCGGCACAGTCGTGTGGGTGTACCCTTCGGAATGGCCCTAAGTTACGTAATGCTGTAATGCCGCCGTTTAACGCCAATTGACCTCGTTATACACGTTTGCGCTAAAGGAAGTTTAACAATTGCCATTCAACCGGGCAAACCGTTGTATGCACCGCGAATCAAACACGTTCCATGCTTCCGTCTTTTTCTAGCTTCGCTTCCACTTACCTTCCTCGTTTGTCCCGCTTTGCAATGCTCTAGGCATTAATACAAAGCTTTAATTTTATTAGGATGAAAATTTGGTTGAAAAACGATGTGTACAGAATTTCATCTCAAACGTAAGATATCTTGACAAATTTATGGAAGCCAAGAAGTAGTTTTCTTAATTTTTTAAGTAAAGCATTACAACGTTTCTCTCCAATGTCTTTAAGAAATACTGAATATGAAATCCGAGGGTAAGAATGAATTAGAAAGACTCTTTCTCATTGTATGTCGAGGTTACTAATTGTTCAAGGATCTTGATGTATTTTTCAAAGCTCAGTATTGCCGGTGACGATAACGTACACAGGCTTCTGAGCCAATTATATCAAAACAATTCTTGCGAATCAACACGTTAGCGTATGCACCACAGGTCTTCTCTTTGTTGTGGAAATGTTGAAAATGATGAACGAACTAACCAGCCAGTTTACAAAAAAAGACGGAATGTAATAACATAATTACCGCGTGTTATAATTACAATTATCATTATAACAATACTTTATTAGTTATTAAGCTGCTTTAGCGATATTTTGAACTTAATTACAGCATTCTTCGTTTCTTGCATGTTTTATTCGTAAATTCATGTTTTGCATGTCTCACACCTAAATATTTATTTCATCAAGTTAGATTTATTCGAGTAGATAGATTTATTGAATAATTTAATGTCTTTGAGTTCGAATACTTTCGAGGGCTACTATCATTTGGGGATGTATCAAACTGTAAGAAGGGCTCGCATAAAGTACTTTTATACGGCGCGAGTGTGTAATAATCAGGTCGCCATAGCGACAGCCGTAAACATACCCCCATAGATGTATAAAAACGGGGCTGAGCACGTTCGACTGTGATCGACGGCGGCGCCGGTAGAGTAATTAATTGAAGCTCGCAAATAGTCCCTTCACAAGTGACGTCACAGATGCCTTTATCTGCCCTAGACGTTCCGTCTCGGAAAAAAAAACGTAACATATCCAGGCATTTAAACTATGATCGTTCGCGATTTAAGATAACAGCAATGTTGTTCCATGATAGTATCTATTACTATAATGATCAATTTTATGTGTATGGGTATATGTATGTGCATTTGACGTCAATAAATTTATAGCATAGAACAATACTGAACACGAATATTTATACAGTATGTATAATAATCGACATTGTAATTTCGCCCTCTTCTTTGTCATAATCCACTTTTGAACATGCGTTACTTTCTCACAAATTTATATATTAATTCTACATTAATTCTTTTATATTGATATTTAAGCAATCGAAAGCTTAAGTTTTTTACAAATCCATGGATCTAAAAATACATTTTTGTGCGACTACAACTAAATAAATTGATAATTACGCGATAGTGCAGACACCATCATATATCTTTGGTCATTGACACTATCACGTGCTAAGAACAAACATGCAGTAATGGCTAGTAAAATACTAGCATCAATCGTTAACATGCCGTAGTAATACATGCAACAACGATGGTACACGCTACTAGTTGATGGACAGTGCACGATCAGTAGGCATGCTTTCAGTTTTTTTTATTCTTTTTATGTTTTATGAGTAATGCAACAATAAAAATGCCTGTAAATGATACTGCTTGATACTGCTATCGTAATAATGATCCATTTTGCTTCTACGTCAATTGTCGGTTTGATAGGTCGGTTTGATAATATAATTTATATTGTATTTTATAAACTTCAACAAAACTTTCTATCGAGCAGATCGTTTATACAAATCATCCCCATACTTCTTTCTATACACCTTTGATGTCATAACTAAACGAGTCTAAGATAGATAGTATCGTCGGCTTAAGCATTGTTCGAATGATTGAAAGATTGTTATACATGTATAGAATATAACAAACTCGTATAATAATAATCGATTTTTAGATATAATCGTGTATCGTCATGTCTATTGGGGATATATTTTTAAAAATTCTGAAAAGTTAATCCAAAATCTTATTTTTTTTATTTACAGTAAAGTATACAATTTTTATATTTTATTACAGGATTAAATTTTACCTTTTTATAATTATTTTAAATCACTCTTCAATTTACTCTACAAGTTTTATATAACTAATCCTATTAATTATATGTAATTAATTTTACATCATCAAGTCATTATATGATATTTTTAGAACACGAGATCTTAAATAACCTTCCGGGTAGTAGTTCCTTATGTATGAATAGAAGAATTGCATATATTATCTTATTCTTCTTTCAAAGTAATTAAAACAAAAATTTTTTTTAAACATGATTTATGTATAAAATATTTGACTGAAGTTTGTTTAAAAAATTATTTTAGAATATTTTCCGCATCACTAATATGTATTAATATGTATATTTTAATTATGTTTCTATGTTTTAATTATACGTTATTAAATTATGAGCAAAACTATGAAGATGATTTCGGCAAGGAATCAATTTTTACTAGAATTAAAAGATTCTGTTTATTGTAGAAGCTCTATCATAAATGTCTAAAAATTTATATGTTATATTTAATTATCTTAGTTTCATGATAGATATCTGAATATGCTAAATACATGCTTTAATTTTTTGAAATTAAAACGGTTTTGATTAATATAACACTTAACATTATTGCATCACGCTAATGATATTTCCACTTATGTGGTATAATGTTCCATGCATATCCTCATTTATTCAATTGTTATCATAGACTATATGTGTGACTCAACAGAGTTGAAATGTCCTGCATACTTAAGGAAAGAGTTATCGAAAAATATTACATTTCTTTCAAAAGTCGATAATTTATTTGGATAATAGTCGGAAATATTCAATTTTATACAATGGTCGAATTGATAAAAATCCCCGTCATGGATTGTAAGAAGGTTCAAGTTCGAATTCCGATTGAGATGATATTTTCCGTAATAGATTCTTTACAGTTAAATAGATTTATTAAGTGTTTATTAGAATAAAAAATTAAATAAATTATTATACGATTTCAGTAATAGATTTACTGTCCCCAATAAAAGTTGTGTTATAAAACCGTAAAAAGACAAATAATCAACACGCACGCAGTTTATTGAGTTGGAAAAATATACAAGGTTCGCAGAAAAATATTATTATTAGGCTATCAAGATCAAACTCGATCGAAAATGGTACGTTATTAAATTAATTATAAAACTTTTTTTATCTGTTCATTTCCATCTACTAATTCTTATGTTAAATCCAAAATATCAATAAGATTATATTTTTAATTAATTTTTCTAATCTTTTTATAACGTAGGGAGAAAAGGAGAAGAAAGATAAATAGCGCGCGCGATCGATTTTTCATTAAAAACTCTACTCAGCTCTGAGTTCGCGAGAAGTCGATAAGAAGTGTGAAGAAAGTGCGCGACTTCTGACACGCCCTACACGTGGTGTCTCTAACATTATGCCTGGAAATGTGCTCGCGCGATGCTCCAATACAGTAATAAAATATCGAAACTCTATTTTCGAACTTCATGCATCGATACGAGTGTCAAAGTGGTAGCCGATGGAAAGTATCGGTGCGATTAGCATTAATACTTTCCCAGACAATAGAGTAATGGAGTCGATTAAGTAATTGGCGCGCGCGGTCAGTCGAGCAGCGAATTAGCGAAGATCAAACCGGTTTTCGCGTAAAAGGAAAGACGGAAAGAAAAGAGTAACTCTCGAACGTATCCCAAACGCGTCGCTCGACAGGAGTGGACTTTCCTCGGTGAGAGCAAAAATGCATATCGTGGCGCTCCGGAGGTGAGTCAGGCCCGCGGAAGACGCGAGGAAGCCTAGGTGTGTCCACACCTGAGAGAAATACCAGAGGTAAGGTCGATCGACAATCGCGATGTCCGATAGCGCGTTTAGCGATACTTATCGATATACCTTCGACCCGAAGGCGCATCATAACTCCCACACCAATTTCTTCCACATCGCGCGGAAGAAATCCTAAAGCTGGCAACGCCGCGCGACTTACCCCAACTACTGGCGGTCCTGCCCATAAACGCGCCGGTCTCGCGATTGTACATAAAGGTCCTCATGGTCTGGCTGCACGACATGCTCGGCGGCTTCTCGTACGGGTTCATCAACTCCATCGCGGTGACCATCCTCGGGTCCTTGGCCACCATCGCGTCCCACCTGTTACGAGGACTCTTGCGCTTGGTTCACAGAAAAAAAAAAAAGAAATGCGCGCACCCGCAACCGTTCGCCGCGCGAACACACGCCGTCCGCCTTTCGAAAATTCGAAACACTCCGCACTGGGAACCCGCCTCGTCGGAGTGATCGCGGATCGACGGTCGACGCGATCCTCGCGAGCTCCTCCCTTTCCCTAACTCGCGCCGATTTTCGAGCTGCTCCAACGAGCGTTTCCAACTCACAGGCGTCGGCCAACAGTTGTTTCTTCGACGCCACCAGGTTGACTAAACCGACTAAACGCGCCCGACCAAGCGGCAAGCGCGGCGCAGACCTCTGTCTCCTTCTCTTTCGTTTCCTCTTCCCCTCCTGGTCCTCTTTGCGCTGCCCCTCCTTGACCGCAGGTTCGGACCCAGTTCTCTGTGGGGCCTAGGTGCTGTTGAGGACGTGCACGCGTGCCGCTCGGCGAGAAAATCGTAGCGAATCTTTTAACTAAACGCTCGCGTCGATTGTACCTATTTTTGAAGAAACGGTAGCTTGAATGTCAAAATGGTATACAATTCAGATAAAACAAAAATTATAGTGACATCAAAATAATGTTAAAACAGTGATAAAATGGCACAATAATGACATTTGAAAGTCATTTTGATGTCATTTTAACATCTTTGTGACTTCTTGTTCTATTTGAAAATTAACAAGAAACACATTTAGAGACTATAATATAGCATATATATCTAAAATAAAGACAATATTGACACGGTTAAAAAATATTTACTTTTTTAAAATGATTAAAATTAGACATATAATTGTAATCACAATTTCCATATTTTGTAGCTAACAATGGATGCTGTTTGAACTATCCATTTTTGAAACTAAAGACAGAGTCTTTGAACAAATTCAGGATCGTGTCCTATTATTAAATTCATTGCATTGTCGTTCAATTTTATATAATTTCTATTATCTTAAAATTTCGAAACTTTAAATACATTTTTTTATAGATATTACTATCACTTCAAGTATTTCAAAGAATATTTTTTTATTTTCAAAGGGATAACAAAAATGTATAGATGCGTTTTGCATTTTTATATGCAATTATAGATGAAATTCAAATATTATATTAATTTATATATAACTTATTTTAAATTTGTATTGCATGAAAACAATAATAAAAAAAATAATGCTGCGCGTCATTTGAATAAATAGCGCGTTCTCTTTTTCAAACTGTCAATGAGCTTTCGAACAATGATCTTTATCACTTGTCAATTATTCAATGCTTTAATCAACGCACTGGTAAATCGATGTTCCAACTGCGTTTGAAAGCGACAAAATTGTCCGTTTCCCAAGCACACCTGTGCGGATGCACCATAACGTAATATTCTGTTCCTTTTATGACGTGGCAGGCCACTACCGCAGGTGCGTACATGTTTTGTCAATGATAGTACATTGACATTGTATATGGTAATACACACGTATTTTAATCAGTAATGTATTTTTCCCTCGCAGGACCCTCGGTTTCAACGCGCGCGAATAAAATTTATTTAATGATATGACTTGCGTATTTATTGCACATTCGACGATTTAAATAGCAAACATTTTATATAATTTATTTCAATTTTACATATACATATATAAATCAAATATATATAATTTAATAAATATTATAATAATTTATTATAATTATACGGGTATACATACTTACTGAAATACATTATTGCTACAACAAAAATATTTTTTAATTACATTATAAAATAAACTCATAACATAGAATAACTATCAGAAAATTGCTGAAATAATTAAATAACTACTACTTCATCACGTATCAAATAATGAGTGGATGGAATAAAATAAATTAAACATTATATTGTGAAAGTAATCCATCATTTTTATTATAATCTAACAAAATTTGACTAAAGCCAAACAAATTTAGCCGAATTCAATCATTTTGAATGCACGTGTCAAATCAAAATTTTTTAATCTTAACACGCTGCAAGATGTATTATAACGCAAACAAAAATAGAATGCATTTAATCGGTAGAAATGTATGACGATATTCACATTAACCTTACGTTTGTTATTAGTGTGAATTTTTAGTTTTACTAATCATATAGAGTATAATTGTAATAGTTGGTTGAAGCAATCACCTATTTGGGAATGAATATTGTTGTTTCTTAAGTTACGGCTGTCTAATTAGTTATATTTCTTTCCCTGAACGATAAAACTTTTTATATTCTTTATTTTTAACACTATTATCTTTGGCCTCAATCTTCGGTAATTATTTTCTCATTATTCTTATTATATCACGCCAACTTTTTATTTTAGCCAAAATTTTAATAATTTATGCAGATAATACTTTTCATTAATATTTAATATCTTTTGGTCTCAATCTAATTTAATTTTATTTTCCACAGTAAGATAAATATGGAATCGGTATTGAAACGATTTAGCATCCTCGCGCATCTCGCTAATAGTATCTGTCCCTATTCGGTTTCTCGGGGCTCACCTATCCGTCATGATTCAAAAAGCCACGAATACGATTTCCTCAACTGAATCGTCGGGCAAATTGGGGGCTAAGGTCAGCCCACGTGTATGTGACCTTAGTAGCCGCGATAGCACGCGTGTGCGCGGCTCGCAGCGACTGTTCGATTAGTATGGTCCACTCCACTCCCTTTATCACACCGGGACGAGCTAGGCGCGTGTAATGTGAGTCACACACGAAGACCGATCTGAATTGACCACATCCTGCCCATTTCGTCATGTGACATTAATGTCATTGCCGTCCTGACGGAGAATTTCGAGCGAAACAGACGGAAGAATCAGCGTGTCGCGCTTCTCGGCTCTTAAGTACCGACCTCGTGTAAAAGCGACTTGCTTCTGCGAAATTTGAGATCACACACTTATTAATTCTAGAGTACTGTAGAGTACGCTAGACAAATTTATTATCGCATGAGCGATAGGGTGCGATTTCCTTAGATTGCAAAGTCTTCATTACAATATAGAAGAGATCGTGTAATATTAAATTAATATAATATTATATATTAAAATGTGTATATAAAATTAAATTAAATTAAATTAAAATCTTATCTTCTGAAATGAGATGTGATCATTTTTTCTGTTATCACATAATAAAATAGATTCAAACAATACAATTCTGTAGATCCGATTTATTTTCCATAACACATTTCAAGTATAATGTCATTAACAATTATGCCTATCGTATGCCTTATTAGCCAATTGTGTTCAAATCTTCCGCCGTCTACATCTTGAAAAGAATGTTATGCAGAGAAGGAGTTGAAATGCGATCGCTATCAAGATAATCTGAGGTGTAAAACTCAGAAAGAATTTTATATAAACATTTAAATTTGCAATTTTCTGCAAACATTTGTGAAAATAATGAAAGATTCAACACAATTCTGCGTCTAATCTATATCAAAATTAAACATTTGTTTTTTTCACAATTATTTTTTTTTTACAATTTACTGACTTGAGAAAAGTACCTATATATCTTATTTACCTCCTTTTTCCTTTCGCAGATCATGATACGCACTTGAATCCACCGAACTTGTTACATTTATGTCATATAAGAAATAGTATATAAATTGTTTTTATCAATTTTATGCATTATATTTACTACTTCTCCTCAAATTAATTATAATAATAATTAAATTAATAATAATAATTAAACCTACAAAAAATAATTATTTACATAAAAATTCAAATTCAAAGACAGTTTTATTTAAAAAAAGCATTTATCAAAACGTGACAATTATATGAGAAGAAGAATATAAAAGAAAATAATTGAAATATGTGGATTTCGTGATGCAAACATAAAAATGAAAGTACAAAGGAATATAAAGATAAACTTTGCTTTATAATTTAGCAACTGCCCTCTGCTTCTTATTAAATTATCGCTTATTATTATAAAGTTAATTCGTGACAGGATACATTTGACCAAACTGGTAAAGAAATTGATGATGACACAGGTAGCATTAATCAACATGACGCTCAATAACAACTTGTTAAAGATTTATCAATCATCGATGATGATAGTAATTATAGTAAATCTAGATATATTTAGATTATACAATTATCTTAATCAACAACAACAAGCTTATATCGTAGAATGCCTAAATAACGCTAGAATCTGCTTTAAAATGTACGTGTGGGTCACTTTATCTATATAACGAAAAAATAATCTTCTAATATTTAATACAGCTGCGTATGCAAGCTTGTGGATCGGCTACATCCCCGACGAATTAGCAGAGGAACGTTTATCCTTAACTACGCATATGAGCTACTTTAGCATCTCTTCCTAGATGTTCTTTTAAGATTTATTTCTTTTAATTTCAGCGTGTGTATACTTTCGGTGAATGTTCTCTTTACACATGGATAGTTCCGAAAAGCAAATAGAACATGTTAGAAAGTAGAGTACATATATCGAACACGGAGATGATTCAAATAATCCCTCAGGGATCTATAAAGAAAATTATCCTTAATTAATTCTATATTTATGTGTAATTATTTCTTGAACAAAGTTAAATTTTTTGTTTTATTGATAATAATGCAAGCACAAGGATTATTACAAGTTCTTTATTCAATTTAATAATTAAATCACTGATCGTAATGTATATGTTACACATCTTTGTTTGCAACGACTATTACGTCCATAAATAAGCATCACTCAATATGTATACGTAACATAAGACACTGCTTGAACATGGTTTATACTACGCATGGCTTATCAATAATTCAACAAGAAACGGTATCTAACAAGAATGCATATAATATATCGAGCTTTCTTGAACGTATTTGCTAACAGTTTCTAATTAAATATTCCGTTAATTAAGTAATGCGTTCCTCTGCTGTGTATAAAGCGCTATTGCCCAGATATTTAGATTCGGCTTAGCTTCAATCGCAACATGGATGTACATACATATATGTATATATGATATATGTAAATACGGATATTTGGTATTAGCGTATAGGTATACGTAATGAATCATATTACAAGTTCTCTTTCTTGATTTTGTATTTTTTATCTCGTTTTTCAATCTTGTTACGATTTGTTTAAAATATTTTTTTTCTACATTTAGCTCGAATAATAAACGTTAATTTATAAATCGCGTTTTATATGGTTATTGGGAAAACGAAATGGTATGCAGGACGCACGCACACACACATACACGCGCACACACGCGCACGCACGCACACACGAAGAGGCAGACGATGTCCTAATTAAAAGTCGCAAAGAAAGAGGTTTTTCAGTCTCGGTTTCGGACACCTTGAAGATAAAGCAGACGTCAATTGGTGTGATTGACTAAGTTTAAACACAATCAGCTTAAACTCGGTGTACATATTAAAGGCTGCTTTTGTTATTTATCTTCTTTTCTTCTTATATCAAATTCCTCTTACTCTCTTTTCCTGTCTTTTACATATACGATTAGTTAGTGTGATTTTCATATTTCAACAACAATTGAAAACAGATCAACCGCAATAATAAATATACAGCCATTCTCATGTAGCATTTATTATTATATTTTACGATTTTATATATATATATATATATATATATATATATATATGTATATATAATTCGACATTTTGTTGTCTCTTTTTCTGTTTCTTTTGTCTTTTTTTTTCGTCTTCTCCATTTTTTACCGCGTAATGTTTTTTCAAATTTTAAATGCCCACGGAAGATATTCAAAAATCTGTGCATCTACGAATCTTTGAATGCAAGAATCCGTCTTTCAAGAATCTATGGAGAATTCGCTAATTTGTAAATCTTACGAGTTCAAAGATTTAAAGACACATAAATGCAAAACGTTAGTAGTATCTTATAAACTGCCGTAACTTCTTCGCAAACTTCTTATTTAAAACTACGAAACGTTTTCCGCGCATGGGCAGACATGAATTCCTGGATGTCTGGTGCGCATGCGTGAGAGTGTAACTCGGGGTTAAAGATACGCCGCGCGGGGCGCGTAGTTTGAAAACAGGAGAGAAAAGGGAACGAAATATAATATTAAGAAAATAGGCGTCTCCATTTTATTTATTATTCCCTATTGCTGCCAACCGATTATAGATTATAATTAGACCACGGATGTGTGTTTGTTCGGATGTCGTTGAGATGGACAGCCGCCGCTCCCGGCGATCACGCAGGCACGAATATGTGTCGTAAAAGGAAAAAATGAAGAGCGCGAAGGGGAGAGAAAAAAGAAAGGTGTCATCCGGCACAGCGGCCCTTGTTTCAAAAGCTCGAGACTTTGCTAGTCGAGTCGATAGTGAACCCGCGATCTAATTACAATTTCCTCTAAAGCTTTAGTTTCACCGAACTTTAGGCACGCGATACGCATAGGAATTAATAGATTGTGTTACAATAATTACTATAATTACTGTAGTGTAACATCCTTCTTTGCATAGTCCGAAAAATGTCGTGTAATAGACAACTTTAAGACGTTACAAACGAGACGTTACCTCTCGGAGAGTCGTTAGGATATTTGACCGACTGCATACTTTTAAACGCCTTTCTTGGAAAAGAATCTTAAAGATGTCTACAAGAGGACGTCTTACAGACATCTTTTTTTTTTTAGATGCTTACATTATTTGAATAATGTTAGGAAATTTATATTCCAAGATACATGTTGTTGATTTAATCCTGATTTAACAAACAGGCGCTTAACGGCTATCGTGAAGATATTAATTAAGAACTTATGAGTAATAATAATAATAATAAATTCAGGGAATTATGAAGAAATGATTTTGTAAATTTCTAAAGTATATATATATATATATATGTGTAGATGGACCTGTGCACGTGTGGATCGATGGATCTGTGAATCTGTAGATCCATGGATCTATTTATCTCTTCAATCTACGATGCTATATACACATCTCGTAGAAGCGAGGGTTTTAATGAATGCTAAATGTGATCGGTGAATCTATGGATTAACAGATTTACGGATTTTAAGATCTATATTTTTGTATAACCGATATACTTATCTACTGTAATACATATTATTCGCACAGTATAATTAACCTAATGAAAACTACATAAAATACTTGTACATAAAATTTGATACATCGTTTTTCTCTCAGGCTGAAGTTCCATTAGGAGATATACTCGTATCGATGATCCGACGTTCATTCTTTTTGCAATTCGTCTCGTTCGTCTAGATCTGCGGAATGTATTCTCTTCTGTCGAAACGTAAATCAATGCAGAAAAGAAGAACAGTTCGGCCAATTTCTTCTCTCTTCTTCTCAGCCACAGACAACTCAATAACTTGTATAGGATACAGGGATTGTGTCAACTAATATTAAATATTATATGATACAATATATAAATAAATAATATGCATTCCATATCGTGCCGCATTGACAAAAATCAATATAAATCTTCGCGTGCAGTATAACGCTTTACGTTGATCGTTACTAAACGCCTCTTTGTGATATATCGACAGTTCGGTTTAAGATGCCTTTGACTTAAGTACATCCAGAAATGAATCGTTTCGATTGGAATTAAGTATTTTATGGAGAGCTACCACGATCAGTATTACTATTAATGCATCAACAATTTTAATGCTTTAGCTATCGATATATTATATATCATTAACGTATTTATATAACGTATTTATATTATTAGTATACGATCAATGTACATTTTCCGTACTATCACTATTAAAAATGTAGTAATTACTGATCGCGAGTGCTCTTTGAAAATTGTTCTTTAAGTGTAGACTTTAAATTCCCTTCCAGTAATTTTATATAGCTGTTTTCGCGGAATCTTATTCGGTAAGTACTAAACGCGCAATGAGAGTTTTTTTTTGTATTATTACAATGTAACTTGTCGGTGCCGATCTGACAGTGTTGCAATGCCTTTTCTAAATGCTTAACAACTAAAATATTTCTTTAAATCGCAAATTAAACATTAATTCGCAAAATCAATAGATCCTTGGACTTACAGACTTATTTGTATTGCAAATTTTCGCATTTCGTAAATTTCTTTTAAATTTGAATTTTTAGGTCCACGCACAGATCTTTAAATCTGTAAATTCTTGTTGATTTTTGCTGTTGATTTATAGATTCCTGAGTATATAGATTTTTGCCCTCATATATCCTCAGATAAGAAGATTCTTGGGCCCATAGAGTCTTAGATGTACAGATCGTTGATATCACATAAATCTTTGAATTCATAAATTCTTTAAGTTTATATATCATGATCTGCATTTCTATATTTCATGCATCTTACCGTATTTTCCTTTCCATATATCTTTATATCCTCGCGCACGCACACAAACTCGGATCTACAAAACCTTGGAACTCTTCACGCCGCAATACCCGTTTTAAACGCACACATTCTTCGTCGCATCTAAATTTTATAATTAACTTAAATTCAATAAATTTACAGTCGATAAAATTAAAATATTCTAAAGACTAAAATTCTTTTCTAATTCAAAATTTCATATCCGTAGATCTTTATTTTTATAACTTTTTCTATCAAAATTTCCATGATTTTTGGATTTGTAGACTCAATAAATTAATAATAAATAATTAACAATGCAACTTTTAACATCGACATGTTAAATATATGAATAAAATTCCTGAGTGTAGAATTTATCAATTAAAATCGTAATTCTCTTCGCTTTCATCACATTCCATTCACAAATTAAAATGCATTCTTATCAATCCAAAACTTCTAAAAAACTTACAAGTTTAAATCCGTAAATCTGAGCATTTATGAGCTCAAAAATCAGTAGATTCAACAATCTGCGAATCCGAGTATCTCTGCATGCAAGAATCCATAGATTCCAGTAGTATTTCTATCGCATAAAAAATGCATTATATAGAATCATAGATCATCATACACATTCAACATATTATTGAGTGGCAATAACTATCGCCCCTTTAATATCCGTATCTTTGTTTATATTCTTTCGCCATACCCCATAGCAGATTTCAATATAATAACACTTAATTTTAATTCTCAATTGAAAATATCCAGAACAAAGGAATACAAGTAACAATTCTCAACGTACAAGCCAAACATAACTATACGAATAACATATCAATACGAATATTATTCGATAGCTTTTATAGATATAATGTACATATAATGTACATATAAATAGAATTCCGATCTGCGTTGTGATAGGACCTATGTCAGGTTACAAACGTAACACATCGAGATGGAATCGACAACGCGTTATTTGCTAAAATCAAAAATTTGTTGACTTAACTGTTAGTACATTTTGAAGCATGATGAGATATTTCAAAAGCGGAAATCTTTAGCAAATTCTTTTCCATTTTTATAAAGGTTTTAATTGTATCTCATCAATGCCAATAGTGTTGGAAAAATTTCGGACCTAGCATGTATGACTTAGCAAATCACGTACATAACTTGTAACTTTATTCAACATTTCGATGATAGATATCGATGACAGTACCGCGTCGCTCTCGCGGCTAATTTTTTCTTCTTTTTTTTTAACACTATTAACATCACTCAAAGTTTCAAATAGCGTTACAAGCTTTGAGTTTATCATTGTTACTTGATTAGCGATTAGTCAAACTAAGCCTAACGCGTACTTGTATCCCTTTGTGCCTGCTGTCTTTTATTAAAATTCATCGAGTACCACTTCTCTTACCAATGCCCAAAAATTTCAACATACCGACATGCCAAGATGTATCGTAACGCGATGGGCAAAAATACACTAATGTAATACATCTACATGGCTGAACTAAGATCATCGATCATCCGCGGTGCCGTGATAACTTATCGACCAGAGCTCTTCCTTGTGAAAAGAAACGTGTGTGTTACGAAAAGCTCAAGAGATCTAACTGGAATGGTCGGTGGGCTCTTAACTAAAAGGAGAATCTCTCTTTCGCGCGCGCGAATTAAGTTTTGCGAACGATCGACTAGCCATCGATGGTCGAGATCACTCCCCGTGACACAACCCTGGCAGAAATAAGTGACGATACCGCCCGGTTTTTGTGCGGGATTGTTCATTTCACCTTTCTTCCTTCCCGTTTGGTTTTGTGCATCTCGACTGTAGTTGATTGCCCCGTTGAACTCATTTCTCTCGTTTGCTATGCCCTTTCGTTCATTTTCTTTCTTCTCTTTCACTCTCTCTCTCTCCCCTTTCCGTCTTCCTCTTTTCTCTGTTTTCCTTCTCTTGGCGATTGACATGATAGATGGATAACGCTGTTACAATCGTTGTAAGTACGACGAAGACGATGAGCTGATGAAGTGATGATAATGAGAAGAAGTAAGGCTAATCCGGAGCGGTATCGTTGGGCAGGGAGAAAACCCTATGGTACAGGGTGTGATCGCGGTCGGCCAACGAGGCAGGTTAAAAAAGAAATGTCTTCTTTCTGTTCTATTCTCTTGCGGCTTCCTACTTGGACGCGGTTAGTAGCGATGATGATCTGGTGATTGACCGAAACGGCCGGGCTTAATCCACCATCAGTTCAAAGTGCACCGAGCCGCGTCTCTCAAATCTATCGTGGATGATGTTGTGCGCCCATGCCTTACACTCGATATTGATGAGCACGCCGTCTATAACAAATACCAATAAATGTCAATTCTATTCCTATATGCTCATCTTGATAAGATATGTTCATCTGTCCGGATCCGTAGATTTAATTGGATTAACTTTGGATTGACAACAAATTTGAAATAGTTGGGCTTGTAAAACTCTAAGTATCAAAATTCATCTGATTTTTAATTCTTAGACGTCTAAAAATAAAGTACGCTAATAAGAAGCATCTTCCATTTCGAACATTTCGTTTTTGTCATTGAAGACAAAATTAAGTTTATACATACACTTGGGCTTTTCGAAGAACACAGCTACAAGAGGGCTCAGATATCCTTGGGTGTTTTTGAACGGGAAATAATAGCCGGGAAAACCACGACGTGGTAGGTACTGAATCGCACCCATGTTCTCTACATCGGCAGGGCTTTCACCGGCACAAGACACCCAAACAGTATCTAATCTACGGTTTTTCTCTTCTTGTATGATATGGACTTTGAGATCCGCTGGCATGAAAGACGGCAAATTTTTGGTATCATTATAATATTGCGGTTCCCATCCAAAAATCTGAAACAAGTTTAAGATATGGTTTTATTACATCGGTATCTTTACAAGCGACAATATGCCCAGTTGTTTCGATTTTAAAATTCAAAATATTAAATCTATTTTTAAGAAACAGTTAAAGATAATCTTTTAAACTTCTAAACACACTAATTCTTTTTGCCTGAAGACTAGAAAAATTCAAGAACGAAAAAATAAACCAAAAGGAAAATTTCAAATGAATCAATAATTTAAATTAATTCTTAATTGTTTATTTTGTGTTCTGGTATTATAAAAATAAATGTAATTATAAAAAAATTAAAAACTAGTGATTTATTATTCGATTTTTTCCTACTTTATATAAACACAATTTTACTTTACGGGTGTATAAAGTATTTTTAGAAAAGTTTAGTATCATGTAAAAAGAAAGTATACAAACCTTATTCAGTTTTAAAAAGATGCAAGGTGCGGATTTGCTAAAGCCGTATTTGTTCTCTTTCGTGCATTGTCCCCAACTGGCCACGTCTACATCGCAAACTTTGCCTGGCGGTGCTGGTTTACCATAATCGCAGATCACTCTCTCGTAGCTGTTTGTACCACTCGGCTGCTTTTGATATTCTACATTGTACAGAAATTACATCTTGAAAGTTATACATTAATTTAGTTAAAAAATCATTTAATTCAACATGAACGACGTTTCTTCAAAGTAAATAGAATAATTAAATTTGATTATTTATTTGTTTTTACATTAAAAATTCCGCTTAGTTCAAGTATCTCTCTTACCTTCCAAGAATTTGTCCAACTCCCTGGTCCAGTGGAGATAATTACCCTCGTCGCTAGCCTTGTACCAAATCAAGGTACTTTCCACATTGCTTTCGGGAGGCATAGGCCTAAAACCGAGACCCGGATTGCTGCCGATTAGCGAATTATCCAGCTGCCACTTCGGCGCGTTCGGATCTAACGTCTGATAGAATACAGCAAGCATCGCACCGAAGAAGCCGGACAGGACGGCATAGAAAATTACGTAGAACAGCAAAATTTTAGCTGAAAACACATTTGCTCATATAAGAGAAAATATCACTGAATTTTGTAATGCGAGAAAATAACATTTAAATAATTAAATAACACACAATACATTTTAAGTCATTAAAATAATAAAAAAACAAAAATTATTTATTAATATATTCACAATGAATTATTTATTGAAAAATTAACGATACACGTATATATATATATATATATACAACAATACATAATTTATTCTAAACATGGCGAATATGTCACAATACGTGTTTAATGACACGTATTCTTTATCTACGTTTGCAAGGTGCTATTTTTTCTAAGAGCGGTGTAACTCCTGTTGAAAACTAGAACAACAATTTTGTACAAGACTTTTCGTTTCGAAATATTTTTATTTCTATGTATACACTATGAATACTTGTGTAAATAATATCTGCGCCTTGAATCCAATTAAAACTTAACATGCTGCATTAAGCAAGTGGACACTCGCATTATCAAAGCTCTTACTGTTTGTGCATCATATGGAAAAAGTATCTCAAGGCTAATTCTATAAAATCGATCGAAACTGCTCGAAACACGAAAGCTGCTTTATTATAACCGTAAGTAAACTTAGCAATAGATCTTTGGAAACACGCGATCTGTCATAATGATTTATCGACAAAGTTCTTTTTCGCTGTCGTATCATTTATTGTTATTTCTGTCAAAACAATTTTCCGTACTTTTTCAAATAACAAATTTTTTAATATTTTTTTGTTTCTAATCTTGAAATATTCGTCAAAAATATGTTATATATATATAATGTTATTGTCTAAAATAAGAATTGTTAATATAACTAATAGTTAATCGATACGATCAATCAAAAACCAAAATATGTAGAATGCATATTATCTGATTTAGGATTAAAATATCAAAGCTACATACATTATTTTACGAGCGTAATATCTATTGTTGCTATCGTTTGCCAGTTGAAAGCTGTAGCACAGTGACAATTATGATCCAGCGTCTAATTGGCCTGAATTGGTATTGGGTAAGCGATACCATGCGTTTGTTATACAAATCATTGACGAACATATTCTTACGCACGCAAAGTGATATGTCTTCCAAGAAATATGTTCTCCAAAGTGTCAATTACATTTATACAAGTATTATAGATTTACTTTTCTTAGAAATAAAAAATATTTATTTATATGATTTATAAATCCTTAACACTTTTTCTAAAAAAAATGAAATTATTAATTTTATAATTATATCTTAATATTATTCTAATTTATTAAATAAATGGCGGAGTCTCCTTTTGTCATATATATATTTTTTTCTATAAATAAAAATTTATGAAACGCGATTATATTTTTTTGTTTCATCATAAAAGAATTAAGTATAAAATATGGAGACATCATTGGAGAAAATGCAGATCTTCTTAAATAAAAACTTTTCATTTGGTTCTATCACAGGCTATCTCTTCTTGAGCGATAACATGATGCATTCGTTTAATTGTATAAAGCCTGCGGCCGAGCATAATCACATTGGTCCCTAATGTGTTCACACTGTAATTAAATGTCATGAATAATTACAAATCAATTACGAACATATGTTCACAGCCGTTCGTAACGTTCTACTTCTCCAATTTATATCAAATAAAAATAATTATACTATTAAATGAATCTTAAGATAAGAAATTATGATAACTCACGACATTTAGAAATTACTTTTATTTCTCGTAAAAAATTTTATTAGGAATTCTATTCTTCTTATAATATAATTATTCTTTCACTAAGAACACAAATATTTCGTAATAATCGAATATTATGTAAAAAATATATAATATTATATAATAAATAATGTATAAAATATTTTTTAGTAATTAATTATAGCAGATTTTGTTTCATAAATAGAAGAAAAAGTTTTTATTTTAAGATTTATTAATAAAATACATTAAATATTTGCTATCAGGTCTCTCAGAAGGCAAAAAGCGATTCGTCTAATTTTTTAATTTTCTCATTTCAACATCGAGACCATAAAGATAATATAATCAGCCAGCTCTCTATATCAATGAGTCACTCTTGATGTCAATGGCTGCACGTTCACGAAGTCACTAGGGTAACGTAACGTATTTCCATGGCTTTTCTCGAGATATCGATCGACACGGTACGGAGTGCAACAACGCGTGCCGACAGTTTCTTTCGTCAAATAGGCCATTAGTATTCTGACGCGATAATATAACAGGGAATGCTCAACTGACAGGTATCTTAGCCAATTCGTAATAACGTTACTTTGTAAAAACTTTTCTCATGTTTGCCGAAAGATCTGCAGGATCGAACTTGAAATGTAGGACATTCGGCTGGAAAAATCGGCTGCGTTAGCAGCGCGCAGACGCTAACACTATCCAGTATAGAAATCAGACCATACCATTTCTGTGAGATGGTAACGGAGACGGCTCGTATTGATTTTGGCGGAAGTCGATCGACCTCAACAGAAGAGCGAACGGGCATAGATAAAAAGCGATAAGGCAGACGGAGAAAAGAGAGGAAAAGAATGATAAAAGTGGAGAGCAAATGCAAGAACAGAGTATGAAAAGTGTATCCAGGGCAAGCTGTGAAAAAGAATTAGAAAAAAAGAATTTGTATTTTATTATATATAATAAATAAATATAAATAAAATATCATACAATATCGTAACAACAAGTGAAAGTAATTAAAAGGGAAAATCCAAAATCGCAACGTACGTTTTTAATCGCATGGTAATACTAGTGAGTTATTTAAAAAGCCGCCCTATTGAAAGCTTATGACGTCTCTCACTCGTGCATTTCCTCCAGCTCCTATCTCAAGCAGTAAAATGTAAAAATAACACGACGGAAGTCTCCAGCGAGGTCGCACTCCTCCGATACGCGGATGTCGGAAACCACAAGTTTTGATTCGGTGTTAGACTATATTAAAAAATTTCAACCTCAAGTAGCAAACAGCGACAGTGATGAATCTCGCGAAAAAGAGTTGCTTTTATACACAAACTTTCATATACGGAATATATAAGTAAATATATATATATTACAATTATCTTTCTCTCTCTCTCTCTCTCTCTCTCTCTCTCTCTCTCTCAATAGTTAAAAATAAAAATTGTATTAAAGTTATAGAGAACGTTCTATCGATTCTATTAAACAAAAATGCATTTTGGATATATAATCATTTACAAATTAAACGTACTTATGTGCGATCAAATAATAAATTATATTACATTATTTACACACGCATAAAATTTATATTTTTTTATTAATAAACTTAAAATTCAGTCTTTCATTTTATTTAAAAAGACAAAATACTTTAAAAAAATGAAATAAATAAAATAAGACATTCTGTTAACGGTTAGAAACAATTTTTTAAAAATGGTTATGTAAGGAGGCAATTTAAAGTTAACTTATTTCGCAGACATTTCTCGTTAATAAGAAGACGTAAAAACCATTACTAAATATCTTATCAAAACAGAAACGCGTAACAGTAAGTATAGATTAATTGTAAGAAATATCCATTAATTAGCACTCAGCTAATGGAAACCTTACATTTATCACAAGATATTTTTAATTTCAATTTGCTGCCTATAGGTATAAACGAACGGAAACATTTTAAATAATATTGGGATTATTGTCAGATCGATAAGTATATTGGCACAATGGTCTTCAAGCTTTAGGTTTATATTGAATCTATCTAAAGATAATTTCAATATAAACCAAAATAGTGTTTGTATACATAAGTTATTCAGAAGAAAAATATCAAGAGATTCATGTGCTCGATCACCATATCTTCTATCTTGGCCTCGCGTTAGTTTCTTTAGTTAGCTTTAGTTTCGTTACGTAAGCATATCTAATGCTAAGAAAATTGCCAATACAAATTCAATTTGATGCATTAATTGTAATGAATTAAAAAATGTAATCTATATTCTATTGTCTTTTCAAACTTAATTCCTCCGAGACCCTTTAATTTTTAATATCAAATGCTACTTAGTTTCTGGATCACAATTTAATTTAACATAAATGAATAAGTGCATAATTTATATGTAATTAAAAAATTAGATATCAATTTTCCTTCATTATTGAAAAAGTGCTTTTTTTGCACTTTTTCTGATTCAATATATACTTCATGATCAGTAAGTACTAAAGTGCACATGTATGCGAAACCTTACGCCGCCGTATAACACTTCCGATGGAGGAAACATACTCTTACGTAACTAGCTGGTCGTTGGATAAATTTCTGTCTCTATAAATAGTTATTTTGCAATAATGCATTATGACTAATTTAAATTTGTAAATTTATGGGTTTTTACATACTAACAGACATGGAGCTCAAATTATGTAACAGCATTATTTCAAATGTGTAAATTTGTACACATAAACTGAGTTACTGATTTTTAAAAAGTGAAATCATTGATCGTACTCAGAAAGCAAAATTCGCAAAGTCGCGAAGAATTAAATTTCATGCCAACCGATTTGTACTATATAATCGCGATTACTGATTGTGAGTAAAAATAACGCTGATTACGACAAACATCGTTACTTGAAAATTGTTACTCGTAGAATATTTTTTAAATTTATTAAATCATTTATTCTAAACTTTTAGACTTACATTTTTCAAAATCATTCCAAGATAGAAGTAAAATTACAGCCAATTTGAGTGCCAATAAACAATTTAGACCGAGTTTCTAAAAAATTTCAATTTAAATTACATAAATAAATATACTGATAATCATGAATTCAAAATTCCTAATTATTTTGTATATTATCATTTATGCATATAAAAATAAATTATTACAATAGTAAACGCAAAGAATGTTGCGACAAAATTTTTCAATCTAAGAAATGTCACAGCGGCAACTACTATCTTTTATGTATTATTACGTAATGAGACTTCGTCATATATAACCTTCGACCACCCGCGTATCTTTTGAAACCTTCATGCATTTCGAAGTCACTGTTAGTTAAAAAATACCATTCCACTAATTTTTCAAATAAAGATGAAACAGTAAAAAGATATATTGAAGATGTATATATTTCATGAGTATTGATTTAACAAGTGTGTGCTATTCCAGTAAGCATACATTTCTCTAATTTCTGATATATTACAGATAATTTGTTTAATTCCTAAATTTATAAAATTATATATACATGTATATACAAAATTTACTTTTTACTTTACATAACTTCAATAACAATCTATCTATTACAATGAAGATTAATTTCGTTGAAAAAGTTATGTAAGTATTAAATCATCGCTATATCAATTTATCAAGTAATTCCAGCTCTGATTTCATATTTTTCCTTTTTTTTAACGTACATTAGCTTCGCCTGAATTGTAACGCTAAATAATTCAAAATGTCAGAGCATCAGATTAACTGACAGTAAATATTCTTATAAACTGTTATATTCAGATTGATGTGAATGTCATATATCTTAATCAAAAAATATTACTGTAATACTGTAATAATGCAAGTAGCTGTACATGCTCCGAAAAAAGTTTCATAAAAAACGACTTTCAGACATTTTCGCGGAAAACCTCGAAAATCACGTCTTTTAAATACGTGTGTTGTCTGGAATTAATCTCTCTCCAATTTCGCACTTGATCATTAATCTTGATTTAGGTCAAATGAAATGTGATGGAAGTAATTGGATCGAAGAAAAAAAAATGGAAAATTACGTAACAATATTAATTGCGAGAATATTAACGGTGTAATTTATTTAACAATTTCACAAACGTTTGGCTTGGCTATCTCGTTATCGGATATATTTTAACGTTGTTGCAAATGTCTTGTAAAATACATTCAATATATTTCTAGGAAAATCTAAAGTTCACAAAATGTGTATTGAAACAATTTTGGTACTTTCATTTATGTGCATATCCCACGTAATTAGGTCACGATACTAACTACCGGGATACCTATAATTTTTTCGCTCAACTTGTCGTTGAACACGCAAAGGGATAGAAATGGAATGATCTAAATATAAATATAAATATGTGGAAACATGATTTTGAACAGTGAAACGCTTTTTCATCTATAGACAGTATATATCCAACCTACATTCACGCACGGATCGGTCGAGCTATCAATTGGATTATTTTCAATATCTAAAGATACTCTTTCAGGATCGAGTCGCTAAGACACTACAACGGCATAACCAAATGCAAGGGGATTTAACCCTCTACGACCTAAATATATTTAACAAATAACACACTACTGTATCTACACGTCAAGTTTTACAAGATTACACACTACGTGACTCGAGCAGAACGACACTAGGTTATCTGAAATTCTCGTAATTAATGAAACTTTGATAATCGGGGTCAGCAGTTTACCTCCCGGAAAATTAATCTTGCGCATAGAGGGGCGGGTCAAAAACGCAAGGACTCAACGGGAGAAGCTGATATATCAGAGTACCGCTATGTGAAATATTACATTTGCCGATGAAGAAGACTCACCCCAACTGGCGCCAGTGCGCCCCAGGAACTGTCCCGTCTCGGAGTTCCAGAGGAAGACACGGAAGCCTTCCCATTTTCCGAGCTTCGGCGGCGGGGTGTAATACTGCTCGACCTTCTTGCCCTCCATCCCTCGCTCTTACGACGACGGCGACGGCGACGACGGCGACGACTCCCTTACGACGACGGGGCGAGAAAAACCGTGCGCGCGAAGAAGAAGAAGAAGAAAGGGTGGAAACTCCAGACCGCTGAAGAGGGTGCGTGTGTGTGTGTGGATGTGTGTGTGTGTGTGTGTGTGAGAGAGAGAGAGAGAGAAAGAGAGAGAGAAAGTAGAGCCCCGCGCGCGCGCTGCGCCACCCGCCGTGCTGGATCCTCCTCGAGGGTGCTGCGAGGACTCTCTTCCACCGGCGGAACGTCGGCCGCGATCGAACAGCTCCGCGGGCGAGGGCGCAAAGGAAAGGAACGGTCGATTCGTGCCCCCGTCTGGAGGAGCCGCTGCTGTCGGCCGCTCTCGTCCGGCGAAGGGTTGAATATTGAGCGATCGAGGCTGGCCCGACCCCCGCGAGAGAGGACCTATCCCTTCCACCTCAGCCCCCCTCCCCCTCTTCACCCCTCGCCCCTCGCTCCGCGCGCGCGGCGCACCCTCCGCGGCGGCAACGCGCCGGCGTGACCACGCAGACGCGTCAATACGTGATTTCCTTAGCACCCCTCCCGCGGCACGCGATCACCCTCGTTGCTCTCATGCTCTCCGCCCCCCCCCACCCCTCTCCTTCCCTTTCGCCTACCCCTTCGCGAAATCCCGCGGCCAGGTGGCTCCACCGGCGCAACCACCGACGATCTCGCGCACCCTCGACCCTTCCGCGGATTTCGGACCACCCCCTCCACCGTCGTGCTCCGTTTTTCGTGCTTTCGATCGACCCCCGTCCCGCGCGGGAACGCGACTGCTCGGGACGGAGCTTATGCGACGACGAATGCGCAGCCGACTCGCGTATGCGTATTAAGTCGCTCGCGAGGAAACGGCTAGGGAAGGGAGGGTGACGCTAAAAGGAAGGCGAGGAAGGGGTGATATCGAGAAGCGAACGAGCGAGAGGGGTTACGGGGCGGCAGGGGAGGGGAAAGCAGATAGTGGGTCACGTGGAGTGTCCGATTGCCGCGATAGCTCGAGAGGGAATAACGGTCTTTTTCGCGGCACTCAAATTGCACCGCGAGCACCAAATGCAAAACGCTATTTTGCTGATTATCCTCTCCCCCCCCCCTCCGGTATATACGTAATCGAGTAAACGATAGCTTCCGACACGTATGATGACGTAGTACTTAATAAGCAATTTTTCTGCACGCCCATTATGATAAGTCTCCGTAAGCGAGATTACCATTGCTACTGACATAAGTATTTAATCTTGACCATCGTTAATTTCATTGTCAGTAAAAATATTAACTGAGATATTACTTTGATCAATGTCTTTATATTTTAAAATTATTTATATGATGTAATAAATATAAATATGTGAAGACAATCTCTCTATTAATGATGTAGTAAATAATAAGTATATGTAATATTTTTTTCTATAATATATAGTAAATGATATAAATTGCAAATTTAATTAATAATTAACGCAATTATCCACCTACTGTAACTATTTTATTGATATTTTTTTATATGCAATTATTGTAGTCTTCTAATATTTACTTTTCCGTTTCAAACTTAAAGCTAGCGATTAATAATAAAACTGTTAATTATGACAATTAATTATTATCGAATAACTGTTAATTAATGTACTGTGATTAAAAAAGAGATCAATGATTTACAAGATTTTGCATGCTTTATAATTCAATTTTTAAGTCTAATAAACATTTCCAAACGATATCGTTTATATTTCTTAAAAAATGTAACGATGTAAAGTGAATTTTTTAAATCTGAAGAAAATTAAAAAGCTAATTATTAAAAAACTTAAATTTTACTAAAACACTGATTATGGAGATTATAGTTGCTCAGCAACAACAATATAATCCAAATACATCTTCTCTTTGGATGGAAATTTCTCATTTTGATTCTTAACTTTTTCGACACTGACAAACATTATAAAAAAACATTATAAAAAGTATAAAATTTCGCTTTTTGGGTAATTTAAATCCTTAATCTCCTTAAAGCCATTAACGTCAGTTTTACACCATTAGAGAAATAATAAAAAAAGGATTTTACTGAGAAAAAAATTATTAGTCGATATATAAAGTACATTTAAGTATTTCCAATAATATAATTACGTTTACAGGAATATAATTACATTTAAGTATTCGCGAAAGATTAAATACATGCTAACACGAAACTGTACGCTCTTAAAAGTAAGGCTTTCTTATTTCTTTAGAAGAGTACGCTCTTAAAATTCTAGATTTTTTTCCTTTTATTTATAATTTTATTATTTTTACTATACATCTTGTACTCCCTTTACATTTTTGTGACAAATGCGTAATCTAATCTAGAGTATCTCGTGAGTTTCCTTTTTGATTGATCCTTCTCTATAAATTTTTTTTTAATTTATCCATATTCACAACTTATGAACAGTAATATGTATTATTCACAGTCGCTATACAAATTTCGTTCGACACATTTTGTTGATATATATTTAACAACGGACGTAATCAACTTGTCTTAACACTCGAGAAGTCAAAGCGATTATTTTGACCCCTATCAAATTTTTAACTAGTAACCTTGATATTATTTGATAGAGTCTTGTACTCTTTTCCATTATTTTTCCAGCCATTGTGCTCTTAGCTTTTATAGTTCTAGAAAAATTTCAATGCCAAAACGACTCAAATTAATTAAAAAATTATATCAAAAACACAATTGTAACGGTAGAAATTAATCTAAACCAATGTCGAAACGTGTTATCGGCTTTATTTCTGCTTTATAATTGTCTGGAAAAAAAGTATGGAACCGCGAAGATCAAGTCCTTTCTATCAATCTTTCTAGCAATTGTACATACACGACAGCCGCCCTTCTAACATTCTTGTAATTTTTAACAGGAACTGCAACATCTAATGCCCAATCGTCAACCCTTTTAATATTCGGGGCTGGTGTTAGTAACAATGAAGCTAGGGCCAATATTTTTCCAGGAACAACATTTCGGCCATTGATCTTTTTTCGTAGAAATTTATCGCAATACGAAAAACTGTTTTAAGCATGCGTTAAGAGAAATGCCTAATTTATAACGGATGTCTGAAAAAATTATCTAATGTGTTCCAGATGTATGAATGCAGAATAACGTGAGTTAAAGAAAGATTGAATCTTTCTTTAGCAAATATTTTATATGAAACTATATATAATTATTCCTTTCATCATTTAATATTAAGTATCTTGGCGAGTAAGCTTTGTTAAAAAAAAATTTACATATTAAAACTCTGTTGTTTCTTTGCGTCCCTCAGACAAATCAAATTTGTCAAAAACTTGTAATATTCAATATTAAATAATTTCTATTCAACGCCTTGATTCTTAAGCAATTTCCGTGTTTCTTAATTATATTCCTAACATATACTTAATAAAATTAAATTATATAATGAAAAGGATAATGTGTTACAAATCAATCGATCGAAAAGTTTGCAGCTTATTCTCAGATCGTAAAGCCTCACCGGACATTTAATTCTACAATTGTTTCCTTAATTCTGCTAATCAATTTGGTTATATGAAAATCACAATTATGGAAATGCAAAACGACAGCAATATTATTTTTACTATTGTTTGCACGACTAGGAGAGGCGATTTCTGTATTGGCAACTTTTAATAACTGAACAAATACGTTGCTTTATTACACGAAATTTATTTTACTCAGTACCTTCCATTGTTCATGATAACCGGTATAATTTGATTTCATTGAATAACTTTGAACATTGAATAACCATGCCATAAAAACGAGACAATTAAATAAAGTCTGAGGAAACTTTATACATCTCTCAGAGAATGTCCGATTTGGCTTATCAACGCTATATAATAGCATTTTAGTCGGTTCCGTAACTTCCTTACGAATAGCACAATTTCTTTCATCTTTATCGGCTTCTCTTCATTTATTTAATATTTTTTCCAACTATCTTGTTCATTGCTATCTATCATCTTTCATTTTTATGTTTTTCTTTTTTAATCGAAAAATCACTTTTGCCTCTTACGATCGTACAAGAAAATATATGATTCTGTAAGGAGGAGAGTTTTCGTCTTTAAGATTCATAAAAGTTCGTCCATGTATGTATAAAGGGTTCGAGCTGTTTTCGCATTCGCCGATGAAAATCCGAATGATCGTTTTAAATGCACTAGCAATTTTGCTAGCGGGCTGCCAGTCCGTTCACATTTCAGCTTTACCCTGCGTTGTTGCTCCCTAAGAGTCCATTGCATCAACAGTGTTGCAGCTTTGGTTAACTAATCCGTTTAGTTTTTCAACACACAAATAAGATGTTTGTATAATAGATATAACGATATAAGTGTGTTTACAAGCTATATCACGCTCGATAGCTTAAAACTAAAACAAACAAAGTTATGAGCGATATCCTTAAAAAAAAGTGAAAAAATTGACAAAACTTTAGGCTGTAAAATATATTATACTTATATATTTTGCTGAGTCAATTTGAAAATGCCATGAAATTTGCGTCAATGAAAATATATACGCTTCTGCAAAATTTGCAATTTTTTAAGACAATTTTGACAGCGCGATTCTTCTATCTTAAATAAGAATTCCATAATAATAGATAAATACAAGGAGGTATTCAAAAGTTTCTAAAATTATTTTTAAAGAATATCTAAAGTATATTTACAAGTCTGAAACTTTAATCCCTTTCTAAGTATTTCCCTATATGACTTTATGGATTCCGTAAAGCGCATATGTCAATATAACAATTCCAGTGTTTCTCCCATTTCAGGCAACAGGTCTAAATTTTTCTTCCGAAATGCTGTTAAGAGCTACCAACAATTCTCGTTAAACATGGTCAATATCAACAAATACCTCCTTTCAAATTACTGTTTTATTCAAAGAAAAAAAGGCAAGATGAATAGAGAGTAGGATACAATTATCATTTTATTTTTAACCAAAAATTGCTGAACGCTCAAAGTCATATATGCAGAAGCAAAATATTTCCTCAAGTGAGAAAGATACTGGGATTGTTGCATCAAGTTATACTTCGAATACTTCGAAAGGGATTCAGAGAATACTTCGAAAAAGATTCAAGTTTCAGATCTGTAAGTATACTTTAAATATTTGTTAAAAAATAACTCCGGAAACTCTTAGGCATATCCCTCGTATAGATGTACAGAGGATTTAGTTAACCACGCTTAACACATTAATTGCTGCAACCAAACGCGTAAAAAAGCTTAACGTTGATTACGCTCAAATGGGCAATCGATAAAAGTCGTATAAAATTGTTTCAAATGCACGTGCAATCGCATGACTACTCGTGTATAAATAATATGAGAATCGCCGTCTAACTACAAGTATAAGATAAGAAACAAGTTATGAGCAGCAAATACATATGTATAATTACAAAATATATATTATATATATAGGATACATATAATATATATTTCATGATTTTATCACACACATGCACACGCACACATACATTCACGCATGTTCACACGCGCACACTTGTATACATATACACGCAAGCACCGAAAGCGAAACAACGACACATAGGAGCGCAACGGCAGCTAGATGATCGAACACTTTTGGTATGTTGTTCCTTCATTATTTTCTCTATTTTCCTTTTTCTCCCGCTTTCTTTCTACTTTCTACTTGTTTTTTTCTCTTTTTTTCTACCTCTTACATGCAATCTTCTTTGCACATACACACATGAACACGCGCACATCACACACCCACACACATACTGTATTCTATTTCATATACTACATGCTTTTCTTTCTTTTTCACATGTCATTATCAGTTTATCGCGCACGTAAGAATTGAGAAAAATATATGTACATAAAAACGTCGTGGCGCAACGGCGATAATAGAAGTAATAATTATAGTTTAATAGTAATAGTAATAGCGTAGACATGGTAGATTAGAAGTTAAGGTATCGATTGCTAAATATAGTCGAATCTCGTATAATTTTCGCTTTCTTTTATTTGGGGCACAATATATCTTTTATCCTTTTTTTTTGCGTTTCTCTTATAGCTACTCGTTAAGAGAATTTAGAATACAGAAGGGAAAACAGGAGCATTGTCGAGGTGGGAATCACAGCGATAAGTAGCCAATAAATGTCGCTGGAAGGACATGAGTCATTATTTAAACCCAAAATTCTCTCGAAACGTGTCCTACGGTAAAAGAAACACAGACAAGACATTGTGTTCCATATAACGCGGTCTTTCAATTACTTCTCGTTTCGCTTTTGCTCTTTCTTTGTACATTTCTACTACATTATATTTTACATTTAGTTAGATCACTTTTCAATCACTATCATACATAAGAACTTGCAAAAGGTATATCCCGTACCGCGAGGTGTCCTCAGTTAGAAAAGTTTTGTCGCTATCATATTTGTCATGCTTGGCGTCGGCGTTATCGTTGTCGTCACCGTCATTGTCAGCATCTATAGTTGCATTAGCATCGTCATCGTTCTGATTGTAAAATAGAACATTTAGAAAAATTACCGAAAAGTAAAAGGAGAAACAGTGGCGGTTGTCATTTTGCAACGTCTTGTTTTTAGAACAATTCATATTGGTGTACTGGTGATTACAATGACAAATGTGCTGGCGATAGTGATGATAACAGTGAAGATGATGAAGATGATAGTGATGGTGATATTGGTGATGACGATGATGGCAATAGTTGCAGTTATAGTGGCGGTGAGAATTGTGACGAGTGGTAGCAGAGTGGTCCATGGCAGGGGATCACTTGTCGGAACTCGGGCACTCCCCAGGCTGCTTCACTATCGTGTAATCCAATCGGTATTGGGCTGAAATTAAAAGGATTTCGTGTTCTTTGTGACGGCAATACGTGAGCAGATTGTGTGATCACAGATGAAACCACTCAGTATTCAATACTTAAGTGCTGGTCACAAGTCTGTATATGCGGCAGTTATGAAACAATATTCTATAAAAGAAAAATTAAAAAAATCTGAACACTAAAAATCGTACAACGCTATAAACATAATTAAATTTATCTTAATTTAACCAAGATATTCCAAACAGTTCTTTTTTTTTTTTAAATTCAGATTTGGATAATTTTATGTTATCATCTGTTTTAAATTTTTTATTTTCCGATATTAAATATCTTTACTTAAATGAAATTTTCATCAAGATTAAATTCGATTATAAGCTATCAATTTTTGTTTTCGCATTAAGTAAATCAGAAGCATTCCTTCTTCATGTAACGCAACAGTCGATTGTATTAAGAGGACATACCTTTCTTCGTAATGTCCTCCATCGTCTGATCCTTGCAATCTACTGCGAGGTGACTATTACTGCCGCAGTTATAACAGGAGATCTTTGTCTGCGGTATCACCGCTGCCGCATACGTTACCACTGGCGTTGGTGGCATGTAGGACGCTTGTACCGGCGTCGCGGCGGCCGCGTTTGGTGGCGGTGGAGTGCTACCGGACGCGGGATGTCCCGTGTACGGATATATAATTTCGCCGTTCGGTTGATACGCCGGCTGATAGGCTGGTCGTGCGGACGGCCCGTGTAAGAAGTTGGAGTAGATACCGCTGCTGGGCCGTAGTGCAGCTGGGAAGTGGCCGTGCGGTAGATACGTGAGCTGCGAGTGTGTCGGCGGCGCCGGGAAGGAGATGCAGTGCGATAGACTTGGCGGTCCGCCGTTCCCGTTGCCGGCCCCGTTCAGTATTCCCTGGCTCTTCTGTCGCATCGTGCGCGTCTGCGAATTCTTCCTGGCAAGTTGCCTGCTCTCCGGTGGCACCGATGATTGCATTGACGACTGTTGGGGTGCTGACACAACATGCGGCGGCGCCGTTGCTGTAGAATGCACTGGCGCGGAACTCATGTGGTCAGTAACGTTGTTATCACCGCCGCCGCTGCTGCTAACCCATGGCGCAGCCGGCGGCGTCTCAGGGGGCGATCTACTCCCGGTGCTATCGGAACTACTGCTTTGAGAACAGTGCCGGCTGCTCTCGGAATCAAGTCGCAACGCTTGCAGTTGTCCAAGGCAATACACATGCTGAGCATTACATCTAAAAATACGATAAACATTATGATAATTGGTCATGGTTCTTTTGTGTTAAATATTAAACGTCAAGTATTATATTCCACTCAAAGCCATATTAAATTTCTATTAAAATTCAATAACTAAAAAGCATTTTTTTTATCAATTGATTGCTTATATCACAAAAATTATTATCTCTTTCGTTTTAGGACAACTTTTCTTAAATTTTTTATTTTTAATAATTTATTAATTTATTATCTAAAAAATTTATTATCTAAAATTTATTATCTAATTTATTATCTTAAAACTCATTTATATGTATATGTACCTTGAATATCGATTTTGCATTCCAGCTACTGGTACAGTAGTGAGACAAGTATAACATGGTGAATTCTGAGCTGTATACATTTGCTGTGGTGTAGGATACATTGGTATTTGCGCGGGATCTATCGATGGCATACCAGGATAACGTCGAACATTGGGAGTAGTCATGTGATTGTGATAATGATGCATTGCAGGATGCTGTTCCTGTAATGGCATCGATTTTCCGCTTGTATTACTGTTCGAATCACCCAAAACTTCCATGCCCGATGCCTAGGACAAACGATACAAACTTGTAAAAAAGAAATTTTAAATATCAAAAAAGTATTATCTTATAATTAAACCTTACCTCGTTTTCGACCGATTCAGCGAGCGAATGTGAGATATTGCTCACATTATCCAACTTTTTATCCGTTGAAATCTGATTTAAACCATTACTGGTTTGACTTTTGACTATATTCCTTAATTGTCCTACCGCGTTCGGTGTCAAGCCGATCTCTCTTAAGTCTTCATCACTCATTCTCCTGATCTGTATAAATACATTTATATGAATGTATAACATAAATAGTTCAGTTTCAAATTGTATAGTCTACACAAACATTTTGATGACAGCTGTAAAAGCTGAAAAAGTGATTTTACTTACCTCATCGCGAGAAAAATTCTGCAGATTGCTTTTAAAGTTCGGCATCTCTTTACCCAGAGTGTCTCGAAGAGAATCGCCAGAATTGGACGACCTAAGTCGTGGCGGAGGTGGAGGTTGCTTCGATTGAGTTGCCGAGATTAGAGTAGACGATGGAGTGTTGTCGATATTATGTCGGGAGAAACCAGACGAATTCGTATTAGACAAAGGAACGGACCGCGATGAAGGGAGTAACGGCGATTGACTAGGAAGATTTCTGCTTGCACCGGGCGTTGGTAGAGGCGGTAAGGAATTGTTGTTGCTGTTACTAGTAATATTCGAAACGGAGCTGCTTGTTTGGCTGTTTGAGACGCTCGACGATGTGAGACTGGTCGAGGATTGAGTAGATTGCGAGGACGAGGCGCGCGAGTTAACATTATTCCTGCCACGGCCCATCGGTGAATTACTGCGACTAGGAGATCGTGATTGGGATGGCGAGGATTGGCGGCTGACTAAGGGAGAAGAGGGATAAGCCAATACATCACTGGTATACATGAGCTGATTTCCCATCATAACCGGACTTGTCCAAGGAGGCATATGATTCATAGATGGAAAACCAAGATGAACGTATTGCGTAGTACCGCCAGATCCCATAGGCATTTGCTCCGGACCAGGCAAACATAGCCCAGGTGGAGGTATCGTAAGACCAGGTGGTACTCCGGTGACCATAGCATTATTCCTCATCGCTATGTCTCCTAAACATAACACATCAATATATTGAAACAATTTTAAATTTAGCAAAAATATATAAATACATAAATCAGTCAAACGCGATTAACATCGTATTCAATATAATTTTGTTTCACAAATAAAATACAAAAATTTTCATACAACAAATCACACAATATAAATATTTATTACGTATATATATATATATATATATATATATATATATATATATTGTAGTAAACGTCTAAAAGAGAGACTTTTCATTAAAAAACTTCTATTAATCATCT
The DNA here is from genome assembly GCA_928718305.1 of Tetramorium bicarinatum. Taxonomy (NCBI): domain Eukaryota; kingdom Metazoa; phylum Arthropoda; class Insecta; order Hymenoptera; family Formicidae; genus Tetramorium; species Tetramorium bicarinatum. The sequence goes on from OV788324.1 coordinate 13,257,199, forward strand.
ATGATGATTAATAAACAAGATAAAATAGACAAAATGGAAAAGTTTTAAATAGCAATGTTGCAATATTTTAAAAATCTAAACACAAATCATGTTATTGTTGGCACGATTGTAACTTTTTAAATGCACTATATTTGAATGAGCTGATTTGAGTTAAATAAGAAATGCCAAAGTAAACATAGTAAATTATATTCTAATATTCCAAAAATGCAGAATGTTGATACTGCTAAATGGTTCCACTAAACGATACATTTTACTACGTTATGTTATAATTACAATTTATTAAAACGTTTTCTTTGTATCAATAAATATTTAAAAAGTTTGCAATGCAGCATACCATAAGATTGCATTGGCGGTGGCGGCATTAAGCAGCTACCTGGCATCTCGGGCTCCATTAATCTTTCGTTTGTACTCATGCATGGTGTACAGCCCTGCATAAGTTTAAGCTACATTATACAACCAAATTATTTCAGCTTTTAAAATAACTAATCACGTTACCATATTATTATACAAATTAATATATAGATTACAGTTGCAATATTACAAAAGCGTGTTACGTAAATTATTAAATTTATGAATACATTAATAAGTAAAATACTGATATCTGATCAAAAAGCTTCTTTTCTCTTATGCTCAATAATTTAAAGTGGAAAAAATATTTTTTTTAATTTCAATAATTATTTTCTATTAAATTTCTAATTATTTTCTTTGAAAATACAAATAATAATTTAATAGGAGCAACATAATTTAGAATAAAAAATAAATGTTAATTTTCATAAAAATATTGACTTTGTTTTTATTTTTAAAAAATAGAATGTTGTGCATTACTTGTGTCGATTTGAAAGAAGAATTAATCTTTGAAAGATTCAGACGAGCTTCTTCTTCCTGGAGCTTGATGAATATGTTACCGAACACGCTCTTCTGTTCGTATGTGAAGGCCGGATGATTCAGTGCCATCGTATACAGCAATAGCAACTCTTCCAAGGGTTGGTTGTCCGGTTTAAAGATGGTCCCGTTTAACAGATTGGTGATCTCCTGATGATCAAGGTTCGATAGATTCTTGTACAGGATCACCGCACAGGCGTAATTGCACGAATGCAACAGTGCCATGTAGAGAGCCAGTTTTCTTCGCGTGCGTTTATCTGTCACGCTGGAAGTCGTCAACTCGGCCAACTCCGAAGGACTGTTAGCATGGTGTTCCGTGTCACGTAGGTCATTATAGTCCCGCTTGCCGATATCCTCGACGCATGTGCCGAGGTATCGTACTTCAAACGGCAAGCACATGTTCAGCAATGTGCACATTACATCGATACGTTTATAACTAAACAGACAAAAAAAGATTAATGTCAAACAACATGTTGTGTCAACGTCATTATGTTACATCATTATATTACAAGTTTAATGATAAATTAAAAATTACAGTTTAAAATTCCTAATTGTTTATATAGGCTTTTTATCTCACTTTTACAGTCTCTCTTTCAAATAAACTCGTTGCCACCGTAAATTTCGAGGAATACAAATATAGGTAATTAAATTTGATATTACATTATCATATTATAAATATATGATACATTCACTATATATATTTATCTTTAGCTAGAAACAAAGTATTAATATCTAATTTAATGATTTCAATTTTCAAGAATCAAGAGATGACAATTTCAATAACATGTATAATATCTTAATTTTCTATCATTGACATTAGTAGTTTCCTATATTATCATTTCAATAAGATTTTCAATACACATTTTTACTGCGATACAACTTTCTCGCAAGCAAACATTTAGTTTTACTAATATTTTGTATTCATACATTCAAAATTGAACGCAGATTAATTATTCTCACGTAAGAACATGATTTTTAAATGAAATTATATTTTCAGCAAGAAGACATTTAAGTCGAAAAATTTGTATGACAACTTAACAATCTTATTAAAAATTGCTTCCATATCTAATATTTAGCAAATAAATGTGATAACGATCTAAAATATATTTCTATGTCTCTTCAGATCTTTCTTTACTTTCTCTCTTGCCATTTAATAATTTCTGTACATATATATATATATATATATATATATATATATATAGAGCATTAAGGGCAATTTGTGATGAGTACCATTAGAGACCGTAGCCCTTTATACATAATTATTTCGCTTCTTATTCGACATCTTAGGGCCAATATTTTACATAAGACAGGACATTTGAAGATTACAAAATAAATACAAAGTGTCATTAAAATAGTGAGAAGGACAATAAGAAACTTTTCATAACCGAGAGGGAGTCGCTTCGTACAAAGAACGCAGAAGCTACGAGACGACAAGGACACGAGCGTGTCCTCCGATACTCGACGTCGGATTCAAGAAGCTGAACAACTACAACGGCAGGAGGAAGTTAACGTAAAACGTCTACGGTAAAACGTATTTAAATTCGTCGTTGGCCGAGGAGGGACTCGTCGCGAGACGCGCAAAGAACGCGCCTCGCGGAATGCGCGATCCTTCGCGGGGCGATCGACCAAGGCGATCGCCGGAGCCCGGATCGACGAGGGGGGTTACGCGAGAGACACGACGCCCCGTGGCCGTCGGGGGCCCGTCTACGGGAGGGGTACCGTGCAAGCACGCTCCGCATCGGGTGACGACGCTTACGCCGACGGTTACGCAAAATTAATCCTGAAATATCTCCCAAGATGCGCGCGTCGTGATCGCCGCCGCGACGCTTCCACATTACCTGGACAGATTCCCAAACCATGATACCACGTTCTCCTTACACACCATTGCCAGACAACATTGATACCACTTGGGTGGGAGGAAAGTGTGGAGCAACGAGCAACGGAGCGGACAAGCAGCGGGCGGCCTCTCTCTCTCTCTCTCTCTCTCTCTCTCTGTCTATCTCTTTCTTCCTCTCGCTTTCGCTCCCTCTATCTGCCTGTCTTTCTCCTTTTCCTTCTCGTTCACTCTCTCTCTCTCTCTCTTTCTCTCTCTCGTTCTCGTTCCTGCTCTCGAGGGCACCGCACAATCGGGTTGACACGCCGACTCCCTCGCGAGACGAAGAAGCCGTTTCACAGCCGCGCAATGGTACCCGTCAGAATCCGATGGTAAACGATGGGTACCGCGGACGCACGGGCGGCACAGTGGCGGCAGCGACGGCGGTGACACGACAGCCGTAACACGCCGTCAGGCTTCCACACTCGCCGTGGACAGGTGGAGGCGACTGGATACCGCGACAGGCGACGACAGAGGAACGACGCTCCGATCGCGCGGAGCTGGACGACAAGACGAGCAGGCGAAACGCGATCGCGGGACCGCGCGCTTATCCGTGCGTGGCGCGGGTACACGGCGAGGACGAGTCTCTCTCTCTCTCTCTCTCTCTCTCTCTCTCGCGTGCGCGCGGGCAGGCAGGCAGGCCGCGCGCTCCGGGTGTTCCCCCGATTACTTTTTTAGGTATCTCCGCGAAACGAGCAATACACGTCGTACGATGTGGAGTATATATTCAACGCCGTTCGCCCGTGCTCTCTCGTCGCGCGAACTCGCGAGTTCGCACTCTTTCTCCCTTGCCGTCCCCTCTCTCGCTCTCGCTCGCCTTGCTCCCCCCTCGATCGGAGCACGCTGTCTCGCTCAGTCTTTCTCTTTTTCTCTTCTTCTCTCTCTCTCTCTCTCTCTCTCTCTTTCTCGCGCGCGCGCTGTAGTTCGTTCCGTTTCGCACATGACGCGCAGACTGGAGCATGAAGGTTTGTTCGGTTTCTTTTCACGCGCCAACTTGTTCCCTCCTCTGATTGGTCGGCTATAGGCTGCCATGTCAAGAATGCGGGGTCCCAATGTAGCGTTTTTGCTGAAGAGATGAATAAGCACATTTACTATTTCTTCTAACTGTGATAAGTAAAAACGGTTTTTTTCTGTGTATTAAATAAGTACGGGAGACTTTACTGAGACATTGTGGGGTCGTTATTTGTTCAGCAGCCTAACCTCTTCCTCTTTGTGACGCTGCGACGAGCTCTTTGCTTGTGTTTATACAAGTCAAGTGTCCACGAGGCTAGAATTCGGTCCGAGAAATTTGTAACCAATCAACTTGCACCTTTTGTGGAAAAGTGGCAATTTTATTGGCTACGAATGGCACAGGCCAAGCTCCATGTCGGATGTATGTGCATACGTATACTAACCGATACATAAAACCGACTATTGTTAAAAGTTGATTCAGTTTGACTTCTTTACGACAAAAGTCGTGATAATTCTCCAATGGAAGTCCTCTACCCTGATTATTCGTCAACTGCCAATTACCGCATCCGACAATGTCAACAAACGTTAAGTAAAATCGCTCCCTTATTGATAGATGAATTATTATTGATGGAGAACTTTCTTTTCTCGGCGTGAAAGAATTGAATATATCGATAAAATAGGATAAAACCATAAATACATTTATTTATTCAGTTTTAATTACAAATTGCTTACACTCATTTTTAATAAACATGATAGAATGTTAGAAAATGAGAAATATTAAAATTAATGTAAAGTATAATAAATGAGTACAATACATATTTTTGAAATATTTAGGATTAACATTCTAACATTATTATTTCTCTAATTAGCATGTTATAAAATTTATCATTAAAAAACATGTATTAGTTTTTGGAGCATCTTAATTAATGATTACGCTTTGAAGACAAGAAGTTTGCATATTCAAATTGGAGGTAAAATATGCGAATTTATTTCAGGGAAAGGAATGAATGAACACAATTCTTTTTACATGTTCTACATTTTCTATACGTATATCAGATATCAGTAGTACCACTTAAATGGAATATTATGTTCATTTATTCCTTTCTTTGAAATCAATTATTTGTTTTAAATGGACAAATTAGAAAAATAATTGTTTTATGATAACTTTTACAATTAATAAGAATATTTTTGTGAAAATCCAAGAACATGTTTGTGGTTATACTTTGTACTAGTTGTTATATTAGTATATAACGTATCCATATCCATGTCCCCTGTGAAATTTTTCCATATCCAACGTTATATTAGTATATAGTTGTTATATTAGTATATACTTTGCAAGGTATTTTTTAAATTATTATTAATAACTAGTATAAAATTCCGGTAATTTTTTCTTTGATTCCACTTGGAGTTTTGCTAACTTTTCTGAATCAAAGTTTAATACTTTGTTAATTATTCTGTGTACTACTATATTAATAACAGTTCTTATAATTGAAAATTTCATTGCATGACGTAATACAAATCTGAAATTATAAAAATTATAAAAATGCAGAATATATAAAATATTAATTCATATTTCATTATTCATGTATGAAATAAAATTAATATTTACAGTCACTCACGAAATTGATTAAAGTGTTCGTTCAACTACGAACTATACAAAAAAAATCATAAGACAATTTGATCAATTTAATGAATTACTTTACATATATTACTGATTTTAAATTCTCTTTCTATGTCTCTATAAATTACATTATGATAACTATAGCACTTACTTGTAACTTATGTAAGCGAGCCATTCTGCGTAGTTAAGTGATGTATATAAATGTGGCATGGGTAGATTTAATATCTCTGTAGCGATTAATATCATTGTCTTGTATGGCATGTATATTAAAGGATAATAATTAAATTGCTCAATAAGACATCTGGTTACATGCTCCCATTCTGACGTTATGTACTTGAAATTTGGTATTGTCCAATACTGGTGAAAGTCTTGCAAGCGTTGTTTTATCTCGGGGAGGGTGCCACGACAAAAATTATACCTGATAAATTATATGATGTAATTCATAATACTTTCTACAGTTTCGAGAAAAAAATTATTAATATATAATATAATATTTTATATATTATTGTATATGAAAATTATTTTCTCAAGGTTTTAAATGTATTTATGTGTAATATATATTTTTCATAGATTGCAGTTATATTTGAGTTCTCGTATCATACGTTGGATTACGTACTCGTCTTCTAGTCCAAGGAAGTATCCGAAGCATCTCCACATATGGCAGAAAGCTTCCAAATCTTCGTCGGTTGTGTTGTGTATTCCAATGTTTTGTGGATAGAGCACTGGCAGAACTATAAAGCTACCTTGGACACCTGCCACATTGGAGTTATTTATAGATTTCTGTTTGTAGAGTGATTTATTGCAAATCGCGTAAGGACGCTGTTTAAGTTCCTCAGATGGACAAGCCGCGGTAAAATCCTTCAGAAGCAATTCACGATCTGGACACCATGGTTTTGCAAATTCGCACGCAGTATCAATTTCCTCATTATTCATGTTACACAACTTCTTTCTTAACATCAAGTGCATTTTGCGTGTTACTTGCATGTCTTTATAGGCGTTTGTTCCTTTAATCCAAGGTTCTCCATTATACCAGTTTAGCATTCGCTTTATAATTGATAAATACCTTTAAATACATCATAAAGTTGAAAGAACGTTAATTATGTAAGTATTTATATAAATGTACTGAAAGTTATACTAAATTTTATTATTTACGTTCTAACTTTTTCAAACAGTTTGATACGGTAAACATTAACTTAACAGAAAATTCGTTTAGTATTATAGGAGTATATTGATTAAATATCAAATAATGTATATTTTTCAGATAAAATAAATTAAATACAAAATGAAATATTGCAAAAATACTTTTTGAATGCTGAATACAATGTATGACGGTGTCCTCCTATAATAATTGACTTCAATTCTTCGTTAAATGTATAACTGTATAGAGTGCCAATTAATTTGGATAGGAGTATAGCAGTATAGTGCTTTTGCACAAATTTTTGTCCTCTGTGAAACTTATCCATATCCATCCAGTCAGGTATTTCTTCCGGGGATCGATCATCATTTAATTGGCACCAGGCGGCCGGAATAAAATTTATTAAAGATTGCGGAATGTTAAAAAATTTAGTCAAGTTCTGATTTATCCAATCGTATTGTTTCTCCACCGACCAAATATCGAAATCATTCGGAAAATTATCCCGGGGGAATAATGTTGTGTCTTTGAATACTGATATGTATTCATGTTTATTCAACTTTTCCGAGTTTTCCATACATTTTATGGAAATATCCTCAAGCACATAAGGCTGGACATTATTAATATCTGCCATATTTTACAGAAAAACTTCAAACAACTGTAACATAAGCAAACAAAAAATATTATAAACTTATAAATTTCATTACTATTCTGTTGTGAAAAATCACACGAGATCAGGTCCCGAAGATAAGAAAGACGGGAAAATATTGTTATTTTGTTAATAGCGAAAAGCAATTTGCAGGGCTCACTCATCCGTGTGACTTTTTTTTCTAAAAGATGAAAATTGTGATTAAAAACTTCGAAAATACTGAAGGCAGATAATGCCAAGTACATTTCACAAGTACATTCTATTACAAAAGCAGAATTTAAAAATACTTGAAAAAGTTACAGTAGCGCTGAAATTATGTATGTATAAAGAAAAAAATATTTCGAAAAGGAGACGATATATGCAATATAGTAAGTTATTTTTTGTAATTATATGTAAAAAATATATTCCAAAGTTAACAATGGAAGTCAGTACATACGATAAATCTTATCAATCTTTATTAAATTTCAAATCTAATTTATTTTAGAAAACAATCCAAAAATATGTAATTATTGAAATTATTGAAATTATTGAAATTTAAAATAATTTGCGTTAAATTTTTGTGTTAAAGAACTCATTGTTTTGTACAGTCTGTTAAAATATTTATTTCATGAAAGCATCTTTTACAGCTTTTCATCGGGATAACTTACATTAAGAGATTCCACAAGAGAGAATGTAATTACCTAAAAGATTATGCGGAAAATCTTTAATACTTCTGAAGAATTCATCACCAAACTTGCCAAGAAACCCCGTATTAAAATTAATATTTTTTATAGTAAAATAACTAAATTGCGTCAATTATTATATACTGTTTACTGTTTATTTATAAAACTTAACTGAGAGACTGAGACATTGTTGCTCCGCACACGATTCACATTACACTGCGCGATTCACAAGCTGATACTTATTTATATTTATTTATATTATATTTATTATTTATATTTATTTATATTATTTAAATAATCTGTTATATTATTTAATTAATCTGTACGAATTAATTACACGTGCTAAAATACATTATACATGAGTAACAAAAATTGTAATTTATTAAAACGATGAATATGAAAGTGATAAAAAAATGCATTTAAATTTCTATGTACACAAATCATTATATATAAAATAGTTAAAAAAATTAAAATTAAATATTTTATTGATTGACGTGCTAAAATACATTATACATGAGTAACAAAAGTTGTAATTTATTAAAACGATGAATATGAAAGTGATAAAAAATGCATTTAAATTTCTATGTACACAAATCATTATATATAAAATAGTTAAAAAAATTAAAATTAAATATTTTATTGATTGACGTGCTAAAATACATTATACATGAGTAACAAAAATTGTAATTTATTAAAACGATGAATATGAAAGTGATAAAAAATGCATTTAAATTTCTATGTACACAAATCATTATATATAAAATAGTTTAAAAAATTAAAATTAAATATTTTATTGATTGACGTGCTAAAATACATTATACATGAGTAACAAAAATTGTAATTTATTAAAACGATGAATATGAAAGTGATAAAAAAATGCATTTAAATTTCTATGTACACAAATCATTATATATAAAATAGTTAAAAAAATTAAAATTAAATATTTTATTGATTGACGTGCTAAAATACATTATACATGAGTAACAAAAATTGTAATTTATTAAAACGATGAATATGAAAGTGATAAAAAATGCATTTAAATTTCTATGTACACAAATCATTATATATAAAATAGTTAAAAAAATTAAAATTAAATATTTTATTGATTGACGTGCTAAAATACATTATACATGAGTAACAAAAATTGTAATTTATTAAAACGATGAATATGAAAGTGATAAAAAATGCATTTAAATTTCTATGTACACAAATCATTATATATAAAATAGTTAAAAAAATTAAAATTAAATATTTTATTGATTGACGTGCTAAAATACATTATACATGAGTAACAAAAATTGTAATTTATTAAAACGATGAATATGAAAGTGATAAAAAAATGCATTTAAATTTCTATGTACACAAATCATTATTTATAAAATAGTTAAAAAAATTAAAATTAAATATTTTATTGATTTGTCATGCTGTTTCTATATTCTGATACTTTATTACTTTAAAAGTGAAAAAGTTTATTATTTTATATTAAAGGTATATATCAAGAGGCATATATAAAAGGTATCTTAAAAACATAGTGACAAACGACATCAGTATGAAATATTTGTGAAAAATTTATTAAAGTATTTAAAAAATTCAGAAAAATTGAGCGTATTTACAGGATATCAGTATTGATAAGAACGAGTGAACGCGATAGGTATATATCAGGAATATACCAGCAAAATTTTTATGGAATTTATTGAGTGCGGTCACATGTGGCAATATGTAAACTACATGCTTGCGGTAACAATTTCTTAGCCAATTCTTAGTTGTTCTATTATTGATTTATATATTTTTTTATTCATTTATGTCTACATGTCAACGATGTCAAAAACTGTAATAGTTTTCTATGAGTGAATAAATATATTACATTTGCATATTATAAAATTGCCATTCGTATTTTCTCACGGTAAGATAAAAAGATTAACGGATATTATACAGGACATAGTAAAAAGATAGTAGCATAGTAAAAAGCATAGTAAAAAGATTATAAATAAATTCATATATTCCTCTCGAACATGGCAAAAAAAATTAGCGAATTTACATGAATTATATGAATTTCTTTGCTATTACATTAAAATAATCAACATTAAAATATTCAATTTATTGAGAAACATTTTTCCTACATATGCATCCTTTATTCATACATATAAGTGTTGCATATACAGGATGTTCGATAATAGATATAACATCTGCCATGATGATAGAGTCGATTAAACTAAATAGAAAAATTCTATATTGTTTTGCGATTATGGCAACATAAATAATAAGAAATTGATTCAAATCTATGGATCAGCGTGCATTCGCATTACTTAATTGTAATATTAAAGAGAAAAAAATTTTGCTCTGTTGTTCAGACATTCAAAAGAAAGCTTGAAAATAACTCAAGAAATTTGATTCGATTTATGCATTTATTCTATGTTTTTCATGTATTTTGCTTTTGAACGTTACATTTATATGCGTGCATATATCATTGTTACAGAGTACGTTAGTGCTGAGCTTCAGTACTGGTTCTGGCTACATCGGAGATAGTTTGATTATTTTCCGTCTGATCCGCCCCGTCAAACTGGTTGCCATACTGTTCTTCCGGATACTGCGAGGGATCGTATTCACCGTATTGATTATGCTCCATCATGTAAGCTTCCATGTTTGGATCGTTCGCTGCATACTCTTCATTATTTTGAACGTCCCCCTGCTGCTGATTATACACCTCCGCAGTTTCCGCTGTACTCGGTACAAAGTTATTTTGTCCCGTGTACATCTGATCGCTCGATAAGCCATATAAATCGCCCTGCATTTGATTATTTCCCTTCGGCGCGTTCGAATAAATTTCTGACCCTTCGTCGGCCACTTGTTGACCGCTATCGTATTCTTGATGCATCATTTGCGACGCTGGATCAGTCAGCAACCCGTTCGTATGCGGCAAGACTACTGAAGCCATCGGAGCGTTATAATGAAAAGCCCCAGTATCATCTTTAGCTTCCATAGCAATTCCTCCTGGAAGGTAATCTTTGTTACTTGGATTGTTACGCGCGATTGAATTACAGATTCGTGTGTGAGTTAATTGAAAAAAAAATTAATACCTGTGTGACTTATAAGGCTGCCTTTTATTTTACTTGATAAATGTTCTATGTTGCTTTGTAAGCCGGCCATTTCTTCCCTGTGATAAATGTGTAAATGGGTTTTAACAGATACAGGGCTTAAAAGTTAAGTTTAACTATTATTATTATTAGCGGAAAATCAATGTCACATCGAGCGATTAATATTAATATAACTGTCGCATTTGCGTTTAGGACACGCTCTCGCTATTACTGTGCTGATAGAGACGTTTTGGAGGTGTCGGACTTCTTTTTCGGAATTACTTTTACTTTTAGATCAACCTTAACGGTACGTTTCTTGCTCGAAGGCGAAGCGGTTTGCCCAACTGTTGTCACATCTCTCTCAACGACCCCCTCTGTCAACACAGAATAGCCCCAGATATATATGGTGAGAAATGGTGCGTTCTTATCTATTAATTGGCATCGTAATAAACGCGCGTAAACAATGGGTGTAAATCAAGCTGTCCTTGTCTGACTAATCGAGAATCAACTAAACTAAGTAAACGCCTGCTCAGCCTGAAGCTACGTGCGAGATATATCTTTCAGTTTCTGCGAGACGGACTAAGAATATACTTGTGTTTAAGATTGTTTGCTTCCAAACGGTGTGTGAGAGATTGGCATTCGGCGGTCAATCTCGAGACGAGCGTGGCCTGATTATTCAGGGCGTCTTCTAGGCCCGCCACCGTGGCAGCTGCGAAATTCGGTTGCCTTGGTCAGCCTGTTGCGATTGTTAATTGACTAAATCTCAATCTCTGCCTATGCTAGGCATATATAGTGTTAGCATGCCGATTTCTCACACATGAAGATACAGTAACTTTTAAGTCAAGGTCAATTATCAACGATAGCACTTTTACACGGACAATATACCTAACATAGGCATATCTAAGGCGATATCTTACCATGTTTAGTTTCCATATCCATTATCATGGACGTTAATTCCTTCTCGCTTTCCAATCTAGGCGTAGTTTCGCTACGATTCTCTTCGGATCGCACAATCTTACTCATACTGATCTGAAAACGTAAATACGAGGATTTTATATTATACTATCGATAAGTTTGAATTCCAGAAACTTTTGATATATGATATGATATGATGTATCGATTTGAAAGTGATATTTTAGATGTTTACCTCTTTTTCCAGAGATGCTATTTGTTCTGACAGTCGTAGGTTTTCTCGCCTACAATGTACCAGATCGGCATCCGCCCTTTCCAGACGCTGCTTATATGAATTTATTTCTGCCTGCAATCTACTTTGCTCTTGACGAGCCTGCCGGTCGCTTCGTTCAGCCGCCAGTTTACCAGTTAAAACCTCTTGCTCTGCCGCATCTTTCTCGCTTAACACTTGGTTCATATCGCTCTGCAAGGTAGCTAAACATAACGAGAATATATTTTTTCGTTTGCAATTTCACGAAAATAATTTAGATGTTCTATGCGATGTAAACTTACATATTTTATTTTGCAGTTCTTTCTTCAAATTGTCCATGCCGGTCTGTTTCTGAGATAATTCTCGCCTCAGTTCATTTATCTCTCGCCGCTGTTTCTCAGATTCCAGCTGCGATTTATTGGTGGTCTCCCAATGGGTCGCGATATCGGCGGTAAGCTGCTCGATCTGCTGATTGTATCGACGTTCCACCTGCTGTCTCTCTTCGGTTATACGCCTATTCGCGTCCTGGGCTGCCTCCCGTAGTTTTTCGTGCTGCCTCTCCACCTCGTCCTTTAATCTCCGAATCTCCATCTCGCTCTGATTCCTCTCGAACTCGATCTCGTGCCGATCGTCCATGGACCGTCTCGCTCTCTGCGTCGCCTCGGTTTCCTTATCCCGTGCGATCGACAGTAGCTTCTGCGATTCCTCCAGCTTTAGCTCGGCCTCGCACTTGGCGCGCAGAGCTTTATCCAGTTCGGCCCTCAATTCGATGTTGCTCTCGCTCGAACCACCCTCGGACAGGCGCTTCAAAGTCGCCTGATTATCCTCCTGCGCCTTTCGCAACTCCAATCTGGCCTGGGTCAATTGCGCCTCCAGCTCGCTAATTCTCGACTCGAACATTATACTGGGTCCTTCCAAGAATTTCTCCCGTTTGTATTCTAATGTGTTATCAATATGACCGTTTTCGTCCTGCTTGTGACACTCGTGATTCGCCACACAGTGATCTTTGTGATCCTGCAAGACGCACTTGGACAATGCAACTTGATTCCTGCTATGCAACGCATCATTTTCGGCTACGACCTACGAAGAGTCATGATAAATAAGAAATTTCGTGCTCTCTTCGATTTAACACTGTTCTAATCTCGTCAATTTGAAAGAAAGTTATACCTCGCGAACTTTGCTCAAGAGATTGATCAGTTCGTCTCTACAGTATTGAGACTCTCGTTCCAATTGCTCGATATAATCTTCCTGTCGTTCGATGAAGGACGTTAACTCTGGAGGAATGGATTGAAGATCGGCTCTTGACAATGCTATATTACTGTACGCTTTGGATGACTGAATAGTTTTCGAGAGGGGTGGGTAGGTATTTAGAGGTGCATTTCTGGAGAGATCCTTTTTTCGGAAGCTATCGCTGATCATGCTTTGATCGTCGGTGTCCTCTCCAGACTCACTGATTCGCGGATTACTACTTTTGTATATGCTACGAATACTTCGCTGTTTTCTGCATAAAAATTATTTTTATTTTACTAATTATATATATATATATATATATATATAATATATAAAATATATATATATATATATATAATATATAATATAAATATATATATATATCAATATATATATATATATATATATATATATATATATATATATATATATACGACAAAATATACACAAAAAATAATTATAAGTAAAAGATTTAAGAAATAATTTAAGAGACAGACGGAAGAATAAAAAAAAGAAAAGGCAGAAGAAAATATTTAAAAAAATCTATTGTAATAACGTTATAATAATACAATGCAAGAAAGTATCTCAATTGTACAGACGATAAAAAATTAAATTTTAACATCTTTTGAAGTAAAAGTGTATTAATTCCAAAATATTCACATGAATATATAAGATTATAAATTATGTCATTGATCACAATTCCGCTTCACAATCTGTTTTTCGAATTTTATTCTATAAAAATTGATAAGTTTATGATCTCTTTCTCTCTCTCTCTCTCTCTCCCTTTCGCGAAATCGATCTATTTATAAATATTTTTGTCAGCTCACGTTTCAGACATTCCTGTTGGAGCATACGATTCAGCTAACAGATACTTCAATTTCGAGATAGCTTCTCTGTATGCCAGCTCCATATAATCCGCCGGTTTTCTCTTACTTAGATCCAACTTTGAAGTCGCATTTGTTTTCCTACAAAATAATCATTTCTCTCGCATATAGTTAGCTAAATATTATACATAAATATGAATGCATTCACTATCATATTTACATCAATTTTGGAAATTAAACATTCCAAGAAATTAATATATCTTTTTAGATATTTTTACTAAATATACAATTTCATGTAACAATACTTTAGTACCATAATGTTTATCGTTATTATATCACATAGACATGTATAAAATAATCTTCCTCTTAACATAGGCATATATATATATATATATATATATATATATATATATATATATATATAATTAATAAACAAATGTCAACTTCACCTGTTTTTCAAGCGTCTCATACGTGCGATGCACGTCGAATCCGCGTAACAACCTGTGCCGGGCGACGTTTTCAATCTGGAGCTGATCCTCGGAGAGAATTTCGGACGTATCGCAGCCGGATTGCCGATGGTCGCGATGCTCGTCGCGCTGCCGGGTACGAAGGCGTGACAGTCACGGCAACCGTAAGCGCTCTTCGCCGTCAGCATTCTGAGCGCGTTCTCTACCCCTTATCAGGCACCTCTTCGCTTCAATCCTGTAAGAACGCACGCCGGTCGGCTGAGCGACCAATCGATGGTACGCCTCTCCCAGCCAGGGAGAAGTCCACAAGGAAAATCGAACGGCGCATATCAACATTGTAACTGGAGGAGCCTGGTGGTGGATCGCGTGCGATGGTACCATCTGATCCTTACAGGCCACCCCCCTCGGCGGGGACAAGTGGCACACCGTACCGCCGTCGTACCACCACCGATGCATGTACGTTCCGTGACTTATTAACTCGGAGCATACTCCTCGATGATAAAGCATACCTTCGGTAACGACCAGACGAGACGAGAGTAGGCGAATGTTGGTGCTATCGCACCCTGACATCGCTCTCTCGCGTTCCCCCGTTGGAGAATTCCTATGGAAACAGAATAATCAACAATACGCAACGACGACGACGTGGGGACGAAGGTTTCGTCAAGAAACCATTTAGAAAAGAACAATTTCTGTTGAAGAAGATAATTATTAGAAACAGGCGATTTGTATTACATTGCTGGAAAGCCGTAATTGTTTTGTAATTCTTTCTTTAGGCAAACCGAAACTGTGAAACCACATTACAATTTAAAAGTTTATAATACTAAAGCCATAATTAAATGAAATTACTTTTAATTTGCAGTTTTCTCTTTGTTTTCTTAATTTTTTGTTATTTTTATTTATATAATTATATATGTAGTTTAAATATTCATTAAGGGAAAATATATAGAAAATTATGTTATTATTTATATCTAATAAATATAACAATATATATATGATATTATAAATGTTTATCATTATATAATGCTTATATGTAAATTGTAAAACAACAGCAACTGAGAGATACTTAGCTTATTTAAGCAAGTTGTTCAGGCAGTTCCAAAATAAATCAAGGTTTACTATCAAGTAAATCTATATTTTTTAAATATAATTCAAAGATATTATATAAACAATATAAAAAATATTTCTAAGGGATTAAATCAAAATTTAAAAAATCAGAATATCACAGGTTCAATGAGATCAATACAGGTAAAAAAATGAGAAAGTGGAACAAATATACAAGAGAAACTCAGATAAGTGCGCCTACTTTTTTACTGTGAAAACTTTAAACTTAATATTGTAAGTAGGAATTTTGACATCAGGGCAAACTCCTGATTTTGCGCCCTTAAATAAAATTATAAAAGCTTTTAGATATTTATATAGCACTGCTAAGTTTTGATATAAATCGATAAATATGTTAATTATTTTAATATTAATCTCTTTCTCTCGTGTATATTTGGACGATTTCAACAATCTATAATATAAACACATAGATTCATTGAAATTAAGAAGAGTATAACAAATATTCGATGTGTTTTCGAAATAATAAGTACAGTATTATAAATTTAAAATATTTAATTCAAAAATCATTTACAATCTTGTGTATATTGTAATAAATCTACCTATATTATAATAAATTTGTTAATGAAATATAAAATAAATATTCAATTATATATATACATATATATATAATTAAAATATATTAAGTTATAATAATATTAACGATAATATCAACGATTTCAAGTAAAAAAGATAATTTGTTAAATACATATCACATATCATAGCCTATGCAGCAAGTACTGCTTCTTTTTTCTAAATAAATGTTTCTAAAATTCATATTTTTACAAACATGATATTTATAAACTATAGATCCAATTGTATTGTACTATTAATGTGCATTGGCTTGAGATTGGGTTGAAGAGGAATTTCCATCAACCGCATTTGGAGTTTCTATGAAACCTTCATCATCATCGTTGTGTAACGTATCAAAGACTAAAAAAAGTTTTTGTATTTACATACTTGAACAATGATGTATAATTATTGTCAGATATATTATTAAAATAAATGCATTTCAAACATACCCATGGTTCGCGAGAAAGGTTTAATGTACAAAATCATCAATAGAGCAAATGCCGCAGATATACCGCAGACATACGTAAGAATGTTTCTGTAGTAATAATTAGCATAACCAGACGAAAAGTGTCTGAAAAGCAGGCATAATTAAAACAATATTTCTTTAAATTTATGATTTTTCAAATAATAAGAGTTCAATTCAAATTTTATATATATTTGATATTCTTACTAACTTTATAAAATACTGAATCAGCATAACCACCACACCGTTACTAAGCTTATCTGTAAAGCTCATAATTCCATAGGCAAAGGCACCACTCTCAGTATTTTTTCCTATTAGATCGGCAGTAACACCAAGACTAGTCACTAACATTATTGCACCAGCAGAACCTGAAACGATTTAGCATTTTTTAATTTGTCTAAATTTATAAAATCTTACTTAATACTTTGTATTATAAATTATATGCATGAATTACCTAATAACACAGCTACAGCATAGATCTGATATTTAATATATAGATCGCCGTTGCCAAATTGTATCCATATACAAGCGCATATTGCAAATAGAGCACCGATGGAATACGCGACTTTTCGACCCCATTTTGTATTGAGTCTCTCTATGATTAAAGATGTTAAAAAACTACTTAAATACATTGTCAGCGGTATATAAGCCAGAGATGTCGCAGGCATATTCAATGACTCGTGCAAATATAGGGGGATATAAATTTGGCACAAATTAATGAACAGTCGCGTAAGCATATAGACAAACGCTACTTGATACAATCTTATGTCTTTCAATAATACTGATGCTGACCTGGTATTTCTATGCAAGAAGCTACCTAAAAAGATATCAAATTTATTAGCTGTTATATATATATACATATATAGACACACAAAATATGTACATATTATATATATTTTTATATAATACTGAAATAACTGTTTTTCATTTACCATTAGCATTGCCATTAGTGCTTTCCTTAACAACAGCATGAAAGATAATGGATGCTACTAATCCAGTTGTCATTCCAATTAGAACAACTTTTTGAAATTTGTATATGTCATTAGGTCCAATCTGCGCGTCGTACTGATCGCTCGTTACGTGTAGTACACCCCACATAATACAGTAAACAAGCACATTGGAGAAGACAGTAAATGTAAACCTATTTAATACGACAGGATTAAAGAGATTGTTTTATATACACATATTATCTTCATTGAACAAATATTGCACACATGCTATTTTTCTTCTATGATTTTTCTATAATTACCTTATAGCTATAAGTTCTGTCCTTTCATGCTCAGCGGGTGTAAGCTCTGGGACTAAGGCCAAATGCGATATTTGTACCGCTGCCCAACCAAATTGGAAAATCACTACAAAAGCAGCATAATAAACTAGCTGTGCGTATTGATGCGCACTCTCACAGCCTATACATTGCGAGAATATAAATGGGAATCCCAACAGTACGCAAATAGTGCCTGCAAAAT
This sequence comes from Tetramorium bicarinatum, assembly GCA_928718305.1. Classification (NCBI taxonomy): domain Eukaryota; kingdom Metazoa; phylum Arthropoda; class Insecta; order Hymenoptera; family Formicidae; genus Tetramorium; species Tetramorium bicarinatum. Next base: position 13,275,323 of record OV788324.1, read on the forward strand.
AAATAATTATTAGCGTATTGCAAAACAAAGGCATATCTAGATAGCCAAAATCTGTGGAAAATGTATTTTGCAAAATATTTGCTACAAATCTTGCGCCAGCAATACTACAACAGAATCTGCTAACGAAATACAGTAGCAGATTCACTGCAAAATATTGCAGCAGATTGGTATCAGCTGCATTTGCATTAATATTTCATTGACACAATCTGACAACAAATTCCCAATAGAAATCAAATAAAATCTACCATTTCTTAATCATTAAAATGGATATATTATTTAAGTAGTTAAGAAATAGCAGATTCTATTGGTTTCTTTTACTGGCAATCTGCTACCAGATTACATTGACAGACTGCTAGCAAAACATGAGCTTAACGCGGACCCAATCGATGCCAATCTACATTCTACTTGCTGGTCAACTGCTATCATACTGCCAATATTTTACTTCCTAATTAGATAAGATAAGATTGAACGAAATAAGCAGGTAGAAAATAACACGATTAGACATAGTACCCAATAAGTGCCAGGTCTTCCTTCTGCCGTATCGGCACAACCAGAAATCGTCGTTCCTGTCAGACTGAAAGCCGACGAACGGAGTGACCAGGGCGTCCGCTACTTGACCGATGAGCAGCACAACGCCGGCCATAGCTGGATCGAAGCCGAGCACCAGGTGAAAGAAGACCAGCAGGTACGTGAACCACATGGAAGCGCAGATGTCGTTGAGTACATGGCCCGTACCGTAGGCTAATCTCAGGTAAAGGGGCAACTTCCGTATTATCTCCGTGTAATCGTCCGTCGAGCTGCTTGTGCCAGGCTCCATCGTGACAGATCAGACAGCTCTTCTACTGTGAACATAAACAGCTGCTCTCGCGTTCGCGCGATCTTACGCTCTTTCTCTTTTCAAGGATCCCTCGCTGACGGAGGGGAAGAGAGAGAGAGAGAAGGATTCAGCACCGGACAATTCTAACGACCTGTGTCAATTACTGAAGGATCGCTGCGGCGTCATCGGTGAGTCAGACCGTGTCCACGTACGGTGCACGCGGTAATTCGGCGAAAGCGACAGGACGCGAGCCGTCACGTCACATCGCCTCCCTTTCCGATGTCGGGCGAATGAAAATCCGCTTGTTTATCAGAGTCAAAGGTGCCCGAGATAGAGGAGGCATCGGTCCTAACCTGTCGAATCTCTCCCGAGCGTTGTCATGTTTTGGTGTCGCTCCTTATACCTGTCTGTGATCTCATTACTCCGACGATTACGCAGAAGTCATGTGACTCACATACACGCCTTGTGAACGGATGCGATAACGCAATCAAAGGATCGCTTTTCAGACCGCATTCCCCCTTCCGATTTATAAATCTTTAGCTGCAGTCCACTTGATTTTACAAATGCTTTGAAGTAAAGTTCTTTTTTCTCTGCTTTTGTATTATATTCATAAGGAAAGAAAGAGAAAAACACTTTGAAGCATTTGTAACATTAAATGGATCCCAGGCTTTATTCTGTTTTAAGATACAGTGCCTTTTTGGATTTGCCTGGATGAAACTGAAACCTCGCCTAAAACTTTGTTTTTCACAGTGAGAAAAATCAGACGAAAAGATTGCAAGGAATAAGCAGCAGACGAAGTTCTGAATAGATTACAATTTTCGAACAGGACGAATATTAATGAATACTTTCCAGAATATATTTTTTTTTCTAGGATGATGACAGAAAGTTAACATATCACAGCGTAATCCAACTTATCTACTTGAAAGAATAAACACTATTACAGTATACGATTAATTTATTAAATCATATTAACAATATATATATATATATATATAACAATACTAGTGGAATTTAAACTTGACTAAAATGTATCGCTACCGATGAATAAAACAAATTCTGATATGATTAAAGACCACTGTGAATTACATAATATCCCTTCCTTGTATCTATTCTGTTTTTTATATTTATTTTGCTAGAGGTATATTAATATAGCTGTAGATATACATTGTAATGTACACTGATATATGGAAATGCGAATAATATACACGTACGTGGCGAAAAATACAAGTCTTCTGCGCCTGTAGAAACGCTTGGAACACAGACCTTCCAGTCTGGATTATATTGTGTTTGGATAACGACTCGATTACACGACAACTGTATAACACAGCTTTAAAAGTAACTTGAAACTCGGATCTTCCTAGATGTACATTATTACAAATCGGACGCGCGGTAGCGTCACTGTGTAACATCCGCTTATTTTACTTATACGCTAAGGGACGATCTGGAATTAAGATAGAACTGATGGCCAGAGAAAAGGAAAGTGAGGACGTAGATGCACGCGGCGATCCAGCAGTTGTACGCATTTTGCGTGTAACCTCGGTCTATTTGTTTGTAGAACTCGTCTACCGAGGTAAAGGATTTCTCCTCTGGCATTGGGAGATCCTCCACCAGCGCTACGCTCCGGATGTAAAAAAATACTCCCATCAAAAGCTGAGGATAAGAAAAATTCGATAAATAAAATGTTAGCTCTATACACGCAGATTACATGTAAATTTTATCATATATCACATTATAGTAAATTGCTAGCAAATTGTCATTACATATAATTAATTGTTATTGGTGTTGCTCGTATTCTGCCAATAGAGATTATCAACACAATCCAACAGCTGATTGCCAATAGAAATGAAGCAGAATCATCATTTTATAATTGTTCTAAATAGAATATTAAATATTATTACCCAGGTTATTAAATATTATATACCCAGGTAGCACAAATCTTCTAGACATCTCAAGAACGCTCCTACGTTCCTACATTCTAAGAATGTTCATAGGATATGTCTTGGAGATCTTGTGCTGTCTGGGTATTTATAAAAAGATTCTGTCTAGTTTCTATAATCAATTTACTATAAAATTCTGTTACATTTCTGCTGGAGTTCCCGCGACAAAATTTATAGCAGACGTTTCGCGAAATTTGTTCTCGACGGATTTGACTGGAGAGGGAATTCTGATATATCCAGACACATTTTCATTCCCGAATACATAAATATATTTATAAAAGCGTGACCTCTCTCTCGGTTTCTCTCACCAATTGGAATATGCCCCAAGTGGACAGCACTAAACCGCACAAGGCGTACTTGGGCCCGCAGACCTTCATCCTGTCCGTGGGGAGTCCGTAGGATCTAACCGAACCGCAGCCTGTCCTCACGTTACCTCACGCGAACGCTCGGGATATCAGCCGCAAATGTGAACGTAGCGTACCCAGGTACCCGCCGACACCCTCGCCCGTTGTCATTCACCGCGACGAGGGTTTGTAATCATGTGACGTTGGATGATCTCGATATAAGTCGCTTTGCGCGCTTTGAGCGCCGCCGTCTCGCCGATTGGTCGACTCGGTATAGGGTCTTTCGCTCTCTCAGTGTGGGAAAAAATCCCCAAGCACCGAAGCGCGCAGTGAGTAACTGCGACGCCGCGGCCAATCGCAGCGGCCGACGCTGGCTCCCTGGTGTGCGCGCACACACGTGGCCGATCATGGTGTAAAGAACAAGGTGAAACATATTGCGCATAATGGCGATATTGTGGAGGGGAGTCTAATTTTCAACCAATCCTAAAAGCCCCACGCAAAAGGCGGAAATTATAAATTAAATTACTTAGGAGAAATAAAAACACAGTTTTGTAAAATTAAATGAATTATATTAATTAGTTTATACATTAGTAGGAACAATTCACGTAACCTATACTGCGTTTTACACGGAATGTAGCCTGTTAAGATTAATTCTAGTCAAGATAATCAGTGTCAGTCATATTGGATTTAATGCTTGGGGCATTTCTAATTGGTTAACTGGTCCCCCTCTACTTTTGAACGACTGCGCGTCCACCAGATTGCTTCACCTTGTTCTTTACACCATGTGGCCGACGTTGTGCGCCGTATTCCACGCGAAGTGATCGCAGGGAAGAGTGGTTGCGTTCGCCGGGCTCTTCCTCTGGGAACATCCAAGATCGTCCGGGCCACGCGTCGTTCCAGTCGAGTTCTCGCCAGGACGATCGCACCCGGTTGCCACCGGTTGCACAAATTGTTGCTCGGGGAGAGCCAGGTTTCGGCGTCTCGCGTGCTCGATAATAATGGCAGATATGCCAGCGAACGTAGGCATCACGCGGAAAATGTCCTTCGGCATCAACGGCAAGCTCAACGGCGTCGAGAGCAAGACGCCGTTCCTGATAGGCGTCTCCGGCGGCACTGCGAGCGGCAAGGTATTTACGTTGTGTAAAATGTAATTCGCAATATGTGATAGCCCAGTCGACACGGAGCAGAAGTTACGTTACAACGATGTAAATGCAGCGTAACATATTGTTATATTACATTTATATTGTTGAGTGCAAAATTATAACATAGATGTAATTTAATCGATGCTTTGTGTCGACTGGGAAGAATAGAAAAAGAACTGAGTGATTGAGGCAGGTATGAGTTACACGAGTTGCCTTTTAGAAATGCACAGAGAACCTTCTCGCTTTCTGTATTTCTTCACTTATATAATTTTCTTAACTTCAGCACATTTTTTTTTATAGCTACTTGTAAAAGGAAACGTTTTTATAACTGATATTCTCTTCATACAATTGTATTGAGAGATAATGTTGATCCATTTTGCACAAACAGTGAATACGTCATTGTAAAGTTAATTCACAAAGAAAAGAAATGAAGTAGTATAGTTGTTGCTTTATTTAACTATTTAACTTAGAATACCATGTGAAAAATAGTATCTTGTCTATACCAACATAGATATTTCATTTCCAATAATTTTTTAATTTATTTATTTCAATGGCTTAAAAAAAAACAATGTCTCTAAAAAAGTTCATGAACATACTTTCAAGTTTCTAGAACAGTTTCTAGAAAATGTCGATACTCCATTTTGAAAGAAATAAGGAGTTAAAGAGTAGGAGGCTCTCTCTTAGAAGTTTCAAGAAAATTCCATGGATAAAAATTGCTTGGACATGGAATACTCATAATATCAATACATTACTGTACAAATTGTTATAAAAATTAATAAAAATGATTGAGTCAGATCATGTATACAAGTTGCATTTATTTTAGTCTACAGTGTGCAAGCGTATAATGGAAAAACTGGGGCAAGTCGACATGGATCATCAACAGCGTCGGGTAGTTTGCATATCACAAGATAGCTTCTACCGTGATCTGACGCCTGCTGAGAAAGTGAAAGCTGAGAAGGGACAGTACAATTTTGATCATCCCGATGCTTTTGACGATGACTTAATTTTGCAAACGCTGCAGGATATACTTGCCGGAGTCAAATGTGAAATACCAGGTTACGATTACAGGACAAACAGTTTGTACGTATTATTTTAATATTTATAAATGAGAAATTATCTTTATGTTTAAGATTGCCGATAATGCGACAATTGATAGGAATAAAAGAGCTATAATTCCAAAATTATGAAAATATAATTAATAGATATTTATGAAAAACAAATCGCAGGCAGTTTGCAAACCTTTTTTTTCATGAATTTTATGAATTTGTTTTAGAATGAAAGATCAAGTTACCACAATATATCCCGCTGATGTAGTATTATTCGAAGGAATATTGGTATTTTATTTTCCCAAAATTCGAGATTTGTTTCACATGAAATTGTTTGTGGATACTGATTCTGACACCAGGCTTGCGAGGAGAGGTAATTCTGCATGTAATTTGAAAGTCACTTTTGCTATCTTTATATCACAACTTATCGCAACATTGTCTTTAGTGCCAAGAGATATAAAGGAACGTGGAAGGGATTTGGATAACGTCCTGAATCAATACATGAATTTTGTAAAACCAGCTTTCGAGGAGTTTTGCTTGCCGACAAAAAAATTTGCGGATGTTATAATACCCAGGGGTGCAGATAACACAGGTAATATATCATAATAAATTTCTATTGCAGCTCTTGGTATGTATAATCATTTGATATCGCTTAATGCTCATTAATGGGTTTATTGTTTGTGAATTTAATGTGTTTGTCAGATATACTATAAAAATTTTTAATTTTTTTCCGGTTTATAATATGATTTTTATTACAGTATTATCACTCATAAAGCTCTTGTGTTTGATTATTAATATTAATAAAAATTTATTTTTTCAAGTTTTCTTTCCAATAAATTGACTTATAATGACAAAAATGTAGTTTTATTATATATATAATATAATATAATACTGTCATTACTCGTTATAATATTTAGAATATATGCAAAAGATTCTAAAATTCTGTTCTTTCCCTTTTTTCAAGTATAGATGCTAAAAAATAAAGCAATAAAAATTAGTGAAAATGAAAGACATAGTTATTTTACAAGAGTTATTAAAAAATTGTTAATAAAATAATTAATAGTTTCAGTTGAAAGTAATTAAAAAGGAAAAATTTTATTGGTTAAAATTTGAATATTTTAAAGTAACAATAAAAACCGTATTCCACTATAGATGATTATATATTTTACTTTGACTTTAATTTAAATATTTATAAAAATATTTAATATTGCAAATTGAAACATATTTTAAATCTGTATAAATGTAATTATAATCTTTTCTAGGCAAAATAGTAATATAACATTTTTGTAAATATTTGAATTATTAATTAAAGAAATCAATTAATCCTTTCGCAATGAAAAAGAATTAGTAAATAGTAATTAAACATGTATTCAACAATATTTAACATATTTTAATTTAAAGAAAACTTGAAATTTTAAATCAGATGTTTAACAATAAAAAGTCACCTAATATAACATGATTAATAGATGAAGATGCTTTTATTTGAATCTGCAATATCAAATATTGCTTACCTAAGTGGGAGATCATTATAATAATTTCACAATTGGTATAATTGCTGAAATATCCAATTATACAAAACATGGATGTCTATGTCAATTAATTATTTACACATCTAGTAGTAGCTAATTGATATATGCATCGAGTTTTGTATTTTATATTAATAATATATGAAATAATTTACATATTGATTCTTTATTTTCTCCTTGTTCATATTTAAATTGCATCCATTCAACTTGTTATATCTTATGGGTGCTGCCTGGTATGCCGTGGTTGTGGATGTCAGAGCTACTTAAACTTAAGCAAAAGATTAAGAGAGAGATAGAGAGTATCTCATGGGAAATCTATATGGTCTGGTTGTTGTATGTTTGCAGTGGCAATAGATCTAATAGTGCACCACATCTGGGATATTTTGCGTTTGAAAAACGCCGAAAACTCAGCCGGGCAGCATCCATTCCTCTACCAGCGTAGACGTACTTCGGCCTCATCCGACACGCTCAGCAGATGACTTAAGCATGATAAGCTCACTCTGTCAAGCACTGCATTTTTTCTACATCACGCTCTTATGTATGACTGAATTCTATGCGACATTTTTCCAATCCTTTTTCTAATAATTACACAGAAGTAATGTCCGTTTTTGAATGTAGGATTTATGTCCTTGATATCAATTGGCAATGACTTGAGTAAAAGATAGATTAAAACATGATATATAGTGAGTAAAATAAATTAAAATAAAGAGAAATAAATACTTTTACTACAATATCTATCAAATTAGATTGGACTTGTGTCGTGATCAAGCAAATAATTGCTCGAAGTATTAAATTTTGATACGAGACTTGTATTTACTAATATCTAGGATTTTTATTTCTGCTGTGATACTTTCACACAAATGCTAGATTGTAGTCAATTAAATACGATTTTCAATTCAAATTTTATATGATGGAAACGGACATTGTTTATTCGCCAGCTATGTATTACAATCTTTGAGGGATTATACCTTACATTTACATGGCAGAGAAAATGGTGCTTTTTATACATACTTTATCCTGAATGAATACATTAATGTGAATTAAATTACAATTATAAATCATAAAAAAATGCATGAAGTTCACTAAAAACTGGATGAATTAATAGCGATTGACAACAATACAGTCAACACAGTTGAATTCTTAATTTTTCAACTCTGGATTTTAATATTTTTGATTTCTTTTTTTTAGTTCTATATTATTAATATGCTAACATCATATCTTATTTTATTTATATTTATATCTCTTATTTATATTTACTTAGAACATTAAATGAACGATATTATATTTCTAGATTTTTTTTTATGTAAGAACTTTTATATAAGTAACAATGTACTTAAATTATATCGAATCATCTAGACTGAAGAAAAAAGAATAATTTTATTTTTAAAGCTGTTAAATATCTCAACTCACATTTCTTCATAAATGAAGATTATTTATTTCTCAATTCATTTATGGAGTAATGAAGAATAAAAAATATGTCCTGATAAGAATAGAAATATGTCCTGATTTAAAAAATTAAGAATTCAATTTCATAAAATAAATTCCTATCAATTTATTTTAACTGCCATTCTTACAAATTATAACTTAATATCATATCACATAATTACCTATGGTCACTCAATTTCATGAAAAAATATCTCAAGTATAAGAAATATGTATGACATGTATGTGTGTGCGATATTGTATCTGTGATATGTGTGATCACGTGTGTAAATTTTTATGTTTGTGTATAAATGTATTTTAAATACCGCATATACATTTTAGTCTTCTCTATAAGTCACTATACGATTTCTGATAATTTATGTTCTACATTTGCATTTTGCATAATATTTTAGAATGTAATTATACGCAAGTATCCACTAGCATAATAAGATGCAATTTATCTAGTTTAGACTTATCTCGAAATATTTTCCTATTGCATTCTATAATGTTAATTCTTGTATTTCAATATGTACAAACACATGATACGCCCAAACTATTAGTTCCTTTCTGTACAGCAAAAATCTCAAAGCCTGTCTTTGTTTAATATAATGCAGCTCTTACTAAGATCATAATTTGTATCTCCTTCATATGTACAAATAATTACAGTTCAAGTGAAATCTCTATTAAAATCCTTTGGTTAATTTTTTAATTCATTGCAGTCTTGTTATTATATATAGTTATTATATATAAGTTTTAGTAAATTTTATTGAAAAGTCTCGATTTTTGAGACTAATAATTCTTCCTAATCTGCACCAATGAATATCTGTAGTCGACAAAGAGAGTGAAAGAAAGAGAGCACTATTCTATTGCATATTGTTAATAAAAAAGAACAAAAAAATTTCTTGTATTTGCAAAATAGTACATGAACACAAGTGTCTTATGCATAATAAAACCATACATAATTCTAATGCGATTACAATTGTTATTTGAAATAATAACATTTCCAAATATCTACAATTTGATATTGTTCCAAAATGTATAATAATATATCGCAAATAAAGCAATTCATCTTATCCCCGACGTAATTGTGCATCGTGTTCGTAATAACGTACTGATGTTTCGTGATCTGTTGCAGTGGCGATAGATCTGATAGTGCAGCACATAAGAGACTTCTTAAGCAACCGAGGTAGGCAAATGGCGGAACCTGAAAGTCCAATAAGCAGGATAGACGGATTATTCAAGAGACCGCATTAATCTTTTGTGTCTTTAACAAGTTTTAGAATGTGATCCGCCATATTTTATTTTCTTTTAATGCTTGAATGTTTTTATATATAATTTTAATCAAAACGTAGAGGAAAATATTTTTAGATCAATGTTTTAGAAGGCATTATGTTGTATCTTAATATTTTTCCATAGCGTGCATCGATTTACATCATGGAATAACATTTGAGTGAAAATTATTTAATAATCATGAAACTAAAAGCTTATACTTAGATATTTATATAGAATACACAGGATGTGAACAAGACGTATAGCAAAGCTGCAAGAGCAGGTCAATATGCGGTAGAATAAAAATGTACAAGTGTAGTAGGATCGTTTTCTTCGTTCTTTTACTATGTTCTACAATTTCCTTTGCTATGCCTTCGAGTTGCATCCTGTATATATAAGTCATAAAGGCACTAATATCAAATGGTATATACTAAATGGCACAATTGAAACTGTTAATTTGTAGAAGAAATTAAAGGTTGTTAAAATATAGCAATATTTATGAGGCTTGTATAACACAAAAATATAAATTATTTTCCTTGTTGACACTTGTTTGTGTAATTGTTTAAATTTTATATTTAATCTTTTATTCTTGTATATGTACATTATACTTACAATTAAACATAGAAAAGAAAGTGAAGTTTAATAATTTACGACAATTTACTTAGATTAACTTAGAATATAAAAACTGCTTACACATAATATTATGTTATATAGACTTATTGATAGTAGAGCTCCAGGTTCATGCCGTCATGTATCTCGTCTGAGGCAGCGTATTAAGGAAAAAACTGAGAGATGCAAAATATTTATGACAAAGCATTATTCGGTTTTTCGAGATAAAGGATACAGTCCTGCAACTTTATATGGTCCTTGAAAATAGTGTACCACTTCTTCAACACGATTTTCTCCCAGTGCGTTCCAGTCTGGGCGGCTATCAATTTTTTCAGGTCTCCTATGGTGTCGTCCGGATTGCATTTCACTCTAACCTTCTTGCCGAGACGATCGTTGCACGTTATCTCTAGCATTTTCTATCTGAAAATAATCTCTCTGATAATTACAACGTTTTATTGATGTGTAATTCAAATTTGTTTACTCATAACTGAGCCTTTAATTTCAAAAAATCAGACATGTTTATTTGGGATTTTTGCGTAATGCAGATATCGCGAGATAAACAATCGCACTTACTGATAAAGTACTAGCGATTTTTTGCAAAATAGTAGACTAAAAGAACAATCTTGACCCTTCTTCTCGTGGAAAATCGAAGCAAACGTGCTCTCTTGCCTTTTTGAGGTTAGGGAACGCACACTACGGGCTGAGAGAACGAAAGAGCTCGATCGATATACCGATATCGATTCTCCGGTCGATAAAGGTGGTTTAGAGTGGCTCGATATGCAGGACGGTAGTCCGCCATGTTGAATTCTGTCACAAAGGCTGGGTATGTCGTGCGCTGTACGGAGCGATATCTTTCCTCGACAATGCCATGTTGTTATGTTATTGCGGGGAAGATTCAGCGTTCGCGCTTTTTAACGAGGCTACGACAGGGGCTGGTGCACGGCGAGTGACGTTCGCGTTGGCGAGGCGTCCGTATGAGAGTGCGCGCCGCCAGGCCCGATGGCGAAACCGGAGCGGCTTCGCTTCACGATTCTGGATGACCTGATACTTTTGCGCGAGGTCTCGCGGTTGAACCCGTACGAGGAGAGCGACAGGTGGAAGACCGTCGCCGAGCGAGTCGTGAACGCGACGCAGAAGAACTTCAGCCTGCGCTGCGTCAAGGAGCACGTCGATCACCTGCTGAAAATCTGGGCCAGGGAGGGCCGCGCGCACGTCAGAAAGTAAGCGGGTTCTCGTCGCTTTAATATAATTGATTACATAAAATGTATCGTAATTGAGGTGCCGTTTTAGGCGAGACATCAAAATAATATTGCTGGCTATTTCGTTGAAACTCTTGCGAAAGAAACTTCATGGTAGATGTTTGTGGAATGTTATTGTACCTTCGCTGATTTCTAGGTCAGGGACTGAGGAACAGTACAATGAAAAAGAGGGACTGCTTCAGCAAGTGCAAGACTTGCAAAGGGAATTCAGACGTTCCAGCAAAGGCTCTAATGCACAGAAGTCAAGAATACAGAGGGATGTGACTCTAGAAAATATTTCTGATACGTTAGAAGTGATAATAGAAGAACCAACGGTAGCATCACCCATACCTTCATCATTCATGTCTTCGACATTGTTGCCAATCGCTTTACCTTCGCCAACCTCATCGTCTTCGTCTTCGTCGTCGACTCCGCTGACTTCAGGGAGCCCACTGCAATCGCCAACCACGTCGCCGTCGAGAACAGTTGGCCCAATAAGGAACAAAGTGCGCCACGATGCGCTGAAAAAATCAACGTTGCAGTTTTTGCAAGAAAGACATAAGAAGGAAGTAGAATTCCAAGAGAAGCAATTTCACCTGGAGGAGAGGAGAATTCAACTCGAGGAAGAAAAATTTAAGATGGAGAGAAAGGAACGTGAGGCACGGCTTGAGTTGGAAATCGAAGAGAGGAGACAAAGGATTGCAGTGTCCAAACAAAAACAAGAGATTCTGGAAATATTGTTGCAACTAATACATAAACCTTGATTATTTTTGTAAGTGATAGGTTTTCTTTGTTTTATCGATTTATAAATAAAACTATTGTTTAAAAAAAAGAGTGTTCTGTCTTGCAAAGTTACTTATTAAAAAAAAAAAGAGAAAGTAGATTTGCTTTTAAATCAAACATTTACTTCAAATAGTATTGCTCTATAAGCATAATTAAATACATTTATAATATATCTTTTGTCACGAAGATGACAGTAATTAAAAGTAATATATTGGAATTATAATGTTTTTAGATCGCAAACCCAAGCATAATATTTGAAATTCTATAATATGTATGTTCTATATTTATTGTAGATATACTTATTAACACTACACTGTAATTTTCGAGATTTACCTTCGTAAATCCTCGATAGTATAGTGGTTAGTATCCCCGCCTGTCACGCGGGAGACCGGGGTTCGATTCCCCGTCGGGGAGATTTTTTTATTTTTTTCTTTTCATTATCAGTTTAACACATTATTTATTACTTTGTTTTTGCCAAGTAGTTGCTTTGACCAAATAATACAAACACAATTTTCATCAGATTAAACATTCTAAATATCAACATCTCTTTTAAATGAATAAAACATTCTTGATAGCCTAAACGTAATATAGAATTGCCATAAAATATAATGTTTAGTGTCTAATTGTACTAATATAGGGATTAAAATTCTTAAAAAATGTATTTATAAATATCGATATTATTTTGTATATTAAAGATCTGAGATATAGCGTGAAATCTTTATAAATCATTCGATTCAAAACTCGCTCATTTTTCCTAATTCTTAAAACTAGGACAAGTAGAAAATTTAATTAATATTAAAATTAATTTATATTGATAAAAATAGACGTAAATAGCAATCAAACGTATGATTGCTTCTTATCTTTAGATCCAACCAATCACATTCAATCGCTACACAACTGTTTAGTAAGCGATTATAGTATTGGATGCAACGAGTAAACCTCAATTGGCCAATTTACAGTCTAACTCTCCGATTGGTCGAGCCAGTGGACAAATTCCAAGCACTGGCACGCTACGATTGATCGAGGTCAATCGCGACGCGCCAAAATGGGGTCGCCCCTTTCGAGCGCGTCGGCGGCGAATCACTATGGACGGGGCCTTGACCCGCTTCGCGCCGCGCCGGAAGATGGCGGGGGCGCGGCGCGCGCAGCGGCAGCGCCAGCTATACTCCGTTCGGTTGAGCAAGCGTGGCTAATCAAAGCACCAAAAGGTAAGCCGCGAGGGCTGTTTATTTTTGGTTTTTCGTCGGCTAGCTGTGCTCCGCGTCGGCAATTTGCACGTGTAATGCGCTTCCTGGCCGCGTCGGACCGTGCACCGTGCTCGAAAAACAGCTGACGAAGCAGCAATGACTACGGAAACGTAGGTGTGAACGCGCCGGACGGGCCGTAACTTGTCGGGCATCTTGCCTAGTAAAGCGAGCTCCATTGCACATACCCCCGCCGCGCTGCCCCCGTACTTCCCCGCCGTACGTGCGTACGTACGTACGTCTGTCCGTCCGTTGCTCTCACCCCTCCCCCCCCCCCGTTCGCCCCCTGTCGAGCCCGCCTGTTTCGCGCACCGCTCTAACCAAATTCTGCCCGCGATGCGGTCGGCGGTATTCCACGGCTACGCGTACGCGCACCGTGTGTAGAGAGAAGCCAGCGAGAGCGGCTTCTTGCCCCCCCGAGAGAGTGTGTGTGTCTGTGCGTACGTGTGTGTGTATGTGTGTGTGTGACACCCGGGTGACACGTGCAACCTCTTCGACCGGCCTACGTCGCCTTTCTCCTCGTCTACTACCGACCTAATAAGCTTAATAACGGGATTTTCCCCACGGTTTCTTGTGCCGCAGGAAAATGAGCAGCTCCGAGGAGGTGTCCTGGATCTCGTGGTTCTGCGGCTTACGCGGGAACGAGTTCTTTTGCGAGGTGAGTGATTCATGGGCGCGTCCCCGGCCATCATCTTCCCTGTAGTTAGAAGCCCGGCGATACGGCGCCTTTTAACTCTGGAAAGCCAACTTGTTTCTTAGTGTGATTTAATGCGAAAATGAGACGTTTGTTCTTCCTTATAATTGATGGAAGAATAATGGAGCAGTAAAATATGAGTAGAATTGAAGTTATGGACAAGCTAGGGATGTTACTTCGTTTTCCTATTCATGATAATACGTATATTTTGTTAGTAATGTTGCTATATAGCTGTACTTTAAGCTATATAAATAACTGAATTCTTATCTTGTTTTATAAATCATGATAATGAAAATTATACACACATTTAAGTCTTAGGCTGTGGATACTCGCTTAGGATACTCACGTGCTGAAAGCGTCATTCTATCTTTCTTCAATGTAAAATAAGCAACAGAGATAGAATGACGCTTTTAACACGTGAACGCCCAAAGCAAACGCAGCCTTAATCTAACATCTTTATCAACTGAGCAAATTATACCTAAGAGTTGAGCATCGTATAATTTTTATGACCCACATCATTGAAGATTCATTTTTTTAATAATTGAAGTATTGTTTTTTTTCGGATTAATTAAAAATAAGAAGAGTGGCATGAAAAACAGATAGATCTGGTCGTTTAGTGGTGGATATGAAATAGATAAATTTTCCTGAATGGTAGGCAAAGTGTTAAAATATTTCTTCTTTTGATATATACTTTGATTTTTTAAATTCAGGAATAAAATAAGATCTCTTTACTATTTATTTGGTTCAAATCGTTTCTAGGTGGATGAGGACTATATTCAAGATAAATTCAATTTAACAGGACTAAATGAACAAGTACCACATTATCGTCAGGCATTAGATATGATTCTTGATCTTGAACCTGGTAAGTCATTAGTAGCAAAACTGCATTGTCATTAAGTTATCATTAAGTGTATCGAATAAATTGAAATAGAAATTATATGTGCTGAATATAATTATTTCTAACATTCTAACATGCATTTTAAATTTTTGTTGTTCAACTTTTATTTACTAGATGATGATCTAGATGATAATCCAAACCAGTCAGACTTGATTGAACAAGCTGCGGAGATGCTCTATGGTCTCATCCACGCGCGTTACATACTTACCAATCGTGGCATCGCTCAGATGATTGAGAAATACCAAGCAGGCGATTTCGGTCATTGCCCGCGAGTTTATTGTGAATCCCAGCCGATGTTGCCGCTTGGACTTAGTGATGTTCCTGGCGAGGCAATGGTCAAGAGCTACTGTCCTAAATGCATGGACGTTTATACACCGAAGAGCTCGAGACATCATCACACTGACGGAGCATATTTTGGAACGGGTTTCCCACATATGTTGTTTATGGTCCATCCTGAATATAGACCAAAACGTGCGGCAAATCAATTTGTACCTAGGTAAGTATCAGATTACACACAAAGTATTTTAATAGCGTAACAACTGTTTAAGGATACGATAAATAGATAAGTTTTATATATATAATCTGAAGATGAAAGGATATAATAAAAATATTATAGACTAGGAAGGATATAACAAATATACAAGTACAGGATTTACTGAGAAAGATGGATAGAGTGTGGTTAGGTATTGATATAAACTACTTCTATAAATTAAAGTGAGAAATAATTCATTTATTAATAAAGAGTAACTAATAAAATAAATATATATATAAAATATCTATATATATATATATATATATATATATATATATATATATATATATTATATAGAGAGAGAGAGAGAGAGAGAGAGAGAGAGAGAGAGAGAGAGAGAGAGAGCAAGTTTTTACAATATAGTTATTTACTTAAAGTAAATGCAGCATGTATTCATATAGTGTTTATTTTATCAAAGATTAATTGAAATTAATACAAATTAATTTTTTATATTAACAAAATAATAAAAATACAGATCGAACATATATTTAGTATTAAATATAAAATGAAAATCTTATTATTAATGAAACAGTCCGAAACTTATTCTTATTCTGTCTGAAACTTAATTTTGTACGTGTATAGAGTATGAAGTTTGAAAGTTAAAAGATAATTTCTATTTTCCAGATTATACGGCTTCAAAATTCATCCTGTAGCATATCAGATCCAGCAACAGTCTGCGTCCACGTTCAAAGCACCATTACGAGCTCTCAACTATAATAACGGGAAACGTTAAAATTATCTTCGGAGTAGCCTAGAATACTTCCTTTCATTACTCGCAATTCCTAATTTCGTCCTTAAAGATTTAAATAAAATATTTTTTATATCTCTGTTTCCTCAATACGTTGCCGCGCGGGTGGAAACTTCGTTTCCTCGTTCTTTAAAGCCGCTCATCATAGCTCTTTCGATTCGTTCATTGTCTCTACGCTCTCCGAATTCGATTCTGACATTGTACGAAGAGAAGAGAAAAAGAGGAAAAGAGAAAGAGAGAGGGGCGAGCGTTTAGTTTCGTCGTGTGAATCATTATCATGTTTATGTTAATTTAAATTGTAGCTACAGTCGTTTTCGTAAAGAACCAATATGTTTGTATAGAAACTTTGAGCATTATTCATTAAAAGATAGTGGGAAGGAGAAGGAAAACACGCTTAGAATAATTACTAGATCGTAAATAAGAAAAGAGATGGTGAGGATTATAAATAGAACATATACCCGTTTTGTACGAATCGCTTGTGTCATCATATTTGCTGCCAAGTAGTTCCTAAACATGTGCAGAAGTGGACTTGCTGAGAAAGTCGGAGAAGCGAAAAAGTACCGGGTTCACATTGGTTCTTTTCAAGACGTGGAATAATGTATAAAGGAGAATAGCTGTTAAGTATAACTTAATTTAATCGCCGAATGATTTGTGCGCGAACTGTGACAGAAACGATATTATTGACATAATTGCGCAGAAAGATGGATATAATTTACTTTTCAGTAAAAACTGTCAAGCGCAAGACAATATTTTAGAGGAGCTGGAGGAATTTCAGAAATGAAGACTGTGCATTTCCCAATGAGAGAGAAGAGGACTAAGCTGACAATTTTCGGTTTCTATCACAGTTCCCAAGACATTTTTATGGACACTTAGCATCGATGGGAATCGACAATTCCGCAATTAGAAGATAAAATTCTGTGTACAATTTTTAATATGCAGCAGCAAAACTACTGATAGCATTCTCTTTATTTTGCATTCAGTACAATGAGTTTGTGAAACGACGAAATTTTGAGTCTAATCTATTTTGAATAGATTTCATATCTCTAAATCGTTGGTATTAAGGAAAAACTGTTGTATTGTATTTCCACCTTAAATTAAAGTATGACTTATTTACATGCTCTTTTCTTCTAAACAAACTCAATTGAAAGTGAATTCGCATAAGTAAACAATTTAATTAATTTCTGTTATCACACGTTAATTGCATTTGCACGGATAAATATTGTTTTATCAGTGCATTTGTCCGCAATCTACATCTCGTATAAATACATTAATTTTATAGGACTAATAGCGTCTCAGCTGTGATCGGTCGATTCGCTTATTACCTAAGTTTTATCGCTTTTGTATCTACTACTGACTTAGTTGAATTTAGAGTTTCAGCTTGTTTAAACGTTAAAAAGAGGAATTTGAAAATATTATTTTCAATGTGTTAATAATAAGTATAAAATTCCGCGTGTAAGTTCAAAAAGTCCCTAGACATCAACCAATCGGCGAACCAACAGTGATTTGCACAATGAAATATTTTGTTAAAATTAAAAAAATCAAAAATAAAAAATTGCTATTATAAACTGTAAGAAAACAGCTATTATTCTCAAACTTATCAAAAAGAATGCACGGATAATTCAATTTAAGCTCTCTTTTAATTATTCTATTGTTTGTCATTTTTTTAGTTATTTTATTAAAAACATCGCTTACATACTTTCGTATGTAAAAATTGTACAAATGATACAATATTATTTACATAATTAAATTATGTATTATAATATACATAATATGATATTATAATATACATAATACATAAATATTTATATAACAATATATAAAATAGAATAAATATTATAATGTATTTAATTATAATTAATATACTTCAACTTTTACAAGTTTGCAACTAACACTGTAAGAGCGTGACGGATTCAAATGTCCCGCTGACGTGACGTTCCTGAAATATTCCTACAGTCTCCTCGCGCTCTGCCACCTAATTGTCCCTAGACTGCCGACCAATGGGCGCCACGCTCGCGAATTCAAACGCCATGACGTGTGCGGCCGACCGGTAGAGAATCGTAGGCGTGCGAGTTTGAAAGCAATGGCACGGAGCGGCGATGTCGTGCGGCGTACGCGAGGATAAAACCGTCGTAAGGGCGTGTAAATAACATTCCTCGCGTGACGCGCCGACGGGCTCGCGATGCGCGTGCATAGTGTGCCTTCTGTCGTTCGACGATTCGAACCGATCTACGGAGACTGATCGGGTTGACAGGTGCGTGCCGCTCGGCAAACCTAATTCTTTTGTGCTTCGCATACTTGGACCGACCGAATACTGAAGAACAGGCGTCTTGACGTCGAGCGTGTCGATGGACCCTTGACGCGCGTAAAACGCCACGAACGCCCATTCAGGTAATTATTCATTTCGGAGAAACTTAGGGCCGACTAGAAATCAGTTTTGCAGTCAGAAAGAGGGAGAGAGAGAAAGAGGAGAAGAAAAAAAGAGAGAAGTTGTAACCAAACAGTACCTCTTTATGATATGGATTTTTGTCATAATAATTGCAATTTCGTTTATGCAACAATGAACATATTTTGAATAAACGGATTTTATATAATATATTAATAATATATCAATAATAAAAGAATACATAATATATTAACACAACTTTTGGGATGTAACTTTGGTATTATTATTCCTTTATCATGTGAAAGAAATAATCATGTGAAGGACTGCATATTAATTTTTATATAGATATATTATGTATTTAGATTTTATTTGAGGAGAGAGTAAATGTAACAGCAAAAAATAATGCATGTGTAACTTGTGTGTTATATATGTTGCCTTGTAAAATTTCTAAGAATTTTGTAGATATTTTAAGGTAGAGCTATTAAAAGTAGAATTATTTGTTGAGTCTTTATGTCTGAAGATCTTGTATAAAAATTGTGATATATTTATCATATCATTGAATGTTATAAAAAAATCATTTCTATGTAATATTACTAATTATTTGGTATAAAAGTTTAAGAAGCTCTTATATTTTTTTAACATTTTTTCTTATTTCATTATTTTATTATATATATTTAAATAAGAGATTTTTTTACAGCTAAAGTATGTCATTATTAGAAAATCTAATGTTTTTATATATAATATTAATAGTCAAATATTATATTAAATGATTATATGCTTATTAAAAAAATTATAAAAGAATTATGAAGAATTGTGAATAATATCTTTTAATTTTCATTAATATTTTATAAAATTTATCTGGCTCTGTATATAAAATCCTTC
This sequence comes from Tetramorium bicarinatum, assembly GCA_928718305.1. Taxonomy (NCBI): domain Eukaryota; kingdom Metazoa; phylum Arthropoda; class Insecta; order Hymenoptera; family Formicidae; genus Tetramorium; species Tetramorium bicarinatum. The sequence continues at coordinate 13,294,837 of OV788324.1, forward strand.
TATCTAAATATATCACAATAAAATCTACAATTATTGCAATTAGCATTATCTTTGATGTTTCATGTTTATCATAGTTACATTTTCTCATGTTAGAGTACCTGATTCTAATTGATTGTAATAATTGATATTATTTAAACATTTAATTTTCTTTTTTATAGATCAGTGAAAATTGTCTCAGAAATCTCTTGATAATGTCGGATCTTACGACAAACGATAGATACAGTTTTGATAGCATGAGCGCCGGCAAATTGCCAACACAGAATACTACGCTCCCAAAGTCTCAGCCAGTACGTCTCAAGGCGCTTCTGCATTTGTGTGAAAACGATGAGGACGACGATGACGACGACGATGATGACGACGATGATGATGAAAGCGAGGAAAAACCCCGTCAATCTGAGGACGAGTCGGAGTTTGATGAGCCTCTGTTGCATGATGATTTTGCCGAAAATGCCTTAGAGGACAGGCTTGTATTTAAATCAGGCATCAATTCCTCATCAATTGAGTCAACGAATGGAGTCTCTAAAACTACGTGTATATTACCGAAAGAGACTCACAAAGTTGTGACTAACACTCCTATACAAAGAGAAATAAATTTAGCAACCAATAAGGAACAATGTAAAGTCAACGATTCTAACAAACTAGAGATCTCCAACTCTAAGCATGAAGAAAAAACGCAGGAATATCATAGTGGAACGTTTCTTTCGAGGAGTCAGGCGGATATTGTTCATAATCGCTCGACAAATATGACATTACCTCCACCATCGCTTTCGGTTTATAAAGGAGATTATAACCCGAAGTTCGATACGAATAAGAATCTGCAACCAATAAACAACAGTCAGGCACATCACGAAAATGTCTACATGTTAGATATATTAAATAAAAGAAAGGAAGGATCCGTATCATATAGTACATCAGTAGAAAATAAGATATTATCAAGGAATAGCGAATTAAATCTAAGCAAGGATGATCAACGATATAAAGGCACGTACGGTTTTATCGAACAGGCAACCAAGGATTGTGAGGAAGAATCTCACAAGATTCCCAACGCTCTGTCGGAATCCGTCACCTGCACGTCTCAGACGTCTGAAAACCTGATGCATCCTGCGAGATATAGTTCGCAGAAGAACGTCACGAAATACGAAGCGAATGGAAAGTATACGCCGGCGAAAAATACGGCGTGCATGGGATTTAACACACCCTCATTGAACGAACCGGGCAAATCGTTAACGCAGATTAGTCGCTTGATCTCGGAAACTCCACTGAAGCACGTGCATGTCAGTGTGCATCCGAGTCCGTGCATGTCGCACAAGCAACTGTTTCAAACTCCGCAGAATAAATTGTCTGGCGACCCGAACAAGAGTCACGTTCAAACTCCTTCCACAATATTGCCCGCTTGGTACCATAATACTGTGAGACAAACACCGATGGAAGGCAAGAACTTTATTCCGGTTTATAAAGGAGATTATAACCCGAGGGACCATGTGCAAATGCCTAGAAATGCAATTCACACACCTATCATGGAAAAACCAGATTCTTCCAAGTTTGTAGTATATTTTGTAATATTATTTCACAATCATGCATTAGAAGTAAACAATGTTCAATTTATTTTTTAATAATACTATTTTTGCTTAACTTTATGAACAAGATATATTTAACTCACAAATATAACCGAAGCAAATTGTTATGAAAAATAAGACTTGTTTAGGATTTGATTTTTATTACACTTTGCATCTAAAATGAAATGTTATTATATAAATTCGAACAGTCGCAGAATTTTGAATTTTATTATTTAGATACATTGGAATGGATGCGAAAAACGTAAGGCGACCTTTAACGGATGCTACATTGACGCAAAGTGATTCCTTGGGTCATCCTTTGGAATCAAAGCCGCTTTTGTTGCATACACGTGCCGAGGCAAAAAGCGTTGCATCTGAGTCCCAACCAGAGGAAGATAGAAATAAGAAGATAGTTGGACTATCGGATATGAAATTAATGCAGACAGAAATTAACACAAATTACGATAACGGTAAGCATTACAAATGCATAAAATGATGTGTAATTAAATCTAAATTATGATTGTATTTTGTTATGTCTTAAGTTGTTATTACATTCAGATCCAAAATCGAAACATATGGAGGAAATAAAGGAGAACAAACAGTCTGATATGTTGGGCAATAGTAGAAAAACTGTGCAAAATAAAAATGAGGGCAAACAGATGATAATTGGTTTTAATACGGACATGAAATTAATACAAGATTCTCGAAAATACAACGCGAAACATAACGTCGTTCCGAATGCGGACTGCGAGAATCCGGTTCGCGAGAGACAATGCAAGGAGATGCAGCAGATCGTAGATAGAATGGCAAACGTGCAGTTCAGCGTACCGTCGAGCATTCCCCCACAACGGCAAGGCAAAACATTAATCGTAAAAGATAAAGAGTACTTGATCCTAGGCTCTCTCGGTCGTGGAATGAGCGGCGAGGTTCTGCGAGTGCAAGATACATCCTGCGGTGAGTTACGCGCTATCAAATGCGTTGACTTGAGCAAGATGGACAAAGACGCGGCTCAAGGCTGTTTGGATGAGATTTCCATGCTCCATAAGTTACAAGCGCCCTGCGTTGTCAAAATGTTTGACTAGTGAGTATATATTGCAATATTACAGATATTTAAGGACAACAATATCTTTTTATAGAAACTTTTTAGATTTTAGTAGTAGTATTCAATGGGTGGATATTAAGAAGTACTCGCCTCTAATGGATTAATTTTGCTTGATTATTTCAGTCAAATCAAAGACTCTATGGTTTATGTAGTGATGGAAATGGGCGACACCGATCTCAGCCGACTCCTGAGATCCATGTCCCAAGAGAAGCAAATTTCTCTTACAATGATATTATATTATTGGACTGAAATGCTTACGGCTGTAAAACACATACATGATAATGGTAAAAATAACGTACCTAATTATGCATATGTAATCCAGTTTCATTTATTTCGTTCTATAATAAAATACGTCTTTGTGTTTAGGAGTCATACATTCAGACTTGAAACCAGGGAATTTTTTACTAGTACGAGGCCGACTCAAATTAATAGATTTTGGAATTGCCTCCAGTGTAAATTCGGACATGACATCCGTTGTAAAAAATAATCCGATTGGAACGTTAAATTACATTAGTCCTGAAGCTTTAATGGACATTGGTGGAAATGCTGATTCGCCTACGCATAATGTTAAATATAAGGTGAGACGAGATAAATAATAATTAAACATAAATGCATAATTGAATTAAAAGTTTATAACTTGATATTAAAGATTAAAAAGATTGAAGATTTTTAAAACACATGAGACTCAGAAATTCCATGTTTTTCTTTTCCAACAGATAAGTTTCAAGTCAGACGTATGGTCATTAGGCTGTATCTTGTATGGTTTGGTGTACGGATACACGCCTTTCCATCATATACGTTCTCAGTGGGCAAAGGTGAACGCTATAACTAATCCGAAACCGAATATTTCGTTCCCGGGCATGACAAGCAGTGAGAACGGTCAGAGTTGTGAGCGCGCGCCGCCTATTCTAATCGAAGTGATGCGAAAGTGCCTTCAACACGACCCGAAAGCAAGACCCACGGTGTCACAACTGTTGCAGGTGCAATATGTGCCTACCACCCCGAATACTGCACTGACTTCGGTATCTTCCAACATCCCAGCAAACGTCCTCGTGAAGATAAAGCATGCTCTGAACGAAGACGAATGGCGACAATTAATTCAGGTAAGATTCTACAGTCTTCATGTTTGCTTCAAAAGATTTTTTAGTATGAGTTTATACTGTTATCAATGTAAAAGATATTATAAAAAGTACGTTTGTGAAAAGATTTTTCCAATATAAAACAAAGATCTCTTATCTCGAAAGATGTAGTAATCATATTAAATTAGTATAATACTTTGCAATTTTAAGTTTTAAATAATTTGAGAGTTTAAACATTTTTAAGAATTATAAACATTAATTTTATATAATATTTGTTACTACATAAAGATAATATAATTTTTTTAGCTTTAAAGCAAGATTATATTATAATGAATATGGGGATTGTTCCTTTTGCTTTCAGTCTTTTTCATTTTGAGTTGCATGTAAAACATATACAATATTCAAAAAGTGAATGACACAGATCACAAATAAACATAAATGGATATAAAAGTTCCATTATATATCGCAATTAAATAAACAATCCAATTAAATCAAAATTAATAGTTTGTTTTATTGGTTCTTTTTCAGGTATTGGACACAAAGCGACAGCATACATAACGATACTGTATAATAATAATAACTTATCAATTAACTGATGTACATAAAAGCGTTTGTATATACATACAAGAGACAATATGCAATAAGGCGCAAATATACAGAATTATGAGATATTAAAGAAGGCTAATGACGAAAATAATACATATATGTATAGCAAAAAGAAATATAAGATCCCGAATAGATAATAATGATAATTAAAAATTGCAATTGAATCATGCTTACCTATATGTTGTACACGAAGCTTTGTCAACAGTGCTACATCATGAAAGTAAATTAGAATTATCTGTTAAATTAAAATATCTCAGTTTATTATCTCATATTTTCGCGCATACAAAAAAGTCATTATTCAAGAACATTGTTATTCGATCAACAGATCTGCGGATTTTGCAAATTATGCAAATTATCTTTAGGATGAAATGTTTATCCATTTTGTATTATAAAGAATCAGTAGCTTCAACCCTTTCGCTGCATCGACTAGTTCATTTTTTGAAAAATTAAAATATGCAACTATATAAATTCTACTTTTATATATGACAAATAAATGAGTTAGCATGTTGGTTTATTTCAGCTTCGACTCAGTGATCTCGATAAAAAAAAAAAACATTTTAATGTAAGCATGCATACATGTTTTTTCATTATTCATAAATAATTATCGAAATAAATATCTACAAATGTATAGTAATGTTATCTTTATAATTCAAATGCTTGATGCCAAAAATAAAATTAATCTGAGTTACACATATTACATAATGGAAAATGAAATATTTTTCATTTATATATAGATTAGCTATCTTTTGAATTATATAAATAAACGCGAATGTTTTTTTTTTTTGTAAATTATTTAGTGATATAAATATTTTAATGTCGAGAAAACAATTAATTAACTTAATAAAAAGGAAAAATTAATCCACTTAGCAGACTAATTTGTATTTTCTTTTTTACACTGATAAATGTATAGAAAATAATGAAATGTTGAAATTTTATGAATTCTTATTCTACTTAAGCAAGTTCAAAGAAACTTGTCGCAAAATCATAACAATTTATAACATAGTTATAAAGAGCAGCGAAAGAGTTAAATGCCAGTTGCGCACTTGCACATAATTTATGCATAAGATACACAGGATTATTAATTTACATATAACTGATATTAACAACAAAAAACAAACGTGCAGTTTTTTCTTGCTTGTATCGCGATTGATGAATTATGAATGAATATAAATTCATTTCAATATTTTAAATGTAAATATTCAACGCCACAAAAAGTATGCTGTATCGTTCTTCTCGACGTATAGATATGCCATATAAAACACAAAGAGTTTTTATTCTTCACCTGAAAACACGAACGTCATCCTTGGCTCATACCTCGTTGATGACAGCAACAATGACAGCCTTTCTCTCACGATATATTGCACTCTCGGCGTCGTGATCACGCCGCATACAGAATCAATGTGTAAGCTGCCAGTATTGCAACAATTTCTCTCCCTTTGGCAGCGCCATGGAAGTTGGTCTCTCGAATGTCAGCATGATATCCTTGACCTTATTCTTCAGTTCGCTCTCGAAGAGATGGCCACCAGTACGCTCTAGTGCCGATGTCATGTCATACTCAACCATGGGTAGTGGCTCGCGAATAAAACGTGCAGCGGTGGCGATACTGGGTAGAATATGCCACTGCAATGCCCGAATCTCCCAGAGGCTGCTGAGCATTGCATTGCTCAGCAACGGATCGCGCTCCTCCATGATAAATGGATCGCCCGCTCCAGTACTCGCGTTTGTAGGGACTTCCCCGCCTTGCGGATGATCTATCAACCTCTTTAGCCCTGGATGCCGAAGCAACAGGTTGCCTATGAAAAACAGGATTATCTGGATATCCTCCGGTGGCGCGACTAATGTTAGACGTGCGAGCCGCTTCGCGAACGCCGCTACTAACGCCTCTGGCAGATGTCTGAAAAAAAGGAACGTCGAGTTTTTAAATTTGATTTATTTTATTCTTAACTTGTATAACTTCTTGAACACTCGATATATGTATATATGATTCTGTTGAAAACATGAAATACTTACGTCGAGCTGAGAAACAGATCGGACAAGTAGAACAGACGAGCCTTGTATTTCGTATGAAAGATCTCAGGCTCGAACATCGAATATAATTTAGTGAAAATGTTCGGATATTCTAAGTTGTATTTGGTGACAAGTATGAATACGCCTTGCAGGGCGAGTACACCGATGGAACCGTTTGCGTCTAGGGAATCCATCAAAAAATCGGTTAATAATATCGGCTTTTCTAAATGTGATATGATTCGTTCCAACAAAACTATTAGCAGCTGTTTATGTAACTGCGGCGTTAATTCCCAATGCATAACGCAGGCCCAGACTTTGTTTAACGTACGTTTAACATTTGATTGATCCCATGTAAATGCAGCATCTGGTAAAAAAATTTAAGATCATGTTAATGATATAAAAATGTGAACAGCAATAATGTATGAAGCAACATTGTTGTATATTACCTTGTTGCGGTCCACACAAAAGTTCTTTATTGTCCGATATTTTAGATGCTGAAATATTACAAAAATCATTTGAAATTATACTATTGCATTTATAAAAATATAGATATGAAATCAACAAACAGAATAAAAATCTAACAGTCTATTAAATTAAAAAACTTAAAAAAATGAGCATTAGAATATTCAAAAATTTGGCGATAATAAATAGTTAATTAATTGTCTTATATGTCTATAATTCATAACATTGTATAGTAAAATTGTTAAAGAAATGTAATTATGTATAATTCATGTAATTGCGACAGATTATTTTATATAATAGGTCAGAAGCAATTTAAAATTCAAAAAAAGAACATACCATCTTCTTCTTTTGGCAATGGTATTTTATCTATGAGTTCCAAAAGATTCTTAATATAAATTTCTTTCGGTTGTCTTTTCGGGGTGAGAGAGGGCAGACATCTCCACGTGTAATACAAAACGTCAGGACATTCGGTGATCTCTTGGAATCTTATTATTAAATTAGTATTATCTTTTTCAGAAGAGAGTAGAGTCATGAGGATAGTCTTCAAACGATACAGAGGAAAGTAATATCCCGGATTATCGCGTGGCTCCATCAACGTTTTACCCTCTTCCGCCATCAGTTTCATCGCAGTAGTAAGAGCTTGTAATTGAATAGATCGACCCTTCTCCTCCATAGATGCTAATATTTTTTTCCAAACTTCCTCGTAGCAATTTCTTAGCCAAGTGGTATAGAGAGATTCTGGGCTAGGTTCTATTTCGCATGGTATAAAAATACAAATCTTTAGATACATAAAATATATAGAAATCTTTCGCGCATAATTAAGTTCCTTGTAGCTGCAATATGTATTATACTTTCTTAAAATAAAACATACATTTCGATATATTTAGATACAATTAGACATTAAAGAGAAGAAAAAATTCTAAGAAATTCAGCTGCAAGGAACTTATATTTATAAAAATATAAGTCATGATAATAATCAAATAAATTCCAAAAATGTCAATACTGTTGGACATGAATTTTTTGGTGTCTCATAACAATTTTCGCGTGAATTTATGTACACTCCTCACTTTAATAAAAATATGCCCCGTTATTTTTAGACACAATCTAAAGCTAAGGCTAGAATAGCACTATTACATTATTAAATTGATAATCAATTTAATATTAATAATCAAAATCAAATTAATATTATACTAAATTATCTCTCTTATAATTCCCAATCTTATAACAATAAAGGGTATGTTGCGAAAAATATCCCAGCCAGGATTTAAACCTCCCTACAATGTGGCTTGTAAAAGATCCACGTTAGTATCAACAATATTAAAATAATTATCAACTTAATTATATAGTGGTAGTATTTTAGCTTTAGACTGTGACTTTATATGTCCAGAAGAAAATTCAGAAGAAGCGTACAGTTTCACCAAGGCAAAGAAGATGCATATATAAATTCACCCAAAAAATATTAAGCACAAAATATCCATGCCTGAAGCTTAAATACTGTTTAGATCCATCTTCATCCATCTACAGCCAACGTAAGAAATCCAAGCGCTGTCCAGTCTTACCCGAAATGGTGAGGGCTATATTACGCTCCATGTACATGTCGCCGCGTTTCAGCACCTCCATGAATATCGTCTCTACCGTGAGCAGGCACAAACAGGCGGACTCCTGCGAACAAGAACGTGGTGCTCAGACTCCGAATTCCAACTCTCCAGGTAACTCAGCGCCAGCTGCGCTGGCGGGCGTCTCTACTCACGTCCCAGTAACCGATTATCTCCACCAGGTTGTTGGCGTGCTTCCGCGAGGCGAGGAACTCGTGGGCCCGCTGCCGCAGCATCCTCGACATCGCCCTCTGCCCCATGGAGGCACCCGGTAAATTCGACGCGTCCGTCATCGCTGCGCGCACTCCGTCACTCGGCAGGCACTTCGCGGGAGGGACCTACGTTGACCGCGGCGGGCGCACGTGGACGATCGACAGTGTGGACAGCTGGTTCCGGCGCCGCTACCCTTCACGGAGCGTCACGCGTCTTCGGCATAAAGGCGAACCGCAAAAAATCTCCACGTCTGGTCCCGTCGTCGTCCAGTCTAGGTTAGGTTAGGCTAGGTCGTGGCGTTGGGGTTAGGTCGAGGCATGCGCCGCGCCGCCGCCGCTGACCGCTCCCGTGGCTTTTTATTAAGCCCGTATCAAGTTGAAAATGGAGTGGCAGAACGCGGCGAGACGGCCAGAGACGGCGGACAAGAACCGCAAGCACTCCGATTGGTGCGGTCGCGATTTTGTCTCAATTTTCGCGATGCGATGCGGACTTAACTTGTGAAAAATTTCAAACTCGCCGCACGCAATTGAAGGAATTATTTTTATGGTAAGAATTATTTTCGTTCCTCGGCTACTTCTTCATATTTATTTCGCGCGATAAGAATGTAAATGAGGAATATATTTTGCACTTGTTGCCTTTCTAGAATTCTACATGTTAACCTTGTTACGTCACGTTTGCGCGGCACATTTTCGGTGTGTCATGTTCATTATGCATTAATTTCGCGAACGATCAACTCTGTTAACGGTAGCCTGCGTTAATTCGTAAAGAGGTACATTCCCAGTTATTAGTTAAATTGAAAGAGATTTTTAATATCTAAATTGAGAAGGAATTTTTATTTTTGTAACTGAATTGTTTTATATAACCATCTTATTGTTTTGTAACGTAACGTGTCATTCTCCATACGTTTACACTGGTTTTTAATCAGTGTAAGTTATACTATCTTATACTTTATCTGGAATGTATATGTGTATTCAATTGATTATAGATTGATAAGGTCAAGTGACTCGTGTCCATCAACTAGAAGAATTACTGTGAATATACTGAGAGCAATTGAGAAATTGGAGAACAATGAAGACCGCAATTCCAGCTAAACATACTCTTCACAGCGGAATTTTTCATCCTGTCTTGCGAGAGTGGCAGTCGCCGAATGTTGAGATCACTGTTAATAATCTCATGTATCCAATATTTATTTCGTAAGTGTGGCATTTGATCACAGTGATATATGTAAATGTATGTATATTTTTATTAAATATTTAGAGATCTGTGGATGAGCCATATTGTAACTATATAATTTATTAATTTAATTATATATTCATACTTGTTACAATATTGTATAAATGAAATGTTTATATTATGATTGTAGAGATGAAGAAAATGCTAAAGATCCAATTAATAGCATGCCTGGTGTATATCGCTATGGGATTAATCAGTTAGAAAAAATGTTGCAACCTCTAGTTGCAAAAGGTTTACAGTCTGTTTTACTTTTTGGTGTATCGCAACATCTTGAAAAGGTAATATTCATAAAGTACGTATTTCTGAAGATATGTATTTCTGAAACTGTACAAAATGTTATAAAATTTTATAATTTATTTTATTAATTGAATATTATTAAATATTTAATTAGGGAAGATTTAACTTGATTAGAAGGCATGAGAGAGAAAGAGAGAATATGTGAGAGGGGGCAATGATATAGTTAAGAAATATATTGTAATTATTTTATAATTATAAGTTTTATACATATATATGTTATATATATGTTATATATGTTATATAAATATTAAATTTTAATCAGCTTTTGATTTTAGGATGAGATTGGAAGTAACGCCGATAGTGCGAGGAATCCTCTTATTCAAGCTGTACCATTATTACGAGAAAAGTTCCCTAATTTATTAGTAGCATGTGATGTTTGTTTATGCGCGTATACAAGTCATGGACACTGTGGTATTCTCAACAATGATGGTAGCATAAATAATCCAAGCAGTATCCAACGAATTGCTGAGGTTGCTGTATCGTACGCAAAAGCTGGTATGAAACACAAGTTTCTGAAAATTATTTCCAAATTATAATTATGTAATCCTTATTCCATGAACATTTGTGCCGCAGGCGCGCAAATTGTTGCACCATCTGACATGATGGATGGTAGAATAAGTGCGATAAAGCAAGGTCTCGCAGCTGCTGGATTTTCAAATAAAGTAGCAGTCTTGTCATATGCTGTAAAGTTTGCATCAGGACTTTACGGGCCTTTTCGGGACGCGTCGCAGTCTGCCCCAAAGTTCGGCGATCGTAAATGCTACCAATTGCCTCCTGGTAGTAATGGATTGGCAGCCAGAGCTGCTGTAAATTTTATTTTATTGATTATTAATTTTTTTTTCCTTATAGTACTTAGGTATTTCTGTAATCATTAAAAGATATTGAATGACAGTTTATAGATATATATAATATCTCATTTTGCAAAATCATATTCAAATTGTATTAATGGATCTTCTATCTTGCGTTCTGAAAACAGATGGAAATCAGATGCGCATTCAAAATTGATATTTTTCAATTTATATACATATTTATGTGTAATATATGGAATATTTATTTTTCCAAAGGCAAGAGACGTGGCTGAAGGAGCGGATATGCTAATGGTGAAGCCGGGATTGCCTTACTTGGACGTGGTGCGACATACGAAGGATGCGCATCCAGAATATCCTCTTTTTGTGTATCAAGTGTCGGGAGAATATGCTATGCTATATCATGGTGCGCAAAACGGCGCAATCAATTTAGAAAATGTACTCAATGAGATATTACTCTCTATGAGAAGAGCCGGTGCTAATTGTATTATAACGTACTTTACGCCGTTACTTTTGGATATGCTGCAACCGAAAAGCAAGTTATAATTAGAAATTATTACAAAATAAGAAAAATTATAGATTATTCAGTTGACATATATTGTATATAGAAATTATACACAGCAATTTATTTTATATTTAGGCATGGTCTATCTTTCGTTCATTTCATGTAATCCGTCTGCTGTAGAAAGTTCAATTTTAACTTTTCGAAATCTATTTTTAGTCAATCTTTAGAGAAACAGTTCAGTTTGATCTTAGTTTTTGTGTCTGTCTTTTGGGATTAGTTTCTATTAATCTTGATTTTTTAATTTAGATTATGTTCATTCAAATGTTTATTTGAATATGTAATGATTCCTATTTGTAGTACATGTGTATGCACATATATATTATATATATGCACATTATATATATGCACATATGTAATATTGGGAAGCAGTTATTAACTAATAAATATTAACTTTGATAGTCAATCGCGGTTCGCAGTGTGTTAGCATCAATTAGTACTCAACCGTTCTATAATATAAACTGTAAATCGTACGTTTTGAGCTTCGTTTAAATCGATTTTATTATTTATTTATATTTTAAATATCGAGAGTCGTTTTTTTTAGTTAATTATTCGTTAAATATTGAATTAATTTATTAAAATTAGGTTTACTTACAAATGATCTTAATATTTCTATCTCAGAATGGAGAAGTATCTGTCGATCAACAATGTGGACAAAGTATTGCATGACATAAAGTAATTATAAAAATTAAGTTAAATAGAGATATTAATCCCTAAAGACACACTGCTTCAAGTAATTTTTTATTTCTTTATCGATACATCACCTTAATATACTTTTAATATATTTTTGATTCCTTCTACATTTATATTCCACCATAAATACATAAATACATAAGTGTTAAATTGCTTCAAATATTTTCGTTCTCTACTATGTTTTAATTCATTATTTTTTAAGTGTTATCTGCTTCAAGTTACTTTCAATTTTCTTTATGATGAATCATTCTTTTGAAGGAATAATCCATTTTAAATATTCTCGATTTTTTTCACTTTTAATTCATCATCAATGGACAAGTTATTTCTTTTAATCATGAAAAAAAACAGTACAAAAAACCATTGCACATTATAGTTTTTTACAATCATTGAATTGTAAAATTCTAAACTAATCGTTAGTATTAGTTAACTATTGTAGTTATAGGAAAAGATGTAGAAAAAATTTTAGGAAATTAATGTATAAATACGCTTTAATGAGGACAAGTGTAAATTTTACAAATTTTGTCGATAATTTCAAGATTTGGATTCAACGATGATGTCACATTTCGTCATTCACATAGAATGACGCGGAACTTGTCTCTGTGTGAAAATACCAGTGAAATAATGACGTAGCGCGATGCGTAACAGACGTTCCACTTAGCTTACTACCTAAGATAACGGATAGGTACCGTTAGGGCAAACGGTGTCATGATGCGTGCAAACTCAGATTGGAACGAAATGATATGTTCCATCCATCATCACTCGTTTTTCACATCCATGTAACACTTTACAAAACTTCTGTGATTTGTACAACAAATTATTTCAAAACATTGTAACTTGGAAGGTACGCATATATTAGTAGGTAAAAACTATAAATATATATATATATTTTTTTAATAGGTAAAAGATCCAATAAGACAATATTAAGGTGAATTTTTATGATTATACACATTTTTATATAAATATTTTTACAGTTATATTTTTTCTTTTTATTATTTATAAGGGGGAAAGTAATGAAAACTATTATTTTTATTCAGTATGTCGACAGTACTATATTATAATATTTATATGTATGTGTATAAATATGTATAAAAAAAGAGTTATCCAAAAACTATATAATTATATTAAAATATTTTGAGGAATACATATTTAATATTTTATACGATCATGTTTTAATATTAATATATATTTAATATTATCTTTAAATATTTCAATCTATATTAAAGCATTTATAATCTTCTAAAAATTCTTCGTAAAAAGAAAAACAGACAAGCTCTGATTGAAATATTGCTGTGTGTCTGATCATGTGTTCAAAAACATATTTTTTCTAATAGATAAATAAAGCATGTTTTTTTCCAATATAATAAAAGCATTTATTAAACATTCTTATAATTATCTTATAAAAATCTTAACGTAATTTTGTAATATAACAACTACATAAAGATTTTCGAATGTGGCTGCTTTTATCTTTTGCGTTTTTTTTAAATAGCACTAATTTATTCTGAAATATTAAAATAAATATTAATGAAATAGATAATATGTAAGTGGCAAATGCATGCACAGTTCTGTTACTGCATCGGGATCCGCGGTGAATTTTTACGTCCCTGCAGAAGTGATGCAACTTACGAAGCACAGTCGCATCTACAGTTGATGCAACTGTTCTTAATCGAGCAAACTCCAGATCCGCCTTTCTTCGTGTGTCTAAAAATGGAGCTGGTACATTTCTTTTATTTGTTTAACACGTACTTTTTTACTTATTCAAATCATTGTAGTTTACATTACTTGAAATGTGCGTGAAATATTAAATGACGATTTTATCAAAAAAATTCCTTTTTTTGTTAGAAGAAAACTTTTTAAGAGATAAGATTTTTCTTTTTATATCTTATATATTTGTATAGGAAAAAATAGCTGCATTTTTTAAAAACAAATTAATCAATAATTAATAATTTAAAAATACTTAATACAAAATCAGATAAGCTACAAATTGCACTTGTCGCTTAAAAATTATCATTTTTATATTACTAAGACTTCGAGTTTGTCAATTTTTTTAATTAAAAAAAATATTGAAAAACAGCAATCAATTTTTGTCGGACATCATAATCAGATTGTTGAGTATCGAAATTTCCATTCTCTCGATGCAAAGCGAACTATACCGCCTCTCAAGACATCAGCATGGATTCCGCGGGCGTGACGGTGGCAACACGCCGTCCCTGCCGCGCGGTCCACGGCGCTCGCTGATACGGCCGTGTTCCACGTGTTCCACCTGCCGTATCTAATCGGCCGGCCGCGAATCGCGGCGGCGCCGGAGGCAGGCGGCCGTGACGTGGGCCAATCGGGCGCGGCCAACAGTATGCGCGGCGGCGAATCGGCGGCGCCGCCTTCCGCCGTGGCGGCGCGGCCGCCGCCAATCGGCGCCGGCCACGACGTAGCGCTCCCGTTAATATCCCGGCCCTCGAGTCCGGTGCCGATGTCAGTCGTCGTTTTACCGTTCGCCGAAAGGGAGAGAAGAGAGACGCGATACTCGAATTGCGAGAGAGCGCGAGTTGAACGGAGCCTGAGCATCCAGCTGGTGAGTGAATTTTGTCCTTTTTTTCCTGGACTTTTGCCGCAACTTGGCGTCCCGTCGGCAGCGTTCCGCTCCGACGGGACGTTCGCCGCGCGACCGACGTCGACCGGAGCGTTTCGGAGAGAAAGAGAGAGACAGAGTGAGAATTCCCGTTTCTCCCCGCGAGGAAAATCTCGGGCGTTTCACGTCGTCGAGCCCGCCGTCAATCGGGAATCGTCACTCGCGATCGACGCGATTACGAACCGTCCGCCGTCGTTATTCTCGCCCTTTATTCGCGTGCCGTTCGGCGACAAGCGATTACGGTATTTTCCTTCCTTTTTCTCCTCACCCTTTTTTTTTTCGTATGTTTGGCGACTGCGGCGGGAGAGTGTCTTCTGCCACGTTTGACCGTGCTCCGAATGCCCGATCGGAACACTGTGGAAACTTCGTCCGCGTGTTTCCCATTCTTGCCCGAAACGTGAAAGACGTTGGTTAAATTGCCAACTGTCGCGGCAATTGATCGATATCGCCAAGTCTCCGTGGCGCGTCGAATTTCTGGAATCATCTCGTCGAAAGGATGACGTGTGACTTTGCTCCGAGCCGGAACTCGCCCGGCTCGTAAATAACGATAACTTGTAACAGCGCTTGTAAAAGCTGATTCTCTATTTGTTACTCTATGGAATAAGTCAAATGTATTGTAAAAGAGATTTTGTGAAAATCAGGAAATTGTTCTTTAGGTATAAATAGAGGTATAGATCTGATATCTAATAGAGATATTACACATGATATATTACAATCTAAATGCGTTACAATATATAATGTAAAAGATATTTTGCAAGTAGACATTATTCTAAACTTTATCTTCATATAACTAATTTATTCTCATACATATAAATATATCAGGCAAATCAAGAATTATTATATAAAAAATTATAAATGTATGTTAAGTTTTAGTGAACGACTAATTTGGTTTTTGTAATAATTAATAATTGACGCAAAAGATGTGTAACTACTTAATTAAATTGCATTGAACACGCGTACAATATAAAAAATTATTTAAATTTAATGAGTGTTATACTAAGAATTATTACGATATAAATTTTCAGTTCTTTTTAAGTATTTCTTTTAAATATAGAAAATTCAGATTTTATGGTATATTAATTCTGTAATTATTGACAATTCAGGTATAGTTTATACAAAGCGTACGCAACATGAAGGGAGGAGTCAAAGCTCTACTGTTAGTGGGACTGCTGTCAGTCGCCACGATTGCGAAAGAGGACAAGGAAAAGGAAGATATTGGTACAGTGATAGGAATTGATTTAGGCACAACTTATTCTTGGTGAGTATACGTTATCACGATGATGTGTTATTAAGGGTAATCTATCGAGAGACAATGATTTATCATTTTCTTGCAAGCATCAAACAAATTAATAAGATGACGTGTTCTTTTAGTGTCGGAGTTTACAAAAACGGTCGCGTAGAGATCATCGCCAACGATCAGGGTAACCGAATTACGCCTTCCTACGTTGCGTTCACCTCTGACGGCGAGCGTTTGATCGGCGACGCCGCCAAGAATCAACTGACGACAAATCCGGAAAACACCGTGTTCGACGCCAAGCGGTTGATTGGCCGCGAATGGTCGGATCCCACTGTGCAGCACGATGTGAAATTCTTCCCGTTCCCGGTCATCGAGAAAAACAACAAGCCGCATATCAAGGTCGAGACTAGCCAAGGTGAAAAGGTCTTCGCGCCTGAGGAGATCTCGGCTATGGTGCTGGGCAAGATGAAGGAGACCGCTGAGGCTTACCTTGGCAAGAAGGTCACGCATGCCGTAGTTACCGTGCCGGCTTACTTCAACGACGCACAAAGACAGGTGAGATTGACACTTTTGAATTTGACACTTTAGTAATTCGAAGTCCAAAAGTATTATAAACATTAATTCGTAAAGCTCAAATTAATATTAAGTTTTTCACGTATTTTTTGTTTTTGAAGAAATCTTAATAAATTAATTCTGATGTATCCACAAACGTAATTTCTAATTTTTTTATACAGGCCACCAAGGACGCTGGAACAATTTCCGGCCTGGTCGTAATGAGGATTATCAATGAGCCGACTGCCGCTGCGATCGCGTACGGTTTGGACAAGAAAGACGGCGAGAAAAATGTGCTTGTGTTTGACCTGGGCGGCGGCACCTTCGACGTCAGTTTGCTCACCATCGACAACGGTGTGTTCGAGGTCGTTGCCACTAACGGCGACACCCATTTGGGAGGCGAAGATTTCGATCAGCGTGTGATGGATCACTTCATCAAACTGTATAAGAAGAAGAAGGGCAAGGATATCCGCAAGGACAACCGTGCTGTGCAGAAGCTGCGTCGTGAAGTCGAGAAGGCGAAACGAGCGCTCAGTGCTAGCCACCAGGTGTGTACACGTTTTCTTTTACATATTTTATCTGTAACTTTTCTATTTTTGTCTTTAAAATGTTTCCTTTTTTATAAATTTTATATTTTTCATCAATCTAATCTCTTTTCTTTACGCATTACAGGTCAGGATCGAGATTGAATCGTTCTTCGAGGGCGAAGACTTCTCCGAGACCTTGACTCGTGCCAAATTCGAGGAGCTGAACATGGATCTCTTCCGTAGCACTTTGAAACCCGTGCAAAAGGTCTTGGAAGATTCCGACATGAGCAAGAAAGATGTGGACGAGATTGTTTTAGTTGGTGGGTCGACTAGGATCCCGAAAGTTCAGCAATTGGTTAAGGAATTCTTCGGCGGCAAAGAACCGTCGCGAGGCATCAACCCTGACGAAGCCGTCGCTTATGGTGCCGCTGTACAGGCTGGTGTACTTTCTGGAGAGCAAGATACCGATGCTATCGTACTTCTCGATGTAAATCCTCTTACCATGGGTATTGAAACTGTTGGAGGTGTGATGACCAAACTCATTCCAAGGTAAATACGAAAGATATCCGAGATTATCACTAAATCTGTAAATATTTAGACTATCGACTGGTCAAATGAAAAGAATTCTTGCAATAAAATCATATTCTTTATTTGTACAGGAACACTGTCATTCCCACAAAGAAATCTCAAATCTTCTCTACGGCGTCTGACAGTCAGCACACTGTCACGATTCAAGTATACGAGGGTGAGCGTCCGATGACCAAGGACAACCATTTACTTGGCAAGTTTGATCTGACCGGCATCCCACCGGCGCCACGTGGCATACCACAGATCGAGGTCACTTTCGAAATCGACGCCAACGGTATTCTGCAAGTGTCGGCCGAGGACAAGGGCACTGGCAATCGCGAGAAAATCGTCATCACGAACGACCAGAATCGCTTGACGCCCGATGACATCGAGCGGATGATCAAGGACGCGGAGAAGTTCGCCGACGACGATAAGAAGCTGAAGGAACGTGTGGAGGCGCGCAATGATCTCGAATCGTACGCATACTCGCTGAAGAACCAATTGGCCGACAAGGAGAAGCTTGGCTCGAAGGTGAGCGACGCAGATAAGACCACGATGGAGGAGGCGATCGAAGAGAAGATTAAATGGCTGGAGGACAATCAGGACACCGAACCGGAAGAGTATAAGAAACAGAAGAAGGAGCTCACTGACATCGTTCAGCCGATCATCGCCAAGCTCTATCAGGGCGCGGGCGGCGGTGTTCCACCCACCGGCGGCGAGGACGAGGATATCAGGGACGAACTTTAACTGCAAGTTAGCGACCCGCTCACCTCGGTTCGCGATTTAGACTGATTACTCGCCTTCCGAGCAAATACTTTACAGAAAGTGTTGATATACACACGAGAAGCTGAGCGCGGTACCCACACACACACACACACAACATACGCGAGATCATGTTCTCGCCGTACGTTTAGCTGAAAGTGGCTGTCTGGTTCTAAGTTTTACTTATTGTTAGATAATATGTAGTATACACTATCTATAACTTTAAGACTTAGGTTAAGGAAGGCGTTTGAAGCTAAATGTGCAGTGGGAATAGAAGTCTTCGTCACAAGTCTTACGTACATTTTACGAAAAGTGTGAAAAAATGCTAGTAATATCGAGAAGTCGTCAGATTTCGAAAAAAGTAAAATCGTGGATTCTCTCTAGAATCTTGATTTTTTGAAGATTTTTGAGCATTTTGGCGACTTTCCAATATCATTAATGTTTTTGACACTGCGCTCGTTTCTCTCCCCCACGACACAAGCATACTGAACTCCACTGCGTCGTTAATTTATTTAGAATTGTTTTGTATGTTTTCCCACTAAGTGTAATAATCGAATGATCGGTTAATTGTGGAGCAGAGCGCGTTAAAGATATAAGATTCGTATGAGTATGCGTATGTATGATTGAGTGAGAGAGTGAATGAAATTTGTGAAGACGGGCTCGTAACTTGTGCTGCCAACAAGTTACATACTGTGTACAATGTAGCCGTGTCTACGTGTGAGTGCAACATGTGTATCAGTAACGCAAGAATAAAGATTTTTTTCAGTAAACCGTAACTTCTGTCGGGATATATCTTGTGAGACATTCGTACTTCCGCATCCCGAGATCTACCTAAAGATCCTGAGACTCAATAGATAAGATAATATAAATATTTAAAGAAATAACATGTTAAGAATTTTTCAAATACATCCTAAATGACATATGCTGAAACGTTTCTTTAGTAATTTAGTATCGCCTGGCTACGTAGATGTTTCTGAAATAAAGTAGAAGTTTTCTAAAATATACAAAGCCTTCTAGAAATAAAATCTAAAGTGTTCAGGTTGAATGTAAGAGCGAGATCAAGCTTCTGTTAAATAAGATTCTGCTTGAAACTAAACGAGGCTAATAATTCTAATTACCTTCTAATCCGTCGACGTAATTACAACGGGTGATCGTTTTGAGAAAATTTATTTAAGGATCCAGTTCATATCGTAACAAAAACAGCACGGAATTTGTAGACATAATCAATTCTCTATAATATCTTAATTCGCCTATTGTGTACCGAAATACAACCGTTAACAGACACGATGACAATAACATAATTCGCTCCTTCGTGAAACTCCGACGTTAATTTGTTCAGAGCAATTTAATCGCTGGGCTTACGCAATGTTTCACAAATTTACTTAAGTATAAAAATAATATCGAAATTGCGCGACAGATGTTTACCGCGCGTGTACATGATAGGATGAGAAATTAGTAGGCTGCGTTGGAGAAGTTACGCGATTTCCAATTACGATGAAATAAAACTTCGAAAGGGCTGTTGCTTGGCTACTTTTATCTCTTCGCCGAATGTTGCGATAACATTTTCAAGAATGATTTCAAAGAATAATTATATAACAATATAATTAACAAATATTTCACATTTGCGAAGACAAAAGCAAATATTCTTAATTTTTAATACAATCAATTTACCGATATTTAATCAATCAAAATAATTCAATATCGAAGATTATTATGACACATTCAGCCACGTTGCGTTATGCATTTTTATTTCTGTTTCCAAAACAAATAAGACTTACGAAAAATTTCAAACATTGTAGATTAATTTCTTATAAAATTTAGAATAAAAACTCATCAATTTTTCGACATTAGAAATTAAGAATGGCAAACAGGGAATTTTTTTTTCAAAGTTTCGATTCATGGTGCGTTTTGAAACTTCTCCTAAGCAGCTTGTACGCGACAGTTCTTTTTACTTCGGTTTCCGCAGATTCCGAGGTGCTACCATAAATTACCGAGTAATATATCGCTTTACGAATGTAATCTATGTAGTAATAATACTATCCTTAAAACGGAAAACGCTGAGAAATCAATCCGCAGCGATATACAATTTCGGGCGCTGCGTATCAGCACGTAAGGGAAATCTGAAGAGGGAAAAGCTTTGAGACTTTCGAAGAATTTGTCTCCTGTCACACTGATCCCTTTCACAGCGGGAGGGATGTTGGCCGCAACATCAAAATTTTTTTTTTCTTTTGACTAACGCTTACGATAAAGGCATGAGATTTTGAGGAGAGATCACAGTGTGCGTCGCGAGAGCTGAACGGGGTATCTTCGAAAAATCTCAAGACTTTCCTCAGATGCTCACGTATGAAACGTAAAATACCATCGAACAGGTAGCAGTGAGTGAACGGTATTGTTTGCCTGTGAATCACTTTTACAGGATTTTTCGTATGTAAAAAGATAAGGCCAAAAGATAGGCATTCAGTGCGTGAATCACGAACCAGAAGGACAATTTCTCTCTGTCTCTCTTTTTGTTTTTCTTTTTTCGTCGTAACTCGCAGAGTTAGTACAATTCGCTTTTGCTATTTTACACTGAGAATAAGTAACGAGGTATTTCATTGCGGTTTGTACATGTAGAATTGAATTATCGTTCCGTTCTTCGATTTCGCTCTTTTTTTTCTCTTCACTCTTTTTTTAATATTTTTGGCATTTGCATCGAAAACTTCGAACAACGGGCATTGAGCATTTTTTTTGTCTAGTTTCTTATTAGATCGTTGAAGCGACAATGTACTAATTATGGAATTATAAGTTTTGTTCGTATATAATCCTAAGGAACATGGCGTTATTTCGTACTTATGTTTACGTTGTCAAGCGTAAGTCTGCATACGACTGAGAAGAAGTGCGAGAAAACGTTAAAAAAATAATGGAAGTCCTTCGGCTGACTAACCGTCCGCGTACCAGATTATTTCTCCTCGGAAAAAGGAAATATCTGTCTGCGTGTACGTATGTATGTATGGCGGGAGGGCAATTGAGACGAGACTTGGCTTCCGACTGTCGGAATCGGAAAATCACGAAAAATCGGGCAATTATCGTGAGCAACACTTTTTTTCTTTTGCTTTCAATAACTTAACACACTGAAATGCCGCCGATAGAAACGAAGTGATATATATATATCTATATATATATCTCTACTTAGTCCTTAGTCCTATACAGATTTGCGATCAACCGACATTTGCTCCGAGACGGTCCGTAATGCGTGTCCAGCGGCGCGTAAAATACTATATGAGTATCGGATAAATATCGTTCGGTGCTTCCTGGTCGAAATCAATGGTCAGTCCGGAACCTCGGAGAATCGTCTTCGGCAAGGAAGCTAATTTGTCCCCTTCTCGATATCGCCAAGTGCAAGGATGTAGCGCGACCGAGACGTGGCACTTGGTACCACGACGCATCCGACGGTGTCCACTCGATTCCACCGTTACATCCCTTTGTTTCCCATTTTTAATAACTACATAATGCGGAATTTTCTATTTTCCTTTCTCTCTCTCTCCTTACGCGGTAAATATTTTCTTCTTTTTTTCTTCTTCTAGCATGAACACATTCAACATATTGTTTCTTTTTTCTTGTTTAACTATACAGCACATCCTGAAATCAATGGACTGTGAAATAACAGCATGGAGAAGTGATTCTCTTCAGATTCTGGCTGTACTGCTCTCTCTTTCTCTCTTCCCCTTTTTTTTTTGCTTTTCTTTTCCATTTTCTCTTTCTCTCTCGCTCTCTCCAATGTGCTAGTCTATATCATATTTCGGACGTATATATTCTTATAATAGTAATATTAATGAATACATATATCTGCGTGCACCGCGAGCGGAAAGGATTCCGATTTTAGATTTATTTCTCGAATCTCGTGACTTTCGATTATATTCGATATTACAGCTAAATTTAATATATAATTAATATAATTTTCGCGTAACGCTATTAAAGTGGAGGTCGGAGCTTGTACTATGATAAGATTGCTATCAGAGATTGAGATTTTTTTCTTTTTAGAATTAAATTGGTCGACTCTTGTAAACGTCTGTAAAAAAGAGCTTAGACGAAGTGCGGGGAATCCTCTCCGATCGCAATATCGCTCCCGTACATATACAAATACTTGTAATGCCTACTTGCTAATGCCAATGAATACATTGAGCTACTATATATATGATCGTAGCGTATATACTCTTAAAACTTTTGTTTAGTAACTAGACATTTCGTTTTCTGAAAGAAGTTTTTTGCCTTCACGCCAGAAGTTTTTTTTCCCGTAAAAAAATGCGCTAGAATTTTCTTTTTTCCTAACACTGAACGATTTAGACACGAGATGTGTGCAGTAAGAGTGTATAAATAATTTCTCTAAGCGCGCGCGTATGCTCGCCAAAACACGAAGTTCGAGTAGGAATATATATAATCCAGTGTAGAAGATACTGACTTCACTCCCGATAAATTAATAATTTATACAGAACCCTCTCTGCGGGACGCTGCGCAACCGAGATTAACAAACATTCGTATGGATTTCTCTTTAAAATGCCACTTTTAAAAATAAACCTATGCGTAAATACGTATTACGGATTTTTGTTTGCCGAGTTGCAAGCGCAATTCTGCCTGAAATTTCTATTAGTACATGCCTTAATTGCTATATACAATTGTATCTTGAAATACATATGCCTTTCGATAAATATGGAACCGATTTTTCTTAACTTTTCATTTTTTTTTAAAGAAATTTAACTCGTCGCCAATTAATTCTCTTGATAATTTACTAAACAAATCTCTCTTGAGAAAGAGACTCAATGATTAAAGCTGAATTCCTTTCATGCCTAACTCGTTGAAAGTCGGACTTTATTTTCATCAGGAGCAAAATGCAGATTGCTTAAAGAATAATCTACTTATATACCCTTTTCAAAACACTGTCTATTGAAATAGAATTTACGTTGACAGCTTTCGATCCGCAGATTATCGGGGACAGCTGCAAAGAACAGGTGAATAGTTAAGCACTTAGTTCAAATTTGTTTCGAAGACCTGAGAGTTCATCCACGCTGTACTTTTTAGCAATGTGTGTGAAAGAGGTACGTGCTTCCGTGGTCTCATCGCGAGAAACGAGGGAAATAACCCGACAACAATAATCCGCAAATCGAAAGCCTGTTCCTTCATTTTTTTTCTCGAGATATGATACAAAATTTTCAACAAAAAAATTCATGCGCTAATTTGCGCAGAGACTCAACAAATATCAAACACGGTGCGCTTCTGGCCGCGTCACTTAAATACCATTTCCCTAGTTTGAACAACAACAATGTATCTCGTATCACAGTATTATTCAGTAGTGTATTTAGTATTTGTCTCACGTTCACTTTGGATATGGCAAATATGAGATAGTAACAGTAAAATTATACTAATGTAAGTCTATAACTCTTTGGGGCTAAATGCATATCACAGTGGGAAAATTTTCAACGTTCCTATGTTCACCGTCTTCTACATCTTCCGCTTTCTTCTTTCTTTTTTGTCTTTTTTTTTTACTTATTTTAGATTATTATTTAACCGTCCAGAAGCGCACCGGTCCCAGAAGCGTGTCACTTTTTTTTTAATAAGGTCACATTATCTATACGCATTATTACGAAGCATCACCGCCAACCAGAAACAAGCAAGCAATTAATAATATTAGAGTAAGATTTTTTTTATCATTAGTCAAAAAATGCACCGTATGTTACTTGAGATACGCGTTTCCGTATCCGTTATGCAGTCTTATCCTAACTTTTCGCTGCGTAATGCACTACTGAAACATAGGACTATTGAATTGTACTTCTTTTTCCTAGTTTTCAAAATAAGATTGTTTACAGTTGCATATGAAATTTCGAGTTTTCAAAAAAGTTTTAAAAGTTTTACAGTCGTGAAAACTATTTTGAAAACTGAATAACGATCTACTGCAAGTCGTTCCCATAAATGTTAAAAAAATTAAGTAAAGTTTAAGTTGGAGTTACCCCTAAAGTTTAAGCGATTCTCTGTATCTTTGTAAAATTAGAAAAAGACAAAAAAGTTAATTTTAATTTTAATTAATGTTTATGACAGAATCTTAAATCTCTGTACTGAACTTTTAGATAGAGGCAACTACAAAAGTTTATTTTTTTTTTTTAGAAAATGGAGAAACGAGGACTCGTATACGGATTACGTAAACACGTGTGTTTGAGATTGGTTTATAAGAACGACCTTACAATATTGTACAATAAATATATATTACATAAAAAAATCTTTTTCTTGAAACTACTTTAAAGCTCTTATAAAACATTTAACAGTTTTGAAGCAAATCATTTTTTAAATATAGTACATGACAATGTATATCTTTTAAGTTGTTCTAAAACTTATAAAATTAATGTACATAATTACAATACAAATGTAGAAAGAAAAAAAAAATTTTATAATTAAATATATATCTCAAAAATTAATTAACGTAAAATTGAGATTTCATATGCAACAATTTAATAAAAAAATAGTCCATAATTAATCTATATATTGCTTATATAATCGGATCGATACGATACTGTATATTAACGTTTGCTAAAAAATAAAACTGCCGAGTTATTTTAATCGTATCGTCAGAAATCCGAATAGGAGTAAAAAAATACCCGATCATTTTGTTAACAAAAAGGAAAATGCTACACAGCTCTTTCCTAACACTACGAACATGTAGTAGATATCAATATTACTATCATGCCAATTATAGTGCACGATCACTTTTCCCAATCACCTTCATCATCTACCTAATTGCAGTATGTTTTACAAAAGTATACTGTCTCTGTTGGATCTTAAAAAAAATTAACGGATAGCAAAATTAAATTTGATTCAGTCATGGATGTGCAAATCGACGTTCGAAACTGATGAAAAAGGCGAGACAGTTTCAATTCCAAAATTCAAATAATTTCCGAAAATTCTTTTCGTAACATTCCTCCATCTTCATGTTCTTTCGTTAGTATTCTTATTAGTCAAACTCGATTTTGAAGGAAAATCTATATCCTCACCAGCTTCTAAAATTGCCACGTGCTTATACAGCAAACGAAACGGATTCTTTCGATATTTTTAAGACTTTGAAGACAAAGTTATATCGAAATATTAAGAGAATAAATTTTCTTGATTGACCGCTTGTGCCTTCTTGAAATATATTTTGAAGAGTCTCCTGTAAAAATATAATATAATACGAAAAATGATTGTATTGGCAACTAATGTGTGATTCTCTTTAAATTAACACTATTTACCAATAGAGATTTAACTCGTGCATATATCTAAAATAAACCCTTGGCGAATGCCTGAATGACATTAGGTACGGTAGCGTCGAAACCGTTGATCGTCAGGACATGTCGGTCATAATAATCTTTACGATATGGTGAGGAAGAGCATAAAGCACAATTGATTAGTCTGCAAAAAGATCATTACTTTATATTTACAAAATATACAATAAAATTAGAACTAATATTATTTTGCATATTTAATGAAATGATTTAATGAAATGAAAATTTGTAGATATTTATATTTCAATATAGAATAACTAATTGTTTAGATCTGAAATATTAACATATTTTAGTTTCATTAAAAGTATGTTAAAATTATATTATATATTCATAATTTTTTCCTGTACAAGATGAACATTCTACACTATGTATATTGTAATGATAATCATATAAATTATTTCACAAGATTTGCTAAAACTGCTCTACAACAAGCTATATTTATATTATTGTTACTAAAGACACATTTTAATTAGTTGTTGCAATATGTTCGATGATATTCCACATCAATTGTCTTTTTATACGGATATAATTAAATAAAATATTAAATAAAAATAAAAACGTTTTTTTAGAATCTTAAGAAATTACTGTAAAACATTGACAAATTTTTTTAAATGGTCCAACAAATTCGTATACCTTTCTTAATTTAAGAAATTTAGATAATAAATAAAAGTACTTACTTTGTCTGCGGAAGGTTTATATGCTCCTTGTACGATATCAGATTTTCCTGGGATTCATCGTGCTTTGGGAATATTTGATCGATAATATTGATAAAGACATCGTACTGCTTAGACTGTTTTTTGGCCCACAAGATTGGTTTACTCGAATTGATATTTCCTACAGGCATCTTCTTTATGGTCTTCAAAATATCGTCGAAAGAATTCGTTTTATAAACATCCACTAGATAAATTCCGATGTTCTGGAATGTCGCTATGGTAACGTTCTCTTCGGAACGCAAAAGTATCATCGCGATCAAAGCAGCCGTCTCAATGCCAGTCATATTACCATTCTGCCAAGTGTGTGTTTCCATCGGTTTGTTGGTGCTGATTGTCACTAAGTAGCGCAAATTTGTAGATTGTATATTCTGCAAGTAGTTATAATCATAATATTATAAAACAAGTAAGCTAGATAATAACATCTATTTAAACACACGCTCATTAATTTTATTGATTTTTATATTATTATAAAATGTTTAAAAAGTTGCTAAATCACAATACATAAAAATTCACTTTAATCAGAATACTTGAGTAAAAAAAAATTAATAAAAACTTGTAATTATATTTTTAAAAATACAGATAATTAATATTTAGTTTTCAACATATCCTTTTATGTACAAAAAAATCGCTTATTGCTTATCTTTATTTATCTTATTCCATTACTAATTATGAGAAATGTTCATATTAATAACAATAAAATTAGTAATTATTGGAATACCTAATAATTCATGAGACAATATTTTTAAAAATCAACTTACTTTAAATGACAGAAGGAATGCCTCATTTAGAGCGTTTATTACTTTGACATTTGGCTCAAATTCCGGCGTTATAGGTTTCTTTGCTAACTCTCGAACTTTTCGTTTCTCATAGGTCAGAGATCTTGAAAATACATAATTATCAATGACAATCTCAAGTTATTTGTCATTAATCATGTAGAATACTGTTGCAAACTTACTTTCCAGAATTTTGATAATTTTTTAGGGTAATAAAAACTAATGCTGGATGAACTTTACTCATTTCAACGTAATCTGAATTAGTAAGTCGTTCCGTTACTTTTTCGATTGCTGGTTCATCATCATTAGCAAGAAACCCAAGATTGTGAATCCTTTGCAGGTTGTTTAGAAGGACACCAACATCCATTGACATTAGCAATGAATTCCAAACCTACATATGAAATAATAGAATATTACATCAATTCGGAAATTAATACAACGAAAAAAATACTTTGTATATTCGCATACCTCCTTGGATGTTAGCAAATGTCCAGGTACATGATCTAAAGAGAAGCCATATGTTTCCAGCAAAGTGGCAGCTCGAACCTCATCTTCGCAACGTTTGAAGTCTTCAACCTCTTCCATGTATTTCAGTAATTCAGGGATATTAGAAGTTTCCTCCATCTCATCAACTGTCACATCTTTTTTGGTCTTTTCCAAGCCGTGTATTACATACTTCAGTATAATTTTACTCTCTATTAAATAATTAATTGCCTAAGTAAGGTTTTACCATTGATTAATAATTGTAATCATTAATTAACGCAAATCCATTACGACGTGCTTCTGTTAAATTTTACAAATTACGTATAAACATAACTATTTCATTATTCTATTATATTACTAATTTTATGCAACTTTCAGCAAATCAAGAAATTGAAAAAATTCGAAAAGTAATACATGGATTTGTGCTTTCTTCATAAATTATGTATGTTTACCTGGAGAATTGCCTAGAGGATGAGCCATTTTGACAATGTCTTTGTGTTTCCAGCCATACCTACTTCTATATTTCGTGACACATTCTATAAAATCCAATGGTTTCTTAGAAAGGTACCAATTGTTAATGGCTTTCCTCAGACCCTGGCCCCATCCTTGTGTAATATAATTCAACTCTTTCTCTCTGCACAGTTTAGAAACGAATTTAACGAACAGAATAAAATTCGGAGTAGATGCACAGATCTTTTTTACACTTTCATATGCCGCATGACGTAATTTCTCGCTTTTATTTTGTCTGCAGCAAACAGCGAGGGCGAACACTAAAGCCTCTGGATGTGTAACCAAATTGCTCTCAAATGCCTGCAAACAATCTCATTTTAGAAATAGATGATTATGGCAAACATTTTTATATGTATTATGTGATCTATATTTACCTTTGTGATCAGTTCAATGGGTACCAATTGTTTCTCTTCATTTTCAGCAAGTTCTTCTATGGCTAGAACATTTCTGACTATAAAGTAATGATGGGCAAACCAATATCCAGGCTGATAATTGGGATAATCTTTTCCAACATACAGGTATCGTAATAAACGTAACTCGGGATCATTGCTATTACCTTCTGTTGCCATTTCCTAATAATTGCAATTTACCTAAAACAGCAATTACAAAGATTTTTCAAGTGTAACTATTAATTATAATACAATATATATATATATATATATATATATATCAACAAAATTATCAGCAATTACTTGGCTTTCAATCTTCAAACATGATTAACACCCTTATTTTTTTTAAGATAATTTCTCAATAAACAAAAGTCTATATAATTCATCTAATGAGGCTTTAATTGTTTCTAAAATTAACAGCTGTTATAAGAAAGTATAAGTATGAAATATATATATATATATATATATATATATATATATATATATATACATAAGTTTTAAATTGTGATGCAAAATAGTATTATACAAACATGGATCTGCTTGACAGAATGTGACAATTTAAGAATAGATCGTTTATATTGAATGAAAGCTTCAAAAACTATACTGAAAAATAGGTCGACTATTATTCAACAGTATCATCAGGACACACAAGACAGCAAGGTATGTACTCCTCGCTTTAGAAAATTCGTCTCTTGGATCACAACAAGCGATCGTTTTCGTACGTCTTTTCACGTTTGACAGTAGGGGTGGCTTTACTCTATTTTAAATCTCTCCTCCAGGAAACACGAAGGACACACGATCCGCATTATTTATATGACCCATTAACTGCATCGCGAATTACAGTCGCGTCTGACACACACATACGCCTGTACGTGTGCACGCAAGCATCTCATGCAGCATGCACGCGCATGAGCGCGGATTCCTGCGCGAGGATCGCGCGTATCACCTGGTTACCGGATAAGGTAACGCGTAGACACGAGAGAGGCGATGCGACGCGATCTCACGCATTCACGCATCCACGCACGCACGTATGCATACACGCGCGCACGCATGTACGCACGCATGCAGATACGGACGCGAGGCCTATACGCGGACGCGGAAGCGACGCGAAGTTAGCACGGAGTCGAACGTGCCCTCGGGAGATGCGATTTCACCTCTCCTCGCCCGTTCCCCGTCCAGCGATTTACCTTGCGTCAACGTGGAGGAACCGACGTGAGGAACGATCATGCACAAGAGGAGACTGACGGCGACGACGATCGCGCAACGACGTGCAGGAGCGCATTGACGCGCGGAGCGACGCGGAACGGTGGCGGCCCGCGTTGCGTCTTCGCGGGTTAAGCGCAGCGGCGCTAGATGGCGCCACGTGGCCGTCTCGCGGCGCTCCGCGTTTTCTCTCTTCTGTTCCGCTAGCTGCGGAGCTGCTAGCTGCTTTTTTTCTAACTCTTCTTCTTCTTTTCCTTCTCTTTCTTTTCAACCACGGAGAAAACATTTTCTTCGCGATAATAGTTGCTTTCCATTTACACCGATACTCAGATAATTCTCACTTGTGACGTCATGACTCACAATCAGTTAAATATTATTTACTATGCCGCTGTTGAATATTCCTTTTTATTCTGACAAATGATATTCAACTGTGTCCAGACAACAAAATGTCTAACAAATGTCTAAAATCGGATCATAAGATGTCTTAAAGACGTCTTTTTTAGGCATATTTCTAAAAGACGTTTTTATTTTATGACCTGATTTAGATGACCTGATTTAGATTTTTTAGATGTTTTGTTGTGTGGGAGTTTTTATCTATAATCTGCACAAGCTCGAGACTGTGCGCTTTAGTGAGTCTGAAGCTGTTAACTCACTTTAAAAGAGAGATTTAAAACCTGTATTGTTAATGACAGCTTTGAATAAGTCATAATGTCACAAGTGAAAATTATCTGAGTTTCGGTGTAAATGGAAAGTAACTATTAAAATAAATAAATAAAATAAAAATAAGTAACTATTAAAATAAAAATAAATATGCCAGTAAACACAAAGTAAAAATAATGTAACGTCAATGTTATAATTTCCCACTCAACAATGTAATTACAATGTAACATGTCTTGTTACATTGTCTTGTTGTATATAATATTGTTGAGTATTATATTGTTGAGTAAACAATTTTAACATCGACGTTACATTACTGTTACTTTGTATTTACAATGCCACGCCAGCGCTGCGCGCTGCAATTCTCATGTTAACCGGCGCGAATGACGCTGTCGTAAATTAACAATTAATGAGAACTCCTGATCGGTTTAGTCATTTGAGAATACGAAATTACTGCCGCTTCGGAAATATATCAATTCTTGCCGCACGTAAAACGTCGTATTCGTCGTTGGGTCGACGAGGCTGCGCCGCGAGAGCTCCACGGGACTCCGTTCCGTGTTTCGTACGTCGAACCGTGCGAAAACGCGAGCAAAACAATTTTTCCCCTCGGCCACGTCAGGCTTCCCCTTCAGCGTCATGACTTGAGATCAATCGTGAAGATCGAGATAAGTTTGATGAAAATAAATGGAAAATAAACGTTCGATTAGAATTATCTCGCCGCTATATTTAAATCGGCATCGATGTGTTTGTTCTCGTAACCTTGTAACTCGCGATTAAAGAAAAACCGAGCGCGTTATCTCTAATCGAGCGCTAATCGGGCTTTAACATTCCGGAATTTAATCGAGTGACCGTTTATCGAGGCAACGCTGCAAGCGTATATACGCGCGCGATTCACAGAACGTGTTTTTTTTAAAACCCTTTCATCCCCCAATCTCACGCGCAATACAATTGCGCACCCGATAGCGCAATCGTATCGCAGCGGGATGACGTAAATTTTTGCCGAGTTGCTCTCCGACAGGAGTTAATTGTTGTGTACGAAAGAAGTCAGTTTTTATCGGAGCAACCTCACGAAAATTTACGTCATCCTGAGATTCTCGTCGTATGTACAGATCAGTAATATTCCTGAACGTTCGATAAAATCGTATAGCAATATTATGTATATATTTATACAATTGATCGCATATAAAATGTATGCATGTATAATTGGATATGTTATTTACAATAAAATATATAATTGTATTATATACAATTATGTAATGTATTATATACATTTATGTACAATAAAAATTACAATTACATTTTATTTATATATCTTACATACATAAACATAACTCTATACAATTTATATAATTTTGTGTACAAATAAATTAATTTGTATAAAAGATAATCCAAAGTGAAAATTTCTTATCTCGCTATTTTTATAACTTATATATTTCTGCAACAAATATAGCATAAAAAATTCGTCAATTTTAAAGGAAAAGTATAATTGTAATTAATTCAAATGTTGCTTTATCTTTTGTTTAGTCATTCTTTCAAAAATCTTATATGACAGTAGAAAGTACGTGACACGTTTAAAAATATATTTTTAATTAATTCTTTTTACGATGGTGTCTTGTTTTTTTTTAAGGCAAGTGTTTCGCGAGAACTCTCACATTCGAAAAATGTATAAAACTAAAAATTCGCAACTTACGGAAAAGTTTACTTCAATAAGCATTCGAAATGTTTTTCACCGTAATACAATAATAAAATCCCTGTTTAAAGTTGTCGCGAACATTTTGAAACATTTCCGGTGTTATTCTACGACACTCATTTACTATCTTTTAAAGAAGACCCAAGTGAGTGACTCACGAGGTCACCTGATTTATTTCTCTGGAGACATTTAAAATTAAAATGTATGCCACAATGCCAAGTTCCACGTAAGATGTATACTAGTGTCGGAAGTGCTTCAAAATATTTGCAATGTCTTTACACAGCGATCTTATTATTGTGTGGAGGCTGGTGGGGAGCATCCCGCTATACCTCCTACAAATCAGTCGGTTAAAAAAAAAAACAGAAAAGTTTTCGCTCCGTACGATCAATCGTATATAAAATACACAATTGTTATCGAAAAGACTGATCTCCAATCGTGTCGCATTGCATTGTTATCGGATGCTGAACGTGCGGACAAAGGGGGACTGAAAGTTTGTAGGACATTTATTCCATCTATTACATGTATATTTATATTTAGGGCAACGTGAGATATTTTTCCCTGCGAGACAATAATTCCGCACTGAGAAAACAACATATTTACTTTCGGCCTCAACCATAATTTTATAATATTTCTAACACGAAATATAATTAACTTAATTATATGTATCATTACATGTTAACCATAATTATCGATAGAAATATTATAAAATTGTGGTTGAGGCCGAAGGTAACTATACTTTTTCTCTCAGCGTAACACACTCCTACAAATCGCATAAAAAAACACTCATTATTTTCCGTCGATCGCGCGAGCGCGATTTTCGATATGATCGAGCATCGGCGCGAGAGCGCGGATATAAAAAGAATCTATAAGAGTACGAATGCGGCAATATGTATGTACACGCGGCGAACCGCTTTATCGCTGAAAAAAAATCTCGCGTGACGCATAACGCGCGGCTGTGTGCGTGTACGCGCGAGGTGTGTTTTTTTTTCTCTCCATCCTTTTTTTTCTCTTTTACGAGCGCATATATTTGTGGACAGCGCGTTTTCCCCGCGCGATCCTCCCCGGTCACTCCTCGTCTCATTTTCCGCGATTGCATTTTTATCGCCCTGTCCATTGACCCACTCCTTTCCGCAATACTCGAAGTCGTGCGAAACGATTTATCACGATGGCACTCTGACGGCGAAACCGCCGGACATCGCGGTTTAAATAAACGGTTTCATAATTTAATAGTTTTTGTACACACACTCTCTCTCTCTCTTTCTCTCGTTTTGTCCTTCGCTCTTGACGGCATCGACGAGTCATTCAATTCCCGTCCCGTCCCGTTTTAAATTCACGAACAGTCGCGGCTATCATTTATCTTTTATCTACACACACACTTTTTTTTTCATATCTCTCGGAACGAGAAGTAAACAAGTCTAAGTAAAAATAGACGTTTCTACTTGGATTAAATCGTCCTTTCGGCGCACTCGCGTTCTCCTCGCGCGCATCGAGAAATCGGAGTTGTGCCTGCCGATTCCTTCACCGAATCTTCCCGGGCGAAGAGGGATTGGGAGGGAATCGCGGCGAGAAGGAAACCGAATCCCCACGGGGTCCCGGAGCCGAATAAAGTGTACATTGTGCACGAGCACGCCCCGCGCGCATTCGCAATTATTCAACGCGAATCGTCGCAACGCGCGCGCGTATGTGGAAGCCGAACCGGTTGTCTTTTCGCATTCGCGTGCGCGCGCGCGCACCCAAAAGCGCTAAACTAGCCGGTCTCGCATTATTCGCGCTTCCGCACACAGTTGAAAGTCGCATGTAATTGTTACCCAGCGAGGGGGGCGACGGAGGGGCCCCCTCGTCCCGTTCCTCGTTCCCAACTGTGGGGGGGCCGGAGTAGAGCAGAAGGGAAAGAGAGAGAGAGAGAGAGAGAGTGAGAGAGGGACGAGGGGAGCCTCTCGCTCGCGTGGCCATGCGTGAAGTCAGTCCCCAATGGCCAAACGCGCGAGTTTCACTCCGCTCGTTACGCGTATTTATAACTTCGCCGGTCCACACATACGCGAGCCGTTTACGAGCGACAGCCCGTACTGTCCGGTTCGCTGATACTATCGATTTTTCTGGATCGCCGTGGAACACACGCGATTACACGCCGCGCCGCGATTACGTACGTGCACGCGCGCACATATGTGGCGCGCGCGCGCACGCGCGCACGTACGCCGTGAAGTTATGTAACAATGCGGCCGCGCGTTTCTATTAATGCCACTAATCGGCCGAGTATTAATCACCGCTGTTTATCGCACGGCCGTCCGTGACACCGGGGACGACCTGTCCCTTTTTTGCGCACGCCAGGGCGCTGCGCTGCATTCGTTCCTTTTGGGAACCAATGAAGGATTCGGGACCTGACGCACAAAGGTCGTGGCTTTTTAGATTTTAAACAGGCACGGACCTGCATCGACACGCACGGATCGAGTCCTGCGCTTCGCTTTGCTGAAAGTTCGACACAGAGGGATGACGCATCTTTGTCTCCGGGCACGTTTCGTTTAGACGAAATTATTGAAACACATTAGGGGGCACACTAGAGAAGCGATAACGATGATATTCTTGTAATACATATGATGATCATCCGTCCTATATTACAGAGGGCAGTCCTTCATTTTAGGTCTGTGTCCTTTAGATTTATTTTATTTTTTTTTAAAGCTCACTTTTGTCCTTTATTTCTGAAAAGTCCTATAAAATGTCTTATATTTCAGTCTTCGTCATTTGTATATTTTGTGTAATGTTTAAATAAAAATGTGTTTCTTTTTTATATTTAATTGCTTAGTTTACAAAATTTTACTTTTTTCTTGTAAATGTATATTCAGGGAAAAAATAGTAATGATAATAATGAATTTACATTGCACTTGTTTGTGGAACAAGAGTAGGTGTCCTTTATTTTTCTCAAAGAAACACGGTCACCGGAGTAATACAGCAAAACTGCACAACTCTCCTCGATAAACATTACTCTCTGAATTTCTCGAAGATGTGCGATCTCAGCACTTATGAAACAGCCTGTGTTCCTGGATGATAAGGGAATATCAACAGACTCTCGTTATCTCTGAACGTAAACGATCGCGAGATGGTTTTGTGTAGCGCGCGCGCCGTTGTACATGCATACATGCGCGAAGCAAAGATTATATTTCGCTTTTAGATATCCGCGTCGGCGCGTCTCTTTTTATTTCTCGTAATTTCTCGGCGAATTCGCCGGATTAGTGCGCTCGCTCGCGTATGCAGGCGCGCTCGCCCCGCGGCCGCTCCCGTGTAATTGTTATACACCGCGTAACACCGATCGCGCGCGCGGAGGAGGAGAGGGAGAAAAACGACGACGAGGAGCCGACGAGGAGGCTTCACGGTGCATTTTGATGATTATTACCTCTAGTCCGTCGCTTTTTGCCGACCGCGCGAACCGGTTTTTAATAAAATTCAGCTCTTCGATTATGTCGTCGGATGTACGATGCAATCGGAGAGCGCATCGCCCAGCGAGGTCCGACAGAGATAAAGCGAGACAAAGAGAGAGCGGGCGAGCGAGCGAGAGACAAAGAGGGAGGGAGAACGAGCGAGGGGGAGATGGAGGAGAACTCCGATGGGGAAAGAGAGCCGCGGTGGAAACGAGCGAGACGGCAGGAGAACGTCATGTTATTCGCGATTCACGTACTCGCCTCCACGTAAGCGAAACAAAGAGATCGATCGGCCGAGTCGCGGGGAGCGACGACCATAGCGGCGACTATAAGGCTTTTCCTTGCGCCCTCCCTTTCCCCGATTCACCGGGGAAACTCGCCGCGTCCCTCGCGGTCGACTGCGGTCTCGCGACTCCGGTCGCGCGATCCGCGAAATTAACGCTGCTTTGATTGACGCGTGAATGAACGAGCAGCGAAAGCTGATCGCGCCGGCCGGCCGGCCGGCCGGCCGGCGTCGTTATCGGCAGCCTTGTTTGTCCTCGCACGAGAGCGCGATCGCGCGAGCCACGCGAGATAAGGGCGACACTTCCGATAGAGATGTTATTCTCCAGAATCCGCATAGGCGTGCTGTTGTTCCAACGGGTCGGCAGACTCGTCGCGCGTTAGCCGTCCCTGATTACGGTGACCATCCGTCCTTTATTACGGAGGGTAGTTCTTTATTTTAGGTGTCTTTTGCACTGATTGTGAGAGAAAAATATAATTACTTTTGGACCCAACCACAATTTTATAATATTTCTAACGATAAACAATAATTAACTTAACTGTATGCATCATTAACCATAATTATCATTAGAAATACTATAAAATTGTAGTTGGGTCCAAAAGTAACTTTTTTTTTTTTTCAGATTTATTTTTTAATTGAAAACTCATTTTTGTCCTTTATTTCTGAAAAATCCTATGTTTCAATCTTTGTATATATTATGTAATGTTTAAATAAAGATGTGTTTTTTTATATATAATTGTTTCAGTTGACAAAATTTTGGTTTCTTTCATACAAATATATATTCAGGGAAACCTATTGGTAAATAAATAAATAATAAATAATAAATAATTAATGTAATAAATTTACTTTTATTCGCACTTGTTCGTGGAAGAAGGGTAGGTGTCTTAAATTTTTCACAAAGAAATCTGATCACCGTATCCCTGACACGAGAGCCGCAGAAATCCGATCGGCCGGTCGCCGGGATTCGCGGCCCTGGACGAGGATCGCGCCGCGGATCGCTTTATCGGCCTGATAACGCGCCTTCAGCTGATGCCACTCGAGCCAGTATTTATAAACGCTCGCGCGAGCGATAAGAGTGGGTGTATGTACATCGAGCTTTTTAAAGATTCGAGCGCGATACGCGTTCGCTGATCCGCGCCGATACGGCTCGCTGGATACTTTTGTTGGATCCCGCGGGCAGCGTGGAACTCGGAATTTTATAGATCGTCCTAGTACCTGTCAGGCAGGTTTCTCGGATCTCCCGGGCCGTCACGGGATTCTTAGGACCGGCGATCTGGTATTGTCGTGTCCACGAAGCCCCTCGGAGTCACAGGTGTTCGGGGTGCCGTCTCCCCCCGCCGCGGGTTTTATGCATTTCCTGCTCGGCCGTTCTCCCGTATTTGTCAATTTAAGATTCGACTGCGCTAAGTCGACAAAAATATTGAAACAGCGAGCAAACAGGAAGATTATCTTTGGCGATCTTTATCTCGAGTGCTCCTAAGAGAGTCACTCGTGATTTGTTTTGAAATCGAGAACGCGAGATGTGGAAAAGATAATTCATTCCTCCCTCCCCTTCCCTCCTCATACACCTCCCTCGCCCTTAATCCCTTTACGTATCTCCCTTCCCCGCGATTTCCATAATCGCGGCAGTTTTTCGAGGCCGGGCGTATAATTCCCGGCGAATATGAAGCTTTTACCGCGAACGCATCCCGGTTCGGATCTATTGTCCGAACGTGACCGTCTTTGTATTAAAACTAACGGGCGTCCGTAAACGGCACAAGCGCGCGCGCTAATCTTGTAACTCTCGTTACATAAATCCTCCTCTCGCGTGCGACCCAACGTGTCCTCCGGATTAGAGGCCGATAAAGAAAGAGACACTTATCACGTACAACCTATTTGTCAGCTTGCGAAAAATAATTCTTCGCCGACGAAAGCAAACAACATTTTCTCCCCGTTTCGTAACGAACGTGACGGAGCGACTTGCGGGCGGAAAAATAGAGCGGTATCGAGGGAGAAAAAAAATCTGCACGAAACGGCGTGTCGAATCGAATATTACTCGTCTAAAAAAAGAAAGAGAGAGAGACGATGATTAATCGCCGCATAAAAAGTGCGATTAAGAAGGAAACGATTTCCTTACGGGCGGCGATAAAGTAGATATATCGCGTTGGGTGAATCAACGTCTTTAAAATACTTTTCGTGTGCGATCGGTGAAGAGCTTAGATCGAGTGGCTCTTCGATGCAATTGAAAATTGTATGCAACGCGGTTTTCACAACCGGCTTCCATCATTTTCTGTTTTTTTTTTTTCCCCCTTTTATTCTTCATCGTCATAAGTATGCCTTTAAATATCTGAGTTTCTTATCAAAATTCTCGCCAAGGGGAGACTTTTTCTCCCGATTCCCTGCCGTGACGGCTTTTTACTATAACCTTCGCGCTAGCAGCCAGGGTCAGCTGATCCCTACAGCAAAACACAACACCTCATTCTGAATTTCTAAAACAGGTTTCTCTCCCCCTCCGGGATGCGGCCAGGAGGAAGTTGTGTGTGTTCTCCTTTTACACCGGGAGATCTCTCGATTTTCGCTGAAAAATCGCCTACGCTTAAAAAGCCGCTACCGGCGAAGAGCCCCTTCCCCTCTTCCCTCCTCCTCGCAGTAATTTCACCTGCGGTTTAATACGCGCGTCTCGCGCCGCGTTAAAAGCCGCGATAAAAGGTTGCGCGACGTAATGCACGTAGCCGACGAGAAATGAGAAGGCGAGAAAGAGAGAAGGCGAGAGAGAGAGAGAGAGAGAACGCGAGCGAAGAGAAGAAAACAAAACGAGCATCGTGGGTGAAAAAAAACCCGATGTACCGTCGTCACCGGCGGCAACAGCGGCGAGGTCCCCTCCCCTCGCTGCGGGATCGCTCTCGCACGCTCGCTCCTGTCGGGGCGGCCGAGCGCGGCCGAAGGCCGCCGGAGACGGCCGAGGCGCGGACGTACTGCCGAAACGTCACGTAGGCGGTGTTGCTAGGCGGTCGGAGCGGCGGTGGCGCGCGGCGAGGGGCGGGCAGGAGGCTCCCACCTCCCGCCGGGTGGGGGGCGCTCGTATATAAGGCGCGTCAGCCACCGGCGGCCGATCAGTCGAAAGAGTGTACTCGCTGCACTATCACTCAGCGCGGTCCTCCTCGCGTCGCTCTCTCGCGCACCCTCGGTGAAAGCTAGCCTCTTTCTCTCTCTACCCGGTGTTGGGTAGGTACGATATTCATTCGCCGATACGGCTCGTCAATCTGCTGTCCCCCGCGTCGATCGCCCCGGTCGCCGGTCCGACGCTCCTGTCCGTCGTACGCCGTCGACGTCGCCTCCTCGAGGAAAATCGCGCCGCCGTCCTCCGGCGAGGCCGACGAGAGTGCCGTGTCCATTGTGCCGTCGCCGCCGGACGTTCTCGCGAGATCATGGAGGTCCTGCCGTGTCCCGTCAACGTGGACTTCAGCAACACCCGAGGTAAGTGGTAGGCGTCGACGCCGGTTTTCTTTTTTTTTTTCCGATTTCGGAGATCCTCTACTGTATCCTCGCCTCTCTGTCCGCTCCGCCTACTCCGGAGCGAACCGTTGTTCTCAGCTGACAACGCCGGCTGGAATCAGCTGATTTTTGCTTTCGCGACGCGTTTCCTCGGCAGCGTCGCTCCGGGACGCCGCACCGGGTGCGCGACGACGTGAGGAGGGACGATTTTCGGACGCACCGGCTGATTTCCTAGCGAAACGTCGAATTACGGTTGCGTCAGCGGTCTTCCGATCGTACGAGGGCGACGGGGAGGGGAGAGATGCCCTTCGCTGCCGTTTTTCCATGCTAGTCGATTGTTCTCGTCTCCGCGCTCGTCCCCACTCGCCTACTTCGCCTTCGGGTTGTGTTTGTAAATGGAAATTTTCCAAAAATTTAGCGCTTCCGAGCTTTCGCCGAACGAATACGGAGCCGTGAAGAAGACACTCGACGTTAATTGCTCCTTCACTGAGAGAAAAATACAGTTACTTTTGGCCTTAACTATAATTTTATAATATTTCTAACACGAAATATGATTGACTTGACTATACTCATCATTATGTTGACCATAATTATCGTTAGAAATATTATAAAATTGTGGTTGAGTCCAAAAGTAACTACATCTTTCTTTCCGCGAGAATACAAACGAGATTTCGTCTAGCGATGCAAGAGTGACGCAACTGTGTAATTTTTTTAACAATCTAACCGATCGTACTTTTCAACTCGCCGCGCCGTAGAATTTCTCTCATTTTCCAGCAGCTTCGGCGATGAGGAAGCCGGTAATATTTTCAATTAACAAAATGGAAGGATTAATTATTTGAGCGGCGCGGAGCGACGAATTTTCTTTTTTTTTTTTTCGTCGAACGCGACACAAGGTGGATAAAAAGATCGAGGTCAAACGAGTTCGTACGTTACCGACGAGCTCGCCTCATCTTCGCCGGCCGCTGGAAACAATGGCCGAAGCGAGCTGGTCGGGCGAGCTGGCCGAGTGATCGACATAGAGAGAAAGAAACAGTTTTTCCAGTTGAAGCGTTCCCTCGACGATCCACGCATCGATCGAAAAATTGGAATGCCCGTTGCGCGATGGAGGGAGAGGGGAGGGGTGATGGGAGGGGGGGGGACTCTACGTTCGGGGCTCCTCTCTCCTGACGACAGTTCTTTGTTACGTTGCACAGCCGGTTTTAAATAATAAAGCGATGATCTCATCGATTAATTGAGATTACAGCTGCGTACACGTTAGTTAACGTGGAACTGGGGTAATAATCTAAAATCTAATCGTGGAAGCGTGCATTAAAGCGCGATTAAAATTATATCGGAGCTCGTATTACGTTTACGGTGGAATGGCAGATAACGTGAATCATCGTCGGGGCAAAATATGTTTTTCGTTTCGCCGCGGCGATATATCGGTCGATTTGATGACATTAATGTCGGAGATTATGTCAATTCATACTTTTGTATCTCGGGCGACATTGTTTACGAGGCATTTCAGACTTTGGCGAAATACTTTCGTGACAACTGCCGTGACATCTTCTCGGCGGACACTTGTGAAAGTTTATAAATAAATAATTAATATCTATCAAATTAATTAAATTAGACCGTTATATAACTGAATCAATTAGTAATAAAGGAAGCCTTAGACGGTCATGCTGAATCTCTTTTGCATAATAATTTCTTCTAATTAACATCTAATTTATTTAGAATTTTTATTTAGACGTTAATTATTCTAAATAAAATTTTTTATCCGAATTTAATAATTATTTAATTTGGACTGACGAGACAATTGGCCGAATTAATTTCATTTAATTTTATTAAGCCTTGGATTAACTGGAGGAATAGTCGTTGAGTTAGTTGTCTGTAAGCCTAGAAATAGGAGAAATAGGAGAAAAAGTGATCCGCCACTTTCTTTTCAATTGACCGCTTTAACGTTAGTTTTACTCGACGGGAGGCTGAGAGCGCGCGCGCTTAATTCCGTTTAATTAATTGTTACAGCTGGAAGCGAGACGGACGAATTGGACGGTGCCTGCCAGGCGCTGGCAAAGAGGCTGGAGGTCGAGCTCAGGAGGGCTAAACACGCTCAGCTGGCTTGCGGCGAGGTCCTCCTGCCGGCCGATTTGCTGCCCAAGATAGCCAAAGATGTACTTACCATGGCGGAGAACGAGCCCTGTGGCCTTAGGTAAGTCGAATTTTCCGTGTCGCCGGAAATGGGGCTTCGGTTCCCCTCGACTCCTCCCGCGAATCCGAGTCGGAATAATTCAGCGTAATTCGAGAATTCAGATAAATATTATTTCGCGCAACAAGTGTCCATCTGGAAAAACATCGTGAAACTTTTCTCCGGGTTCGTTTTTTCACGAATAATAAAAATTAAAGGCGATATCGGCAGTTGTGCGAAATATTTGTAGCAATCTTCTTCCTAGCAAGAATTAAATTGAATTTTATTAATTTGAGTTTAATTTTATTTTAACAGTTTTTCACTCGTTTATTAAAGACTGTTGTTAAAAAGTAGAAAAATTTGAAAGCAGATTTATCATCGCTGTTTCTCTAAATTAACAAATGTCTCCCCAAATTAAATTTTGATGTACTATTTAAATTTTCAATAGGTTTGAAAAATCAATGTTTGCTTGTTTCAGAGGCTGCACGTTGTTCATCAGCTTCGAGACGGACAGTATGTGCCGCAAACTGTCGAGAATACAGTGCGATCCCAGTACTGTGTCGACGTTCGAGCTTTATCTCACGCTGAAACAGGACCATACGTCCTGGCACATGCTGCTGCCGCAGTTCTTAAAGTGAGTACACTTGATGAAATAAAGTCTTGTGATTAAAGCTTGATAAATGATTTGAAATTAGTCGTGCAAATAAATTTTAATTAGTCGTGCAAATAAATTTTAATTTTGTTAAAAATATTTTTCTCACACCTTTGTCTGACTTTGTCGAGATATCCTGTTATTGTTTCATAATTGGCCGTTGTTATTCACATCTTTATTCGATAAAACAAAGCGGTATCGCCTTCGTCATTCAGATCGTACGATTAGATTATATCTGAATAATTTTAATCTGTTTAGTTCTCCCATTTTTACAAATATTACGTTGCAAAATATTGCGCAGTCTATATAAGTAATATAATTAGTGCGATTGTTTGAGATGTAACAAAACTCAAAATGCGATTTGTTTTTTTTTTTTTTCCAGAAATCTCACTCGTGGCGGCACCATCATGATCAGTAGGGACTTCACTCTGCAAAAGAAGAAACTCTACAGGTCTTTCCAGCAATCTCATTGAGGGGCCTCTGGATCATACACCGAGGTTTTGCATGTTTAACGATCACCCGTTTTGTCTAAATGGGTGCGGCCATTTTTGTCAGTCTGCCGCCCTGTGGGCGTCAGCCAAATTTGTACAATATCAGAAGACCAGGAAGGAAAAAAAACTAAGGCGGAAGCAGCGATGCGGACCTGAGGTTAGATTCGTTGCAACGTTGTAAAATTCGCGTACTATTGTCGCGATCGCGCAACATGTTGCGTTTAACCCTTTAACTTGGAGATTACATTTGGATTTTCTATATGAATGACACTTCACTTGCGAGAGACCATGAAACCTTTTTGAATGATGATTACTGTTCGCGCATCATACAGTGCGGGAATGAGTTTGTTCTGTGTGTTTAGAATTTATTCGTTGGATATGTAATAAAGAAATGGAGTAGTTTGTAGAAATGCTGTTTTCCGGTATAAAATAGTTGCAGCTTGAAACGCAACAGTTATATGGAAAAGTTACATCTTGTGTCAAAGATCTAGCGATGCATGAATCTAAAAGTCGAAGAACCCAGTGTCCACACGGATCTAACAGTTTAACGAAATTAAATCGAGAATTTAGACATCCCAATCTGCAGGAATTGAAGAATTCAGTCTCAGCTGAATCATGATCCCAAAGTTAAACGATTAGATTCGACGGACGCTGGAAATGAAGAAAGAAATTTGCAAGGTTAGTTTCTAAGATACGTAGAATTTGAAGATCGTTGGAGTTGAGGACCGTAGAATTTAAGGCTTCTAAAATCTAGGGATCTAGATTTGGAGTTTGAAGTATTGTAACGATAAGGATGAATCTAACACGTTCTCACACGCTGAACGGCGAATCGGTTAAAGGGTTAACGACAACAATATCGCTCTTTGTTTTGTCTGCTGTCACCATGCAATACTGTATTCAAGGAGAGAGAGAGAGAAAGAGAGAGGCCTATTACGCGTTCGATAATTGTGATAGCGCGAGACAAGTTATAGTAGTAGCAGATCTTATATCGCGAGGATATGGCTCTCGCGTCTTCGTTCTTGAAGAGGATATGTGATTATAAGACTTGTAACAAATTTCACGTGATACGTAGCGAGTATGATTAGTTTTTAGAGAGCGCGTTTTACTGATTAATCGTAGTCAGGTAGCTATTAGTCGCGTCGGATGTTTAGTGACGATCCTTCGAAGCTCGTGTGCCTCTCACACGAACGAGCACACGTTGTCCATTTTTCATCGTGAAATGCGAATTGATCATGTTGGAATAATGTGTGGCAGCATATTTCCCGAATAGGAATCCTTTATGAAAATCTCGCGAGATGTACCCAGAAGCGTGAGTATTGATGAGACTGTCGTTTTGAGATTGAGTGAATCACTGTT
Organism: Tetramorium bicarinatum; assembly: GCA_928718305.1. Lineage (NCBI taxonomy): Eukaryota > Metazoa > Arthropoda > Insecta > Hymenoptera > Formicidae > Tetramorium > Tetramorium bicarinatum. The sequence continues at coordinate 13,338,853 of OV788324.1, forward strand.
GACTTTAACGTCAAGAACAATTCGAATATATAATTATATAATCGAATTATTTTTGAGAAGCGTAAAATTCCAAATAATTTACATTTTTTTCTATCAAACTTCCGAGAAAACAGTTATCTTTTTTTTTCTCTCTTAAAAATTGCAACGAACGTAATTTCAGCAGGAAGTTCTCACAGTGCACATTTTTCTGGGACATCCTATATATCCTGTTGGTAAATGGTACACAGATGTTCAGCCCATATTCGTCATTCCACCGATCGATCTTTCTCCCTCGTCATTTTCTCCCTTCATAACAGTCGCTATGTGTGAAAAATCTCATTAAATTGTAATAACATCTTCTCTCGATGTCGCGATGCCGGTAATCGTTCCCGCGATATCACTGATAAATATATCAATATTTACGCGATTATTACCGGGTGATTCGTCTCGACGGTAACTCATTTAAGCCATCGAATCGTCGGCGGAAGCAGCGTGCTTTCGCCTTCACTCTGCATCGTTAGCGCGTGATGTTTTGTTTCAGTTGAGTTTCAATATTTCGTGTTTTGAAATTCTGATCCTGCGAGTGTAAACGTACTCCGATGAGCGTTCTCGATACTGTGGAAAGTTCGTAGCTCGTGCAACTCGTCGCAGATTTTTCGTTACGCCGGATTCGGAGGATCTCTTAAGGAGGGATAGAGTAAAGCGATGCAATTTCTAATGTTTCAGAATGTATCTTAAACTTCTCAAGAACGCAAGAAACAACCTTGTCGTCCAACAGATATAAAAAAAAGTAATCGTGTAAAATCGCATGCAGACTATAATGACGTAAATGTATATCCACTAGACTAGATAGTTGAAGTGTATCTCTCATCGGTATAATCGGAGAGAGAGACGATCCATCTTGAAACTGTATCGCTTTAACTCCATGTAGCTTCAAACAGATTTTCACAGAGGAACAATGTGACGAGATGAGCTCGCGTTCGCTGTTTAACACGTTGAAAGGGACGAAGGATTAGAGAGAGGATTAACATTCTGCCATTAAATTATTGTTCACAATCTTTGCTTCAATTCGTCATGTTGTTATTATTATATTATTCGTTGACTACCGTACGTACTACTACTTACGTTGTGGTTAATACCTGTTCGCGTTTTCCTTGTGTCTATATTTTTTTTTTATTCCTTTACCCCCTTTTTCATTGTTTTTTTTTTACTTTGCTTCGGTCGCTTTTCGTCGTAGCGCGATTAAAGACCTTAGTGGCGGTATTGTGATATTAAGAATTACGAAGTGATTAAGAGAAAGAAGCAAGTGTGTGTGATTATCGTTAGGATTTAGATTAAAGATGCTCGCGTAAAGTTCTCTTCGCGGGGTCGAGAGAAACGTGTTGTGCGTAGGGACACGAACCCCTCCGCTTTACCTTCGCGCAAGATAGAGAAAGCATACACTGAAATCGAAAACCTCTTCGTGGTTTGCTCACAAAGGGTGGCGACGCTTTAACCGGTGAATCGAATATTTATGCCAGAAAGTGAGGTTTCCTTTTACGAACTGGATTACAACTGGATGCGTTCCGCGACGAGACTCAATGGAATTAGATTGAACTCGTTTTTTTTTTGTGATAAAATGGAACTGTCTCTTTCAAAGTCGGCGAAGTAAAAAAACCGATGCTGTTGCAATGGAATTCACTGTTTAAGAGAAATTGTATGGAAAGATTTATTTGTATATATTTTATTTTATACGTTAAAATAAATTATAATTTTTATGGAAAAAGCAATCTAATCTTTTTCATGCGCTTTGATATAATGCTGTTTTAAATAATACTTGCTTCTTGTAATTTTGTAAATACTTATGCGTATTTAATTAATTTTTTTTTACAGCAAAAGATCTGGATTATATGATCTCATGTACAGATTTTCTAATATATATTCATTATATAATATATATTAGAATCTGTGAAGCAAAAGATTTCTCAATAAATTTTCCAAGAATATAATTAAGTATCTTTTGCGATTTCAAAAATTTTGCAAATCTAACAATTTGCAAAATCTTAATCTGATACGTGTAAAATAAAATTTATTTTTTATTAAAAAAATTTCTTTAATATCATAATATTTAATCGAAAATGTACACATTTCTGGATGACTATTAGTAAAAATTGGAGAAAAGTAATGAATATAATTTTAGTACTTCAAAATTAATTATAAAACGAATTCAATTTGTTTCGTTATAAAAAATACAAATTTGAAAAATTCATAAAAACCTAAGCTCTTGTTTGATTTTGTCGCATAAAAGCAACAACATAAAATCGATACTTTGAAATAAGAAACGAGTGATTTACGGCGACCAGTTCAAAACTTGTTTCTTGATAATCTAAATGACGAAATTGAACCGGTTAAAGCTTTAAGGGGGAAGAGACACAATCCCGCGTCCAGAACATTTTCCCACCATCCTCCCGAGTCGTGCATCTACATCCCCTTGCCTCGTACGAGGACGAAAAAAAGAGAAGTAGCTGAAAGATCATGTAAGAATGAGGGACAGCCACGTGTAGAGTTAACCGCGCGCGTTGTAAATTGGGCTATCGTATTTGCACGAAGGTGTAAGACTGATTTGCTGATGTAACAAACGAAAGACATAGAGACCCATTGGCCCGTCTCAAGCCAGCTGGCACTTCACAGTACAGTATGACCGACAAATCATTGCCCGAGAAGGTACTATTTGAGAAGAAAATTATCGAATTATCTCGCAGGATATCCTACTTCCTAATACTGATTATTAAAGAGAAAGGAAGAAACGACGCGTATTAATTGTAAATCTAAAAAAGACGAATCTCTTTTTCTCGGAGAATGACATTTGGCTCATACCGTACCATCAACAATGTACTATTGTAATCAGCTGTTATTTGTTAATAACAAACGTCAGAAAACGACGTCGCAAGTCGAAAATTGTCGCGCGAAGCGATAGAAAGCAATACTCGCGGCCTCGTTTAATTGTTATCAGTTAATTACGAATGTAAGTTGCGAGCGGGTATACATTTTACACATGAAAGATTAATCCTATACAGTATAACACTTTTTTTTCTTTTTTTTACATAGAAATGTGAATGCATCCGCATATATTATATTATCAAATACGATGTAATTTATATTATATTGGAAATACGTATAATATATATACATATATAATGATATATTTTATAACAAATTCGAAGTTGCTATGCGAAATAAAGGAGTCAAGTGTGAGAGCTATAAAAAAAGGAAGCTGAAAATCACGAAAACTCTCTTTGTGATCATTTTATTTACAATATATTCAATTTTATAATTGAATGTGCGTATGCGTAATCCCCCTCCCCCCTCCCCCCCCCCAGTGAAGTTTTGAAACCTATTGAAGCGTCCGTTTATACTGTCAAGGGTTAAACGTGGATGGAACCATTTCTATGTATGTGCTTTCTAAAAAAAAAAAATATATATATATCGTGATAAACACAATAATGTCGAATGTGACAACGGCAGTGATGTCGCTGTAAATCACGTTTTTATAGTGTGTGAGAATTTTATTAAAGGCGTTGCAAAGGTTTATCTCATTCTTTGTATAGAGTAAGAGACAGAGAAAACAGTACAAGTTTTTTCCTGAAAAAAGAATTAATATTACGGAACATATATATACATATATATAAGATAGATTAATGTCTAACGACGTTCTCTCGAGGCGTATCCCTGGTGGTGGTCCCGCGCGGAGCACATCCGTAAAAGAGAATTGGATCAAGTCCAAATGATAACAAAAATTCAATTACCCGATAAGTTACGGCGGCGAAAGTCTCGTCGCTTGCGTGACGGGAGCGATTAAAAAAAAAAAAGAGCGCGTCCCGTTGATTGCCTCCATTATTTATCGTTTGTAGCGATTGTTTCTCGACAAAGCGAACGTTAACAGGATCGATCTGCGAAACGACGGACGTGCGTTACGCGCGCGGATGTTGCAAATTGCGTTGCACACCGCGGCACCGCGTACTCCCGTTTGCGCGCTCTCGTTCGCCAAAGTAAAATTGTTTCTACGGGCCGTCAAGAAAGAATTCCTGATCTCATGTGAGGGCGAGGTTCTTCCACCCTGTGGCAATGAAGCACGTAAAGGATTGGTCATAAATATTCTTGAAATATTTGTGCGAATGTATGTAATAGCGTCACAATTGTGACGATCGAGTAAGATTTAATCCTATATAGTATAAAGCAATTTAAACATATACGAAGTTTGGCAAGAGAGGGAGAAAGAGTTTCTGGACTCGTTCCAAATTGTCTATTTGGGTTCCGAAGATTGTAAAGATTTCTCAAAAACTCGTTTCACAAAAGCGTGTAAATGCAAAGTTGATAATCTTTCTCGATTCTCTTCATGTTTTAGACACGGTCTTCTTTTTGTACTGTTCATGGATTAGAGTGTTAAGTTACTGCGAGGACGAGGATTGATGAAGTACGCTCTTCATGGCGAAAGGGTGGAAATGAGAACGGGTTCCTCGTATTGCGAGGGGAAGAGAGAGAGGGAGAGACAGAGAGGACAGATACTATTCGTAATGTCGCACAGCAACGATTTGCGCGACGCTCGCTGTGCTTTGGATATTTTTGTACCTTGCGCGATATGAAAGTCCGATTACGTAGATTTCGCGATAGTTTACTCGCGATTAATGCCGCGGCTTCTCGATGCGTTAGTGATCCTTTGCGAGCGCATTTTCCCGCATTAAGAAACGCTATGTGATGTTATTTCTATAATTTGTAATATCTACGACAGTTTATGCTGCGTTTGAGAAACGCAAATAACAGAGAGAGATATATATCAGAGAGGGCTGTTGTCGATTTTTATTGCCTCCCCCCCCCCCTCACACAGTCATCCCCTCCCATTGCTCCTCGTTATCATCCTGGACCTTCTGTCAGAGATTTTGCGAAACCTTAATCCATATTTCTTTTGAAGTGAGATATGCGAGAGTAAAAAACGAATAAAGATAAATATTTCGCAATTATTGAAATATTAACAAGTTTAATAAATATATCGTACAATGAACGTAATTTACACAATTATTACACATTAAATATGCAATAGTTTGCAAGATGAGCAATTTATTTCTCAATTTTAAATAGAATAAAAACAAATCAATGAAATTACAACTTCAAATAATACGATAAATTACGATTACAAACTTGTAAGTTTTTTATAAAATAAAGTTGTGCGAGAGATAAATGTAACACAAGGTCACATCTTATAAGTTTAATTAAATTAATTATCAGAAATTAAAAGAATTATCAGTCATGTTTACGGAACTGAATGGAAAATTGAATTAAATAAATTATTTTACTTTTTATTAGAAATTTGTAAGCTTTCTGATCGACTTTTAAAAGAATCTCATGAAAATACAGTTTTAATGTATTTGAAGTATTTTTACTTGTTGTAATTTTTGTCAAACTATCCACGTGAAATGAGTAATTTTACGCCATAAAAGGTAGGTCCGTCCTAACGAACAATCGATTCCAAATTCGTGTTGGGAAAGTGTTTATTATCGAAATATAATACCGGGATTGTGTGAGGCACGAACATACGCAAACAACGGCAATGAATACGCCGACGTGGCGACAAAGGCGACTGTTATTGCCGGCAAAAAAAAATGTTTTCGACATCGATATTTGCCGGGAATTTTCAGATAAAACCGCTCGCGCAACTCCAATATCCGTCGAAACGAGATAAATTAACGATAAGTGTATCATCAGCGGCATTGGGAGGGGAAGCTGTATTTGTGCACGCGACCCGGGATAATTATAAATTTACCCACGCCCACGTAAACGTCAGGCAAATTAATAACTGAATACGACGTACGCGATACGTTCGAGATATATCCCGCGAATGTGTAAAATGCCGAGGAGCGTAGTCGGGCGTAAAGCTCGAAACCACGCCGGAGCGCGTGGGGGCCGTATTGTTTCAACTAGTTCCCGCAATTATCACGGCGTACAGGACTGGATAGGAGAAACCGGTTTCACGCGCGCTCGCGCGCTCGCACGCCTGCGGTCGCCTGGCGCAACTCGTTTGTTCGTGTTTCCATCTCGAAAACTCTCGTATTATCGGCGCTACTCCGAACTCTCCTCCGTGAAAAATTCTACGCTGCGTAGAACGTAATCGCGCGAACCGGAACGGAGGAGGATTGCGCAAGCGTCGCCGATCCTCCCGGAGGATCGATTCGATGACGATTCCGCGACTCGCGACTTTGTTTTCCCTTCTTATTTCGCCCGCGCGAGCATACTGGATACCTTTTATCATATTATACAGCTCGATGCTCCACCATCGCGGAACAACGGGTTCTCTTGTGGGCAGCCTCGAGCTTCCTTCTCGGCGAGCGACGAGAAAAATTTTCAATGGTGGAGCTTGGTTAATAGCGAAAATTGTTTCTCGCTCTTTTATCGTGTTTAAAGATTAATTGATCTGCACGATTAAATCTGACTACTGTTGTAACAGAATTTAAATTGAAATCGAACGCTGAATATATTTAACTTTTTTTTCGACGCGGCAAATATAATGTTTTGGATAAGAAATTGCGTCATTTGGAAAAAAAATTATGTAAAAAAAGATCGCGTGATTTCGCTTTTTGCGCTACTTTGCATAATATATGAGTTTGAAGAGAATAAAGGTGAACGAACATGTGAATGATAATCGAATCATGATTGACAATGAAAACCGAGCTGTTGAAATATGATTGAAAGATATAGCCTTCTAGAGTATTATTAACTTTTTTGTCATGATAATATGGAGAGATATGTGTTTGATTGAAAAATTGTCATTACTTCATTATTAAGAATTAAAATTAGATCAATACATATTAATGTATCATATACGTATTAAAATTAAGGCCATACATGAGAGATTACATTCTCGAAAAACCGCGTAAAAAGAGAGTTGAGTGTATTACTCTTACTATTGTTTGCTTATGCTCTTTACTTTTGATAACGTAAATACTACCCAGTAAACACAAGTAATGTAAAGTCAATGTTATAATTTCGTATTCAGCAATGTAACTGTTATAGTATACAAGATTGTAGTTACAGTGTTGAGTACGAAATTATAACATTGACATTGCTGTTACTTTGTGTTTACCGGATATTAGCTCGATTTGAACAACTTGAAAAGCGTTCGTGCCACGAGAATGAATGGAGGAGCTCCTTCCAAGCTTCAGCTGAGCGCCGGTTTCGAGACGCTCTATAGAGACGTTGCGTAAATTTTTAAATGACACAAGCGCGCCGTCATCCCGCCACCCCGCCAATTTCACGGTTCAGCCTTTGATGTATATTCTACGAGCGAGCGAGAACGACTTTGTTAATATCTCCGGATATTCAATAAGCTAAAACGGGAACACGCGGGCGCTTCGGGACGCATCTGCGTCTAATTCGGTGGCGGAGTGTGTTCTGGCTCATATCCGCGTCCGGCCGCGCTCGCGGTGTCTCTTCCTGAGATCTGGGATATCAATAACGCGTAGGTAATTCGAGTCGTGCGCGATAACGGCCTGGCAACTGGGTGACTCGCGGCGCTCAGCTGATGGCCGGCATATCCACTGTGTGATCGCACATGCGAACGCGCACGCACGCACAACCGCCTACTGTTTCCTCGCTGATGAGAATCAGAGTCGGCGCGGAGAGTCTGCGAAATATCGAGATGGAAAGAAAACGGGACAAAATAAAATCGTTAAAATGTTCTATCCTACCAGCTGGACATTTTCGTGCGCTTTCACGGGGACTTCCGGCTCGAGATGTGACCTACGCAACTCTTTTTTTTTTTTTTCTCTCTCTCAAACCACACTCGCCGCCGGAGAGATGGAGAACCGTCACGGAAACTGCGAGAAATCTGTCAGATGTCACGTCCTGTAGAATTTCTCGTTGTTCCCCGAACGAGAGGAGCTTTCGTCGGCGCGCACGCAGTTACGTTTCAGCAAAAAAAAGATAGAAATAACGTATAAAGCTATTCTCTTTTATGACATCACCAGTCTACTTGCTCCATCCTCGAACGCTCGGGTTTCATATGTTTTCCTTGGAACATCATACCGGAACTTCTTTTCACAAGTCGGTTAGTTGGAACCGGCTATGTCCGATTTAACGACTTGTTATATTTCACTTATCGTTTGCATATGTCTTTTGTTTATGAACCGAAATAATGGCGACGGAAGAAACTGCGTAAGTAACACTTCCAAACGTTTCACGTTGTAGCTACATATTCAAAAAGGCTACACGTTCAGTTTTATTTGTTTATAATGTTACGTGTGTATTTTTATCATATTTATATTCTTTATTACTTTCATATCGATACTTCTGACGCTGACAGAACCAATGCCAACTTGTCGCTTGGCAGTGATGAAAAACAAGCGGTGCGCGATATATTCACTATTTACTTTTTTTCTTTCGTCAGCCGCAGAATGACCCTGAGCGTTCTAGTTTTGAGCTATTGATATGTAAAGTCCCGATAAGAATCATTAATGTAGCCATCGATCATCTATCTTGAAAAGACAGTTTTAGACTGAATACATTTTTTTCAGGTACAGTTGAAGTAACGAGGGAAAAAAATTTAGTTTAATTTGATTTGATTTAAATTTTTATCTTTTTTACGATTTTTATTAAAATATTCCTCCTCTTCTTTATCTCTTTCTCTCTCTTTCTCTCTCTCGATGCGCGTAACACTGGTCCTGATGGAAGCTCGCTTTATTCAAGAGGTCAATTCGCAGTTACTCCGACTAGATGCGTTCACGCGCGCGCACGCACACAGGCATAGGTGCGCGCCGCCCGTGTGCGAGCGTTTATCGCTCGTATGCAAGTTCGTTTACCCCGATGCAATAATCGCCATCCCTTATCTCGCGGTTTCCTGCGGTGCTCTCACTTTCGCGTCTCGATCGCGCGCGCCTGCCGCGCTGATCGAGGCCTCCAGATCCGCCGTCTCTGTTTCTCGTCAAGATTAAACGAAACGTGACTTCTCGCGCAAATCAGGATAACAGTAGGGGAAAAAACGTTTGCAATTAAAAAAAAAAGAACAAACGAAAAATCCGTACTTTTACGGTTACAAGTGAATGATAATATGCATTGCGTTAAACTTTTGAACTTTAATTTCAGTCAATGATCCATGTACACTTTCACGTGTTACGCTTTGCGTATTGTATTTATATTTCCTTGTTCAGCATGAAGGCGCCTGTATATATCGGGACAATAATAAATCCACATCCCCTTCCCCTCTCTCTCTTCTCTCTCTCTTTCTCTCTTTCCCTCTATTTACCCGGATTTCCCTATTATGCACAACGTCATGATCCAACCATCCAAACTTGGAACGCGTCTTCAGCCGTTGAACCCTTTTCGGAGTTCATGTTTGCGTAATAGATGGGCAATCTGCCCGTAGCCCGCTCTATTTTCACGTTGGCAAGGGGTATGTTATAGACAAAAATCTGCGTGCCGTGTTGGCGGTTGAGAGGGAACCAACCGGTTTTGACGAATTATTCTTGGCCGGGAGATAAAGATCGTTCGCGTACGATCGATCAGCGTCAACGTATTATGTGCATGTACGGCCGTTCGGGCCAGGGATTTACGAAATATCATGACAACGACGGGAACGTGTTGCCGTGATGGTAAATTTGCTCGTCGTAAATCGGGGTGAAGTTGCATCAGCATTAGCAGGTCAATAATAGGGAAGAACCAGTGCCCTTTTCCAGGCTTATTTCTCGAGGCTACTAATTCACTTAATTAAAAATCGCTTATGTAACAAATTGAGGAGTTGATTAATCTTCAGGAAAGAAGTTATGGATGGACAAAAGATTTTCAAAGACTCGTTTGTAAAAAAAAATCCTAGTGATTCCTAAGAATATCTCCATTTTGCTTTTAAAATTATATTGTACACATGTATGAAATATAACGTCTTGTTAAAATAAATTTATTTAATAACATTATTAGTTTATTTAAATAAAATCATTATCTATAACAAATTAAGGAGTTGATAAATGCTTAGGAAAGAGGTATAAGAAAATACAGACGCACGAAAGATTTTTTAAGACACGTTTGTCAAAAAATCTTAATTACTCCCAAGAATATCTCCGTCTTGTTTTTACAACTAGATTGCAATACATCTTGACGAAAGTATGGGATCTTCTTTAAATAATGGTTTTACCGCAACAATTTAGCTTCCTAACATTTGCCTTTCTTTCGCAAAAGAAGTGGATCTTTTCGAGATTACCTACTCCTGGAAGACGGATTCGGATGGAGCGGATAAACGAAGCGGGAAGCATTTGTGTTCTAAGCCACCGATGATACGAGGGGGCGGATTTAATACGATTTTCGGGAGCTACCTGCGTTACGCGCAAGGGAGGGCCGCGCAGAACAAAGAAGCGTTTCTTATATAGGAGTATATTCGACGACGAGGGAGCGGACCGCGGGGGGGAGAGAGGGGGCGGGGCGAGCGGGGGAGGAGAAAACAGGAAAGATCGCCTGGACGAAGATAGCGTGGCACAAAGACGTCTCTTTTGCTACCCCGCTGAGCGCGCGATATCGGCATCTCTCTCCCTCGCTCGCTTCGGCCGACCCGCTATTTTCGCCCACGTTAAGAGCGTTGCGGTGCGGAGGGTCGAGAAGAGGAGGGAGTGATACGCGATGGAGAGAAGGAGAGAGAAGGGTTTTATGGAGGATGGAGCTACGAGCAGGACCGGATTTAGGATGAGGCGAGCGAGCTGTGAAATCGACAGATCCTTCTGCGTGATTGTGTTGCAATCGCAGAGAAATGTATTTTGCCCTAAATAAAGACATGTACCAAAATATATTCTACATCGAGAGAGTTATTTTGAAAAAATTTTATCAAAACCTAAATGAAAAACCTTGAATACATTTTGTGGGACTGAAGAAAGATATTTTCTCTCTCTTTCTCTTCTTCTCTCGGTATCTTTGTTACCGAGTATCTGTATATTTTGCTCGCTTCGCGACAAAGATAGCTTATTATACCGATATTTTTAGGAAATTCTTCATTTCGAGAAAAATTGATTTGTTACTTAGAATTTTAATAATAATCACAGAGAATAGAAACAGTTAAATAATTGTAGAAATGATCCGCACGAAATACACCATTTGCATTACTATTACACGCGCAAGTTTCTATCTCTTATCACAAGTCTATTTGAAAGAGCGATTGCGATAAAGAGACAGACATTCGCTTATTTATAATAGAAGACGCTCACATTTTAATTGCCCTGAGGCTTTAGCATCCGCAAATCCGGCTCTGGCCAAGAGAGAGCTAGAGAAAGAAAGAAAAAGAGAGAAAGAGAGAGAGAGAGAGAGGAGGGATAGGAAAGAAAAGAGAAAACGAAAAACCGGGTAAGAGAGGCGAGAGACGGCCAGCAGAGAGAAGGGAAGGAGTAAAAGAGAAAAGGGAGAAGTTGGGAGGAGTCGTAGAGCAGTAAAGGAACGAAAGGGGCTAAAGGGTGCGGGCAGGCGAGGGGAAGAAGAGAAACGGAGCTGGGACGAGAGCGGCGGAGGGGGGGGGAGAGGGAGGGGAAAGGCAAAGTGGAGGCGCACGGCAAAAGAGAGAAATTGAAGCAGGGAGGGAGAAAGACGAAAAAAAGAAGCAACGGCCTGGGGGACCCAGCGGGCTGGGAGGGGAGGGCAAGCGGTAGCGAGGAGAGAAAGAAAACACCATGAAGAATCGAAACGGTAGTCGTTCGGACGATCCTGCTAAACAGGTCGATATTGACACTTCGACCCGTATTCTGGCCCCGCTCTATATAGCGTTAAGCGTGCCTTTTTGTTTACACGTTCGGCAGAATGCGACGTAAACTTCTATTCGGGCAGGTTGGCCCGAACGAGGAGAGCTCGAAAAGACGTCTCTCTGCCAACTGTAGCTGAGTAGAAGAAGGAAAGAGAGAAAGAGAGAGAGAGAGAGAGAGAGAGAGAGAACGAGATGCCACGTAATTTTTAACTTTTGAGAGAGCGTTTGTGCAAAATAATGAGCGAACCTGAGATTGCGATCCAAGATTAAGCTTAAGCGTCGCGCACGCACAGCCTCATCCAGATAGCTTCATTAGTTTCTTCAGTTCCTCGTAAATCGCAATGTCTAAATTTGTTTTACGTAATGCCTAGAAGCATACGAGATTGCAGTTATTAAGCGGAATATACATACACACACAAATACACACACATACACGCTGTAATTTGTATCTACGGGAAAACGTTACGTAATTATACTAATCGAGAACTTGTATCTTGGTACACACGGACTACGTGTCGTAAATTGATAGGTGTAACTGCTCATAAAAGTGAAACGCTGCGAAGAATAAAATCGCGGATTAAGAAAAGAGAGGCGCCTAACAGCCCCGAAAGCAATATTCGGAGCGATATTCGGTATAGCTGGACATTCACCCGGAAATGGGCGATTCCCGGAAAATCGGAGGAGATTATTACGAGAATTAGTAGAAATGTCCGTGGTAGGAATATTAAAATATAACAACGGCGATTTTAATAGAGAAGCGGGAATAATATCAGGAGCAGAATCAGGAGTTGTCGCGTTGTCGTCGGGAACGAAAAGCCGAAATTAGAATGCAGCGATTTTTCATGACTATTAAAATCCAAGGAGGACAATTTTGAATTAAATCCGTATACAAATTTGTTTCACGATTCTCTATAATTACTTAAGTTAATTGTTATCACACATTGTGCATTTAAAGATTGATAAAATATTATTTTGCATGTTACTCTTGATACTGTCTTCCCATATTCGGTATTTATGAATTGATATCAAAGCAATACTGAGAACTCTAGAAATTCATACATTATTCTCATTCATTTCTTATCTTTAATCAGAAAACCAGTTTTAATAGAGAGATATATTTAGAAAAATTATGCTATCACTTTTTTAATTACATATATTATGTGTGCGTATTATTATTACATGTTGTACAATAAATATACAGTAGTTTTTTGTGCATTTAAAACTGGAAGAAGAGATAAACGTTGCATCATCATTCGAGATTATCTGATATTGGCAAAAACAGCTATTAGTCAACCATGAAGATTGAAAATGTAAAATATAATAAAATTAGTATGTATATGTATATACAATACACAAAAAAATGTATTAAACGTATATTTTAAATTTTATCTCCTTAATCGGAAAGACAAAGTGAGCGAATGCGAGAGACAGCGAGAGAGATCACCATGTAATCTCGTAGAAACTGTAAATTTTATTAATACTTCATTTTTCATTAGAACCACTTGAGTTTTCTTTGTTATCCGTTATTTTGTCCTGCATGAAAGGAAAAGCCTTTGTTCGTACGACGTAAAGTCCCTTCACTGTGATTAGGGTGCCAAAATGGTCTAGGCCCCGCTATGATCGACAGTGGTTTGGTGAGCGTGAGGACCGTAGGGTAGGGAGACAAGGGTAGGAAGCGAGCTGTAGAAACGGTGGGGAGGATGGAACAGTCCACGATGCGAGATCGACGAGGACCGCCGTTACGCGATCGCTTAGCGCGAAACAAGGACGGCAACGGCTCGTTCGTGGAATATTCCGCTGAACTCTAGAGCGGGACTGTGCGGGATCGTTTGGTAGAGAGAAGGCAAGGGAGGAAGGGAAGGGGGACAGAGAGAGGGAGAGAGAAAGGGGGGAAGAGGAGGAGAGACCCGGGGAGTTAATGTCCCACATGGAACTAAACCTAGAGAGACACGAATCCGCGTTTTGTGGAAGCGCTTTCTCCTTGCGTGAGATGCATCGTCGAGTAGAGAAATAAAAAAGGGACGCCTGAGTTCCGTGGAAAATAAAAAAAAAACCTGCTGCGGATCTCTTTCTTGATTACGTAATTGGCGGGTGGAGCCTTCGCGTGAATTAATGTTAATTATGTATGCCAAGTATATTATATAGAGCAAGTATATTGTATTTTCATTGAATTTCGATATGAATACGTGCGAAAATGATCTCTATGTTTATCACCGTTCGTGACAACGAAAACGTCACGTTGTCAACGTCGCAACGCCTAAGATATCAAATCGATCGAAATTACGTCAATTTTGATCTCTTGACTAGTGGTGTTGATATCGTTTCGTTGACAACGGTAAAATGACATAACTTGTGTCTCTTTTTTCCTATATACTTGTGCAGAAAGATGAAATATATGATATACGTAATTTATATATCTTAAAGGGAGTTTGCAGTCGAGCAGTACTGACGGTCGTTAATCTTTTTTTTCCTCCGTTTATGTTAAGCCGAGATACGGATCTATCTGGGTTTAGAAAGCTACCACACAGTGTTGCCAGAGGCGGTACGATTGTACTACTTATGACTACATTGCTAACCGAAAGATACTCGTATTTAACAACGAATATCAATCTGATATGAACTTGAAAAACCTATTATTTCTAAATAGAATCTGGTTTACAGAAGCTGATAAATGCTAATTATGCTCTCATTCCATTTATTTATGGCTACATAACGTTGATATGTTTGTTTCTTTATTGCCTCCTTTCAACCATGAAATTACAAAACTTTATAAAATTGCATTATTGCATTATTAATATCTTTCAGTTTTAATTTAAACAAGCATTAGGAAGAGAAAAGAATTTAGATTTCTCGATCTGATTACATCTCGTATAAAACTTGCGCGTTTGCGCGGTCGCCGTGTTTCCCTCGCGCCACAATTCAAAGTTGTAGCGTTGCATACTTCACTCACAATTAGAGTGACCTCGCCAAAGATTGATACGCGAAAATCGCGAATTCGAGCGTTATGATATTCTGCTGAACATCTCTCTGTATTACGTGGGAATCAAAGCATTTAATAAACTAATTCACGACGACGTCCAGATATTTTCTAGTGTTTGGTGGCCGCGCGAATCCGGACGCGCGCATGCGCAGCCGCAAGTTTGCGCTGCGTCGCAGTGCGACGCATTCCGTTGGAGTGGCCGAGTCGCCGGTCGCGGCCTCCAAGCTTTTCGTGTTTCGCTTATCGAGAAGAGCCGGCGCGTGCGGACACGCGTTACCGGATGCTAATTGGAAGCTCCGAACGCCCATTGTGACGCGCTAATCGGCGACCTGTAATGGTAATCAGTCATCATTTTACGATCTCGAGGTCGGATGCGACGGTATGCAGAGCGCACGCGCGTTCGCCATGTTTGAGCGCGTCTCGGGTGCAGTGGCGTCTCTTTGAAGTTGTGAATCGGTCGCTCCGCGATTCTCGCGCGCTGCGCGCACTCGAGTGAATTGCGCGTGCAAATTGTGCGCCGCGAGTACCCGCTGGAAGCGTCGGGCGATCACCGCGGTGCGTCGGTTAAAGCGGTTCATCGGTAAATCAGACGTTTCTCTCGCGACACCGCGATTACGGCGTAGAGGGCGCGCCGCACGGTGCGGAGCGCGCGCTCGCGCGCGCAGCCGCGGCCGCCATGTTGTCTCTCGCGCCGCGTTCGTTTGCGGTCGCGGCGGAATCGCGATCCGCATGAATCTCGTACGTTTCATCCGGTTAAAGTGAAATGCGCATGCAGACGAATATCGCGAGTGTCGGGCTACTGTCGCGATGTGCGTAATTGGCCAATCGACTCGAATTGGCGATCGAGCGCGAGCAGGTCATCGGAAGCGGTTAAAGCCGGTGCGTTTTCGATCTGAGGTTGGCGCGGAGGGAAGAAGGCTGCGGCACATTTCGGTGAGTAAAATCATTGCCTGCTTTTACATGAGTAATCGCTCGTTCGGCAACGAGCGTATTAATTGCTAATTATAATTATGATTTAATGACGCTTTTTATTACGCAACTCCGATCCTCGATCTTCTCGGGGCACTCGTTCCCGTTAGTTTTTACTTTTGCTTATCAGTCGATATATATTTGATGGTTTTGTGCTAATTATACGCACGAGCGATTTCCTCGCTGCTTAGAATTTAATTTCCTTTCTAGCAGTCTAATCTCGTTGATTTGAAAAGTGATTACTTCGCACACATACATATACATAAAATATCTATTTGGCTTTCCTTGATCAAACCGCATAATTACTTTAATTACGAATCTTTAGATTGGATCGTCCGCTCCGACCGTGCAACGCACCTTTCGCGCAGGTCGCTTCGCGACGGCTCCGCGACGATTTTTGACTCGCCAGCACTTTTGCGAGTCGTCCGTACACCGTCGGGACGCCCCGACGTGGTCGGGGATGTTCAGTGACTGGTGGCGGTGCTTCTTCCGGAACAGCACATACATCCGATTTCTCTCGATCGTCGTACTCCGGATGTGCCTCCTGTGAATGCCTCGATCGTAAGACACTGCGAGATGCATCGTTACATCTTGGCGAAAATAAAAATCGGAGCATAAGTCTAAGATAAGGGAGGAACGTGAGCCAAAATTTTAAGAAGAAGCGTAAATTGGAATAGCAGAATGTAAAAAAAAAAAAGAAGCGGTTTAACCCTTGAGAACCGAGTTTTCTCGCAAAGAGGAAAAATTTTATTTCATTAAATTATGGTTAAAAATATCATGTTTTTTTTACAAAAGTTTAGTAAAGTAAATATTCTGGCTCTTTAAAGGGCCACCGGTCCTCAAAGGATTGAGAGGTAAACGACTCTTTTACGTTTTACTGTTTCAATGTATGCTTTCTAGAAATTCCATTTACACTTTTGCGTCACTCTCTCCTTCGACTTTCGCTCCGATTTTTAGTTTCGCCAGAGCATCTCGGACACTTTTCGCGAATTACCCGGAACATGCGCATCCAAATATCGTATGCGCAATTGACAACGAAACCGTAGATCATCTTCCGTAAATAACCTTCGTAAATTATGTCCGCGGCCGATCGGACGATCTCCTCGCGGATAAAGCCGGCGACATGGCTGGCGTATTCGCTTTCCAGTATTTCCTTCCATTTCTCCATTGGAATCCGAGAGGGCGGAGACGAGAACTCTTCGGCGATTTCGGAGACGCGCGACACGATCAACGAATTCGTCGACTCGTTGCGCCGCGAATTCCGTGGCATTTCTTTCTTTAATCGTTTCCCAAAAACTATCTTAATTCTAATCAAATTCTGAAGTCAACGAAAAATGATGCATTCGTGTGTGCATTTTTAATAAACAAGTAACATCTTGAAAACTCGATATATACATATAAATGAGAAGTTTATTTATTATACTAACAAGGTTCATGCAAAAAATATATATATATAGTGTCCTCTTCATTTATTTCGCTTATTTGTTTCGCGTTGAGGACTAAAAATGAGTAAAAATTGTTCTTGATTGAATTGATTTTAATTGAATTTGTCCGTTGTCAGTTAGTTATCGTAATAGATGGCAAAATATTGTGTCTGTAATAACATACAAAGTGGGTTAAGAAGTTGCTAAACAAAAGGCGAAAGACAATATTGCTCGTAACATTCAATATATATTTATTGTCTCAAGATATTGTATGTATTGAAATTTACAAGGCTATCAATAAAAAGGTAAATTGCGTTAGAAATAAATCGCGTGTAAATATGAGACGTCAACTTCTTTTCATTGATAATAAATTACCTTTCAGCGGTAAAATTCTAATTTAAGGCCTAGCTGCAGATTCTCTTTCGAAATTGTGAACCTTACGAAAACGTGATTAAAAGCATTAACGCTGTCTTCTTAATAGGATGCTCGTAAAAGTGAAATTGCAATTTACATAAACGCAATTTTATAATATTTTCAACTCACGAAAGCGTTGAAGACGCTCAATTAACTTATCGGTTGATATTAACCCTTTAATGTTGCTTTTACTGATTTACTTTATTCTACTTTAAATTCAATATGAATTCAATATGAATTACTTGTAATAATTACATTCAAATTAAGATGATTGTACGATTCTATGTTTAAATTAAAAGTAGCTCGATCGCTCCTTTATACATAATTAGATAATAAATTACAATAAATTTTGAATATTGTTTATTTGAATTAGATATAATCTTCATGGAAAATTAAATCTTTTTAAAAATTTTTAATTTTTATTTTTTGTGCACCCGTGTTCTAATAAGTTTATAATTATATGCTTTAAAAATGCCGTGATTTTATTTTGCTAGCTTGCTTGAGTTTAGAAGCAATTAATTTACGATCAAATTCGACTGTGAATTAATCATAATTATAAATGCGCAGTTAAAGGGTTAAACGATCGTTTCCTATTCGCTTGCAAAAATTCGACTGTGAATTAATTGGCAGAATTATTATGGAATTGCAGTGAACGACATATCTAATACAAGTGCTACATTATTTTCTTATTATTTATGCTATAGCATGAGCTCTCAATAATTTGTGTAACTTTTCTCATCAGTAATATAAGCAGGTTCGTAATAATACGCTAGGCAACCTAGGCGAATGCCCAAGAACGCTAAAAATACTAGTAATCGTATATTA
Source organism: Tetramorium bicarinatum (assembly GCA_928718305.1). Taxonomy (NCBI): domain Eukaryota; kingdom Metazoa; phylum Arthropoda; class Insecta; order Hymenoptera; family Formicidae; genus Tetramorium; species Tetramorium bicarinatum. The sequence continues at coordinate 13,357,181 of OV788324.1, forward strand.
AAAATGAACAAAAAATTAATTGTACCAAAAAAGTATTCGTATGCCATCATTTTATTTTGCCATAGTATTAATCGTTTATCACATATTAAGAAAAAGAAGAAAACAAATCTCAAATGCAAATTTTTACTGTTTGTATTTTTAGTCCTTAAGCAATAATTTAAATAAAACTACTCTAAAGTAAATTGTTTTGTCAAGTTCATAATTTTCGGATTCTCTTTTAAAGAATATTCGTTAATATTTGACAATAATGGAATAAAATTTATCAAAGAAATATCATCTTTAATTATAAAAATATTTTTATGATATTGCTAATAAAGTAATAAACGTTACAAATATATATTGTCGCAGTTTTATAAATGATGCGTCAGTACAATATTAATATCTATATCTAAGTATTTTACGTTTACATCTATATCTTTTAGGTGTTGAGTTTATTTACTATTGAGTAATAGAATGAGATTCAGAGAAACAAAGATAATAATGCATGAATATTATTTTATTGTATAACGCTTTATGATCTATTCATGTTTACATTCTTACACGCTAATTGAAACATACAGAGGAAAAATGGCGATATACGAATACTTTTTGTACTTGTACACAAACTTCGTTAATAATTACAATCGAACATTTTGTTTCATTTAGGAATAATTGTAATTGTATTTAAAGTACCTAAACTGCATGTAAGATAATTGAAGATATTTCTGTTTTTTTTTTCAATATTTGTTTTGGAAAGCTAAAAACGCTAAAACGTTTTGTATAGGTATACTTTATAAACAATGTTTTACTGAAACATATCTCTTTTTATTTTTATTTTTAAAATTATAGATTTGCAGTTGCATGTTAAAAAACATTTTAATTGGCAAAGTATAATACTAATATAAATCCATATGGAGTTACGTAGATCCTGCTACCAGCTCGTTTCGATATCTTTCTTTCCCTATACTCAAAGCTCTAATTCTTTCGTCTGTGATTAATTCTAATTGGACGAACAAGATGCTTAGACGATTCCACTACATTACAGAGAAATTACGTTTACTTGCCGTTACTCTGATACGAAGAGATTCGCGCCGCAAAAATTATCTTACTTCGTTCGTCATTTCTCATTTCTCACTTGATTATCACATCCTCAAATCGAGGTCTGAAAATCTTTCAATCTTTGTTTGTTGAAGCGTCTCCTCAAATGCTTCTAATCGCTTGGACTTGAAAATACTTGAATTCCAAGCCTTTTAATTTCTCCAATACCCTTTTTGTCGCAGCTTTAAATATAGCAGATTTTTGAATTTATAAATTTGCAATAACTGTAGATTTGTGATTTAAAATTATTTAAATTTCTTAAATTTTTCTTATTTTCTGTTTAACCGTTGTTAAATTTTTATATCTGCAAATCGTGCGTCAATTATATTTTTATCATGTTAGATATAATTTACAAATTTTTGAAATATGTTTTTTCATCTCTTGGATAAAATTTCCGAATTCTTTAATTACTAGTTTTCAAAATTTCTTGAGAGAATTTTTACATTCTTGCCATTTTGAGTTAAATATGTCATTATAATCCTTTATTTCTTTATCTTTTAAAATCTTTAATTCTTTAAACTCTTCGATTTTCATATCTGTGAAAGCCGGAATTTTCTCTTCTCGTTGTTAGATTCTTCATTATTTAAACCCTTGAACTCTAAGACCTAATTCTTAGCTGTCATAAAATTCGGATACCTACACGAATTTTCTGGTCTTTAGGTTCTTATGATTTTTGGATATTTACTTCTTTAAATTTTATTATAGTCATTTGTTTAGTCCTAAGGGAATTCTTCCATCTTTTTCATCTTAGGAGCTATAAATCATTTGATTGCTGGAAGTTTGAATCCGTGGATTTCCGATGTTTACATCCTTCAGACTCTTGGCTTTCTGAACTCTACAATTCTAGGCTTGTATCTCCTTGGATTCGTGGAGCTTTCGAATCCTCGGATCCTGGAACTCACATCCTTGGATCTCCAAGGACTCTTCCCTGCCTCCTAATAGTCGATACGACTCTTTCCTCGCAGTACGCGTGCACAGTGGATCTTTTCTTGTTTTAATTGGAAGACCAACATCCATCGTGAAGGTCCTTAAGCGCTAACGCCAATTATAACACCACCGCTTCCAGGAAGGCCGGTTTCTCCCATCAAGGCCAAATCAACTTCCTTCGCGGCCAATCTACCTTCCGCGATCGCCCATACTACGAGAGACTGTCCACGTCTGCAATCTATTTTATAAAAAAGTATAATAACAAATATGTAATATGTGCCTTTGTATTCACACTTATATAATTTTTGACAATTAATGTGCGAATTATAATATTATCAGTTTTATTTAGTGTCTTTTGTGATCAAAAGTTTTGTGTGAAGTACAAGACAGAAAGTTATATCATCAAATTAAACGTTTATAAAAATATACATTATAGTTTTAATAAAATAGATTGATAAGATAAGATTTAAAAAATTAAAGTCAATACTAATTTATAATAGGTGCAAGATCTGTGCAATTTTTTAAACATTTAATGCAATAATATTATTTACTAACCGCCTGCCGCAAATATTTTGGGTAAGCTAGTACAATATTTCCCGGCTGGAGTCTTATAGTTTCCTCTTTCATCCAATTCGGTGTTCACTTCCGTGGCGATGTACTTCTCAGGTCCCAGGAAGCCCATGGCGAGCAGTACCAGGTTGCACTTGTACACCTTCTCCGAGTTCGGTACCTCTTCCATTTTCCATCGACCATTCTCGTCCTTTCGCCACTCCACGTTTACTGTTCTGATACCACTCACGTGGCCATTTCCGTCGTCCAGGAATTCCTTGCTCAACGTACTGTATCTTCGCGGGTCTCGACCGAATTTCAAAGCTACCTCCTCGTGACCGTAGTCAACCTTGAACACTCGTGGGAATTGAGGCCACGGGTTATCCTTGCCCCTCTGGACCGGCGGCTCGGGCAGGATTTCGAAGGTTGTGATCGTCTTCGCGCCCTGACGTAGTGACGTTGCTATACAATCGCATCCGGTGTCACCGCCTCCTATGATGATGACATCCTTGCCCTTAGCTATCAGTTGCATATTTAGGGGTGCTGTGTTACCCATTTGTTTCTTCTGCCAATGCTCCAGGAAACTCACGGCAAAGTGAATTCCCTCCAGCTGTCGACCCGGAATCGGTAGGTCTCGGGGCCATGTCGCGCCTGTACATAATAATATCGCGTCGTACTGTTCTTGAAGTTCCTGCAATAATATACGTATGCTTGAGTGTCGGAAAGTTATTATATAAATAAACGAAAGATATTTTGAGAATAAACAGTATTGTTCAAGTAAAAAAATGAAGAAACTTATTAGAGTATATAAATTATTAGAAATTATAATTTACAAATTATTAGAAATAAAAAATAATTTTTGTATTCGCCACAAGTATACATGATGACTATATAATATTTATATACATATATAAAAATTGTTATCAAACGCGCCCGCTTACCTGCATTGTAATATCCTTGCCTACGTCGACCTTCGTTCTGAAGATAACTCCTTCCGCGGCGAGTAGAGAAACTCTTCTCTGTACGACCTGTTTAGACAACTTCATCGTCGGTATACCATACTGCAACAACCCACCGATTCTGTCGTTTCTTTCGAATACGGTCACTGTATGACCCGCTTTATTTAATTGATGAGCAGCAGCCAGTCCCGCGGGACCAGATCCGATTACAGCTACTAATCGTCCGGTTCTTCTAGTTGGTGGACGAGGCGCAATCCAACCTTGCTCGAAGGCATGATCGATTATGGCACACTCGATATTCTTGATTGTTACAGGTGGTTCGGAAATTCCTAGGACGCATGCACCCTCGCAAGGTGCGGGGCAGACTCTTCCAGTAAACTCTAGATTATTTCATTTCAAAAGATTAGATTACAGTTATCTACATAGTTGTCGATTTAAAAAGTTATCTATAAGATTACAGTTATCTACATAATTGTCGATGAAAGATTATTAGATTATTAGATTGAAAAGAATAATTGAGAGATAAAAAGACAGAGAAAAATGTGTTACGATGCATTGTTTCTATTAAGTAATAATAAATATAATACAAAGTTATATGAAAAGTTTAATTTTTATGCAAAAAATAGAATTCAATTTGTGTGATTGGATGGAAGGGAAATGGATTTATCGTCGTCAAATGAAGAATTATTTATATTTAATAAAAAATTTTCATAAATTGGCTCACCTGGGAAATTATTAGTTTGCAATAATTGATTCAAGGCCTCCTTCCAGTTTTGGTGGAATACGAGATCGTTCCACTTAGGAATGATATTGCCCAATGGGCAACCGTGACTGCTTTGACAAAACGGAACGCCGCACTCCATACATCTTGCCGCTTGGACACGTAGAGTCTTCCTGACACCCTGGAAGTTGTATATCTCATCCCAATCTTCTAGACGCTTCTCAACCGGTCTGTACATGGCCTTCTGCCTCGAGTACTTCATGAAACCTCTGATTTTGTCCAACTTTCGCTGTGCCATGTCCGCATCCTCTATCGAATCCTCTATATCTTTAATCTTCCCGTTCGTTATTTGTGCATCACCGTTAATTACATTGGATGTTTGTTGCTTTGCTTCCTCCATTTGTTTCAAAGCACGCTGGTACTCGTAAGGGAAGACCTTGACGAATCTCGTGGTCGGTTCTGGCCATGTGGCGAGCAAATCTTCGGCGATCAGCGAGCCGGTCTTTTCGATGAATTCCTCCAGTAGTTGCTTCACGTAGGCAATTTCATCTGGCTTGTTGAGCGGTAACAGCTCCACCATTTCGGGGTTGCACTTACTCTTGAAGGAGCCATCGACATCCAAGACGTATGCGATTCCACCCGACATTCCGGCCGCGAAATTCCTGCCCGTAAGACCCAGGATCAAAGCGCAACCGCCAGTCATGTATTCGCAACCGTGATCACCCACACCTTCCACCACGACAATCGCTCCACTGTTACGCACGCTGAATCTCTCGGCAGCGATACCGCGGAAGTAAGCCTTTCCGGAAGTAGCTCCATAAAGGCACACATTCCCGACGATTACATTTGCTTCTGAGTTGAATTCGGAATCTTTTGGCGGGTATATGACAATTTCACCTCCGCAGAGACCCTACAAATAAAATTATTTATTTTTTTCTGTACAAGAAAATATTAATAACAGTTAAATTTTTAGTATTTCGATATTTAATGCAATATAATACAGACTTTTGAATGGATCAATGTGAAATTAGATAATATAGATTATTGGTGTTGTAAATTTAAAAATTTTAAAAACGTATGCTTACTTTGCCGACGTAATCATTAGCATCGCCTTCAAGAGTAACATGAATACCCTTCGTCAGGAAAGCGCAGAAACTCTGACCTGCAGAGCCTTTCATCCTGATATTGATGCTGTGTTCGGGCAATCCAGCCTCTCCAAATCGTCTGCAAAGCAATTATAAGACAAATGAGAATAAGAAAGCAAAAATTATTGATAAACGATATAAGTTATAATTTAATAATTTAATAAACTGCATGGTCAGCGATTAACAAAAATATCGTTTACTATGTAACATGAAAAATAAAATTCGATTAAGATGTATCATTCGAAAAGTTAGAATCATTGAACGGTCATTAATTGAATCCAATTATTAATCATTTGCATCTAATAAACAAAATGATACTCTGAAAAAAAATTATGATTTACTTATTTTGTAATTACAAATATTGAAAAAAATTAAAATATATCAATTTTGTTTCTTATACGAAGAACTTGGGAGCATACTTACTTAGCTACATGATAACTCAGCGTCGATCCGAATGCCCTACATTCGTTGTTAATATTCATTTCGATGTCAATTTGGTCATGCATTCCATTCAAAATAGTCTTGGCTCGTTCAATTAGTTCATTATCGAGTCTGTTTTCCAATTGGAAGTCTTGTTTTACAGTGCCGCCTCTGATATTTACACCGGGTCGTAAGTCCAGCGCGTTTCGTAAGATATTGGTGAAATTTAGGGTCCTAGCTTTTTCAACAGAGATATTGTCACGCACTTTGAGAAGGTCTGTACGTCCAATTAAATCTTGGAATTTGCGGATGCCAAGATTCGCCATATGTAAACGTACCTATAGACATAATAGATAAATTTAATAATTTAATAAACTGCATGGTCAGCGATTAACAAAAATATCATTTACTATGTAATATGAGAAATAAAATTCAATTAAGATGCATCATTCAAAAATTTAGAATCATTAAACGATCATTAATTGGATCCAGTCATTAATCATTTGCATCTAAAAAACAAAACGTTACTCTGAAAAAAATTATAATTTACTTATTTTGTGATTACAAATATTGAAAAAAATTAAAATAATAATTTGTAAATCTATGAAAATTAAATTTTCGGCTCATTTTGACAATAGAAAATATTTAAAAGTATAAACAAAAATATGAAAATAATCCAGTAAAAATCTATAACGTATAAAGAAATCAAGCAGAGGCTAAATTATGATCAAAATAAATGGAAAAATGAAAACATCCAAGTCGCCCTTACCTCTTCAGCCAACGCGAAGAAGAAATTGATCACATGCTCCGGCTTGCCCTCGAATTTCTTTCGCAATACCGGATCTTGCGTGGCGATGCCCACTGGACAAGTGTTTAGGTGACACTTTCTCATCATTGTGCAGCCCATTGCGATTAGCGGAACGGTGCTGAAACCGAACTCGTCCGCACCAAGCAGAGCAGCCACTACAATGTCGAAACCCGTGCGCATTTGGCCGTCCGCCTGGACAATCATGCGCGATCGCAGATTATTTAGGGTCAACACCTGATGCGTCTCGGCGATGCCTAACTCCCAGGGCAATCCGGCGGACTTAATGCCGGTCCAACTGCTGGCACCAGTGCCGCCGTCGTGACCGGATATCACCACGTGCTCGGCCTTGCCCTTGGCGACGCCGGCGGCGACAACGCCCACTCCGACCTCGGATACAAGTTTGACGGAGATGCGGGCGTTTGGATTGGCGCACTTGAGATCGTAAATCAGCTCGGCCAGATCCTCGATCGAATAGATGTCATGATGCGGCGGCGGCGAGATTAAACCGACCCCAGGTACAGAGTGTCTGGTGGCAGCAATCTCTGCGGTGACCTTATAACCAGGAAGCTCGCCGCCCTCACCGGGTTTCGCTCCCTGAGCCATCTTGATCTGCAAATCGTCCGCATTCGCCAGATAACTGGCAGTAACTCCAAAGCGACCACTCGCTACCTGCTTGATAGACGAACGCTTGCTAAACTCCGGATCTTGATTCAGATATCTATTGGATAACGATAAACAGTTGGTTATGGATCCAATCGATGTTGTTAATTATTCGCAACAATTTTATGAGAGACATTCTTAGATCACAAAATCATTAATCTTTTTTTTTTCTTTATTATACCTGTCTGCATTTTCTCCGCCTTCACCGGTGTTCGATTTGCCACCGATACGATTCATTGCGATTGCCAAGGTAGAGTGAGCTTCCAAGGAAATGCTGCCGAAACTCATCGCGCCAGTCGCGAAGCGTTTCACAATTTCTGATGCAGGTTCCACGTTCGTGATGGAAATCGGATCGCGCAATTTCTTCAGTTCGAGTTGGCCGCGCAGAGTGCAAGCTTTTACCACTTCCATTGTGGTCTTACGATAATTCTCATAAGCAGAGTTGTTTTTGGAGACAACATATTCCTGAAAGAAAGATGATTGTAAAAGAAAGCATATATGTTTTTTTTTAAATGAAGAAAAGACTGTACACAATTACGTTTTTTTTTTTTAAACTGTAAATTATCAATGATTTAGTTTTTGAGATACTATGTTTGAAAATGTTTTCGTTACCTGTAAACTAGCAATGCTCTCGGGATCATTGATATGTTTTTCGCCGCCGGATCGCCAATGATAAATTCCTGGATTGCGAATGACCAGCAGATCCATTGGTTTGTTCCAATATGTTATTTGATGCCGCTCAAACGCCTCCTTGCCCAAAATATCGAACGTCACGCCGCCCATACGAGAATGAGTACCCTGAAAAGTTCGAATATACATAGTCAGTAATTAATGAAAAAAATTGTTTATTATATAATATGATAAATAAAATTGTTCTAAGATGCATCATTCAAAAGTTAGAATCATTAAATAATCATTAATTGGATCCCAATTATTAATCATTTGCATCTGAAGAATAAAACGATACTCTTTGAAAAAGAGTTTATAATTTACTTATTTCGTGATTACAATTTATTTAAAAAAATAAATATTTGAAAAAATATATATGTGTATGTATGTGTGTTAACAGTTATTTTTAACGATAGGACATATGAATAAGTTTTTCTTTAAAATCTATTATCTATCGTATTAGGCTGTAAACGATAAATATACCTTGAAGCATTTATCGATGACTTCATCGGCCAGTCCAACTGCTTCGAATATCTGTGCTCCTTTGTAGGACTGCAAAGTCGAGATTCCCATCTTAGCCATCACTTTTGCGATTCCTCGTTCCATAGCATCTGCGTAATTCTGTAAAATTTAAGCAATTAAATAATTTTTACTTCTCCTTTCCATACTCAAACAAAAAGACTTTTTATCATTAACATTTCTAAATAATAATTTTCATTTTGTGAGGCTTACCTTATAAATCATATCGTCAGTAAAAGTTTCATCGAAAACGTGATCAGCCCTCAGATTTTTCGCCATTTCAAATACTAAGTAAGGACATATAGCATCTGCTCCGTAACCAAGTAGCACGCAAATATGATGAACCTCTCGAGCCTCGGCGGTTTCTAATATGAGACCGACTTTCATTCGCTGTCTCTCTTCGATTAAATGATGATGAACACCGCCCAGAGCTAATAGGCTGCTTACTGGAATTCTAAAATTAACAAAACAGATGTGACTTTCAGTTTTATTTCTTTTAAACTCAGTTTAGCATATATTTTGATTCACAGGTTGAACTTACCTTGTTGGACCACCTTGTCGATCGGATAGCACGAGAAGCTGATAACCATCCCTAGCGGCCGCATTAGCCTCATTGTTAACGCGATCCAGCGTCTTCAACAAACCACCAGGCCCGTCTTCAATAGGGTAAGTGATATCAATCACTTTTGTTCTCCAATTACGATAGGTCGTACGCTTGAGAATCTCAAGATCGTTCAGAGACAATATCGGTTGGGGCAGGAATAGGCGATGCACTTGCAATTCGTTCGGCTCCAGAATGTTACTCTCGGGCCCGATTGGGCAAAGCATTGACATTACGATCTTTTCGCGGAATGGATCGATTGGTGGATTTGTTACCTATATAAAAATCGTAATCAGGAGATGCGTTAATCAAATAATAGATTGTATTTAAATAAACTAATTTCTATATTTTTTACTTTTCTTATATTTTGCGTTTTAAGTTAACGATAGTTAAATTTTGCATACCTGCGCGAATAATTGCTTGAAATATTCGTATAACAATGGTTGGAATTCAGACAAACACGCCAAGGGAGCGTCGTTCCCCATAGATCCTAATGCTTCTTTCCTGAAAGAATATTTTCGTTGTTTGTGAATATTTATTATTAATGAAAATATGACAAAATTATAACGTATCAAAATAATTGCTCACAATTATGCAATCTCAATATTATATTAAAGGGGAAAAGATATTTTTATAAACAATATTGGAAGTAATATAGAATCATTACATATCAATAATAAGCATCATTTAAATGTGAAATTAAATAAAAAATTTTTTTTCAAAAAGTATCGTTTTATTCTTCAGATGCAAATGATTAATAATGATGGATCCAATTAATGATTATTTAATGATTCAAACTTTTTAATGATGCATCTTACAATTATTCAAATTTTACTTATCATATTACATAATAAATAATTGATGATACATTAAATTTCAATTAATAATTTCTTTGAATTTACGCGAATTTAGTACTTATTCGTTATTGTGAAATATTAGACATATAATATTGATGAAATATGATATTGATAGAAAAAAATTTACTGATCAACATACTTGGTTTGCACCATGGGCAGAAGTAATAAATTGATAGTCTCCAGAGTGTAACCGTAAAGAGAGAGCCGTTTGTCACCGCTCCAAACTTTATTCACGGCCGATACCTCGTTTATGCCATTGATAATGTTCTTTTTTGCTGTCTCGGCGGACAGACCGTTCTCGATTACGTCCCCTGCATTGCTGTTGCGAACATGTGCGGCACGCAATTCATCCATAGTGATCTGCGTTCAAAACAGCACTACCAATTACTAATTGTGTGAAATTAAGAGTATCGTAGAAAAAAAAGGTTGAAAAGTAGGATCTCGAGACTGGCATCACAATTGAACGTATGCCATCTATCGAGGACAAATATATATCAATCCGGGAATTCTGTTAGCGATTGATTAGTTAATTAATGAGTTAATGAGTTAATTATTCAGTTAACAACCGAAATATAAATAGATAGAATTAGTGGATGCAATGAACCTTCATGCAAGAAGTGAAATTTTTTCGCGGTTATTTTTATTTCATTCATTTATATATATTTATCTACTATACACAATACATACTAATTTGTATTCTTATTACCTTGCCCACCTACACACACACACACACCTATATACCGTATTGAAAGAAATCAACGTACTCAAAATGGTATTATTAGAACGACTCACCCTCTGCGTATCGATGACAGCGTGTATAGCAGTGTAAAAAAAAGTTAGTTTTGTGTTAGAAATTTTTCTTGCGATGATTTTAATATAAATTTTATTATAATCATATTATTGCAATTTTTATTAAAATCGACGGAATTTCTGAGTTAAATATTTTACAAAGAAAACGTTGATAATTGATGGCTTTAGAATTGACTAATTAGATGTATTAATTGATTAATTAACAAGGAGAAAAGCAATGAGAGTTATCTAATTTTCGAGTTGGCTTCTGGGTATAATATGCAATATTATTCTTCATGCAAACTCGTTAATTATATTGTACCTCGTGTAAAACATAAGTTATATATACAGAGTGTGTAATTGGCATTAAAAAAGCATTATGAAAAATTTGTGAAAAAGCAGATAACAAAAGTTTTAACTTTTATTTCGAGCAATAATCTTTTAAAATAGGATTTAAAATTCAACTTTACTCTCAGAATAATATTTAATCACGGTAATGTGACAACTGATCGCGAATTGATCTCGATTGAGGAAAAGCACGTTTAGTTACCTGTTCCTTGAGCCACTTGGAATGAGGCCTGCTTCGAGCGATCTGCAACTTGAGCTCGACATCTTGTATGATCCTCTTCTCTTCGGTATCAACGAGAAGCATCCGGCCGGGCTTCAAGCGACTCTGCAAATAAAAGAGTACACCAATAATCGCCATAGAACGGGTTCGACACGTCGATGATCGACATTCATATGACAGCACTGGATGACGGTCCTACAGCTCTATACAAACCTAGTCCCTAGATGACAAATTATACATCATACATGATACATGATCAAAAAATAAATAAAATACGATATAGGTGATTAGCTATTATACATGTATACTAACATACAGCGAGTAGACATTGCGGATATCGATCGATGACAGTCTGCCCTTACCGACTCTTTGGATATCGCTATTTACCTTTAATCCTCGAATGTGACATTTCTGCAGCCTTATTAGAGGAACGGAAGAAAATGCACGCATAAAATATACATTTGAGGATTACCGAATCCTGGATGAAGTCAGTGGATGATCGTCTCAATTGGTAATCATCGGCCAGTGTAAAGGCAGAGTGCCAGTACATTACATTGTTTCGGTAATATTTGAGATCTATAGAATTCGCACAAAATCATCCGACGAGCGTTAAAAATGTAAAATTGCTTTATTCCTGTCCGCATAGTAGAACTCTGTTTATTGGTGTATTTATACACGCGAGCATCTGTTTCGATGCACTCGATCGATCATTGAGGCCAAATATTATGCTTGTTAGGACTCGATGGAGATGATACGCTTGTTGCTTCCGACAGAGATACCAAAATGTAATGAGTAATGTATTTGTTAGACATAGATGAAATACGGTGATAAAAAAAGTGATTTGTGTAGTAAACAAATCGCATGATGGTGCTTGCATCCCAGAACGAAGACGCCCATAGATTTAAGAACCTGGCTGAGGATGCAACATATGTAACCAAGGACATACATGATTTGTATAACCAAAGACCTCTGGAACTCAAAATTTGCGTAAGCATGCAATTATCAAGCCGTAAATCTGCAAAAACCATTATCCCAGTGGAATCAACAAGCTATGCTTCTCTCCCGATTCTGTCCTGAGAATTTTATCCCTGCCGGGGAAAATCTCAACCTTTTCAATCTTCTAATAAAGAGAGTTCTGCCGTATATCGTCGCCTTCTCTTTCTCCTCTTCTAATGAGAAATCAATGGGAGGCCAACAAAGCGAGTTGTTTTGTGACACAATAATAATCAGTCGACGAGACAAATGCGAACCGTCGAGAATGATGGCGAGAAGACGCGTAATCGAAGCTAGATATGCGTTTGAGAGTTTCGCCGATATGAGAGTCGCTCTGGTCGGAAAGTATTCTCGGAAACATTCAAGTAAAGGATCATTCCCGATGAGCTCAATATCGCCCGTAGAACAATTCCGACGAAAGTCGCTCTCGGACAACGAAACTTTCAAGTGACATTAAAAAGATCCAAGGCGGTTTATCGCGCGACTAAATGCGCAAAGCATTGCTTTTGTACAATTGTAATGCGAACAGGCTCTTTCGTCGTTCCGTAGAGAGATCCTTGCCAGCCAGACAGAAAAGAATCCAACTTCTCCGGACAGACGCGAGGGCCTCCTTGGTCGCTCTTCCACTAGCTGAAATTGCTGTATATCGGGGAGAAATGTAGAGAGTAGGCGCGGAGATGAGAGAAAAGGGGGGCTGGGGGGAAAAGATTGAGCATACGAAGGTTGATTCGTCGCGTAAATTATAAATCACTGCGAGCTAGCTGTCTCTGCCTCAGACAGAGTGAGAGACACTCCCGTGGAATCGGCTGGTGCTTGGGATGCGCATATTTCCTTCGTTTACCTTCAGGACTACATTGCTGGGCGGAGTATCATAGACGCCCACTTCGGACGCCATCACCATCATGTTATCCTTAGTGACGTAGAAGCGCGACGGGCGCAGGCCGTTTCTGCCAAACAAAAATTCAAAAAGGTCTTTTGTATTTCACACCACCTCTGTGTCTCGCGCTAGGTATCAGCTGAGTGAACTACATTGCTGTTCGTTCGTTCGCTTGCCTGCCTTCCTGCTGGCTTACTCGCGTTATACTCTCTCTCTCTTTCGCTCTCTATATCATCTTTCTTTCTCTCGCTCTCTCAGTCTCTTGGCCTAGGCCCTATTTACCTGCGTTAGCAGCACGTTGGGACAACGATGGACACTTAGTAAATCGTAAACATCGATTCTTGCTTCGGCTGTACAGAACAAGGCAGGGCAAAGGGAAGTCGCGCCAAATTCTTCTAAAGTTTTTTGGTTTTTGGAAAATTTGTTTCTACAAGTTTTTTGCATAATATTTTATCTTTTTTAATGTTCACTTTTTATTCTGAATAACTTGGTTGTATTTAATAATAATTTCATATTTTGCAAGATATTACAAATTTATTAGAGACGAAGATATTAAAGAACAAAGTAAGACAACTATTTATATACTCATTATTAATGTTGATAAATTTTGAAAATAAATGGATACTATTTATATTATAAACAAAACAGAAAATAGCGGGAAGAAGGAAGAGTATAAGAAACAAAGTTTTATTATTAAAACATAAATTTGCTTAATTGCTAAGTAATAAGAAAAATAAAAAATTTCAGAAATCAATGCATTACTAATTCTCGATAAATAAAATTTTCAATTTTAATTTTTCATCAAATTTTTATCTGTAATATTATTTTCAATAATAGAATTCTAAAACAGTTAATGAATGGCACAGCATTTTCTCTCATGATTGTTGCTTGTTAATGTAAACTTTCTATTCTCGTGTAAAAATAAAATCGCGTCTCAATCAAGTGGAAGCTTTAATAACTTTTCTAACACAATATTTGTAAAAATATCTTTACAAGGAAATTTCTATTTTCCTCAAAGAATATTTTTATCATATATTTTATTCCGCGTAATCTCTATAGTATGTACAATAAAATTGGATAGGGTAAAGGGTGTTTTTATCTATCTCTCATTCGATAATTGCACGACTTCCCTCTGCCTTAGAAATCCATGTTTACCTGTACCCGAGAATATCTCTACACCGTGTGCACCGTTCTCATATATTTCGTGAGCACCGTTAATCCTGCTGAATGCGTCTTGCAAAGCGTAGGCAATACGCCCACGTATAGCATTCTTTCTTCGCGGCTCCTCTAACAAACGACACCGCAGAGTGTCCTTTCGTTCGGCTCGTCTCTCTTTCAATAAAATGCTTCCAACACTTTGAATTCCATTTCAATTCAATTCTTTGCATCTCTATACTCCACTATATTTTTGAGCTGTACTTTAAAGAACTTTCCAATAACGGGGGAATATTTTCATAGCAATTTACATTAATAAAATTACGAAATAAAATTAAAAAGCAAAACAGTACTTGTATTATTGCAGGGATACTGCAAAGAGTTCATTAGATCGCCTGACCTTTTTAATTTAATTAATATCTATTCTTAACTGTCAACGCGGATTTCAGATTTATCAGTTGAAATGTTTTATTATTTTTTTGTTCTTTTCAAATTAGACATTTAATAAATATTTCAGATTTCTCTATTACATGTTTGAAAAATATTTATGGCACATTAATGATTCTTTGTGATATTAATCCGCTATTGCATGGAATTATTTCAATGCAAAGAATTCACTTGCTTACCTGTGCAGCTTCCAGCTTTATGTGAATTCTGTCTAATGGCTTTCGGGAATCTTATACAATAGCGAATTAATATTCATCTTTTGCATTTTTACACTTCGACAGTTAAGAGTTTAATTTATCTCGCCGCATTTATTTCATTTTAACAATCTGATATCTCCCAATTTATAAATTTCAGAACTTTTTTAACTAATACGAAAGTCAACGAATATATCTCATATCGTCGTTAATTTTAACAGTGTTTGAGATAATAATTTCTTTTCACCATTTTTGAAAGAAATAGTAATATTAAGAAGAAATTTAAATATTCATGTTTAATATCAAAACATTTTGAAATATAAAATGCGGCATGTGCAACGTCAGCGCGACTGGATTCAAAGTGTTGAAAATCAATGGAGCCAAAGATTCAAGAATCTGCACAACCGCGAATCGTTCTCGATCCGAGGAGTCGCAGATTCATGGATCTATGGACACAAAATATGGCAAAGGTTACCAGATAGCACGAACGAGAGGGAAGTGGAGCCTACGTAAAAACGTGTAATAAACAAGACGTAATGGGAGTTAGAAAATTTCTACCTGTCCAAGATAGCACCGACGTAGCGGCCGTCGGTGAAGGTCAGAAGAGCCGGGCCGTCCCAGGGTTCCATGGCGCAGGCTGCCCAATGGTAGAAGTCCCGCTTTTCAGTGGCCATCGTCAAGTCGTTCTGCCAAGCCTCTGGTACCATCGTCATGACGGCCTGGATTCAGTAACGACGTATTAAATATTTGTTCAAGAATCGAGATTCTTGAAATCAAGAACTATATGAAACTAAGGAGTTACAATGCGGCAATCCGAGGAATTGATAAGCTGAAGAATGTTCAGTCATGTAAATTTTGAATATTCAAAGAACAGTGGCGTCTCAGATCTTTAGAAACAGAGGCAAAGTTTTATGAAAAAAGAGATTAAAATATCTAAGAAAAGCAGAAAAAAGCTCTTTAAAACTAAGAATTTACGGAATAAAAAATCATTGATTATTACACAAAGTTTGTGATATATTAAAGAGAATTCCCAGAATCCGTGAAACTTGAAATTTGTGAAAATAAGCATCTTTCAAAATAATGATTCACTGAATCGTGAAATCGATTTTTTATGAAATCGAAAATTTTTATTGTAATACTTTAGATTTTAATAGTTAGAGACGGCTGATATATATTTCATAATGTAAATTCACCTCGGGCAAGGAGCGCTGTCCTGCCATCACCAAGAACTCGAGTACACAGTCCGCCGATCCAGAATCAGAGAGATTCGGTTCCACGACTGGATAGAGTTGCTTCAGCTGATCGCCGTATATCTGGCTGCTCATCACACCCTCTCGTGCCTTCATGAAGTTCACATTGCCGCGCAGAGTATTAATTTCGCCGTTATGAGCAAGCAAGCTGTGAACAAACGTTGTGCGTTATGTCGATGCCCTATTTGTAGGCTTAAAACGGTTCCTGCGGAAACTACGATTAAATTATGATAAAACTTTATCGCTGTAATGAAGAACTATCAAAGAGCCGAAATTTGCGAGAGCAGGATTGAGTTTTGCAATGCAATGTCTACAAAATAAATATGAATTACGAATCTTTGATATGTTAAAAAGAAAATACGCAGAAAAGTGGCACAAGAAAAAAGGTATAATGTAAAACAGTAGTCGATAATTAATATGCTGACCTTGTTCGATAAGAGCTTAAAGTGGAACCTATTTATAGGATAAGAACTCTAGAATTCTAGAACTTCAGTTTCATAACAATTATGAAAAAAGCTCAAAAAAGTTTAAATAATTCAATCTATCCTTTTAAAGTCCAATTTAACAATTTTTTTAATAAAAAAAATTTATTAGCAGTTTTATATACTTTTCAAGCAATATAATTGAATAATATGACTATACAAAAACAGAGAGATACGTCAAAATTTTCAGAAATTTTTACTATTCGTATTGTTTATGAAAAATAATGAAAAATTGAATAAATAGAAATATTTTCTTATTTCCAATTCATTGTTAAAAGAGATTAATCAGCTTTTCGGAAATGATCGCTTATAATATGTCATCTTATCCGTAATTTATGGATTTTATGTAGTAGCTTACCGTAAAGGATGTGCTCTTTCCCAACTCGGAAAAGTATTCGTGGAGAATCGTGTGTGTACCAGTGCTAGATAGGTCTCGAATTTCGGAGACTGATATGAAAGGAAAAAAATTTATGCGGTATTACATTACTATTTCCACACCGATATAGATGCATTTTACGTAAGACTTCCAGACAAGAGTAATACTTTTCTGAGGAAAAAGAAAACAATACGGAAATAACTCACCTTCAAGTCCATGAAATACAGCCATAGTTGGTCCGCGGTCAGCTGACCTTTGTAGACGACCGTCTTCAACGACAACGAGCAAATGTAATATCGCAATTCCGGTCGCGGGATTGAATGCGACGATCTCTTCCTCAGCACGAAAATCTGATGAGCAGAATACGATCGAAATGTAAGATGAAACGTGTAACTAGTGATCGATCAAACGAAGGGCCTGTGTGCGTTTTAACCTTGAAAATTGCGACTATCTGCGACGAGTTCTAATTTTATAAATTGGCAAAGTCGTTTAATGCCAAGTCGTTTAACCCGGGACATAATATAGTGCGTGCACCTTTGAATTCGTTAATAATTAAGCCTTGGGGAGCCTTTTAAAATAGGTTCCGAAGACAAATAATATGGAAACAATACGGAAATATAAATATCAATTAATGCTGATTAAACAAAACTAGTCAATTGAAATTATTTTTCGATTTTATTGTTAGTTATAATATAAAGTTAGAATTTCGAGAGGTACGACTAAACACTGGCCAGATTTAATTAACTTAACAGGCACAACTCGACCTTAGGGATTAAGCAAATTACCTGTCGTTTAAGTGTTTCCGCATCTTGATCGCCGGTAACGAACACTTGACGCATGTATGGTTCGCATTTCTTCGCCACTTGGCCAATCTGGGTGATATCGGTGGGAACATTGCGCCAGCACAATACCTACGAATCACGCGATCTCGAGAATAAACCAGATACCGTATTCAGTGCACGTAAAACGACACGGTAATTTAAGCATTCGAATCGATTAATAGATAGAACAATAATGATATCCTACTCTTAAATTGCATTCCTTAGCGAGCTTCTCAAATGCGACTTCTGCCTCCTTATGGGTGTTCTTGTCAAGGAATAAGATACCGGTCGCATATCGTCCGAACTCGGGCAATTCGATATTTTGTTGTTCACTATAATACGAAAAATAACTTGGTAAGCTTAATTAATTAATTTATTATGTTTGAATAAAAATTCTGTAGACTTGACGAGCTGTAGTTTCTACGAACTGTCGAAACCAGTACAAGGATTTATAGATTAGAGAAACTCTAATTTATAATCCATAATAGAGACTCTGTAGACTCAGAGATCTGTGACAAAACAAAGATCTGTGACGAAAGTTTTATGTGCCAAGGATTTGTGAAATTAAAAATCTGCAAAATAATCATAGATATGAATGTGTAATGGATGTGTGATATCTAAAAGTTAAGGAATAAGTTCTGTGGATCTCTGAAGGAATTTCTATGAGAATCTGAGAAAATCTTTACGTAATCGAGAAACGAAATACCTGTGAAAAATTTATATTACGAATCACAGAAGCTACGCTAATCGGCCTTCTATTTGCAATCAATTATTTAAAAAATGTTCTCAATCTCAATTATTCGATATCAAAATTTTGAATGAAAAATGTAAAAATATTAAAATCGAAACAACAGAAATCAATCTGCAAGACGTAATCCTTTGATTTTCACTGTGATGATCACGATTTGTATTGATGTATGAATTCTGAATTAAATTTTCAGTTCAATTGGGCAACATGTAGCGTTAGATGTGACATTTGGCTTGGACGATTAAATTGGATATCTCATGAATACATCATGAGAGTTATAAAAGTTTCAGAAACTAAGCTCGATCTTCGTCGACAAATAGGATTTATATATATTGCTGGGACTTACCGAATTTCATTGGCATAGTAATCGTGCGGTATTGCGCAAAGCACACCGGCACCGTCACCAGTGTCATTATCACAGGCACATGCTCCCCTATGATTCATTCGCGCCGACAATGTCTGAGCATCTCGAACGATCTGAAATTCGCAAGTAACAATCATAAACACGAGAAAACCGGTCCAGCCTCCGCCGTATCGTCACGCAATGAAAAAATATCGCAAAGTCGTAATTTACACATCATTATTAATGAATATATTTATCTCTAAGATGGAGAATTCTTGCGTCTCACAGATAGATATTCCATTAATTTACATTCTTGTTTTATGTAATAATTTTATCGTATATTTTAACTGGCGGCTATTTTTAAAATTACGCGCATTTTAAGTTTTGGAATCGTAATCCAATATTACATAAACCTCTAATTGAGTCTTGCAACTTTAAGATAGCAATTATTCAGAACTATTTGTTAGGAATAATTCTGAACTTTTCCCGATATTTTTGTCTAAGCACTCATTAAAATGCTATACCATTTTCCGCATTTAACTGTTTATCTTATCTCCATTACATCTTTTTACTCGCTCAGTGCGATACAACGCAAAATACGGACATATCGCAAATAGATTATAAAGATCAAACACACGACACTCGAGAGACGTGGGTCGTTCTTTGAACTTTATACGTAAAAGACAGACGAAGCTTAAAATCGACTCACCTTGTGCGACCTCTTCCCGTCAATGGCGACGATAAAACCAACGCCACAAGCCTCTCGCTCGAGGGTAGGGTCATATAGACCTTGCTTCGGAGGCAAGGTCCACGGCTCGGAACTCATAATCTTAATCTGAAAGATGAGAAAAGAAAAATTCAACACGTCATTTCGATCGATAATAACTCTTAATTGCTTGCACTCCTTCTCTTTTTTCCTCTCGAATGTAAACAATTTAAATAAATGTCAATGTTTTCTTAATTTCAAAACAGAATATACCAAGCATATTGTATAATAATAATTTATGGAGGACAAAGACTGACAGATACGTTTTACACGATTTATATTCGTTCATTGCTAATTGACAATCTTCGCGATATAAATAGTTCGTTCGTAAACTATTTCTGTATTGTCATAGTAAATTTTTTGAAAATAATTTTAAATCATGTTTATTACTTTGATACACTGGAAAAAAATCCTGATTAAAAACAGACAAAGCAGAAAAATCTTGTAAATTTGATTGATCAAATATTTTGGTTATTATAATAGGAATTCTGGTTATTATAAGTTATAAAATATTGAGTTCTATTATAATGACCAAAATTTCTATTATAATAACCAGAATATTTGATCAATCCAACAAGATTTTCTAATTCGTCCGTTTTCAACCAGAATTTTTTTTCAGCGTAATCAGTGCGAGTACATACTCATATAATGTACACTTTAATCGATGTTAGATACGAGAGATTAAAATTCTGTTCTGCGCATTTGAATTTAAATGGAGAACAAAATTGTTGTCTCATCCCTTCCAAAATCGGCAGGCACGTAGCTTCGCGACGATTACTTGTAATCTGTTTGGATTCTCGAACTGATAGATGCCACGTGTTTATAGCTACGCATTTGGGAGCCGGTAGAAATCGCGAGACAGGGGAACGGGACGACGGGGGAGCCGAGGTATCAGAGCGATTCGCAGGATATCGCATTGTTGGCATTATGTAAAGCTATCGCGTATTCATTAAGCGTAACAGATATGCGACGTCGTCGTCGCCGTCGTTGCCGTCGTCGTCATTACCGCCGCCACCGACGTTGTTGTGTCGTTTATAGCGGTAGTGAATCACACACACACACATACACATATATATGTACGATGGCGGTGTGTAAACAAAACGAAGAAAATACGTCAAAGAGATCGGTGTCGCGACGCGATCACGTGGCCAACCGATGTACCGAGCATGCAACAGGGGTGGCCAATTGTTCGATAATTCTTCTTCGTTTGCGTCCTTCCCGAATTCTTTTCCCTTTTGACGCTTGAGATACGATCGTACAATTGGACTTTGATCATCGACATATCGGGAACATAACGCCCGTACTTGAATTTTTACGTCCAAGAACTCCGATTTCATTTGTTGAAACCTGATTAGTAAAGAATTACACGTATTCTATTTTTCTCTGACCTTCACTCCTCGTCTTTTCTTTTTTTTTTTTTTATTTTTGGTCAAATTAGCTAGATATTATGGTGCGCTCTTATCGCACGAATCTTGTCGAACCGATTAAGAGATAAGCAATATAAGTCCGTTGAGAGAAATAGTACATTTAAAAATAAAATGCAAAAAAGGGAATAATTGAGATAAAGATAGATATATTGCCGCAATATATATGTTTGAATTAATAAAGTAAGAAGTTATTTTCTAAATCATTGAATCATTTTCTTTGAAAGATGTCGAAAGTCATTCTTGTTCTAAAATAGACTTCTATTTTTGCTTATTGAAATTAGATCGATAATAAAGGGTGTGGAACATTTCTCACTTTTATCTCCAGTAATAGTTCATAATAATTTATATTTATATAACGCGTGAAGGAATATAACCGGTTCTGATAATTTCTGATAAACGATCATATTACGTAAATGTAGATTACAAGCTCGCGTTTTATTTAATTGCAAAATGCACTTACACTTCGCGCCCGTTTAATTCCGTAATTTCGCGTGTGCGAGATGAAAGTTACGCCTCAATGCCACCAGGGAGCAAAAAAATCAGACGGCGTCCCCGTTTAACGTTAAACATGCGACTTGAAAGCGCGCCAAGGAATCTGCGGAAAAAGCGACGACCGGCAAACTCGCGAAGGTTGACCACCTCTGTCTGGCTCTGTAGCCACGTGCGATAGGAAGAAGCGGAGGAAGCGAGTGAGCGAGTAAGCGAGCGATCGATACGACATACAGGGTGTGTCTGAAAGCTCTGGCCCGTCCTCGGAGGATGCTGGACATTTCCGAGGATCGATGTGAGGCAACCGAGAATTTAAAAGACTTAGGAGGCCATAAAGCTCAAGGCTCGGCAAGAAGATTATGAAAATCGACAACTTTAGACATTTATATTTCATATCTTATATCGCTATATCTTATATCATCTATTTTTAGAATACTCCAGAATGAAAAATACACTGGAGTCGAAAATGTTCCCATCACGTTTTTCCGTCATGCTTTTGCGTGACTAAATATAAACAGAAAACGTCGAGTGATAATAACAATGTAATCTTTCTATATTTTTTCGGAGATTAAGAAATAATAAGAGATAACGTAAAAGAAAAGTGAATATTATAGATTTTTTATATTTACGTAAATCTGATAGCAAGTACAAGATGACATCTCGCACGACGTTAATAAATTGAAATTAAATGATTGCAGTTCTAGTAGAATATTTTTCGTAAGATTGCGCTGGATAGTTATTTTGATGAATTTTGACTTCACGATTATTACGTTACGACGAATAGTTATTGCGCATGCAGAATAGGCCATGAATTTTAGGATCGAAGCGTTCCCTCTAGACCGCTCGTGTGGGCTAGGAAGGATCAGGAATCCACGATGGTGGTGTTCCAAAATTATCCTCAAGCTATTCCGGTCATTTCGGACCCGGAGAGGAAGCTTACTCTCGCATTCGCAATGTTATCGTTGAAATTGCATTGCAATTTCGAATTAGATACTACAATGTCAATACATTGTAATATCTAATAAAAAATGCGATAAAATTATCGTTAATCCCCTTTGCATTTATACGCCGCAATAAGAAAGAAATAGATATGGTAACATTACAAAAATATGTCACTTAGTTTCGGATTTCTTGACGAATCGTTATTGAGAAATGTTTTGGAGCATTTTCGAAAATCATCACAATTATTTTCAAACGAAAGAACCATAAAGTTTCATTGAAGTTGAAACGAATGTAAAGTTTCACTGAAGCGCGTAATTTTTAAAGCATGTAATTATTAAAATTGTCTTTTTAAATCTAAAAATAGCAGCAAGAGATAAAAGGATCGTATCATTAAAACTTTGCGTCGCAGAGGTACGAACTGCGAAAAATAAAGCAGAATTTCTGCTGATTTATTACTATATGAGCGTATTGTTTAAAAACAGTTTGATGTTGTAAGCGATTCTCCTGTCTAGAAATCGCTTTGCACATTTAAGAAAAAATAATTGTATTTATTTTAATTTATTTTAAAAAATTTATTACTCTTTTTGTCTTTCCCTCTCTTTCTCTTTCTCTCGCGTACGCATTCCGTCACGGTAGTGAAAACGTGGCGACGCAAAATGCGTAAAAATGCGTAAAAATGCATGTAACATGTCCATCGTGTTTTAACCTGTTCATTCGTATCGAGACTCGTTTCTCGCCAAAGCGGCGCATAGGAGAAGGGAAGAACTGAAAAGAAGAAAAGGACTACACGTGTAGAGGAACGTTATACGTCAAGACTGGGTTTACTTATGGGAGCATTGGACACTTGGCAAACACCGTGTCCCTATATATAGGGTGTCTACAATAAAAATATATCGATGTATTTCATCATTAGCAAATTCAAAATTATACATTTTCCTTAAACACATAATTTCTTTTATCGATACTCTTTTACTTTTTGAAACTTTCAGCGACAAATTAAAGTACTTGAACGCAAATTAATTTCGAGATTATCAAGATGTTGCAAAATGTTGTAAGTGAAAACAATTTTTAAGAGCGTTAAATATTATCCTTAATTAATAACAAGAAGAAATACTCATTATATTCTTGATTCATAAATTTCGCGTTTTGATTTTGAATTACACGTGTATTTTGATACGTTTTTGATAATATAAATACAAATTAAATACTTTATCTCTCATATTCAACGTTCTTATAATTTTCTCGGAAACGAATTAAAATCATATATTTTTGGAATTTTCATTTCGTCATATATTTCCATTTTGTCCTCTAGTATATTTCTTCGAAATTGAAAAACGTTTTCAGAATTTGAGATCTCAGATATCGAGAGCCTCTATTCACATGGCGAATCCATCAAGAATAATTTTTAATTTTCACTTATAACTTGATTTAAGACTTTTTAAATGAAATCTGCTATCTCTCTTATCTGAATTTTAATGAAACTTCGTAAAGGAAAGCCCGACGTACTTCGTCGCGAGGGATTTATCGCGAGCCGGCGCGCGCGCGGATTTGCATTTCCTTCCTCGCTTCGGCAGTCGACGTGGCGTGCAGTCCCCTCTTACCGGTAGAAATTATGTGCAACCAGGTCGCTCCGAGAGTGCGTGCGTCTTCCTTCCGATCAGCACAGAAGACTGGTCCCTTGCACGATTATCAATTTAATTCGATCAGTTGTCGTCTATTATCAATCGGTTCGTTACACAGAATTCTTTTTTCTCTTGGATAAAAAACACGTGCCGGCAGAAGTTCCACCGGATATTTCAACACTGTGTCAATTCACAACAGGGTTCTTATTGTTAGTTCGACCCTCGATCAGTCGGCTTGAAGGGCAATCATTCGGAGCGCACCTCCTCAGCCCGATCCTGAGGATCACTGTCTGGCGGAGGGAGGAGGGCGATCTGAGTCCTGAATAACGACTTCCCGGCCTACTCTCGGACCGTTCAGCTTCGATTATGTCGGCTGACGCGCGCGAGAGAGAAAGAGAGAGAAGAGAGGGGAAAAAAAACGAGAAACAAACATACGTACGAATCGCGAGTTGGACAGGCACTGAGACGGCGGCGCTCGGATGTCGTTAAAAACCGAAAAAGCTCTCCCTTCCCTTCTTTTCCCTCCCTTTCGCCTCTCTTCCCAGCCCCTAGTCGCGGGCTCTCTCTCCTTCTCTCGTTCTCCCGTGGCTCGGCGCCTCACCCCGTCGCGCTCGTCGACGTCTCCCCCACCTGCCCCTTCCTCCGGCGCGCACTCCCCTCCGTGCCGATGCGGCGCTTCTGTCCCTCCCGGCCCTCCCGTCGCCGCCGCCGTTCCGGCGCGTCTCCGGAGTGCCCTCGTCTCTTGGCACGCCGACGAGTTCCGATGCAAATCGCTCCGGAGCACGCTTCTTGCGACGTCGTCGTCGTCTGAGGCCATTCATTCAAGAAGAGAAAAAAAGCGTCTCTTTTTTTCTCTTCTTTTTTTTGTTTAGATTAATATATCCCGAGGTGTTTAGCTTCGCGACGTATTTATTCTGCGCAATTTCAAGCAATATGTAGCGCGCTGCGCGAAGCGCTGCGACAAAAGTGGCGCATTGCATATGTTTAATTAATTCATTCGCCTATTCGCCTATTCTTCGCCTCGTTTCGCCTTCCGCTCCGAGTCGCTTTCAAGAAGAGCTCTTTGGGAGCGTACGTGTCGCGGGTCACGTTGCCTCGAGATGGTCTGAATTCGAGACGTTTTCGGATATATTGAGCTGAATGAGCAACGACAGACATGCGGTTTTCATGTTAATGAAGTTTCGAATGCATGTTATTGCGCTCTTTTATTGAGCCAATTACCTCCGAGTCAACACTTACTCGACATTACATCACCTCGAGTCCGAAGCGTTTTATTTTCAAGTTCCGCGATGGATTGCATTGAGACAAACGCGTCAGTTTGTTTTGAACTTTCTTTTTACTTATCTTTCTGTGGCGAAGCGTGACACATAGCACTTTAGTCAGGTTCTAACGTAATATAATATTTTTGTTATGATTCACGGTACGCTTTTTATTAGCTATGATATTAATAGGATTAATTAATTAAAAGGATCCATTTCTCTCTCTCTTCTTTTTTTTTCTCTTTTGTCTCTTCTGCACTTTATTACAAAGGAGAATTAAATATTTTTATTATTAGATAATTGAATTAACGTAGAAATAAATTAGATAAATAATTAAATAAAGAAGATATATCAATATCATTGATCTGGATCTTTTCTGTCTGAAAAATTTCATAAAGTTCACGCAAAAAATATTATTAGCCGCATTTTTTGTTTGGTTGCTTATCACAACAGTCATAACTTAGTTAATGCAAACATGAATAATTGAGAATATATATATGTAATTGTTTCAAATACTTCAGAATATTCTGAGTGCATCCGAGACATCATAAATGTTGGTGCACGCCATAACGTTTATCACAGTGATATATGTGACAAAAAAATGTACGTAATAAAAAAGCAAATAACGACATTCAGTAATTGATAGCGTCTGGCAGGTGTGACATGTAAAAACGAGGACAAATAAGGTTATTTAAGATTGTTTAAAGTCTCTGCATCTTATCGACTTTGACAAATACGATTCATTTATTCGCTTAAAAATTGTTTGAAAACTTCTGTGCTTATGTTCTGGTTTAGCATTGTAAAGTATATAATAAACTTGTTCAGCGTTTACTTCGTTAAAGCACTGGAAACTTATCATCAAACTCCATTAAGACTAACAATAGACGAAACTCCTCTACTGGACCAACTTAAGAGTTAAGAAGCAATTTGTGACGGTTAGTGCACTTTGTCTTAAGGTTTCTTGTGTAAAGCACGTGTTATTTTGATGTTTCTACACCATTAACGAGATATAACGTTGCCACTTTTCAATCTATATGAGATAATACGTAATCATTTATCTCAGAAATACAAGAATTTCTCACTTTTCTTGATACCTTCTGCAGATAAAAGACTTCCGAAGCGACGTCAGGAAATTTTTAATCTCAACGATTATCTCTTCGCGAGCGCAAATCTCTCTCGAAATTTAAAAACAATGCAAGTCTCGTATTTATCATTTGCAGCAACAATGTTACTGTTCAGTTTTAAGAATGCCGCTTGCAATATGACGTTTTCCGAGTTACAACGTTAATAAAATTTACAGGACATCTCTTTTTGTTTTAAATTCATTAACGTTGCATCGCGTCAATTGTGTGAAAGAGGCATTTCGCGAGCATGGGACGCACATCTGCGAGTCTCTTCTTCTATCTCTATCTTCTTCCGTCCGGCCTCATTTGCATTACTAATTCGCACATCTGTGCGAAATAACGTTGCTTACTGCTCTCGTAATCGCGACCGCCTCTGTTGCCTCAGTTTTTTTTTAAATTCTGCCAACGACGAACGAAATGTCACTTTTGGAATTTCTTTGTATTCGTTCGACGACTGTGTTACTAATTCCTCGTTGTATCAATCTAGTTTATAATCATAAAGAGATAAAAAGAATCTCTAATCGATTTAAAAGAGTTTGTGTACACACTCTGTGAGCGCGTGTGAGCGTAGATTTACTCTAGTTTCCGATAAGCGTTTAGTGCATATGCTTTCGAGCAATGATATGTAGTTAGGATTAGAGATTTTATGGCATCGCGTTGAAAGTCAGTATTATCTGCGAAGAGTTTCAAAGAATGTTAAAAATTTTTTAATTTTGAGATAAAAATTTACAGTACGTAGAAATTTTAGGAGAATTCTAGAATGAAATACTGCGGCTTGTAACAACTTATACCGATTGAAAAATAACAGCTTCACACCGGCAACGGTTAAAGTATTAGAAGAATGCGCTTCGCACAAAAAACGTGGGGACAAAGTACGTTAGACAACACAAATGCCTCGACTCTGAGTCGGTAGGAATATTATTACGTAGCGATATTCTTTGTTAGAAATTATATCATGGAAAAATAAATTTTGCGTTGCAATCGTTTGAAAAAAGAAAAGTTCTGGTAAGCATTTCAGGAGATAAAATCCCATTTATCGATTAAATATTATGTAAATTTTATAAATTTTTTTTTAAATGCATATACATATATGATTTTTATCAAAACATGTTATGTTGATGTTTTAAAAATTGTGGAAAGAGTATGGCGTCAAGTTAAATTTCGCTTGACGACAAATTATTTTAGTTACAGGTCATCCAATTCGTCTATTAGTAAATGCTCAGTATAGAAGCACTAGTCTTAGAATCGAATGTTATCCGAACGCATAAACTGCGAGTGCCAAATCGGCCTATTATTAAACCCAATGTATAAACATTAAAATCCCAGAATCGAATGCTATTGTCCGAAAGCGTAAATTATAAGTATCAGAAATATTTAGATTCGAATAAAATACGCGAAATACGAGAAGATTTTATGATTGAAAAATTTCAATCGTTGTCTTTGTATTTTCGTGTCTTTGTCAAGTTGCTGAAAAATAACAAACAATTAATAGACACCGTTCAATCAATCCATGTTGATTACATCACGATTCAATCGTGTTAGTATTTCCATCGATACTCGTAAGAATGTAACTAAACTCATCTTACGTGAATGTGCTACTAATCATTTATGAAAGGACGATATCTCTTAACACGCGCGTTCATTAATATTGCAGACTGCGCGAATCAATACAAATGCATGGCACGCACTTATATAATGTACAATATTTATGTATGTATCATAATAATTCTGCCTAGAGCTTACGGTAATAGTGATTACTCTGAGATGTTATACATATTCTATTCACATCTTTTATATTCATATATATGTACATGCATACAAAACATTTTATTTTTATCTATCCTTTTTTATTTATCTCTATTTATAATCTAAATTAGCAATTTAATTAATTAACAAATGACTCGATTAAAATGATAATCCGCTTCTTTTTTTCGATATCTACATTTAATCAATTTACTTCTATCCCTCAGAAATCTCGAATGCCCTATTTCTGTCGGATATCGTCGCGCAATTCTCAAGAAATGCAATCAGCCTCGTCATGCAGTTTGACGCAAAACGATACGCGAACTTCGTGCGGTCGATAACGCTTTCGACGAAGAGGGAAATGCAGAAACGCGGAGGTAGAGTGAGAAAGCGAGAGGGATCGTTAGATTTTACTGCGTATTGGCGTACTAATGTTTGCGGGGTAAAAAAAAAAGTTATCGGACGACGAAGCGTAAGATTACGTAAATGCGTAAGCGCCGTTAATCGCGTGGTCGTTAGATAACAATTCCATTCTATAATTAGGTTACTGTCGCGCAACGAAGAGAGAACTGTATAGACAGAGAGAAAAAGAGGGCTTAAAAAAGGTGTCAGTATCAATTGTCTTCGGACGAGCCGAGATGATCTGTGGTTCGAGTTAACCATCATTATTTTACATGGAATAAGAATGATAGGAAAAAGAATAGAGACAGTCGAATAAAAGTATCTAGCGATAGAATGTTGCGAATATCAGTCAACGTATTTTCAAATTTATCTCTAATCGGCATGATCAAATAAATGTAGAACTATTTTACATAAATTGCTCGAGATTGTAATCAAAGTCTGATAATTTATTCTGATGTCATCAATTTTAAAGTCTAAAGATTAAATGACTATATGCATTTTAGTTACGTTTATTTGTTTTTCTCATTTTATAAACTTTTCCACTAATTATAAGAATTTTGTTATCACAAATTTTTAATCTCGATAAAATCGCTAATATTTCATCTTATATAATTACATATAAAATAATTACTATCGTGTATAACGCTTCTCAATACATGAAATAATAAAAATGATATAATATTTCGTAACAATTACTTTCGAGTAATTTCATTATTTTTTGAAAATAAAAAATTTGAATAAAAGAGTGAACATCAATTTGTTGAAAATTCAATGTAAAAAAATTAGAAAAAGAATTTAAACGATGGGCAGTAAACGAGAAAAGAAATGAAATCATAGATTTATAATTATCAATAATTAATGGAGAGACATTATTAAATTTTGATTAAATTATATAGTCAACTGTATTTAATTAACTATATTTAATTAAATTAACTTTATTTCTTACGCAAAAGATGTTCTCCACGAAAAAAGGCCCCCCCGCGACGAGTATTTTCCGCTGTTATGTCTCTAGCTCTAGATAATTGAAGAACTGGATGTCTCCGGATAACTCATTGCTCCGAAGGATACCCTTTCGGATACTGGCTGTTTGACGTCAGTATCACGCATCTCAAGAGCATAAAAGTCGCACGTCATTGTGTCGCGAGATTATACAATACAAATATCGCGTGTCGCAATAGGGTTTACGCAAACCGGTTCTTCGCGGGTGGTCTTTTCTATTGGCGTAACTGGAACTTTTCGCTACAAAGTCGACAAGAATAAACGCATTTTCGCGCATTCCCGTCGTTTTCGTAATAAGCACATAAACGACATTTTAAGCGGACTACACGAACCTGAAATCCCCTATACGAGGACTACGGCGTGTCTCATTCGTTGTTAGCGGGCGACAGAAGATAGGCAACTTCCGCACGCGCGTCGGTTAATCATAATTCAAACATTCTCGTTATCTTCGCGAGAGCGAAGCGTCAAGCTGCGCCAAGAATCATTATCGTGCCAAGGTCAGCAGCAACGGCGATGATAGCAACATCCCGGCATAATCGGCAGACTGAAAAGATTCCGCGTTGTCGTGCCGATGGAGATCGTATCGCGCGTTATCGCGACTACTACGCATCTTCGCATTTCCGTTATCGACGGACGCGGGCATACGACAAGTGCATGATCCGCACGCGTCAATTCGAAGTTCGCCTGATAAGCCTCGTGTTTGATAACAAATCCCACATTACGTACGTACGCTCCTCCATTGAGGAGAATTCGCGCCGCGCCGGCGAAAAATTTGCAGTCAACAACGGAGTGCGGTAACAATAGCGGCACCCGACCTACAAATAGTTTAACAACAGACACCAATAATAAACACGTGATATCGGTCACCGGAAGCGGATAGATAGTCTCGGATAACTGAAACGTGATACACTTCTGATTTCGAGCTGGAGTTACTTGATTAGTTATCGCGTTATCGAGGGCTTATCGTTTTAGAAGAAAAATATTCCTGCGAAGTGGTCGATATGAATCACCACGATATGGATCACCTCCTTTGTTAACTTATGCTTAACCATTCCTCGATTACGTATTTTTTGCTCAATCACGTTGGAACGCGAAACTCTAAAATGTTTACAAAGGATTATCTTAATGTGCTGTATTAATTAGTGACTACAAAAGTTCGTTAAAAAAAACTGCCGAGAAGGAAAACGGGGACGCAGAAGATCGTGATCTGAATACGATTTGTGAGTTGTTTCGAACGCGAAACGCGTTTGAATGTGAAAAGATTCGTACAAACTTGTAAAACATAAGCGCAAAATATCACAGAGAATGTTTCAATTTGTCGCTATCGGTCATTTATTATCTTAGAAAATAAAAACCTGTAATCTATAAAAGTAAATGGGACAATTATCGCGGTGAAATTGTTGCGCGAATTACACTATAATTACACTATAATTATAATAATAAAGTGTTAATGTTCGATCGTTAATTACGCTCATTAATTACGAAAAAAATCAATTACACGTTTACGTTGTGTATTACGCAAGAATACGTTGACATTACTAATAGAAACGTCCGAAGTAAAAACGGTGCGAGATTCGGTTTTGCCCGGTATCTCGCATTTTTCATCTCTTATAAAATATTCCCAGGTGCTACTAGACGTTAGGAAACGATATGATCTTATTAAAATGCAGGCACTGCTATTAATAAAATTTTTATGTGGCTAGACATGCGGCCGGTTCGTGCAACCCGCGAGGTCGGTAAGGCTTAAAGGAGAGCGAGCGATATCGCGGAATAAAACGCGGATCGATACGCGAGGCATGTCGGCCGATGAACTGGCGCTCGAGAGTTGCTCGATCGAGAGAAGTTTAACTGTCCGCGATGAGCGCTCTGTGTGTGTAAGATAAAAATAAGACACAAGTGTAAATTAATCCTTATCCGGTCGCGAACGAAAGTCCAACAAACGAAATGCCGAGGACAATTGACGTTTTCACTCGTATTCCTCGTATTCTCCTCTAATCTCAGTGATTAGGGTACATCTTATCGTTATACACCTTGTCGTTGAGATTAACACAACTTAGAGACTCGGCTACAGTTTCATTTCTTCAGCCGCGTACAGCGAGATATTCTTCGCGTGAAAGTAGACGGTTCGCCCGGTCATTGAGCGACACCGCCCTGTTCTCGTGAATTTTTTATAGGACGAAAATAAATTGAAGAGTGAATGTGGTAAAAGATTAAAGTACCAAAAATTCCAATTTCCGTTTTTTCTTACGCCTGTGTCACGTTTGATATTCTCGTGAATGTGGAATGTGTCTGAAAAATTCGATTTAGTTACAATCGTTGACGTAAGTTTTTTTTTTTTCATAAATAAAATTTATTTAATCTTACAATAGGCAGTAAATAAGATTTTCGTGAGCTAATAAGTTAGAAGATTATCCCCAAATGCGCGATATGAGTGCCTTAATAAAATGTGTGAAAACAGTAATCGATGGAAGATGTCAGAATTTGGAAAAATACTGCTTGGCAAGTTTCCACAATTTTGGTTTTTGGCACTTTCATCGTTTATCATATTCAGTTCTTCATTGTTTCTTTGTTCCTTTGTTCTATCCTAATAATCAAAGGTTTCGATGTAAATCTATTTCTATCTTCGTGCAGTCGATGACGAGCACGAGAAGGATACGCATTCCGTGACAGGTTTAGAAGTAATAATATCGCAGAATGGGAATAATTTATGAGTCATAGAAGATTACTTGAATCCGCAATTTTTGCGGTCACAACTCATCATACAACGATAAATTGCGTATATCAAGGCAAACTTCCGTTTAAATTTAAGTTATAAAATTTTAGTTATACAAAATTATTATTAGAATTTCTTCGTATCAGTATAAATACCGCAATAACATTTCACATCGATACGTAGTATTCTCCTGCTATAGATTTCCCTTATCCTCATTAGCACTATCGATTTTTTAACAACGGTATATCGAAGTGTGGGAGGTCACTTGTACGAACGTAAATGTCAAGCTTTATCTACGGGGTCACGAGTACCGAAATCGGAAAAAATCGGGTAAAAAATTGTTTCTTCATCGGAACGAAGAGACTTATTATTGACTTATTATTGACAGCGATTTTTCAAACGTGTGTGTTACATCCGTAACAGTAAATTGAAATGTCCTCCGAGTTTCCTGCACTGACAATGAGAGAACAATATAGTTACTCTTGGCCTCAACCACAATTTTATAATATACTTCTAACGATAATTATGGTTAACATAATGACGCATATAGTTAAGTTAATCATATTTATCATTAGAAATATTATAAAATTATGCTTGAGGCCAAAAGTAACTATATTTTTCTCTCAGTGTATGCTTCCGACACTCCTGTCTCCTTTATTTCGAATTCTACGTATATTTCGTCGATCTTCGCCGGATTTCTGTTATTTATCTTTAGAATTTATCGAAAAATATCGTAAAATATGCTCAGTTGCGAGAATAAGGAAGACGAGAGATACAGGATTCGCCTCGCGGCCTTTCTTCAACACTCGTAGAAATTGACTCGAGGATTCTCCGAAATCCTCCCCAAGTTCGAGCTCATTTTCGGCTCCGAGTACTTTTCTCTCCCGAATCTCACCGGCCTTTCGCGACTACGAACGCGTCACGGCTCACCCCGTCGCGAGAATAAGGGCGCACCCGGGATTTACCTGCGTCGGCGAGAGGATCGATCGAGAAGCGTGCTCCGCTCCGCCTCCACGCGCTGCGCCGCGCTCAGCTCCGCTCGGCTCCGTGCACACCGGTTTTCACGCCGGAAAACTGTGACCGTTTGCGGGATCGCTTCTCGAGACACCTGCTCTTTTCTTTCCGCTGGACTGTCGTTACCTCCGAGGAAAAAGCCGCTCGCGCCGGCGATACCGAGAACGTGACGTGCGCTCCCCTGCAACCCCGTTGTAACTGGCGGATTTTCACTATGACGACCGCCGTGACGACCAGACGACCAGTGACGTAACTAGAGTAATAAGGGTGCAGGAGCGTCGGCCGTTCGAAAGCACCCTTCTTTCTTCGCCCTTATCCTAGAGCTTTGTTCAATTTTATGTTCCATTACGCGAACGATACGTGCGAGCAATATTGCTGGCAATATAATTACGATTCGCGTAAATCGAGTGTTAACGATATGGCAGAGAGACTCGAAGATACGTTTTGGAGTGTCTTTAATTTATAAAATTGCTTCTCTTCAGAAATCTCACAGCTGATAACTTTTAAAATACTAATGATTAATATAGAGAATTTCACATCTTAAAGGGCATTATTCTTTTTTTTTTTTAATTTTCTTCCGTAATTTTTGTGAAAGTTTTCAAAAAATTCTTGTACTTGTTGATATTTCACTATTATTCCAATCTATAGCGATTGAATCATAGGCACAAGAATATAACGAGATGGATTTATGAAGCTCATGAGGATGATCTGGGGAAAGGAAATGTGCAGATCTCAATTAGGATAATTAGGATTACGTAATACAAAGTGGATTTGCAAGTAATTTTGATGTATTCACTTCGATGAGATATCTCAAGACACCATGTATATTTCGTTCTGCTCGTTCTTCTGTTTGTCAATTAAACGGAACAGAGTCGTCATGGTGGGTTTTGAATGAAACAGCTGACACGCCGGCGCGATCTGCGTATGCAGCGAATAATCATTGGCCGCTTCTGCACGACCGTCGAAATTGTCCACGAATGTCAGCGTTATGAAAACGTAGTTTTCTTGTGTCATCAAATTCATATTCGTTTAATGCCCTTTTATTGCGAAACTGCTGTTCAATGATCAATTTCAAAATTAGATAAATAAATACTATAAAAAATTGTGAAAAAGGATGCATGATTTATTTTCTATGAAGCAAAAGAAATTTGAAGATATTATGAAAGAGTTTGAGAAATTTAAAGTTGAGAGTGATACAAATGTTTGACGAATTTGAAGACAAACTGACAAAGTTGAAATTGCGAAGACTCAAATATCGAAAAATTAAGAATGCCAATTAAGATCGTTATATCAATTCGTCAAGAAGTTTATTATTTACAGATTGCTAGTAGGTAAATATATATATAAAATTAAAGATATAGAAAAATATAATATTGCAGAATCGAGAAATATGAGAATTTTAGAATTGAGTCGTGCAAATGTTCAAAGGATGAACATTCAAAGATGCGACCCTGCCAAAGCCGAGGTTTCGTAAAGATCCAACGATTAAGAAATTAAAAACATGGGATCAAGAAATCCGAATATCTCCGAGATGCGTTTAATATTCCGTGAAGATATTAGAAGAATTCTCGTTTGTTCGAATCGTCAAAAATACTATCTAGATACGGCATTGCGCTCGTAATGACAATGGCGCAGGCGTCGGGAAAGCTGCCTTATCAACCGAGATGATATCCCGACGCAGGGGTCTCGCCTTGGCCGCATCCGTGGAGTCGTTGCGTGAAAATGCCGGGGAACACCTTGCGGCCGCACGGTTATCGCGTGTGAGCGTTCGCGTGTGATCCGTCGCGAGTACAATCAGGAGCAGTCCCGCGATCGGAGCACCTGCCGGCGATCGGGAAGCTCATTGGGGAATCGGTAAGTGGAAATCGATTGGCGCATTTCGACGAGTGCGTATAACTGAGCGACAAATCGACTGCGTGCCTGGCGAACGGCAGGAAATTGTCGGCGAATTGCTAAACAGCGCGCGTAATCGCCGCTGTGAATCGTCGGGCAGTTTGATAGCCCGTACTCCAGTGATCGATGATGATGGACAGTAGCGTACGAAAGAATCAGAGAAGGGAACGGGGTGAAGAAGGAACGCACGTGAGAGAAATGTTTAGAGAAGAGTTTTGACGTAGAAAATCTCTCTCTCTTTCTCTCTCTGTCTCTCTTTCTTTCTTCCTTGGAGAACCTTCCTCTCCCATAAGAGAATCTTAGCCACACATGTTACGGTCGTTATATATTTTTTCCTTTATATCAGCCACTATAATTTCTATTCTAATAATGTCATAAAACAAATATAATTACTGATAAATAAAATAAAATAATTCTATTATGTTAAAAACGGAGAAAATTATCCGTTTGAAGATTTTGTAATATTAGAGATCATAGCGATGATATTAGATGACTATCATGTTTTCCAAATAATTCATATACTCCATAAAATTTCTTTTTTTTCTTTATAATTACTTAAAAATTTATCCATTCAAGCTGTCTCATACAGCACGTAGGATACATAATTTTAGATTGATGAAATTAAACCTATTCAAACTTAGAAAACGTAGTACTTGCGAGATAGAGTGTTAGTAATTTAATATAATTGATTGACTTGTAATCCATTTATAATGTGATTTATTATAGTATCTGCCTAGGGAATCGTATAAGACTTAGGGATCCGCTTCTGGAATTTATTTCTAATTTATTTCACGGATGCTGCTGCATATATTTCGAACGATTAATCCACGAATTGTTCGTATATTCATGGATTCACAGATACTTGGCTTCATGAATTCAAAATCCATTGACCTTTGTATTTGCATATCCTTGAGATAGAATCTTTGATCTTTAGATCTAGATGGTTTCATGGTTGCAACTTCAAAACTGTGGATTTTTATTTTAAATCGTATTCATATATTGTTTATTTCGATCTAGAGATAAAAGATTTTGAATAATTTAAAAAATATTTCATACAATTTTATAACTAATTATTATCTATTACTTTACACAAGCTATGTAGATTGTTCTTTAAACATTTTTTCAATGCTTTCAATTAAATATTTTATTTTTATCTTTTTTGAATTATTTTTCTATTTTGAAAATATTTTGTCCCATATGAGAAAGAAATTGGCTAGTTATTATCTATTACTTTATGCAGATAATTATGTAGATTGTTCTTCAACATTTTTAATGTTTTCAACCAAACATACTTACTTATTTCTGATTGGAGTAAACTTCTAATAAATCTTGTGCATTTTTAGTGGTATTGTTAATTATAAATGTAATTATAAAATTAAATTATCTGACAAGAATTTATTAAATACAATTTGCAATTCTTATTATCAGTTATATTCGTCATTTTTTCTTTTAATTGCTAGATAATCTCACACAGGAATTTTGGATTTAACAAATCTCCGATTCTTAGTTTTACTTTTGTTTTCGCAAATACGAACTTATTGTTAGAGCGATTTGACCGATGGAGATAGTTTATTACTTTTTTACGCGCGTTTAATCTGCCCTATTATTATTTTGAAAACAAATGTTTTTTCAATCGTGCAATCACGCTTTTCGTTTTTCGCACTCGGGACAGTTTTGACATTTGCGATTAATATTCCCCTTTCCGGAAAATGTCGTGCCCGTGGCGTCCAGTATAAATAGCCGCATTCGTGTCCCTTATTATTTTACTCTCGTTACTGACGTTGACGATTGCGGAGGACACCACAATGTTGGTGTCACGTCGGTTGAACGAGAGCGAACTTCAAGCATCTCCCTCTCTCTCTTTAAGAGACGTCATGAGTGACGTCAGACATTTGGAAAATCGATTAAGTATAGGCTCGCCCCAATTTTCGGCCGGAAAGCTTAATAAGCTTAATAGTGGAGAGATTGTAATGAGAGTTCTATTTACAAGATAAATAATAATAGATTTGTTTCTCCTTATCTATCTATATCTTTGCATTCATATTGGTCACTTTTTCCGTCTATATCAAATTTCTATTTTTTTACTATGTCCTATTGTCCTAAATATTTTATTTGTTAAGACAAAAGACATTAATGGAAAAATTATATTAAAACAATTTTTCTTGTTTGGTTCATAAATTTTTTTGTGACAGAAACAATTCGAGCTTACAGAGTAAATTAGTAGAAAATAGCTGAAAAAAATTGCTACTTTAGTAATTTGAATTATTCCGACTGTATAATTACGTGATACGGCAAGCTTGTTGTTAATATTGCGGTTAATGGACATGTGTCATATACGACGCGACCTCAGAGATTCTGCGTGCCGAGCGACGCAATTACGTTCGCGCAGCTGAATAATGAACTATGATAAACCGCACATGTCCGCCACTAATTATACAGTCTGCAATAATTAGAAATTGAGACAAGAAGCGCGGTCGATTTATTTTCCGACGGCGTCTGTGCCCGGCGTAACGAGAACTCTCTTAGCGGTTAATGTAAATACGTGATGAAAATAAATGCGTAAAGTGCACAGGCTTTCAGGATTGAGCGCATATTGCGATAAGAGAGAAAGAGATCTGGAAAAATTATTCATCGCTTATCTCACGTCGATTCTCGAATCCGTATGGATTTATATAGATGTTTATTTCGCAGGACTTTTTGCTTCTTTATAGACTTCCTTTTGTTTCAAGAGCTTCTCAATAAAATTGTTATCTTAAAACACTTGACTTTGCAATTCTCGGTTCTTTTTGATCTGATTCTGTAATTCTCTGGAATCTATAGATATTCAGAATTTTCGTTCTATTTCCAGAGCTTTGTTCTCGCGAAACTTTCCGGCTCTCTGAATTCATTGTCTCGCAGACTTTTTTTTTAACGGTCTCTTGATTCTGCAAACTGCGGAATATATCACACGATATGTGATTTGAACCAATGGTCCTCGATTTAACGAATTTATTGCATATGTAGCGACCAGTAGCGAGATATTGTATTACTTCTATATCAAATATTCGGTAATACATATATATTTGATACACAAAGGATACCATGTTTTATTAAAAAATTAAAAAATCTTTTTTCAACAAGTACAAGACATAGATAGCAAGTACTCTAGACAGTATTTTAGCTAAACGAACGAGGAACAGTAAATTGAGCTTCGTAAATGTAATAAAATCATATTTTAGAGATAATTTTAAGCGGATCTTATGCTAAGTATATTGCTAAATATATTTTAGATTAGAATAATCTTCAATTACACACAATGACAATAATTTAAAAAATATGAAAAATATGACACGACGTAACTAAATTTGAATTCATTACTTCTTATTTTTTGTTAAAAAAGAATACCATTCTTTTGACCAAATACGCATTATGAGGCATTCTATATTCAACTCCAAGAGAAAATAAAGTAAATGTAAAGGAGAAGTCTTTTACGTTGGTAGTTGCAAGTATCCTCATATTACAATAAAGCGGTGCAAGTCGCATTTTGAGAATTCTAATGGCAAAAGGATACATTTATATGTTTTTCGAGCGATATATGAGATCGTGGCATGCACTTTGAACATTTCTGCGCGCTACGTATGTACTTTCATTTAAATGTCACTGCGAAAACGTAGGAAGGGGTGAGGGAGAGAAGAGAATGCATTACGTTCAACTACCGGAAAGGAACGGGGGCAGGAAGTGAAGAAAAAAAAAAAAGGACGGGAGGAAGGAGATTAACGAACATTAGAGTCTCACTTAGGCAGATCGAAACTCATTTGCAGTCCAACAAATTAGTACGTAGATCTTTTATGCGCCGTACACATTTCGGACGGATGTTGGGTCACACCGGGAGTGTGCCTATCCTCGGAGGGTGGAAAGGAAACTTCGACCCGCCCTTTTGAAATGTCAAAGGTTGCCGCGCAAGTCGCATCGACGTACCCCCGTTTCCCAGAAAGCAGCCCCGTGCGAATCCGTCGGCATTATTTCTGCCCGTACAGGATATTTCGCTATCATTCCGCGAGCGAGCAAAACAAATAGAGAAATAATACCTCGGACACTTAGGAAACGCATTAAACGCGGCCTCGAGATCAATAATACGCTCCGACCATTTATTCGGGACGTATTCATACATATTTATCAATAAAACAAATAAACATCGACGAGGCGTCTACGGGAGCGAAATCATGCATAATTCATGATGGATTTCCATTCCGTCGAAAATCAAGTTTGCGAATTTTAATCGAATAAGAATCGTAAATCTTTCTCTCTCTCTTTATATAGGTCTATATAGTAGGTTCTATATAGGTCAATACTAACTAATGCGCCCGGGGGGACGCGGAGATATTCTTATGAAAAAGGCGCGTAATCGACGGCCAATACATTTCTGATAACCGTGCAAATAAGTTAAAAAGTGGGCATTCTTATTTTATCGATAAAAAAAAAGCCCCATGTCTGCCGGAGTTAATAATAATCTTAACGATCCGCCGTGATCGATGCGCGCGGAGCCTTTGGTATTTTCGCACAATTATTGTATTAATATCGTACCGGAATATCCGACAAGCCGCGCTTCCCTCGAAAGGTCAGACCGGTGACATTACAATTCCATCAAATTTTGAATTTCCCCATTCGTCGGCGCCGCGGCGTGAAAAGACAAATATTCGTGACATCCGAGAGGCGTAATTAAATACCACGCGAAAGATCCGTGGCGGAGTTGAAGCGCAAACCTTTGCCGTCGGCTCGCAAACAATTTTATTTTCCTTCGCCCGCTCGATATTCAATCTTTATGGGAATGGGAAGGCCAAATAAGGTTTCTTGGCGGATGGCGCCGGATATTGCGACCGAGACTAAATTTAGGCATGTTCAGGCTCTCAATTACCTCTCTCGCTTCTTTAGAGAACGCTACAAATACGTATACGATACCCTTTTTTTTATTTATTAGATTTGTAATCTCAGCGTAACTTTGTCGTGATGATTTTTTTTGACGTATTCTGCTCATGTATATTGTATAATTATAAATTATTATTATATTTTAAAATATAATATTATAGTTATATCTTATATACTTACGTATTATTTTATAGTATTATAATATTATAATAATTTTGTACCTTTATATGCCCTTTGTTTCTCAGCTCCGTCTTTTAGTTCTCTAGTGGACAATAATAAATCTTGTTGTTATTGGGTTGAGAAAAAAAAAGTCCTTTTGAAGAAATGAATGTTTTACGATTCCAAGAAAATACTCGATCCAAGAGGAATATGTGTTGCATGAGGCGAATATGGAAATGTTTTCCGCGGGAATTGCGAGATGCAGGTGGCGGACTGTTTACCAGCTTCCGTCTGGTCCAGACATAGTGGCGTATCGATAAAATGCGGATTAAGCGATGTTCCCGTTTATCACGCGACGTATCCGCTCGTGAGCGCGACGTCTTCGCGTTTAAGTGCACTTCGCCATTAATCTCATCTTCCGAAGGGATTAAACCGAGTTGCATTTTCTTCGACGTCTCATTAGATCCGCGTTGACGTCGCCATAGCAAAGCGTGTCGAACCGTTGCCTTTAGGGTTTCGCACCAGGGAAATGTCAGGCATTGTATCAACTAACGGGAAACTAATCCGAATAACGCGCGACAGATGCAAATTTATTTCTTATTGTTTTACACTCTTCAAACGCTCTTATTAAAATGTCCGAGACTTCTAGAGACATTTTAGAGAAATTTTTCGTATTCGTTATTCATTTTTTTTTTTTGCTTTCAAACTATTCACGTGTCTGTTGCGTGATACCTAACCATGACGGTAACTTCAAGCGAAAAGGGCGATATTTCCCGTTACTAGGACCTTTGAACCTAGTCTCAGTTTACCTCGAATTTCCCTCGAGTGAGTCCGAAGATGCAATTAGGAGGATTCGTAAAGCGATGCACGAGGTATAACGTGACGTCGTTCGTTCGCATCTCGAGGCCGTCCGACCCTTTGCAGTGCCTGACATTCTGGCGAAACCTCGGTACGTTCGACAGGCGATCAAGGGACTGCGACTCGCGAGACGCGCCAGAGACGGATCCATGCGCCTCTCAGGATGATAATCACTATGACGATCCTTGTTCACCGTGCCCTCCGTCGGAACCACCGTGTCCTCCCGAGCCGCCAAGTTATAAACCGCACTCCGGTAATGTTGGGAATTCCTCCACGCGTATCTCGAACTTTCCCGATAAATTCGCGACTTGGCGCACGAGGAATTCTGCAGTGCCGAGATTTAAAATTGTGTGAACGATGATCTATCGAAATGGAGGCCGTGTACAGAAAAGCGAGAGAGGAGTCGTGTATCTCTGGATAATACCCTGGAAAAAATGAAATTTTAAGTTTAGACCTGTTAAAACTTTACTACGCGTGTAAATATACAGAAGATAAAATAATTACTTTGAAAAATACGTAAATTAATTACGATCTATGATGCGAAAGGAAAAAGCTATTGAATGTCGTACGAAAATTAAAAGTAATTAATCAAACGTATATTTTTCTCAATTTCCTGCAGATTGAAGCAAAATATGCGTACAATTAACAATGTTATCGCCGCGGTAATAACTCAAAATCTAATTGAATTTATTTCGATATTCCAGCCTTTATTTCGATATTTCATAATGGGGAATGTTTCATGGATTGAGAATCGAGTGCTCGGCACGATTTTAATTTATTGTCGGGAGTAAGAGAGAGAGAGAGAGAGAGAGAGACGATACGAGTACAATGCAAATTAATTTCGCTGCGGAATTTCTAGCGATACGTATTAATCATAATGTAAATAACAATAACGACCGATTATGGGCGCAGATCCACGCAAGTTCAGGTTTTTTCGTATACTATCCCTGTGCGTCGCAGTACCTCTGCTCGTGGTCATGTCGGCGG
The DNA here is from genome assembly GCA_928718305.1 of Tetramorium bicarinatum. Classification (NCBI taxonomy): domain Eukaryota; kingdom Metazoa; phylum Arthropoda; class Insecta; order Hymenoptera; family Formicidae; genus Tetramorium; species Tetramorium bicarinatum. Next base: position 13,399,438 of record OV788324.1, read on the forward strand.
TTACTTATGTGCGGGAGCGAGAAAGACTGAAGCAGCCGAGGGAGCCGTTCCTGAATCTTCCGTATATGTGTCGTCGGACTAAGGTTCTGGTTGACCCCATTTGTCAGAACTGTCGCGGCAAACAGGACTTAAGAAATCTTTCTGCCATTATGATTCGGATAGCTGCGCGCATGTAGGCTCTCGCGTTACACGCGTAAATGGCGACACGACCGTTTTATGACTGCAAAACGAATTTTCCAGTCGGTTCTTCATTAGCGAGCATTTAATCGTTGACGCGGAGATTATTGCTGACGCTTTGTGTATAAATTTATAAAATTATTGCAGATCAATCGCGGAGTGATTGCATTGAAAATCGCTCATGGAATTTATATCGCGTTCAACTGAGTTGAAATGCTTTCGAGATACACTCAATTTGCTGTTAAATGACGTGATGAGTAAGACACGTTATAGATTGCTTTTGTGGAATTTTTAAATTGCATTGATTAAGCGTAAAGCTGAACGTAAGATGTAAAACTTGCCTCCTTCTTTAAGTTTATATTGAAAGAAGATAGCGAATCAATCTTGATCAAATCCATTTCGAAAATATTATTCTTCAAGTATTCAATGCGTAAATGAATAAGAAATCTGTATCCACTTCCTTTTTCTTTCAGATTTTGTAGAATGATTAAATTCTAGCACGTGCAAGTTTTTATTCGATTATTTATGTATTACGGTAGTCTATTATGCCTCTTTGATTGCTAGACCTATTTTCTTGGTGGTCTCCATTATCGACTAATGAAGACTCACAGTTTCACTGACTTACTTCAGTTCTCCTGTACTATAAATTTCATTACAAGTTTTTCTATGTTTCGTAAAATTTGCAAAAGTAAGAATGATGTAGGAAATATGTACATCCGTTTCTTTTATTTTTAAATTTGTAAACAGAGCCATTTTTCAGTTTTATTATATTTTTCGCCGCGTTTTTTTTTTCTTTTTTTAGTGACTCGATGCAAAATTAATTTGTTTGTCTATCTAGAAACTGTAAAATTAATACTGCTCATTTATCATTTGTCAGAGACTTTACGTAGCGGTTAGCGAATCAATCTTGATCGAATATACTTTGAAAATATTCTTCGAGTATCCGACTGCGCAAGTGGCTAAGAAAATCTGTATTTACGTAGCTCTTATTTTTCTTTCAACAGCCGTTTCCTTGGGGCGACGGAAATCACACGTTATTCCATAATCCCGTGAAAAACCCGGTACCACCGCACGGTTATGAAGTCGAGGATCCGAACGCAATACGCAAGAAGGCGGACAATTAGCAGAAGCGTGGGAATAATTTGATCCTGCTGGTGGCAGCTGGAAATAGCGGCGAGACGAATATGATGGCTTGTCTGCCGACACGCGGCGGTCGTTTTAATATTTAATCGGTTCTTGTCGCCGGAAAGAGAGGGAAAGAGAGAGAGAGAGGGGGGGGGGGAGAAGATCGGATATGAAATATTAAATTTTAATTGGGGCAAGACTCTCGATTGCATAAAGTGTTTGTAGCTCGTTCATTACTCACCTAGCCCATAATTCGATGATATTTATTTATTCATCAAAATTGTTATGGAAACAAATTTTGTTTTAAATCGTTATAAAGTTTCAATTAAAAAAAAATGTTCAGAGTCGCTTTGTTAAAATTGTTTCTCTTACGTTGTTATATCTTCCATCAAACTCCATTTTTTTTTTTTGCTTACTCTAGGGATCGTTTTATTCCTCTCACCACGACAGTATTAAATTTAAGCAAGTAAAAGAATTAGGAAACAATGGTTTCTCACGATTCTGAGAGACGTAGTTTCCGAGAGAGGGAGGTCGTCCGGGGATGAAACTTGGGCCTCGAAGGGCGAGACATTTCCAAGATATCTCACTGTCGCGAATTAGAGCGACACCGATGACGACGACGACGACGGAAGTCCCGAAAGGGTTAAGGTGACTCCGGCGGGGACGAGACGCGCACGCCGGAGTCGCGGCGTCGCGACGCCGCTTTCGGTCTCGCCTTTTCGCGCGGGGGCTCGCCGGCGCGCGAGTGGCGCAGCTGGTCTCGCGCCTTCTTGGCCGTTCGGGGGCGATCAATAGACCGGGTGGCGGCGGAGGACGGACGGAGTGGTTGTCCGGGCAGTGGCGAGTTAACCACCCCGGCGTCACATTTCTATTATCTAACGACAATCTCCGGTATCACGTCTCCATTATCTGGAAACGATCCCCGGCGAGAGATCTCACGGCATATCCGCCACGCGGATATGGCGGGGCGGAGTTATCTTTGAGCTGTCATTGCGGGAATCGTCACGGCGCCTCTTCATTACGGAGACGCGCATCCGCAAATACGTCGATCGTCTTTCGTACATTTTGCGATAAATCGCTGATAGTCGCTGGGAGGGGGGGGGGGGAGGAGGTCTGGTCGTGTCAGGTGTGATCGCACGGGAATCCCCCATTGGGAATTCCCCAGTAAATTGTTTTTATATTATTCGTTTTCTTTATGAGCGATATTAGCGATACTCTTATATCATACATTATTGATGTAATCCTTAAGCCACAAAATCTTGCATTACCATGCAAAATATAAAAGCGTGTTGCAAATGCAGAATTTGAAAAGTTCACGTATCTTATGCATACCTAAATAACGGGGACGTACTGCTTCTGGGTAAAGGTAAAGGTTCAAATCTCTCTCGCGAATGCTTCAATAATTAAGAGAGGGAAAGGTGATTGCCGCCTGAAAACCACTCGGAAAACCGATACGGCAAAAATCTCCTCAATCAGCGCCGACGCGTGTAAATCGTTATACGCGCGGGAGCCCTGCTCTTTGTTGCAAAATAGCATGTTTGTTCATTGGCGCCGTTTAATTTACGGCCCTGCCCGCGGGCTCGTCGGGTCGCGAGGCACGAGCTCCGATTGGCCGGCAGCGATTTCGCGGGTTCGACGAGTCGCGCGTGCGATCGCGCCGCCAATCGAGCAGCCTTCTCCGGCTGCGCCGTGTCAGTCGGTGGCGACGCGTCGCCGTGTATACGTGTATCGTGCGCGCGCGCGCGCGCGTGTCTCTGTACCCTCGATGTCACTCGGTGTCGTCCCGCCGTCGTCGAGCCGCCTCCTTTAGCACCCTTCAATCGCGCCCCCCGCCGTCCCCGCTGTGTGACATCATTCGCATCATTCGACGTCATTGTTTAACCCTTTTATCGGTAAATTAGACCGACCGCCTTTTCCGCCAGGAGCCCTTCGATCCGTGTGATCCTTCCTCTTAATTGAATCGACGTTAATTTGTATACGACGTAAGAAGAAAAGCTACGAATTTATTTCCCTCGACTAATTGCGACGCCGCGTTATCATTATTCTGTATCTTTATTCTCTTCAGCATCGTGGTCTAAGAATATTCTTGGGTTTAATGCGGCAACGCAATTATCTTGCTCTTATAACCGGTTTCGAAGAGGATCGTAAGATAAACATGACACAATAATGCATTAATTTCTACTCAATTATTGATATTAATGGAGGATATCAAAATTTCCTCTTTAGGAGTGTTTATATTTATGAGAAATGTACCTTGTGGTACTGTGTCATCGACTTTAAAGTCGTTCATGTTTAAAGGAATTATTTACAGAGACTTTTTAAAGTCTTCCCCTCGCGATATATATTATTAACTACAATAATCCGCCTCGCATTCTATTCGTCGTCAGTTAAAATACATATTTCTGATTAAATTAATAATTCTGTTTGATTAATCATTCTAACATTTTATATCTGTGTGTGTATACATATATATAGTTCCCTTTATTAAATCATTTTTATCGTATATGTAAAACAAAAGTGATGAAAAATAAAAAAAAATGTTTCAAAGGTGCAGAGAATAGAAGTCAAAGCGGAGCAGGATCGACGATTGACTTCTTCTCGCAATTTATCGCGCTTACGCGAAACGTCGGTCGGGGCGGGTTTGGAGATTAAAGGATCAATTATCGTACACCCAGCGAGCGCGTGATCGCAGAAAAAGTCTCTGGAGTGACACACGCGTGCTCTCGCGTCCCGATTTCCGCGTATCTCCCTTCCGCGAAGCGGAGTTAAACCGGGACACGAAGAAGATGTAAAAACCTCGGAAGTGTCTTCCCTCGGAAACTACGCCGCACGTTGATGGTGTGCCTGTGAATGGTACGTCCGACGTTATCATCGACTGCTCTCGCTCGCACGGGATAAAACGTGCATTTGTGCATTGAAACACGCGGCACGGCACGATTAAAGTTGGCAATTTTGTGCGTGGGTGGGTGTGGATGTGTGGGTGAACGTGGACGCGTATATATATATATGTTTACGGGAGCGACCGTGGTTGCACGAAATTCAGAGGCGGATTACGCGCAGCAGCGCCTGATGATCTCCGTGCCCCCGCGTAATTGCCGGCTGCTAATTTCGCGCGCGGTATAAAATTCGTACACGCACGGAGCGCCGGGGCCCGGCCGACCCGTGCGTATAAATAAGCATTTTGCGCAACGTTTTGTTTATCGCTTCCGCCTGCGGATGCGAGAACGCGGCTGCTCCCTGCCGCGAATTACTCGCCGGAAGTCGGCGGTTTTTACGGGGAAATATTTTCTCGCGCGAGATAAGAGAGCGAGTTTTAAAATATGATGTACCTTTGAAATTAATGAATTATTCTCCCTGCGCATTTGAAACGCAATGATTTTTCCGAGGGACGTTTGCCTCAGAATCTAGTATACATTTCGAAATGCCAGAGATAGGAAAGAAGGTACGCGTCACAGATCTCGAAGATACGTGATAATTTGCATGATTATTAACCATGTAATTAACAGTTCTCGCGTATTGAAACGCGTATAAGCCTTTATTATTCAATATTGCACATAATTAATCGCTATTTGGCTTAGGTATCAATTATGTATCAAGGCCACACTCACCTGTGTACGTCGATAAACAAGCACTAATTACCGAATGCCTTGATAAAAACCAAATTACATAAATGGCAAAACCTGAACCTTTTATTCCTTGGACATAGATTTATTATTCGCGTTGACTGTTATGGCCACTTTTAACTATGACTAAGCACCGGAACTACGATTATTTCCGGCACAGTGAATATTCGCATCATGAAGAATGCGATATTTACGTATCGCTGAGCTTGAGCAGCGGCTTGCGATATGATCGACGTTTCCGTTCGCCATAAGACGCTCGTATATTCCGCAATCAGGACGTGCGCTGTCGAAGAATTTTATTCAATTAAAGAAAGTCTGGCGGCACACAGCCCGGGTATAACGATAATAATTCTCAGTATCGATCGGTGCTCCTTATTTTTTATAACATTTTTATTATAAGAAACAACTCATTTCCAATTCTAAATAATTCTTTAATTACGAAACCTTGTTATAATAGCTGAAGTAATATATTCTTGTATTATTTTCTTCTTGTAGTATTATATTCTAATAATTTTATATATTCTAATCATTTTATCGTCGTATTTATCAATATTTCAACATTTTATGCGAATGATGGCTAGACCTGTAAAAATAGAAAAGACAATGTTATATTCTCTCATGTTCGTCTTTTAGTCTTTTCCTTTGTTTACTCACTTGCGTCGGCATCTTTTTCCCCACACGTGGTCAGTATCCTCTGGGAGAGATTTTATCAAGATCCGTTATTACTCCGATACGAACGCGTGAAATCGGAGGAAACCTGGTATATTGTTTATGTGGCAAATCGTAGCTTGGTACTTTAGATTCAGATCGTCTGATGTAACGCGATATAGAGATATCTTCTTTCTACCGTTGCAGAGGATTACACTTGGCGACGCAAAATGGAGACGTCACTCGTGATTTCCGGCGTGAAAGAACTCTCGAGGTGTCGCGAAGACGTCGAACGCGGCGGCGCCCGGTATCTCTGAAGGGGAGATGCACTTTACGGAGATGCACGGGTGATACAGGACAGGCGCCGACAAAATGTTGATCAAGGAGTATCGCATACCGTTGCCTCTCACGGTAGAGGAGTATCGAATCGCTCAGCTGTACATGATAGCGGTAATTATTGCGATTACCCAGTCGCATCGGCTCGCATCGTGAAAGAGGAGAATGACGATTTAAATTCGATTTAACTTATTTATCGTTAATTAATATTCATTTATATTTATTGTCTATTTTATCAAATTTTACGAATTTAGATTTTAACTTGGAAAAACTTAGGTGGAGAATTATTGAATATTTATTTTGGACGAAGCCGTAAATTTCTAATTTCTTTCTTCTAGTTTTAGTTTATTCTAACTTGTCTATTTTCTGCCGGGTTTATTTGATGTGTAATCGATTTTGCGAGTTTATGACGAAGAATCACATTGAATATTATTTGTCAATGGTAATAAATTATTCATATTAGCCAAATAGATTATGCATACTAGTTAATTCTAGCTAATAATTCCAATGCAATTAATTCTGTCGTAAATTGTACATTTAATCACTCGCTGATCCAGCATCCTCGAGGCTACATCGTTTTTGTCCCTCGCGGTTATTTTGCGTCACTCTTATCCTTTTTTTTCTTATTTGCGTATCTCCTTTCCGAGTGTATGCCTGCGCGACAGCGACCGTTCTTCCATCGATAAAGATAAGGATAAAGATTTTATGGCCGACGGCGAATGCTCCTTAAGTGATCAATAACCGTTCGCCCTGTGTAACTCGTGCAGAAAAAATCTCGGGAGGAGAGCAAGGGTGCCGGTAGCGGCGTGGAGATAATCGAGAACGAGCCGTATAGCAACGGTCCGGGCGGTAACGGCCAGTACACACACAAAATCTATCATGTGGGCAGTCACCTGCCGGGCTGGTTCAAGAGCCTCTTGCCGAAATCGGCGTTGATCGCCAAGGAGGAAGCATGGAACGCCTATCCGTACACCAAGACCCGCTACACGTGCCCGTTCGTGGAGAAGTTCTCCGTCGAGATCGAGACCTACTACTTTCCAGATGACGGCCACCAGGAGAATGTCTTCAATCTCACCGGCAGTGATTACAGGAACAGGATCGTGGGTAAAGAGGAAATTAGATTAGATTAGACGAACACGGAACACGGCGTTGCCGTGCTGCTTAACATGTAATTGAATCTGAAAGCAAAACTACTGAACTTCGTGACGTAAAATGCATGTCCGTCGTAATTGACAGGATGAGCTTTGCGATATTTCTCAAATAAATTTTTCGATAAAAGTGTTTGCTGTCATCTTTTATCGATTTACCGGTTACTAATCTAGAATCACTCATCGTTTGTTTCTTGTCTGTTTGAACTGTATCAGCTATAATAATTCCTCGGGTATTCAAAAGATTTATGTCCCTCTTAATGATAATAGAAAAGATTGACTTTAATAATTAAGAGATGACGCGGTGTTACATTTACTCCGATTGATTCCGCGACAATTTGTTTCCAAGACCTGATCGACATTGTCAAGGATCAGCCGTACGGGGCAGACTATGTCAAGGAGGAAGACCCGAAGCTGTACATGTCGGAGAAGACCGGAAGGGGCCCGCTGGAGGACACGTGGCTGGAAGATTATTGGGCCGATGTGGAAGTATACATCCCCCCATTTCTCTCCCTCTTTCTCTATCTCTTTCGAAGAATTTTACACCTATCCGCTTTAAGTAGTTTCACCGTTGATACATTAGCGATTCTCTCGCTAGGGAAAGCAACAGCCAACGCCGTCGGGAAAGTCACTAATGTGCGCGTACAAGCTATGCCGAGTAGAGTTCCGTTATTGGGGCATGCAAACGAAATTAGAAAAGTTCATACACGACGTAGGTTAGTACCGTTACGTGCTCACCACTCTGCCCTATCTTGCCCTTTGGATGCCGGGCATTTAACTCCGACATTTTCATCTCGAACGCGGAATTGCCTTTTTCATCGGGCCAATTTACCCGGAAGATCATTTCCTAGAAATGAGATCGGTCTTTCTGAAAATTCTGAATAAAAATATCGCATGCTCTTTCCTCCGAGAACGGAACTGGAGGAACTTCAGCCCTGCCAATTTAACTACGCGTTTCTCTTCGTAGTGCGAACTAAGAGTCTACCGAACTCGTTTCGGTACACAGCGTGCCTTGGAAGTTGTGCATTTTGTTGGAAATAACGAGCTAAAAAGAAGAAGAATTTCTTCTTTAATATTGTGCAAGCATATTGATTTTGAATTTATATAGAATGGTCTGAATAAAATAATGGAATTTAGACAACAAAGAGTATATAATATTGTAAAAATCTACACTGTATAGTTACAATAGTTACAGTCTATTAAAAAACAGTTAAAAGAAATTGCACAATCTTTGATGCATTCTGTAATTTGCGTATTTATTCGCATTTTCGCTTTTTTATGAATAACGATGCTTTGAGTTTGCCAAATTTAACACGATATAAATTCTTATATAAAGAGCCCGGCAGCTAAAGGGTTAACTCTTTCGATCATGAATCTTCGTTCTGTTAAAAAAATCTTGTTTAACTTAGGTTGCTTTAAATTGAAAGCTAATCGTGGATTAAGTATTTATTAACGAAAAGTTAACTCAGATTTATTAGAACTGTAATTTTATTGTTAATCTCTAACATTTTTCTAGATCTTTTGAATTTTGAATACTTTAATTTAGATATTATGGCTTATTTTTATACTTGTTGAAGTCAAAGCATGCGAGAAATAAAGATAGATTTTTAACGTAAAAACTCATCTCTTCAAATTAGCAGATTTGTAGTCTATTTCGTTATCTTTGTTTGGTCTATATAACATCGAGCGTTGCCATTTGCCGTTGTTGGAATAGCTTCTTTCTCCCCGTGATACACAAGAGGTCGTGATCGAAAGGGTTAATTTTAACCGGCGCATCCGGTCGGCCGTGCGTGAGACGTATTAAGGTCGGTTCCAGCTTTGCGGAAGACGATGGTGCGGGCGCACAGACAGGCCTGGGCCTGGCAGGACGAGTGGGACGGTCTGACGATGGAAGACATCAGGGAGATCGAGCGGCAGACGCAATTGGCGCTGCAGCGGAAGATGGGCCTGGGTGACTCGGAGGACGAGCTCGAGGACGAGAATCGGAAGGTGAGCGCGACGGCAACGTCGACGATCACAACGGCAACGGCGACGCCGGCAAGCGTGACGAGGACGTCGGAAGAATCGGCGGTAGCCAAGACGTTGGCGGCCACCCTGGGCAGCATTGAGAAGAACGAAGAGGCGCAGAGCCCGCTGTCCTTCAGGAAGCCGTCCGACATTCCCATCATCAACACGGCGGCCAGCTCCGAGGGCGAGATCAGCCCCGAGGACTCGCCGATCGATGTGGATGAGATCAAGTAAAATCTATCTCGTTTCTATTTTATTCATTGTGCCGATGAACTTACATCTTTTGCGATTAAGATTTTATTTTTGAAAAAGATTGAACAAGTTTTTCAGAAACTTATTTTTAATTATTTTAAATAGTGTCGAAGTATATCCGGAGCAACCTATAACATTATACGTAGAATATTTGTAATGTTAGTAGTTTGTGGCTTTGACTATCATAAAAACTATGTTCTAGATGCTAATAAAGTAATGTGATGACGACTATATTACTAATACAGACACAATGTTAAATTTTACTTATGGTTGAATAATACATTATTAACCACCGGGCGGAAACTAACGTTTGTGGTCAGCTACTTTTCAAGCATATAAAATTTATCAAAGAAAAAAATTATAACAAATGAAGGATAATCACAAATCCTATAATGATAACATCGTTTTTATCAAATTTTAACTTTAATTTAACCCATTGAATGATTTGAACTGTGTGCTATAAACATGAATGAACTCGTCATTAGTCAATAATATTCGGGCAACAAAAGACGAGTTAGTACATCTCCGATCAATAATGTGTTAACAAATTAATTGGATTAAAAGCGAGTTGCGTTGTAGAAATGCGGCCGCCGCTGGAAAGGCCAAGAAGGACTGGATGAAAAACAACATGCCCTTGCATTCACCGAGTTCGAATAAGAGCTTCGACATCCAGATTGCAAATTGGAGAATGGAGAGCATCGTTAGAGAATCCGAATCCGGCAGCGACGACGAGTTCTTCGATTGCCAGGGTAAGATTGTTATAACGCATGTGTACGTATAGCATGCCTGTGCTAATTTAGAGAAAACGCATTAACACGGTTCATAATAAATGAATGATAGCCGAATGATAATTCTGCGACACGCTGCTTTCTGTCGTAATGAATTTTAAATAAATTATCAATGAAAAATCGAAGTGAACATTATAAATTTACAACCTAATCAATTTGAGGAAAATATTATTTTTATTATTTAAAAGATAAATACTAAATATTTTAAAGAGATTAAAGAGTTATCAAATATTATATGTAAATTCAGACATTAAAGTTGACATTAATTAACATAAAACGTATAATAATCTTGAGAAAATCTTCAAGGAAATATCTGTTGCAAATTGTTCAGACATCTTATTATTTGAAAATATTTTTATTATAAATATAACATTTGAGATATAGAATATATGTTTAAATAATTCTCTCGAGATATAAAACATTTTCTGCAATTTGATGATATTAATATTGCTATCTTAAAATAAAACTTCTTTTTATAATTCTTGTGAATTATCTCGAAAGAAGTGTGTCTTGCAACATATGCAATGCATAGATAACTCAAGTAGAAACAACAGCATGTGCTGCGTTTTTATGTGTATCCTCTTTGTTTTTTATGTCGCACCCCCATACTGCAGCTGGGTTCATTATACCTGTTATACGCAAAGGTAGGACACGTAGAGTGATTAAGTAATAAGGAAGATAAATTGCGAGAGAGAGAGAGAGAGAGAGAGAGGGGAGGGGGGAGGAAATCGTACACACATGTCATCTGTGCAGAATTAAAGAATGGCCTTAAAATAGACGATAAATCGAGCTGTTTGGCACATGCAAAATTTGCATCTTTCGGCGTGACGTGCGACTAAAATTAGACTCGAGCATGAAAATCCGCGAAAGGTTTACATGCGGCATGCGGTAGCATGGCTACATAGTAGAAAGACTTAACTGATCTAGTGGCTAACGAAAGTTAACTGCATACGTTAGATAGTAGAGTTTCACACAAGTATTGCATTAGACGGAGTAACACATGCGAAATGACCTCTATATAATCTAGAATTCGAATAATCTATAATTGAGCTTCTATTTATATAAACTGTTAAATATTGTTATAAAATTGTTATTGTTTGTGAGATCATGCTCTTTGAAATATTATATTTTATAATATCAATTCACATATTATTGCAACTCCTGTTTCGAAATATATATGATTAATCGGGGAAAAAGCTCATTGCATAAGCAGTGTTAACGTTTCTGATTACACAGAGGACTTTGAAGATAGCTCTTCATTAGCTAAATGGAGTTCTTTGGATCTTCTAGCAGAAGGGGAGGACACGACTGTGCGGACACCATCTGCAGCAAACGCGCAAGGTTAATATATTTAAAAAAATATCCTTGTAGTGCATAAATGTAATAATTATTATTAAGCTTGCACCGCATTATTTTCTGTCTACTAAATAATTTTTATTTTCAAAATATATATGAAACGTATAAGAATATAGAGAGAGAAATATATGGATAAAACCATAGAAGAGAAATTTAAATTAAATTCTTCTTTGTTTTTTTAATGCGAACGGTAACAACGGGGATGCTTCCCCTATTTTCAGAGGATACAATATTTTCGCCTTCGTATCTGCAACGTATCACTAATGAACGAAGCAGCAAGAGATTGCAGATCAGCACGTCGGCCAGCATCGACATGTCATGTCCACCATCCCCGCAACATTCTCCTACGCATCATCCGTGCAAAATTACTGTTTTAATTATTGTGATGCACGGTGGCAGTGTTTTAGGTAAATAAAGACTTTTGTCTAATCTATATAATTCATAAGCTGTTAATTTTTTTTAAATTCAAGAAAATTAAGATTAGAGATTTTTTATTTCGTATATAATAATATATGTCCTTTGTTAACTGTTTGCTGATACAGAACTTTTATTTTACAAATAATTTTTTATTATTTATTCACATGAAAAGAATTGTCCAAGAAAATTACTGCATCAAAGTGTATTAACTCAGAATCACGTTTTCGTTTTTCAGACGCGAATGTCGATTTAACAGCAAAAAAATCAGACATAACGACATTCCGTGGAGCTTTTGAATCTGTCATGAGACAACATTATCCTAGCATGGTCGGTCACGTATCCGTTAAATTTGTCGCCTGTCCTTCCATCTGCACCGAAGGCCTGGGAATTTTGTCAAGGTAATATCATCTATTTTTTACGTTCGAATATCATCTATGGATGTTACTACAATATAATCTTATAATTTCATTGCGTAGTCTGAGTCCATACAGCTTCGACATGTCGCCTTCGTGTATGGACGCTCCGCAAGTGACGCACGACACTATCCCGATCGGCGCGATTCCGTTGCTAGCGAGCTCGAGTTCTGAATATCAAGACACAGTGTCGCGCGTGGTAATGAGTGCCAATCAAGTGTATCATGAGTTCATTAAGAGTGATGAGGGTAAAGGTTTCAGCGGACAGATCTCCTTTGTGGGCGACTCGGTGGGATCGATCCTGGCCTATGATGCCCTATGCAGGGCGACACAGCACTCGAGACACAGCAGTGAAAATAGTATTTTGGAAAGTAGCGGTCAAGGCAACGATAACGGAAATGAAGACGGCAAACATTTGTCCGCGCCATCTCCTAGAAGAAGGTCTTCCGGCACGAGGTAAACAATTACGATTATATCAATGATTAAATCTTTCTTAAATAAATAAATAAAGCTAGGAAGACAAAAAAGGGAACTAATATATTGCGGCCCGTTGTCAATTACATTAGACATAGTTATCAATAGAATTGATCTATGGTTATGAAAATATTAATTAGTTCTCATTGTTTGCAGTGACACCAAGCTGGACTTTGAAGTGGGTGACTTTTTTACGTTCGGTAGTCCGCTTGCATTAGTCCTCGCTTACAGAAAGATTGCCGCGTCTAGTGACAGAAATAGTTTTATATTCAGGCCGTTAGTCAACCAAGTGTACAATCTGTTTCATCCTACGGATCCCGTTGCCGCGAGATTGGAACCGTTGATCTCAGCGAGGTTTTCACTGATCGCGCCGGTCAACATTGCCCGATATCAAAAATATCCGCTCGGCAATGGCCAGCCTTATCACTTGCGTAAGTATATTATATTATGATTGCAAATAGGATTATGGAAGTTATATTATCTTTTCCATTTTCCAAGATTTGTAATAAAATTGAAAAAAAAAAAAGATAAAGTTAACAAATTGTAAACTTGATTTCAGTGGAGACTATCCAGACGAATCCGCAATTGTTTGCTGATGGATTGAATGTTCCCAATCTTCAGACGCATTTAAGAAGATTATCCGATATATCACTTCAAAGTACAATGTCAGGCATTATCGACAATGTTCCTTTACAGGCAGTGTCTGCCCGTAAGTAGATATTATTATATTGCTGTTTATTTATTATATCCGCAATTTAGAAACTTGTCTAGAACATTAAATTTTAAAATTTGTAATAGTTCTAAACAAGTACCAATTTTTTTTATCAAAAGAGCAAATCATCCTACATAATGTCAAGCATACCAAAGTAGACTGAAGGCTTATTATCTCGTTCCAGTGATGCAAAAGTGGTGGGGCACCAAAAGACTAGATTATGCGCTCTATTGTCCAGAAGGTCTCGCTAATTTTCCTACAAACGCCTTGCCGCATCTCTTCCATGCTAGTTATTGGGAGTCTTCGGACGTGATTGCGTTCATTTTGAGGCAATTGGGCAGATTTGATTTGCCATTGCTCGGCAACGAGGAAAAAGATCTCACTTGCTTCCGTCCAGGTCAACCCAGAGAAAAATGGAATAAAAAGCGTACCTCCGTTAAACTTAAGGTTTATTTCTTTATCAATTTAAACTTTATATTTGATTGTCTGTTATTTTAAAAATTCTTTGCTGTATTGCTCACATTGACATATTTTAGAATGTTGCTGCCAATCACAGAGCGAATGATGTCATCGTGAGGGAAGGTGCACCACAAGTATTAATCGCTAGGTTTATGTACAGTCCTATTGATATGATAACTTTAACAGGTATAAATAAAATTAAGAAAAAAATTTTTCTAAAATTAATTTTCGTTAATAATAATTTCATATTGAAACGAATTGATCACAGCATTAAAAATATGATATTAAATGCATGATGAAAAATATTTGTTGTTACGTCGCAGGTGAGAAAGTTGATATCCATATTATGAAAAATGCACCGGCAGGCGAGTGGACGTTCCTCTCTACTGAGATAACTGATAAGAATGGTAGAATAATTTACAAAATACCAGATGACAAAGCGCTAGGTTATGGACTTTATCCAGTAAAGATGGTTGTAAGGTAATATATATTTCCCTCTTTAAAATTTAAACAGATATTAATGCAAATTATAATCCATACAGATTAAAATTGTTACTAATGACTAAAATCAGTGCACTAATCGAGGAAGATTGAAATTAATATTTCATGATATCTAAATACGAAAACTATTACAAATGAAACTTAAAGTGTAGATGAATAAATGAGAACAATTAAGGATGTAATTGATATAAATTAGCTCTTTATTTAATGCGAGAGAAATATAAACTTCTAACATAAATGCATGCGCACTCGCTTTCCAGGGGAGATCATACATCTGTAGATTTTTTCGTGGCTGTGATACCGCCGAGAACTGAATGCGTGGTTTTTAGCATAGACGGTTCTTTTGCCGCTAGTAGATCGGTGAGTGGTAAAGATCCAAAAGTTTGGGCTGGTGCCGTCGACGTTGTAAGGTAATGTATTATAAAGACGAATTCTGTAAACTGCGTTTATCTCTTTATCTGTGAAATGCAAAAGTACTTAAAAAATAAAAATTTTTTCTATTATAAATTTTTTCTATAAAAGTTCTTTTTGCTGAATATACGTATAAGGTGCTTGTAGTTGAAGATTAAATCTTTATTTTATTATCTAACATGATTTCTATATAACAGGAAATAATTTTATTACAAGTATTTTCTATGATATTTTTTATTTTAGATATTTTGTGCTTTAATGATGAAAAATCGACTGTTACCGTGTTATATGGTTGTATTTGGAAATTAATTGTAAAATATATTCTGTGACAGTTTACAATATTTTTTTTGGAAAAACGGACATTATTATGTGAAATTCCTCTTTATTGTTTCTTGTCTCTTTATTGTCTCTAGGCATTGGCAGGAACTGGGTTACCTCATCATTTATATTACTGCGAGACCCGATATGCAACAGCAGACAGTAGTTTCCTGGCTGTCACAGCATAATTTTCCTCACGGTCTTGTCTCATTTGCCGACGGCCTGTCCAGAGATCCGCTCGCCCACAAAGCCGCCTACTTGAATAAGCTTGTGAAGGTTTGTGCTTACAGGATTATATAGTTAGCATGTATGCACAGCTAACACTAGAATTAGATAAATCAATTAAAAGTCATGTATGATCAATTCTCAGCGACGAATACTTTTATTTCCTAATCAACAAGTAAATTTACAAATAAATTATTATTTTATTTAATTTGGATAGATATTTAATAAGTTATAAAAATCTGTATTATAGTATACAAAGTACTATACGTTATAAATATATCCAGTAATTTTTAAATTAGTTTTTTATCTAAATAAGTTATATAAGAAAGTATAACAATTTTCTTTATATCTTGGAAGGAATTCCGATTAAATTATGATTAATTGTTCTGCATTTCTTCAATCTACACGATACAATTTTGACACCAAATTAATAATGAATAATTGGATGTAGGAGCACGGTATGATAATTCATCAGGCATACGGCAGCGAAAAGGACATTAATGTGTATACGGCGATAAGTCTTAAACCGAGCCAGATCTTCATCATCGGCAAAGTATCCAAGAAGCATCAAGCTATGGCGACAATACTGTACGACGGGTATGCTGCTCATTTGAGCACGCTGCAGGCGCACGGAGGTTCGCGGCCTGCTCAGGGCAACGCGCGCATGGTGATCCCGAGAGGTCAATTCGGCTTACCAGGACAGAATTCTTCCCTGCGTCGACGAAGGTGAGTTTTTCTAGCTATGCACTCCGGCAATATCGTAACAAGAGATCTTCCCACGCTTCGCTAAAGGATCAAATATCTTTTTTGTCGGATTCTGTTGTTACGCTGAAAACGTTGTAGTTATGCATTTACTGTGTTCCGGAATCAATTGCACCTGTGATTGTGCCTGTTAAATTCGCAATTAAGATTACCAATCACTTCTGCTTATTCTTACGACACTTAGAGTTTTTGTGATTATAATTTTTCTTCTTCACAATAATGTAGATATCAGAAAGCTTTTTTGAAATATCATTAGAATTATGTTTGAAAAGTACTGTGTTGAAAATAGTATCAATTTTAGTAAAATAGTATCAATTTGTAAATATAATTTAATAATTTAATTTATTTTTGTCTGCATTTAACAGTTTAGTGTAATTATAAGAAGAAGGAGAAAAATTCTATCGAATTGTTTAAGAACGAAAAAATGTTTAGTTTGTTAACATTGGTGCAACTGACTTTCGAAGCTACAAGGGAAAGATGCAGTCAGCGTCTTTGCGAGAGCGAGTTTATCCTCTCAACTCTCTGTTGCCCAATTGCTTGAAATTGCTTTCAAACGTGACCATTTTATTTTATTTCTTTCGCTTTGGTAATAATTGTTAAATTAACTGCCGGTTTAACAATCGTTCATAAAAATTCGAGAAGCTATCTTGATGAACTCTTCAACCTTCTGAAAAATATCTACTTTAAAAGGTCGACGTACAAACGTTGCTGCAGTTATATGTTTAAATAAAAATTTATGCAATAATAATAGATGCGATAAAAATGACACTAAATTTTTAAACATTTGCCCAGTTTGGCACAGATTATTCTTTATGTACCTTTATTGCGGTAAGGCAAGAAAGGGTTGAGAAAGGACACCTTGTGCTGCGTTCGCGCGCAGGATTGCCGTAGCTGTTCGGCTAGCGGCAAAGTGTGTATGTGTGTGTGTCCTTTGCGTGTGTGAAAACGAGCACCGGCTATGTTCCAGTAACGACACAGCGGTGAACTCCCCGGCGCGCAACAGCGTCTACTTAAAGCGGAAAATCTACCTTACTCACATCTAACACACGCCTATAATCTACGTACAATTTACTTACTCACATTGGTAACTATCTAATAACCGTCTACTGCTTAATCATCGTCATAGGCGCCGACGGTGGTGCGCGATAATCGTTCTCCAGCTTGCTCCATACCAATTGAACGATTATCGCACTCTTAATATTTAATTCAACTTGGTTGTGCTCCACAGCTTCTTCTGCTTTTGGTACAGTTGCAATTTTTATAGGAAGAGAAATTGAAGAGAAGCCTCTTCCCAATCTTTACTGTGGAGATCTGGACTATTTTAAAGCTTACTCATTGTCGTTGCTGTTGAATTGAACTTAACTCGATTAGCTTGAATTAATCAAATAAATAAATAATTGATGCGTCAGCGCCTATGCCTTCCGCTTTTCCCCAAATCTCTATATCGCAGATATCGCAGCGCGATCTCTTACTGGTAGAAAGATCATATGTAAGATCGTATTATATCTTTTCACGGAACACGGAAACAGTGTGCATTTAACAATCGCGAAAATTGGCAGGCGGCTCGCATTGAGGTCTATTAAGACGACGTCTGTGTAGACGCGTTTAAATCGTGTGTGGACCGTCGTACACGTGAAAGGATATTGGACGAGGAAGAGGAATTGTATAATTGAATCATAGAACACACTCGATTGTGGAAAGCGACGTGAACGTCGTGACGCGCCAGGTCGGATCGACGTGTCGTGATCAACGTTCCAACTGCCTCGATCTCTCCCCTTAACGATCGGATCTTTTTACCATTAACCGGCGCGCTGCACCGGCCACCACGTTCCCCCCCTACGCTGTCTAGTCAGTAAAGCGGAGGCCCACCGACCGAATTTCGCTGACCAGTCTCTTGATTGCAGGTACCTGCTATGAGGATATGTCGCGTTGTCTCAGCGTAGTTAAATATCACACTTGTCTGTCTCTATCTCTCACTCGGCGAAATGCTGTTGTCGCCATACCTACGCTCGAACTCATTGTTTGCCTATCGGCTAGTACACAATGTCCAGGATCTGTGGTTAATCCGCACTATGACCGCTCGCTAGATACGCCCGGGAAATAGAGTCGTTTTCGTAATCCTTCCCGAAACGAACCGGTCTCACTTTAGCGACGAAGGTAAACCGCCGTTCTCACGTTCCCGCTTGAAACTTGTTAGATGAGTGTTTTATGTCACAGAATGCTAGATCCACCACCTAGACCGCTCCGCGTTTTACGTGTCTCTCAACTGACGGGATTCTGACTTAATATCTTAATCCGAATTTAAATTGGGTCGCGGGTTCAGAACTTATACGATATTGGAGGATATTTCACTGAATAATTAATATCCTTTTCAACGGAATTAAAATGTTGTCTTATAATTATTTGATGGAAATAATTATTTAAAACTACAAGAATGAGCTTTTAATTTATTGAAATTGATGGTAATTTACTGTAATATAAAGTATATTTAAATTAATTTTTTATCTAGTTTCATTAACATAATTTCATACATAATAATAGAGACTTAATTATGATGTATAATTAAAGGAATTTTATTCGTTAAAATTCACGTAATTCAGTAAATATGAGAACTTGTAATCTTTCGCTAGAAAATATAATTCAGAAATTGATAAAATTCAAAATCTTATTTTGTAACAAAAAGTTATAAGTTGTGAATCTCCACAATGTTTCGAGTTAATCGAGAGACAGTTGTGTTTAATATTTTTATAAGTCTAATTATTTTTTGGAAAAAAAAGGAAAACGATAGAATGTAGAACATTTATCATGCTGCAGAGTTTAATAATCAATTCGATAGATTCTGATTAAATTATATATAAAGAATCAAATAGATGATCTGTCATTGTCAGATGAATGATTTCCTTGGTGGTAGATCAGGCTGAATCGTTGCTTGTGTGCAAAAAAGACCACAGACAGCACGAATGGGGATATGCGATAGATTTACAGAAGACACTGTCAGTGCACGATTATCTTATATGTGAATGTGCAAGTTTCCGAGAACTCACGGATGTACCGTGTGATCTCTGTTTATTAGAGGCAAACGTCGCCCTTGTCATCCGATCATACATACTCTGCTGTGCCAATCATGATACACGCGCGCCAATAATCTCGTCGTTCTGAGCGGTTCTGGTTCGTTCATAATATTGCATTCCATAGGTGGCGGAATCATGGGACAAACGATAGCATACGCTAACGAGAAAGCGGTATCAAGAATTACCGACAAAAAAAAGACTAGCCGAAATGTAAGATCAGAATTCAGGCAACTAATAAAATCTCTTTTTCTCTTTGGCGTGCTTGTAGAAGCGAATCAGTCGATTAATTAGACAATTCGCCCCGTGAATTACATATTTCATTCCGCAGCTGTTTTCTTGCTACCTCCATAGAGAGGGAAATCGTTTTGCCCTTTTCGCTTGTCTACTTATGGTTCTCTCTATAGTACTGGCAGTAAATGCAAAGTGCTCGAAGAGTTTGTAATTTCAAGTACGCAACGTTTAGCCTACGTCTAACAAACTAAAAATTTTCATTTAATAAATTATTCCACAGATGATTCACACATGTGTGATGTCGCAAGTAGAAAAGAATCTTTATGATGGAAGCGGAAGAATCAAAATCTATATAACTAATTTGTAATTATATATAGAGGAGTATAAGGGGCTGTATAAAATTGTAATTTTTTTTTATAGCTGCAATTGTCTGCCAGAGCTATGCTATTTTAGGATCGAATAACAGAAGCTTGGACAGTACAGAATCGTCTCGCTTAGTTGAATGCTTTAGTGCCACGATCCTCCATGTCCATTGAAGGACAAGATTTAAATAATTGTCTCGCTGTCATCCACAGGGCGGACAGGTGTCTTCCGTCTACGCATCTGGTTCATTACCCATTAACGCTTCACAGATATGTTACGTCACGCTTTTCCAACAGTACAATACCAGTGTAAAACACGCCGCTTTTCTACTGCGCTATTTTCATTCATCCGCTTTCAATGGCGATCTATTTAACTCGCAAGCGAGTTAAATTACAATACGAAGCACACTATTCTATGCAGGACGCAGAACAAAATATGTAAAAATAGAATGACGTTTTTGTTTCGAATAATATTTTTCCGTATTTGAATTAAGAGCTTCAAAGAGTATCAATTACAAATCTTAAGAGTTTCTAAATCTTAACGAGAGAGAAATTTAAAAAACATAAATATATAATTTTTTAATTAATTTCCTCTTTTTATACTTTTTTGTCATGTAAGAATTATATATATTTATATATATTTGTTATGTAAAGTTTAATTATTGAAATATTTCATATTGGAAAAGTTGGATTTCTATTGAAATTTTTGCCAAGATACTTGCTAGCTACTTTAAGAATTTTACTTCAAACTCGTCAAAGGATTCGCTATTTTATATATCTTTTTTCGCATCCTGTAAATGTCTGTTGATGTTATCTATGTATGGAGTGTTGAGAAACGATGTGTTACAACAACAACAGAAATGAATAATGTGCAGATGCAAATGAACTCATTAATTGTTTTCAGCCCTAAATGTTATAGAAGAGGGATAAATTATTGTGCATTATTGTGCTTTCATCCGGATGCGATAAGCGAATAAAAACGATGTATCACCGCTGCTTCTTGCACACGTCGCACAGCACAGAAGCGGATTGCACAATATACTGTCTGGAAAATAATCCAATTAATAATTTTATGTGACATTTCCGGATTATATGACATATCCAGATTCACTTTTTTAACTCATACAGCTTTAAACTTATTTCCAATCGCTTTTCAACTATCAATATCAGTCGATATTTCTCAGTCCATTATTATACATATGCTGTTTTTATCGTATTTATGTATATAGATTAAAATTTACTCTTTAAAATTTATTATTAAAGAGGCTTCTGTTTTCAGGATTGATTTACAATTCATTTCTGTCGCATAATTGATAGATTTTAATTAGATGTGCGAATAGTTTCGAGAATGCAATATACGATGTCCATTAACAGTAATTGTATTTTGCGTGCTGTCAAACGTGCTGATTTGAATGACAGTACGCCGAATGCGTCAACGATAAACCATTCATCAAGATAACTTTGGAACACTTAGAGCTTTTCTTCCCAATGCAAAAGTTATAAGAGTAAAATTCATAGTCTTTCTCTTTCTGACGGAAGATAATTAAAAACGCACTTTTTATATACTTAAATATTACAATATTACATAATAATTTATCGTAATATAAAATATTTTGAATATTCATGTAATGAAATAATTCTAATAAGGATATATATTTGTATCGACCTACTCTTATACTTATCTTTGACATCTGAAAATGAGTCTGAGATGAAATTCATGGGAAGAATTGAGCTTGCGTTCTTCGGTTATCTCGAGAAGGAAATTTACGACCGTTTATTGACTATTGCTGATCGGCAGCTCTTTTAGGACGGCGAAGCGTGCGATTTCGCAACCACCCTTAGGCAAGACATCCTTCCCGTTGGAACGATCAACGAGCGTGGGCCCATCCGTCACGCCTACGTCATCGGCATCAGCCAGCGTTCATCAATCAGCAACGACCGAGAAACTCTGACGATTTGCACGCTGCCGCTCGTTCTTCGAATCGCGGCGGTAGCTCGTGAAGGAAGGACACGATTCTTGGTTCCGTATCCGGTAATTCCTTTTATTCCATAGATCATTATATTTTGTGATGATCTTAAAGATTTTTACGCAGTGTATTCATAATTCACACAGAGTCTCGCAGATATCTCATGTTATAGATCTTTTACTGTCCTATAAATGACGTACATAGATGTTGTCTCATTTCGCTGTACTTCTCTATTGTAAATCCTCCTTGATCTATTTTCGCAGATTTATATGTATTTATAGATAGGTATTATAGATACTTTAGCCTCCTCGAATATTTTTAGTTTCACACGCGGAGTGCTAGTTCTTGATGATCTTTGAAATCACCTCGTGTTTATTCGTTTTACATTATACTGTGTATGTTAGATTCCAAAAATTCGAGCCTCAATTCAAAAATCTTAAGACTAGGGAATTGACAATTAAAAAATTAGCATGTACGAGTCGTGCGCGGATGAGCAAGCGTAAATTATCACTCTAAAAATTTTTTATCTGATTTTTGGAATACGATTTTGATTGTTTACTTATACGTATATTTATTATTTTTAGTCTAAACATTTTAGTTAAAATATATATTATAAATGAAAACAAACATTAGATAAAATTCTAGTAAGAATAATGACTAATGTTTATGTCTGTGGATTGACTAGTTAATTACAAGGATGTATATAACAAAAACTTTAGAAAATCAAATGAAAATACTAACGTTTACTCATCTGTGTATGGCTTGTGTATGATAATTTATTTATTTCTCAATTTAATTTTACAGATCTTTCGTTATATATGTATATACAAATTCTTGATTCTACGATCTTTTATTATCTAGATCCTTAATTTTATGAATCCTTGTACAGCTCTTACTATGTAACTTCTGTTATACGAACTAGCACGTCTCTCGTATTATTCCAATAAATAAAATTTGCTTATATCCAAGGATATATTATATTCAAGATAAGACAAAGATATCCAAGATTTATCTTTTATATATTTTATGCCATTTTTATATCGCAATTAATCATTTATTAATCTCATTGTACTCATAAGTACTTATCTTTTTTAAATACATCTTTCCCTCGATACGTAAATGCGATACAAAAATATAAATTAAAATATCAATGGAAAATTTGTTTAACGGAATAATACGTCGAGAATGAGAACTTGTTGAAACTGTTACCTGAGTCTCCCTGTTGTTATTAAGGAGAAATAACGTAATGTTATCTGTGACGCTTAGAGATAATTAGCGTAAGAACTGTTAGCACTCTACTCATTGCCAAATGTTATATAGAGACGTAATACGTAATGCTCTGCAAAGTCCGCGTCAAGTTCTTTCAGGGCTATTTCCTCGCGTGAGAGACTCATATCGTTGGTAAGAAGGACAGTTGTAAAATGAAGGGACATATTTAGTAACACTAATTTAATTACAAGTGTTACTTGTCTTACGCGATTTTATCCATTGGACTTTACAGTTTTATTCGCTTTAAGACCGAATATTCTATGAATATTATTTAGCCATGAATACAAACACAGAGTATATATTTTATATTATTTATATATACATATTTATTATCAAATTAGTTGACACAGGGCAAATATATATATACACGTATAATTTGTACTCGAAGAAAATGAGACAATATTAATGGAGTAATTTGAAAAATGACAGTGTGATTATTATTTTTTTTTTTTAGACAAGAACACGATAATGAGTGAGGTGAAAAAAAAAATTAATTTGAGAAATGAGAAGAAAATCTTTTTGAATCGTTGTCTCTAATAGACGGCGGTAATATACTTGTCCTCTCTAAATCTTTTTTTACAACATAGTTCAAGAATATTCTTGAAAATAATCGAGAGAGTTGTTTGTGCATTTAGTTGAGAAAGTCGGAAAACGTATCGTATTTATAAGACGAAGCATCGACGTTTATAGACGCGCGTGCGCGCGACAAGTGGTACAAAGCTACTTCTTTCTTATTAACATAGTCGCGTAAAGCTATAGCTGGCGATGTAAATATGTTAGAGATGTTGTGTAAATAATTATATTACCCGTGGATAAATGTTAGCAGAAGATCGAGATCATATTTACATGATTGGCTGGCTAGATGCTTCGTCGGTGAAAGCATGCGAAATGGAAAGCGTGCGAGTCTGAGCTGAAATGAATTGATGCTGATTCCCGATATGAAATTCCATTTCCCCGATACTATTTCCGCAGATCTCTTATTCTTAAGGAGAATTTTCGAATCTTGCGACGATAATTCATACAGAGAGAAAAGAAAAAAGATTCGTCTTAGTTCTGAATCGCACCGACGTGATGGGAATAGGAGAGACATAATCAACGGTGTTTCATTACGCTTAAATCTATCACAATCAATGTTAGAAAGTGGTAAAATTTTCCTATAGGCGCGATTCGCTATACACGGTGTCCGAGTCTCGTATCGGAATACCGAAAGTGTTCTACGCGGTTGAGCATTTTCATAGCAAAAATTAATGATTCTATTTTCTGTAATCTTTCCATTTTCAAGATTGCGAAATATATGTATAAAATCTTGCTCTTAGTTGAAATTATCGTTTTAATTTGTAATTATTTTAACTGTATGTATTTTAACTATATTATATTTTTATATAATTTAAGTTTATTATTATTCAATGGAGATTAATATTGATAAATAGAAGATAAAGGTTTTGTTCAAGTTTTATAAATTATATTGCATATAAATGACGTATTATATACATATTATATATATTATTACATATAAGTTGTATTACATATATTATAAATGACAGATTAAAATTAAAGCCACAAGATAATACTTTGATACTTGACTTTGGTCGCTCTCGGGACACCCTGTAGAACGGAATCAAGCGCGACGAGGGTGACGGAGATTAATTTGTTGCCATCGTATGTTTCACGATGATCGTTAATCTCCCGATCCTGAAATACAAGGAAGCATTACGTATTGCTCAAACTGCTATATTAGCTGTGGTGCTTGCATTACGCAAGTTAACATTATCATTAATATTGACTGTTTGTATTGTTGTAATATGGCATGAGAATATAGTTCTATATTATACAGATGTCTACGTACATATATATATATATATAAATATTAAATGAGAAAAAATATGTATACATATACAAGTTGCAAACTTGGAAATATATACGCGAATGCATATATACATTTATGTGCGTGTGTGTGCGTGTGTGTATACATAACATGTATATATGCATTCCTGCGAGGTGTCCACGGAGTCCTGTGTCGGAAAGGGGAACTTTTATTTCGATTCAGCTGTTGCGCTTCCCGGGAAATTATACATCGTTGGCGGACAAGCCTTCCGAAGTTCTGATCCCAAACGACGAAATCCCTGTTGTCGCGGTCGACGATGAGAATCGCCCGGAAACGAAGAGGAGAGACATCGAAGCGAGATCAGTTTAGAGATCGTTCGCGCCGTTCGTTGTTAGGGGGGGGCTTTCTCTTCTAATGTTACAACACGTGCGACTAAGATTGCTTACTGATAATCGAGATTAATTATTTTACTAACTAGCGCTAAGTGATTCTAAATAATTAGCTTGTAATCGAATCAATCGCTTACAGTTAAGGCTAATCGGTTACAGATAGATGTGCTGTAAAGTTAACAGTAAGGTTTTTTAAATAATCATTAAAATTGTGGATGTAATAAGAAGCTAGTCAGCCGTGATTAAAGTGGTCTAGCAGCGCGTAGCTAGTGTCGTTTATTATTATTGCCCGTTCTATCGACAAAGCGGACATTTTTGCGAGTTTGCGGCGGGGATGAAAAACAGAGAGAGAGAGAGAGATGTACCGAATCGTTTCGCGCAAAGTTGAACATCGAAAGCGGCCCCCTGCCCGAGACGCACGACTCGGCGGACGCTCCGTAGATACGTAAGCGACTGCAAGAGATATTTTACTTATATACTATATTGGAGACGGACGATCACATTGTACTGAGCGGTAATGAGAGTTATATTTTTATTAGTGACGTAAAGTGACGTATTGTAATAAACTAACCGGAGAATCATTGTTTTGTATTACGCGCTCTCGCTCTAGTGTGTAACAATTGTTTTATATATACATATATGTATATAATGTTGACGATCACGGTTCGGCTCGGCTTCCCACCCTCTCCCCTCTCCCAGCCACCCTTTCCTCCTCCCCGAGATCGGACCTGCCGCAGCGAGACACCCCGTTTCTTTTCCTAGTTAAGGGAGATAATGGAGATGACGCTTAGCGGACAAAACTGTATTCCACTTCCTTCATTGGATATTAATAAATGATAAATCTATATTTCTCGTCTTTCTTTTTTTACCGTTGTCGCGTACTTTTGCATCTTCTCTCATTTTAGACAGACTTTGTGAAATTTACACTCCAAAAACTCCTACGTATTCATTGTGGTCACGTAGATTGATGACATTATCAGCAAAAAAGATATAATTTTCAAATGTGTTAATATGGAAATATCAATAAAGAAATATTTATAATAGAGATATAATAGATACTAGTTTGTAAAATATACCAACTTTTTTAGTACTTAATAAGTATAAGCATCTTGCTTAAATTTATCTAATCAATTTATCTTTAGTAAATTAATGTTGTAAATAGTTATTCGGCCAAAAGTTTTTTTTTTTTTTTAAATAAGATGCTAGCAGGCTGACTCCGCGCCTTTCATTCATAAACGCGCCTTCGATGACTCGATTCTCGCGATCTCGCTTCGGCGATCTTCGACTTCGGCTACACCGCGATGTGTTATGCATGGAACAGTCAGGGGCCCCAATCGTCCCTAATAAAAGTTGAGGCAAAGTTTTGCGCGCCATCTACCACTTAGGGGGGAACTAACATATGATGTGTGTGTGCGTGCACACACACACACGGTCATGTCGTATAATACATATATGTAAATATCATATCCCTATAAGAACATAATATTATTTAATATTAAGAAATATTTTATGTATATTCTTAAAACATTGAATGTAATTAAAATTACATTTAATATTCTAAGAATATACATAAAATATTTTTTAATATTAAATAATATTATGTTCTTATAGGGATGTGATATTTACATGATATTTTATGAGATATTCAATATTTAAAAAATTTTAATATTACTTAATATTAAATAACATTACACGCTTGTAGGGATATGTCTTACTTGGTATAATTTGTATACCCTTACTAAAAAATAAAATATTTTTTGGGGTGTAAACAGTAACTGGAAAGTAACAAATATAAAAAAACAAGTAAAATTACATAAAGACCACATTTTATTGTATAATAACATATATTTATATACATTATATACATATACATTAAATATGTAATAATGCAATTAACAGCGATGTTCTAAAATTAGATATTACATATTTAATACCGTTTTAAAACATCGTTGTTGAACATAATATGCATGTGCTATAGAATAAAGATCACATGGTTGTGATAATAAATTTTCAGTTCCATTAAAGATATTATTTACAGTTTTAAGTTTCTTGCGTATATATGTTATTATATATTTTTTTAAAATATATTCCTCAATATGCTTTTCTTCACAAAGTATATTATCATTGATATCTATGTTATATTTAGTACAATTCTTTTTTATACACTTTGTGATATTCTTAATATAATAATAGTTATTTAAAAAATAATCTATTACTGCACTTACTTTTTTTATGTAATCTAAAATAATTGTTTTATTATTTAATAAAATTGCACAACAAATATCACACGTTGCAACAATAGACGATATGTTTTCTATAACATTGAGGTAATTTTCTTTTACATCATTGTTTATATTTTGCATTATATCTTCTGGAATATCAATATTGTTATAAGCTTCGTCTAACTTATTAACAGTTATCGTCACAAATTGAATTAAGTTTTCTAAGTTATTCTGTTCGCAATTACTTTGGTGAGATACATACTGTGTACATGAATTTATTAGTAAAGTTCGGTAATAAGCAGAGAAATTCGAACAAGTAGGATTAATGTTTCTCCCTCCATGTTGCCGAATTTGACAGAAAAAGTTTTCTAAGGGGTCTTGATTGAATTCACGTGTAGCAAAACTGTTAAATCCTAATTCTTTCAAATAATTTCTTAATAATTTAAATCCTTTTAAAGTGTGTTCAAAATTTGTTAAAACATCCGGTCTCGGTTTATCTCGTTTTGTCCTTTTTATAAAACGCATGTTTCTTAAAAACGTTATTGCACAATTCCATATATATTCCTCTTTAGAATTTTCAGTTAAAGTAGACGTCATTGTTTCGTTATTTGTACTTCGATCATGCATATTAATACCACCATTCAGTGTATCAAATAAATCGTTAAAGAATTTTAAAAATTTTGCTGTATAAATTCCTTCACGCGACATTTTCCATGTTTGACATCTACTTTTTAATTCTTGTTCGCTATACAAGGTCATAACTTTAGCGTATGTATTAGAGAAAATTTGTGTGCAATAACGCACCCTCATCTTTTTAATTTTTTCTGGTATCACATGCGAATCTTTTATTTTTTCAAGGAAACCATCAGAACCTCTACTTTTATCAATATGATAAGTAAGTATTACATCAGCCCATTTTGCGATTTCTTTACTGCCATCCTCTGAGATATATTCACAATCTTTCTTTAAAAAATTGTTGCGAATACATTTCAATAAATGAGGTGGATCATATAATGGTATAATTTTTAGACCTTCTATACGTATAATATCATCTCTTCTTTCAACTTCCGTTTGTGCATTTCTTTTTGAATCAAAAATCATGGTTCTGATGGCTTTAACGTTTGTACTGCCTTGATCACAGATAGAAGCTACTATTACTAATCCGGCATCACTGCATCGTTTCACAATTTCTTTATACATACGAGCGATATCCTGCCATGACGATGTGCCTTTACAGAACGTATATAGAAGTGGTTGTTTCCACGGTCTTTGACCATAAATTCCTTTTATCATCCATACTTGGACATGATCCGCAATATTACCATTTCTGTCAAATCCAGTATCAACAACCCCTTCTATAACGTCAGTCGATGCATTATAATAAAAATTTGCACTTATTTTCATTTCGTCAAATAACAGTATACAATACTTCTCCCTATAGTCATTGAATTTTTCTACTCTATTTTGCAAATTCTCAAATATAGAATCAGATATACCACAATGTATAGGTACGTTTTGTATAAACTTTCTTAAAGTTTCTATACTTGGCAAACAGAAAACATTTTGAAGAAATCTATATAATTTAGGACTCCGCTTTGCCAATGTTAACGCAAAAGCTTTGTCTTCAATAGAAAATCGCCGATTGTATTTATTTTTTTTGAAATTGTCAATATTAGACAAAAAGAATTTTTGCATAACATCTGGCATCTCTGAGATTATTGTCTTACATTTTTCCAGTTTTTGAAATTTTTGCAATCTTTCCTTTAAACTAAGTTTCCTCCTTCTCATTTCTCTAATAATTTTCATTAAATGCACCATGTTATTGTAAATATTTTTATCGCGTACAGATAATTGGGATGTACGAGTAGTATGGAATAAACGGATAATAGAATCTAAAATAAATATATAATATAACATGAGAATAATTTATTTTTATTTCAATTACATATCCAAATGATATCTCCATGGATAACTGGATGAATTTATTAAATTTAATTTCTTACCTTTTTTTCTCTTTACAATCATTTTACTTTGAGGTGATAATTTTAATTCACGTTCAACTAGTAAATCACGTGAACAGTGTAATTCATAATTATTTATAGTCTCGGACATATTTGATGTCTCTGGCATATCGCCCTGTATATTTGGTATTTCTAAAAGTAATAAAAAAGAAAGTTATGAATACAAAAATGAACTATATATAATACACTCAGTGAGAAATGATGATTGAAAAGACATCGAATCCATGTCAATTCGACCAATCATTTCTCACTGGACATATAATATTGAATATAATATTGAATATTTCTTAAAAAAATTAATGATAAAAAATATAGGTAATTAGAAAAAGTTTGTATGTATTATAATTATAATTGTATATACCCTCAGTTATTTCCATGATTTCTCCTGCTGTTACCATGGGGAGATTTATTTTATTTGTGTCAAGAAAACCATCTGTAAAAATATTACTTGTTAAATGCAATATAAAAATATATACATGTGTGTGTATACAATAACGTTAACTTACTATTTGAATAGTCTGCATCATTTATTGTAGTAGTGGGCAAATTTATATTTTTATCCTGTAGATTGTCACCATATTGTGATGCATCAATAGGATCTGCATGTTCAAACAAGAAAATACTTGCTTTTGAATTATAAATATAACAATGTACATGCACATCTTTATAAGAATATGTATTAAGCTTATTTTTTTTACGAGTACAATTATAAATAAAATATATACCAGGTAAATTCAATGTTGGTATAGCCACATTGCTCAATCTTTTATTTAATTTATAACGTTCTTCAAAATGAACATCACAGATGACCTTTTGCTGAAGTTTATCATGAGACAATTGTAATAGATGTTTATCACCGCAAGCACATAACCAAGCAATACACTGTTCTGACGATTTCGGAAAATGATATTTTTTCTCAGTCTCAAAAAGACAATTTATGACTTGGCATTTCTTGTGTGACATGTTTGCTACAAATATTATCCTCTAACTTGTAAGAATTTTTTGAGGCTGTACTGTCACATATTTTAAAAAAACACAAAAAGTACAAACAAATTGATAAAATTAAAATTTTATATCAATTACAACTGTATATATACTGTAAAAAATCTCAAAGATCTGTCTTTAATTTGTAGGCTTCCTTTCGTCTTCTTCCTAGTGTAGCTGGCACCTGATCTCTGTCGAGCGGCCAAATAGCAAATTATGTCCTTTCTGGGACAGATTAAGTAGTAACTCGTGCAGAAACAAATGTGCGAAAACAGATGTGTAAGGAGTGCAACGAAATTGAACGAAATCCCGCATGATCCCGTACGAAGAACGGTACGTTCAACACGTGCAAACACGTTCTCTTAACTTGTAGGCATGTATAGGACTCATCGACATAAGATTTATACATGTGTGTAACATTTTATAACGCCATCTACCACTTAGGGGGGAACTTCTTATCGAAATGCCTGATTCAACCGAACTAGCTTTCGCTTGGAGCCCCTGGGAACAGTGACGTGCGCGCCAAGTGGAGGGGACTCTACGTCCCATGATTTAACATCACGGATGACGAAGTGATCCAGGATCCAGCTTCCCGTTCCGTTCTCCGTAGCAACACGGAGCGTGCTTCCGCGATCAGAATATTGCTCACGGTAGACCGTAGAGGTTACATTTAAATTGAGATGGCAGAGCCGGCGTTAACGGAGGAAGAGTTAATGCAGAAGCACAAAAAGGAACGGAAGGAACTGCAAGGTATTCAGGAATTCACGGTTTTCTTTAGTCTCCCTTTATCCTGTTTGAATAAATTTTGTTGTTACTTTCGTTCTCCAATTTAAGGTTAAAGTCTTTGCGCCTAATGCTTTGCCTTTTCTTAATCGTAGCGCAAATACAGATCTTGAAGAAATCGATTTGCAAAGGAGACAAGAAGAAAAAGAAAGAGATTACGGAAGAGATAGGGCGCTTAGAGGAGAGCTTGGAGAAACGTCAAGTGGAGGAGCTGAACACATGGAAGTTGGCTAATGTTTCATTGAACGACAAGCAGACAGAGCCCGCAGAAGCGAACGAAGAAGTTGATAAAGACAATTGCTCGGAGCAGTCGGCACACAGGGTTTCCAAAGCACAGAAAAGACGGGAGAAGAAAGCGATCGCGGAGAAAGAGCGCAATCAGAGGATCATTGACCAGGAAGCGCTTAACATCTTTGGCAAGAGGAATGTCGAGATAGAAGCCATAAAGAAGATCCTCTCTGAGCGCGATTTGATGATCTACGAAATTCCCAGCGACGGCCACTGGTACAGATCATAAAGTAGTCTACATTTCTAATAAGAAAAGAAAAATGATAGGCATTATTTATATTGTTTGAGATTTGTGTGTTCAAACGTAATTACGAAAGCCCGAATTTGTTTTTAGTTTATATAACGCAGTGGCGCACCAGCTTAAAATAAATGGAGAGACGCCTCTTAGCCTGCACGATCTCAGAACAAAGACTGCTGACTATTTGAGAGAAAACATGAATGACTTTTTGCCATTTCTCTCCAATCCTGATTCCGATGATATGTTGACCCCTGACGAATATGAAAAGTATTGCAACGATGTGGCTGAGACTAGTGCCTGGGGTGGCGCAGTTGAGGTAAATGTGTTTATAGATTCGTACTGTGCATGATTATAAGCCAGTTAATTCTCAAATTGTTTCCTCTTTAGTCTATAAATATAACACATTTTTTTCTCTCTAGAACATTTTATTAATTTTTTTTTACAGTTGCAGGTATTATCGCGAATACTGAAATGCCCAATCGAGGTCATACAAGCTACGGGAGCTCCCTATATCATTGGAGACGAATATAACAATGGCAAAAAGGTAACAGTGACCTATCATCGATATATGTATGAGTTAGGTGCTCATTACAATTCTGTTACAAAATACGTTCAGGATGAAGATAGTTGATAAAGGTTTCCTTTAGACTTTATTTCTATTTTGTTACAACAGTCTTCAATTTTTATCATTGATCAATGAATTAATCGTGATGAATTAAGCATGTTTCAATTTACAAACATGTTTTTACCAGTCAATAAACTAATTTTATTTTTTGCGAAAAATTTAATATAAATTTTCAGATAATATAAAATATTTTTATCGATAAGTATACATGAAAAAGCTGCCAGCAGAATATTTAATCTTCCGACGAGAATTGCATTTCTAAACTTTACATTATTGTGATGATTATTAATGATAAAATGTTTATAAGAGAAATTCTTTAAATGTGTGCAGTGACTGTTAACGAACTTAATTTAAAATGTAATTAATTTTCTATATAAATTAAAAATTATATGTTACATATTAAATACATAATAAAACTTTATTAATGATCGAATGTAAGCTTAATGGTCACACACATTTTAAGAATTCTTTTTTACAGACGTTAATTAAAGATACGAGATACATATCAATGAACCATCAGTAAATCAATATTTTCTTGGTAATTTCAACTAGTTTACTGATTTATATTTTGATGCACGTTTAGAGCTAAACATGACTGCAAGTTCTATATAAATTTTATTGAAATAATAGACTCCCTGTAGATTTATAAGAGCGCATTTTTATCGCATGTTTAATAAATATAATTACATTAAAGTTTTGTTTTACGCAAATATATATTTCATCATATAGAAACTTGGAATTTAATACTGATCACGATATACTGAAATGCCCAATCGAGGTCATATATATATATATATACATAAACTGATTCTTAATATATCATACATTATTGTGTGTGATCTTCTCGTATTAAATGGGCTTCAGATAGTTATATTTAGCGCTAGACGTGCGATGGAAATGTGAACCGGAGCGTTTAAATATATTTACTTAAATATATCAGTATAGGCTATTATAAACATCTCGGCGAGTTAGATGTGAGCTGATTTAGAGCTTTTGTGTTATTATAGTGATTAAATTCATATAGAATTATATTTTTATTTTCCAAGTGGATATCAGACAATATAAACATGCTGCCAGCAAATATGCAAATACTTATTAAGATTCGATGTTCTTTGGCTTGTTCCAAGGATTGAAATACGGAGTGTATTACTCTCTCTTATTGCGCATACTATTCGTGTTCATTGGTAGCTGTCACGTTTCGAAATATCAAGTGGCTATCAAATCTATGTCTATAGGAGAAATGTTTGCGAGATTGCGTTTCTAAATTATATTTAGAGTAGAACAAAATGATGTGATTTGATTTAAATTGAGAAAGAATAAGACTGTGAGAGTATTTCTTCAATTCATTTCAACTTGTGAGAATCAATTTTGGCTCTTAACTTTTCGAATAAGCTTTCGCAGTTTATTAATTCGTATCTTGGAACGAGACAGCGAGTCAAGTATCCTAGTCTTGAAACGCAGCTCAATACGCACGAGGTTGTTCTTTAATTGCAAAAAATTGTTCTTTTAATATTGTGTTTTGTGATTAACTCTATGGATTTTTTACGTAATTTCAACAGGTTGATAAATAATCTTGTGATTTCAATTCATATGATAAATGAGAAAAATGTAGAATATAAATGGTTTATAATGGTAATGTTAGTAGACAAGGGACGTTCTAATATTTACAATGACATTGTTCTTGAATGTTTTGGCAATTTTGTGATCGTATGTAAATGAATGTGTGTAGTCGGGTATCAAATAAATATGATTACATAGAAGAAAGATTGTTTATATAATTTAATTATTTTAATTTTATGTAATTTAAAGCCAATTATCGAGTAAAAAAATTACTTTTACACTTCAAGAAATAATTTCGAAATACTTTCCAAATTATCAATTTTACAATAAAAAAATAATTCTAACTTTATTTTTCTGCACTATCGTTTGACGCTTTGTCATCTTCAGACACTTCCTTGTTTTTATTCAGATCGTCTGGCTTCATTTGAGGGAAGAACAATACTTCCTATAAAAATCAAAGAAACGCACTTTTTGTGATATCTGTAATCTTTCTTATAATTTTTCTTATATATAAAATAATTTAGTTGTGGACAAATAAATTAATTTCATAAAATTTCAAGTTTCTCTTTCGAACGTTTTAGAAAATATAATGTACTTATTTAGTTTATATACTCACTTTAATATTATTCGAATCAGTGAGGAACATTGTTAATCGGTCAATACCCATTCCCCAACCAGCTGTTGGCGGTAAACCGTACTCCAAAGCAGTGCAGAAATTCTCATCAACTGCTTGAGCTTCCTCGTCACCTGCTGCTTTATCCTTTGCCTGCTGTTCGAACCTGAATGCACATTTGAAATATTCAAATTTGTAAAATCATAAAATTGGATAAATCAATAATGTACAAGTAATCTTTCAAATCATACTGATATTACTGATACTTTTAACAAAAAGTTTAATTTTCTACCTTTCTCTCTGAACGGCCGGATCATTCAATTCAGTGTACGCATTACAAATTTCCTTTTTCATAACGAATAACTCGAATCGTTCAGTAAGACCTTTTTCGGCTCGATGCCATTTCGCTAAGGGAGACATTATTTGTGGATGATCAATGACATAGGTGGGATTGATGCACGTCTCTTCAATGAACTCTCCAACAAGCTATTTCGGAAAAAAAATACATCTATATATATATTTCGCTTTAAAGTAGTTGATATTATTGTGTGTAATTGGAAGATACAAATTTCTTAATATATATATTTTTGCAATTTTTTCCATAATTTTCGATTATATACAGAATACTATTTATTAAAATTATTAGACTTAAAAATGTTAAGCTTAAGAAGTTAATTTTTCATAAAATTTGACCTATATTTTACCTTGTCTAATAATCTTGCCGATGTTCTGGGTGGAGGACACTCAATTTCGTGCTTCTCACAAAGATCGCTAAGGAACTTGTTTGCCGTTGGTGTATTAAGCTGATCGGCTTCAGGTAGTTTAACCTTCAGAACCTCTTCCAACGTCTTCATCATTGAGATGCGCTTGAAAGGCGGCGTGAAGTCGATCTCGTATGCTTTGCCCTCTGGTCCATCCGGATGGTACTCTATCTTGTAAGTCCCATGTATGGCCTTCACCATGCCGGACACCATGGTTTCCGTGATCTCCATTAGATCAGTATAATCGGCGTATGCCATATAAAATTCACAGGTGGTGAACTCGGGATTGTGAGTCATGTCGATGCCCTCGTTCCTGAACTGTCTGCCGATCTCATACACTCTATCGATCCCACCGACGACTAACATCTATTAAATGTTTACGGAACTGTTGTGCTTTATTTTTTCTTTTATTCTCGATGAAGGAAAAGAATTCGATATACCTTGTGATACAATTCCGGCGCGATTCTCATGAACAAGTCCATATTGAGTTCGTTATGGTGCGTAACGAAGGGTTTGGCGGTCGCGCCTCCAGCGATCATATTCATCATCGGAGTCTCGACTTCCAAGAAACCCAAATCGTCGAAAAACTTGCGCATATAAGCGATTATCTTTGCGCGTGTATAAAAGATTCGTCGAACTTTGTTATTTAGTATGAGATCCAAGTATCGTTGCCGGAATCTCGTTTCCTGGTTGCAGACAAAAGCGTTTTATAACATATGACTATGTAATATAATTACATAATATTACATATTGTATTGAGTTATATGGAATTATTGTAACATTTATTTCATGTGTTTAAGAGTCATCGTATTTTTTTCGCGAGTTTACTTCTCACCTTGTCCTTCAGGCCAAAATAGAGATGTGGCAACATGTGTAAACACGGCGTCAGAAGAGTAATGGACAACGGTATGATCGAGAATTCGCCCTTTTTGCTCTTGGCGGGTTTGCCGACGACGCCTATGATGTCGCCTCTCTTAATCTTTGCAGTGTCCGCTTCATACTTTTCCTCACTTTCATACATTCTCGCATTGGCCATCACTTGCACTTTGACGCCTTCCCCACGGAGATCATAGAAGATCAGCTTGGCACCGGCTCCTCGAATGGAGTGGACGCGCCCAGCGACGCTATGCACCGTATCCTCCAATATTTCGCCATCCTTTACCACATCCTTGAATTTTTCAATGAACTCCTCGAGAGAGGTCGTCACGTGATACTTGTGTGGGTAAGGATTCTCATTGGCAGCTTTAAGTTGACTGACCCAATTCGTTCGGAGCTTATAGTATTCCTGTAAGAAATAAATTCTGCAATAAATCTTTCAGAAGTGGATCATCTCAAGGTTTAAAAAATCCAATTTTGTATTAGGACTTCAAGAGTCTGAAATGTTAAAGTGCGATGCCAAAAGAGCTGCTGAATCGTGAAAGATCAAATTGCTTACTCGTGAAACAAAAGGATTTTCATTCTTTCAATCAAATTGCTTGCTCACGAAATAAAAGGACTCTCAATCTTCTCTCAACGCAAGTCAGTTCCCGATATAAATTCCTACTTCGTAAGACCTCGAAATTTACATTTGGACTAATCTCCTCTTCCTTGATATCCTTCTTCTCAGAGGGCTTTGATTGAGCCGCCGCCGCGAGTGCCCTGGCCTCATCCTTCTCGGCCTTCTCCTTGGCCTTCTGCTCAGCCTTGAGACGCCTTTTCAGCTCGCTGCAATCAGGAGATCGTCTCAGCTCATCTCCCTCGGGAGCATTATACTCAGGAGTATTATTATCGAATGACCCATTACGCACTTCGTGGCGAACCGTCGCGGAGACGTCTGACGCAACCTCGTCCCGCGGCTCGCAAACAAGGCTCGTACTACCGGCCGCGCAACGCGAGCACTGATTAACGTATCGAGCATGATCGTCCGGACAATACAGTCTCAAGATTGGACTTTACCAACGTGACGTGTTCATCGGCGCTTAGGATTCCTCTACGAGGTATCGCTGTTTGCGAATGCAGCGAGCAACGTGTAAAATCGCGTGGCGACGAACCACATGTCGGACTCTTCTCTCTTTTAGGTTATGTCGTTAACGAGAGGAGCAGTCGCGCGTTGCGAGCGGCCGGGGCGATCGAGCGAAGAGCGTCACGGCGAACGGATGTCCCACGGGCACGAGGATGCCGTTCGACGTCGAGCACTTTACTTACTTTTTCGACAGTTTCTCGCTCATCACGTCCACCATGTTGGCAAGCCGCCGTAGGAAAGGACGTCGCCGGCGGCACCGTTGCGTTGGTCAGACTGCACCTGACACGCGCGACGTCTCAGGTTTCTCGACGGAGGTGCATCCCGTAATAAAGCCTGGTTCCTGTAGCCATCGAGGCGGATTGATCCTCATACAAGATTTATAAAGACGAATTAATATCTAACCGGTACTCATAGATTGGTTTTTTGTAATTATCTCGTGGGGCGCAGCAAAGTTGCAGGAACACTGGCAATATTTCATCACAAAATTGCGATATCGCATAAACGTTATGAAATGTTGCCGCAAGATTGGTTCAGATGTTGCAAACACAAAATATTACAGTAACATTTTAACTACATGGAAATTTATATCAGGAACTGACTTGTGTCAAGAGAAGAATGAAAGTCCTTTTATTTCGTGAGCAAGCAATTTGATTGTGTCGCAAAGAATGAAAATCCTTTTATTTCATGAGTAAGCAGTTTGATCTTTCACAATTTAGCAGCTCTTTTAATATCGCACTTTAATACTTCAGATTCTTAATACAAGATCAGTTTTCTTAAATCTTGCAATTGTAGCAATGTTGTAATATTCTATATTTGCTGCAAGACACACTAATATTTTTTAAATATTGCTATAAAATTATTCAAATATTGTAACTTTACGCAATGTCCTATATAATTATATAATGTTTCTATAATATTGCAATATCGCTGTAATGTAGCAATGCTGCAAGTTTTTGTACTGGATAAGATTGTTTTAAGTCTGGCCTCGAAATTCTGTCCAGCCAATGAAATGGATCATACTTCAAACGATCTTGAATATAAGATCGAATACCGTCCCAAATAAAAACGCCTTACATGCAAAATAGATTTCCTTTTCACATGGTTTCACATTCAGTCTCTCAGGAATTCAAATTTCAAATTGGAAGATCACAAGCATTCTTCTTGTATAATTTAATTTAAAATTTCTTTTTACGTTCTTTTATATATACCATTTCCATGTTTTCCAGGTTTCGTTGAGGACTCTTCAAACGGGGGGGTTTTTTTTAAATAAGATGCTTATCATAAAATTTAACCGAGAGAAGCCTGGTGACTTTGAGGGCAATTTCAATCAAACTTCGGTGAATTTCATCACGTGGAGTAATTCAACCGGCAGAATTTCTCACGGCAAGATTTCTATAAATACATTATCCCTAATCAAATTTTTCTTTCCACCACAGTAAAAAGAAAAATCTGATTGCATAAATTGGAAATCTGGTATATAGATTCTAAGAAAGATGTGAGAATCAAATAATTTAATCCAACTATTCAAGCTACCTAATATTAAATGAACTAGAAATTCAACCGCAATAGCTGGAAAGTCTATTTTATCTTCTTCTCAGCGATGTACTGAAAATATTAATAATTTCACATCCATATTAACGAAATAATATAAATATTTTTTATTTGATAAACTAAGTGTAAATTACTTAATCAAAATTTGCGATCGAGATCAACTCTATACAAGTATTCATAAGCCGATCTTATATTTATGATCGTCTCAAGTACAATTTTACAATTTTAAAATAGTACACGGTCGTTTTATTAGCTAGATAAACTCCCGAGACTTGAGAAACGATCTTAAATATGAGATCGTAATATGAATATATTGCCTTTGATCTCTCATAACTATCTCGCGTTCTACTTATCGTGTTCTGCCTACGCTCTATCGACTTTACGTTACGAGTGCCGTATTTTTTTAAATATCAGGTAGGCGTTGTTGCCTTTGTATCTTCACGTGTTGCGCATCTCTGCGGTCTTCGCGCGCATTATACTCGACAACGACCCTGTTATCGTCGTTTTGCGTATACACGATGAAAAAAAAAAAACAATTGTGATTGAAATTAAATTAAATCTGAAAAGTCGTCAATGCAGCATTCCCGCCGGTACGTTGGACAATTTTTTATTTCCGTCTCACGTGACACGCGATTGAAATTGTTCCCCGATCGGCGGCTCACCCGGACGCGGCTGTTGCATATTCAATTTAATAGACAAATCGTTTTGGCGCCGCGCGATGTCAAGCGTGGAATTTTTCGACCGAGTCAATCTCCGGGGCCGCCTTACCCCTTATCCGGCAATCGCGGCCTGGTAACCGCGTGCCGTATCGCCGTCGTCGTCGTCATGGCGACCGTCAATTTGTTGTTGCGGGTCGCCGCGGCGTTGTAGCGCGGAGATAGGGGACTATCTCTTTCGCGTAATATTCCGCGTTATGGACGGCTGTTTCAGTCCGGGGGATTTAGAGGCGCTTCAAAATTTAATCTGCCCGCCGAAGGACGACTCCGACGACTCCGCGGACGATCTACCGCAGGCGGGCGCGAGCAAGTTGGGTGAGTTTACGCTCGTGACTGATTAATTATGGAGATATATATACTATATACCCGGCGCGAAATGGTTGCTGTTAAAACAATCGGCGCCGACTAATTTCCCCAGTGCAATTTCGCAGCGCACTCCCGAATGCTGAAATCTCGTTGTATCGTTACGTTTAATTCGATGTATTGTTCGGGCTATATTATTTGGCCAAGCGAAGAACGCAAATTAATTGGCAAACACAACAGCGGCCGCGCGCGTGCATTCTTTATTCGCGTATTTTTGTACATGCGTTCGCGAACCGGTTTATTTATTTTGTATTTTTCATCCGCGGCGGAAGAGTTGAAACGAAACAACGATAAACAGAGAGAATTTTTTATCGCGCTTCTTAAGTAGACATTTCATAAAGGATTCGCATCCTTCCCTCTCTCTCTCTCTTTCTCCCCCTTCGCCCCTCGCTGGATCGTAGTAACTGGCTAATTGAGAGCTGAGCGTAACGTACCGCGAGTTTTTATATGCACATTTCGATTTTCTCTCGGCAAACCGGTAATATTATCGACGTAACGCTTAATAAATGATCCGACGCAGCGGCCGATGAAGCAACCCGCGCGGCAAGCTACGTTCGCGCTGTCAATCATTAATTCTAATGGGACTCGTGTAATTTTCAATTCGCAATCGCGACGTGCGTTAATTATAAATCATCGTTACACATCCGTTTTTAAATTACCGTTAAACAGCTCGCGCGACGCCTCCGAGTGGCGCCTCGATGGTATCGCGCTTTATTCTCGGGACAACGTAAGGCTCTGCGCACAATAGAGAAAATGTCAGGAACAGGAATAAATGTTGAACGTAAAACCTCGTGTCTACGACGCTAGAATTCGGTTTG
Source organism: Tetramorium bicarinatum (assembly GCA_928718305.1). Taxonomy (NCBI): domain Eukaryota; kingdom Metazoa; phylum Arthropoda; class Insecta; order Hymenoptera; family Formicidae; genus Tetramorium; species Tetramorium bicarinatum. Next base: position 13,440,249 of record OV788324.1, read on the forward strand.
AGATCTTGGACCGAGTTCCAGCGTCGCGGACACGAGATTTTACGTCCAATATTTACTTCTGTTCCTGATAGCTCGTCTATCGCGCGCAGGACGTAACGTTGTTAGCAAGCCAAGCTAAGGACGATTAACAATTGAAATGTTTGCCAAAGGCCCGGGAGATATCGGCGCTCCGAGCGACCCCATCCCGGCTCGTTCGGGACCTCATGCACCCCTCCAGGGTGCGGGCGACGATATTTGGCATCCCTCGGAGGCGGTCGACACCCGGAGCTCGCAGGATTACGACCCCAGGAAGGCGCCCGAATACGAGATGAAGTTTAAGCAGGCAGTGACGGCGGAAGACGTTTATCTGGGAGTAAGTCGTGCCTCTTTCCCCCTTCCCCCCCCCCCTTTCAAACGAAGTAGGGATTTGAATATAATGTTTCGTATACAACGTAGTTTATACTTCTGTAGATTTAACGCTAAACAGCCGATCATCCGCTTTTCAATTCTATATCTGTATTGTATCTTTTGGAGGGTCGAGAATAATTTGATGTATAAAAATAAGTTAAATAAGGTGGATCGATGAGAGAGAATAATATTTATGTATTTTTGTATTGTAAATTTAATAACAGTAAATTTAATAATAAAAAAGAAATAGAGTGGAACAATAAGATGCTGACTTGATTTTTTTTTAAATGAAGATATATACCAACGTTTTTGAATCGCGCTCCGAAAATGAAAATGTATGCAATTTTCCCGGAAACCCGGAATTGTCGTGGAAAAAAAAATGTGGCGCAATAAAGTGAGATAACGCGAAACGCCGGCGTTTAGGATCTCCCGATTATTCTCTCTCAAATCCGGCGACTTCGCGGAGACCGCCGAGAAAGAATTCACTTTGCTCGACACGCGTTACGTGTGAATCGCGAACCTTGAAGACGGACGAATTGTTATTTAGATGGGCTTTAAAACGCCGAGCACGGCGTCCTGCGAGTGGCTGTCGGTGCTGGTGAAATTGCCCCAGGAAACGCGGGAAAAAGTAGAGCTCTCCGTGGAATCCGAGGCGATCGACGTGCGCAGCCCAAGGTAAGGCGGCCACGACCGGGAATTTATCGGCGTGACCCGCGTGACAGAGGGTGAGTGGAGCTCGCCCCCGCCGTCGCAGTCGCTTTTGACTCCGACGTGGTCGCGCGCGCGCGCTCGTTCTTCTTTGACAATTTTACGAGGCCGTAAATCTGCCCGACGCGTAAAACCAGTCCGCGATTCCGCCAGATATCGGCTACACCTACCGACGCCGCATCCGGTGGATCCCAACGCGTCGTCCGCCAAGTGGCACAACGACACCTTCACCCTGGAGATCACCCTGAGACTCGCGCGCGAGCTGGATAACGTAAACTTTTGAATTGTGGATCGATACGTCGTTGTCCAATTGAAGCGACTCGTGGTAAGTGCTTTAAGGTGCTCTTATTGTTTCCGCCTAATGAGAAGTAATGGTTGAATAGACATCGATTCGACATATTTTCGACCAATCGTTTCTCACTGGGTGATTGATACAATTGGGTAACACACCAATCGCGATGACGAACGCTGCGTTAACGAGTTTGAAATAGATATCTTCTTAGATAGATAAGGTAATCTTCTTTTTTCGCATCCTTTGTCTAAATGCAAATGTAATATTGCAACTGATTCTGAAATTAAAATCCAGTTAAACAATTCAATTAAGCTCATCTCGGGAATTTTCGAAAAGAAATCACTTTTTGTCATTTATAACTACTTTTTATACCTGAACCTCTTAATTCCGCGAGAGGGATTTTTATTTTCAGTCGTCTCCGATTTAAAAAAAAGCTAGTCAAGTCTTGACGTCTTGACTGTTCGGGATATATTTATGCAAAAAGATCTGTTATTAAAACGTGTCGTAATAAAATGAGGTATCTTATAATTTCCACGCATTATATAACGGCATCTTGAATATATTTATGCGTGCCACTGATCGCACTTGATTTGTTGATGATACGCGATTTAAGGCACTGATTTAAATCCGCTCCAATGAACCGAATGATTTTCGAGAGACACGTAATCCCTCTCGCACGAACATGCGTTTCATAACGCGCGAGCGAGGATGCGACCTCCGTCCGTTCATTATCAAAGATATTTATCATACCCCGTTACATCCTGATAGATTTTTCTTTCGTCGACCTCGCACGTCGCGCTTGGTGGCGAGTAACATATCGACAACAAAATCATATTTGCATTTTGTGTAATGCCACGTCCTTGATTGCGCCCGTTACGCGATGCTAATTTCCCTGCGAATAGAAAAATTGCGCCTTTGCAGTCGTCGCGGATAGTTTGTCTCGCGTGATTATAACCATCAATTATGTGGATGTTTATAATTAAATGTTCATCGTGCGAGAAACGACAAGTAATATCGGCGATAATGGGCGATAGGCGCGCAGCTATCAGGACAGAATGGACCGTCACGATTGTGTTGTACGAGACAATCGTTCGGGCGATCGTATTTGGCGAGGGCTTTCTGGATTTTGATGGCAGGCATTGTAGGAGAATGCAAGGGAATGCACTTGAATTTTCATTCAAGAAGAAATTGGATTATAAAAATTGATTCTTCACTCTCTCTATTAATTCTAAATAATTCTTACAAACAAAGAAATCAAATTAGCAGTATTGATCGCAGTTAATTAGTTAACAAAAACAAAAAATATTGAAAATATTCATACTTTCTTTAAATTGTCCAAATTTTCTTTACGTATTTATCTAATAAATATTAGTAAAAAAATTATAAAATGCTAATAAATAAAGCTTAATATCAGCGCATTTGCTTATATCACGGATTATCTGTTTCTGTCAGTAAAAACTCAGTAATAACGTTGCACGTGAATAACGTACACATGGCATATTCGACGCACGTGAAAGTAAATACCTTGATATTAAATTGATTAATTGACTTCCCGGTGTACTTTGAATATGCATCTTTCTTTCTACTTATTTCTCGCAAATACACGCGCATCGCGTAATTATATATTGCGAGCTTTGAATATCAATCGCTGCGATAAACATGTTAACGATAACCAGATTATATTAGCCGAGAGACACGGTGACAGCGACGACAAAAGACGAGTCTGCGGACTCGAGCGTGAAGAGGCGAAGCAATTGCTCCGCAGTAAAAAACGGAGGATTACTCAAACGGAAACGTACGACGTGCTTTATAACGCGAAACAAACAAATGCTTCCGCTTCCACCTTCGGCTAAGAGCATTCGTTTCGCCGCTATTTATTTTCCTCGCGGAACGTGGATGCATAAACTCAAAATGATCGCGCTTTTTTACGCTCCCTCCGGTTTAACGGCGCGTTGTATATACCGGTTAATCAAATCAGCACGATTTTCGCGAGTCGGCGAACGGCGCGGGCCGCGCCTAATTAGCCCTGTCGGAACTTAATCAGTCCTTGAATGTAGTTCGTTAATTTCTCGCCTTAATTTCCGGTGGCCAAAGTTTTTAATTTCGAAACGGCCAACTTAGTCGTTATTATCGAATAATTTTTCATTTCGCATTTTTGCAGAGAGGATCCCCCGGACGATCGTTCCAACGTGTAAAAAGTTATAGCGTCGTAAAAAATTACGTTGCGAAACTGCGCGCAGTTTCTTTTCACTTTTTTTTTTCTTTAAAGATTCTCTTCCGCGATCACGCTAAGAAAACTGCAAAGCGATCTATACCATGTATGTCGATTTTTACAACGTTTCGCGATAAAGTTAAGTTTGTGGAAATCATGTTTAATGCACGATAATGCGTTCAATAATAATAGCAATAAAGATGCTTTTTCGTACGAATTGAATTTTGTCCGGACGATGCCGGTATAAATTTTTTTTTTCACTTTAGCCTCATTTACCGTTGAAGTTTACACAGACATCGCGAAGTCGGTAGCGTAAAACAGGCGACATAGTGATTTTACGACAAGAGCGCAGGCGGACTTTGTCGCCCGGCGAACGCACTCAAGGATGCACTCCCCAAGGTATGCAAAAGGTACAGTGGCTGCGCACATACAGACCGGCTGCATTACGACGGGCTGTCCTTCATCGACTTCCTCCGCCGCATTTCGTAGCTTATTTGGCGGAAAACGAGTGATGGAAGGCGCTTTTCACGAGCCTTTTACATCACGCCTTGTTTGTCATCATCAGCGTTGAAGCAAAATGAAATTTCTTTTTTTTTTATTATGATAGTGTAGATAATGCTTTTAAATTTACTATATTTATTTTGGTTATATTTACTGCGATATCTAAATATTATTTTACTCTGAGTTTTTGAAGTTTTAAATTTATTACACTATCAGATTTTTATTTATTACACTATTTTGTACAAAATTTATTACACTATCAGAAATTTATTACACTATTCAGATATAATTACGATAAAACAAAGGCTGAAACATTTAATGAATTGAAAAATTCAGAGATAGTGTGAGTAAATGCATGGTTTTAGCGAAATGTGACATTTCAGCGGATTTGAGATTCCGACGAAATTCCGAGTTTTCAGTAGATGCTAAAATAAAATGCGAAGTGTCAACACGAAAATTTATAGTGGCATATGCGAGCATTTCCTTATAAATATGCAATATTAAAATAAATATTTAATATTTAGTCATGGCACTGAAAGAAGAGGTTCAAAGGTATGAGAAATGTATTAACGGATTCTCTTGACTCGGAAAAACTAGAATAGCGGCTACTGTGCTATAAAACAGAAACCCTACGTCATGATTTTTCTAAATGAACAATTTTATTTGTTGCAATCTAGGAAATTTGACGTTTTACTTGAATTCTCTTTTGTCTGAATTTTTGAAATCCTTTTGAAACAAGCTTATATTTTCTAACACATACAACTTGAAAAAGAATTATCAATTTTATTTTAGTAGAATATTTTGCACGTATTTTGTTTTTAAAAAAATTTCGAAAATTCAAATTTAATAATGTTATGAAAATACTCATATAGATATTTAATTAATATATTTAATAGATTCTTTTTTAAATGTTTAAAATTTTTCCGTTTTTCTGCATAAGAATTTTTTATATTTCTTTTGAATTGACGATTTTATTTTGTGGAATAAAAAAGAATGAGTTTATTGCAATTAAAATAACATTTTTATTTAATGTATTAAATATGACTTGCGTATCATTCCTTTTTAGTGCACTGGAAAAGATGTCAATCGAAAGCCTCCATAGCTCAGGGGTTAGAGCACTGGTCTTGTAAACCAGGGGTCGAGAGTTCAAATCTCTCTGGGGGCAAATATTTTTTTTTTCCGTTTATATTTCTACAGTGAATGCCAATAAGCTATTTATAACAAAATTAATTTTTATATCACATATACACAGTAGTACATGTATAAAAAATATATTTTATTATATCTGTATATATTCACATATACGTATATACGTAGGTATGTATATAATTCTACAGTATGTGAAATATTTTAAACCCGTATTTAAAAAAGGTATAAGGAAGAGTTCTGTACAAGCACGTGTCCGGAAATGTTCACTCAAAAAGATAAATATAACGTTAAGACAATAATGACAGTGCACTAACAAGTTGACATCACGATGATGACTCATTTGACTATTCGCCTTTCTATACGTATAAAAGGAAAAGAATTTTATTAATCTTATTCTTAGAACTTGTAGATATGTTTATTACATTAATGACATATATTTTGTATTAATAATCTTCTTTTTATTAAAAAATATACTGATTTATATCAGAAATATAATATAATATTTTAATGATTTTATTTTCAGGCTTCTAAGAAAAGTGTCTAAAAAACAGTTCTTCTTTTAGTGTTAGAAATGTCAATAAAATTAAAAATTCAAAATTCTTTAACACAACTCTAGAATCTATTTTTAACGAGATTAATACTTCTGCGGAGCTTAATGATAACGGAGGTCCGTTTCTAATCCGTTAGTCAGTTCATAAAAGCGGGTTTCTGTATCGACTTAAGGAATTGCCACGCGATGTCGACGTCAACGTTTATTAAGAAACTTTGCCCCTGTACCCTTTCTCGGGATACATCGTTTGCGTCGTAGTATTTTAGTTATACATTATATACAGAGTGTACCAGAGGTTGTTGCGCGACTTCTACCGTTACAAATTCTGCCTTTGATAAATTCAAAGTTTATTATTCTTTAGTAAAAATATTAGAGGGCTTCCGATTTTGCTGTTGGTTAACAAAACTAATAAACTAGTTAAATTTGAGATAGATGATGGAGCGTTATCTTTTTATAAATTTTAATTAATTTTAATTAATTTTAATTTCAAGCGAATTTTAATGGCGAGTCTGAAATATAACGTTAATAGAGCCTTAAATACAACGATATTTCATGTTTAACGTTAGAAAATTGCGATTAATCGAATCCTCTTGCCAGGAAAAATCTGGGATTGTGAGATATATTTATAATTTAAAGGAAATGCGCGAATTTTGGTACATCCTGTAGACGTAACGAGAATTATTGTTGACTGGCCCTGCGGAGTATGAGATATTAAACTTTCCGGAACTTTCTCAATTTAGCATTGAGCTATTGTGGCTACTGAACTCCTTGAGTGCCTTCCGGTCAAGACTCAATAAACGGTAATACAACGTGATATTGTTTCGGATCCTGAAATTTACGTTGCGGCAAGTTTGCTCGAAAGCCTTTCTCGTGCGAACGTTTTCGTTCATCTCAGCGAAAAACCCTCAGCGCTAACAATTTCAATCTTCTTTAACCTTGCATTATTCGTGTGGCTTTATTAAATGCAATTACTCGCCTAAGATGTATTTTACACGCCAATATTATTCGCAATTTTCATTGTTCTCTTTGATGATTTATAATTAAATAAAAGTTGATTATATTCTATATATATATATATATATAATCAATCTTTAATTTTCCCTAACATTTTATACATTTTTTAAATAAAGATAAATTACGAAAAATAATTTCTTTTCCAATCGTGAAATAATTTCTACAGCATTTGATCGATGAGAAAGTTTTACTTTAAATTTAATAGATTTAGTAGATTTCTGAGACTGGAGTATATTTTACATCGTACGTGAATAGGGTTAATAGACCGTTTTTATGTCACGGAATAAAATATCGTAAATTACCGATGAGCTCAGTTACTTCTCGTAATTAATTGCAGAGTTCAAGCAACGATTTGACAATAATACTAACAATTCAAAATTTCGCTTCTCGGACAAACCCGGGGTACTTTTATGTATGGCGGAGCCAACCGCAAATAAACTAAAGGCGAAATAAACTGCGCGAGAGCGTAACGGTATGGTTCTCCCGGTCTCCACCGTGATATATTCCCGAAATGCGCCCGGACTGGCGCATGCATCCGGCCAATTATTTTTCCATCTCTCGCGGATAGCGTTAGCCGTCCTCTCGCACCATTGCGCTTACGTCCGGGATATCATTCAAGAAATGGGAAATCCATAATGGCCCCCCCCCCTCCTCCTACCCTTCCTGAAACGCCGTCTCGGAAAAATTTCAACGGGCATGCACGTAGAGCTCTCTCTCTCTCGCAATAGCTATCGCGCGCCGCCGTATGGAACGCACTCGGCGAGGAGCGAAATTGAAAAGCCCATAAGCCTGCCAGTGTACCGGGTGAGCCGATGCGATACCGGATACCCGCCGTGCTGGTATCGACGGCAGAATTTATTCGCCATAAGACGAAACGGAAACGCTCATGCGATGAGCTATGTCCCGCTTCTTTTCGCGGCGAAGAAATTCGGGAAGAATTCTTTTCCGAAAGGTGTACTTTGATGTCACGGCTCTTCATGAATCTTGAAGAACGTATCTGTCGTATCGCTAGATCCGTATTTTTATTTTTTTTTTATTTTTTAAAGAATTTATTATGTATACGTTGTTTCAGCAAATGAGAAAAGCCGAAACGAATACGTGAAAATATAAATTTGTTAAATGTACATCGAAATATTCTCGAACTCTCTTTGCTACATTATTGAACGTTAGAATCGGGAAATTACACGAATCTTTTTCTCACATAAACCACACGTTGAAATAAATTATCCTGTTTTTTTTTCGCACGCCGCAGCTATTCGTGTTCGATCGAATAGATTGGTAAAATGTACCGGAGAAGTCTCCGTCTATGAGTCTCTTTCGATAATAAATGGCCGTATAATTTAATCTACATATGTTCTACATTTCTGTACGAAAACGGACTTCATGACAGATGATTAAGATTTATAGCTATCTATTAATATTCACACGGACCGAAAAGAGGTAGCGCACAAACCGAATACGAGCGTGGGATGCAAGAAAAAAAAGTTATTTATTTCGACGTACATACTGCAAGAAAATAAATCACGTTATGTTTTTGACGTCGTAAACCAGTGACGGCAGCAGTGATGTATCAGAGACCTTAAGTACTGAATGTAGGTAGCTAAAATTTTTCAGAAAATAACTTTTTATTGATCTAAAATGTGGAGTAGAATGCGTTTGTGCTAAAATAAACTGGAAAACTTGATGTATGTTGAAGAAATAAATGTAATGTGAATAATGTAACAAAATATTGAGCTCGAGAATATTTTGCTAGATTTACGAAAAAAAAAAGAGGTTTCTAGCGTTCAAGATATGTTCGTGTTTTGTTAACATTTAATTAGCGCAAAGCAAGCAGTCCGTCGGTGTTCCACTTTAATTTCAAATACGAAGTTGCAGAATATCTTAACGCAGAATGTAAATAAGCAGTCGCAGAATGCAAATCAAGGATAAAGAGAAGAAGCGCCAGACAAAGGTACCTGCAGTAACAATTCCCGATCCTTTTCTCTGCCCTGGAGTAGATTGAATAATCTGAATAAACCGCACGATACCTCCGAGTACCGTCGGATTTGTCGCGCACGAAAATATTAATATTTTAACTCTTTAAACGAAATGTCTGAAATTATATTACATTTTTCCTGTACAATTGCATTTACAATTATAATCATGCAATTACACTTTTTGAGTGAAAAGTACGTAATAATATGATTTAACTTTAAAACAAAATGTAATAAATGTCAAATGTCAAATCAATGAAGAATGAACAATGACAGAGAGAGAGAGAGAGAGAGAGAGAGAGAGAAATTTATAATTTTCTAAATATAAAATAAATTATATATTGCCTTTCTTTTATTTAAGTATATACATTATATATTAAATATATACATTATATACTTTATATGCAAGTATATACATTATATGTATATACAAGCATATACATTATATTTACACTGAGAGAAAAGTCCGATCATAATTGATCGGAAAATCCGATCAAAAGGTAACAAACGGATATTACCGATCACTTTAATCGGAAAAAAAAACCGATCAAAAATGTCCGATCAGAAAATATCCGATCTAAAATATCCGTTCGTTACTTTTTGAACGGAAAGTCCGATTACATTATATCCGATCAAAGATGTCTTGTGTCTCGTTCCTCATATATCGTGCCTCGTGTATTACGTGCCTCTGTACATCAAAGTTGAACACATTAAGATCTGTTCTTGAAGAACTTAATGTCGAACAAGAAGTGATTAAAATTCTTCTTGGTGAATAACAAACGGATATTTTAGATCGGATATTTTCTGATTGAACTTAACCTTAACCTAACTTAATCAATGAGAATTTCAATCACTTCTTGTTCGACATTAAGTTCTTCAAGAACAGATCTTACAATTAATGTGTTCATCTTCGATGCACGGAAGCACATGATAATACACGAGGCACGATACATACACGAGGACCGAGACTGACCGAGACACGAGACAACAAAGCTCGTGCATGTACGTTTCGGCACAAGCGCAACTGCGCATGCGCATAATATTTCCGACATGTTTTAATCGGATATAGTACTACATTAGATCGGATATTATTACATCGGATTTTTTCTGATCGGACATCTTTGATCGGTTTTTTTTTTCCGATTAAGTGAATACTTTGATCGGATAAAATATACTATTTTTATCCGATCAAATGCAATGTCCGATCATATTGTATGTCAATTTGAACGGATAAATAACTTGCGGCTCATTATCCGTTCATATTTCATCGGACACTACATTTCATCGGATAAAAGCATCCATCACTTCATCGGATAGTCTTAGATCCGTTCAAAATCGATCGGATAAGATGTTCGAACGGTTTTTTCCGATCAAAACTGTCGGATATTTTTCTCAGTGTATACATAAACTTTGCTTTTAAAATAAGTCTTAAAAATTCATGTTTTAATTTTAATTATATTTTTCTGTACACATGTTGTGCTTTACGACACTATGTAATCTTAGAATTTGCCAATTGGTAGTAATTAATTCGCAACATTCTTATAATCTTGATCTCGGCCTTGTTCTTCAATTTCCTTGTTACGTTTTAGATCGAAGATAACTCCAATTGTCCTATTTAATGTCGCGTGGAAAATTTTTTTAGATTTTGTTGTCCGCCTCATGCTTCTAGTCTTTTTTTTTAATTATTTAATTTTTGCTATCAAAGATTTGATGGTGAAGATGATACAAAGAAGCTTGATGCTCCCTTTTAAAAAGAGGAAATATTTAACTTTTTATATTAAAAGAGTTTTGTTAACTCTCTTTTCTCTTTCTTTCCATCTTATTTAAAGAATCGATTCCAAACTCACACAAGAATTCATAATGGAAAAGATGTTTTCGATAGATTTGCATTTTGCAAAAAAGGTTCTCATGTTACTAAATCCCACGGCCTGGATCTCGAAACATAAAACTTTGCGAAATTCCGTGAATCGATGAAAACGGCCGAGTTTTTCTATACTGCATTCAGTTTTCCCGGTTTGCCATTCAAGAACGGAGAATAGAGGATCCAAAATCCTCTGGATCGGGATCGAGAGTCCGCGCGTGCGGAACGATTTTCATCCCGGACGGTGCATTAGGACTGAACGAGGGACGTTTGTTGATTTTCCTCATTGAAAACGACGACGATTTGTCCGCAAACATTTGGTTTCCCGAGGTACAGCCCTACACATCCGACTGCCCGCATTTTTCCTCTTCCGTCGACGTCCTTCTACTCTCGCCGCTACGTTTCTTAAAAACGGTCGTCAAATAATTCTGCCGACGGTATATGTATCTTTATCGCGTGTGTATGTGTGTAAAATAATTAAATATGGGAAAAATGAATACAAAAGTTGAGAGACTTTTTACCCTTTCGGTTAAAATGAGAAAACGCAGAGATGTAATAGTAATTTATTGTGTGTTTAATTATATTTCTTTTTTTAATTTCAATTTACACTGTTCAGCAAGTAGATTAATAATTCAGAATGAAAAGTTCAGAATATGTTAGTGGACACATGTGTACATAATAATTAAACATCAAAATGGAAATTTTTACAGAAAATTAATTTTAAGCAGTATTATGATGAGAATTTTATTTTAAATAAATTGTATTTTTTGTAGTTTTAATGATATATACAGATTTTTTTTAATAACATCGTTAAAACTATACTGAATATAATATCATTTATATAGTAACGTATTTTATAAAAATTTTAAATGATAAAATTCTGATAATAATAATTTAGCTTCGTTGAGAGAAACAAATGAAAAAAAGCAATTGTTATGGACAAAATATATAGCAACATTTTTTATCATTTCAAGTAATTATTAATACAATTGATAATATCCAGTTTTAAGGAAAAAGAAATAAGAAATTAAATTCTTTTGTAAAAAGTTTGATTTTCAGATTTTTTAAAGTTTTTTCTTATTTTGAATTTACGAGGGACACTCTCTTGAGACACTTTGTATTGTCAAAGGAATACCCGAATTGGGGGAGAAAGTTCTATTCTACAGGTTACTTTGACGCGAAGTAATGTAATGTGGTTGCGCGAGGATGCGTTTGCCTTCTTGGCCCAGTTTGCCGGTAGAATATAAAGGCTCATGCGCAGCGTTGTTACTGATACGCGGCAGGAAATTGCAGCGAGTTTCGATAGATGCGATATCGTTTATAACCGAGGAATAAGCGCCGAACGATGTCTCGTTCCTGCGACAGTTAACTCGTCGCGACACGGTTTAATGACCAAAGCCGGGCGTACTTCAATCCCGCGCCTCAATTTGTCGAATTTGAGAACGTAACGCGCCAGAACGTTATTGTATTCAATTTACATTGTTGAAGACGAAACATGCCTGCAATTTGGGAAACGTAGATCTCTCCTCTTTTATAAAACGATTGCAAAAGAACATTAATGCGTAGAATGTTTCGGATACTTTTGAATGTTACAAAACATTAAATATTTTAATTGTTGAAAGAGATTTATAGCGCGCGCATGCAATATCGTATAAAACGACGAGGAGGAAGTATTATTCATTTTATTTACTTTTATTTTGTACGTACAGCATTTGTGTTGTATGTATATTATCAGATTTTTAATCTTCCAGTATTTATGAGATAAAGATAGCAGAATAATGGCTTTGTCATTTCTGATTAAGTATGATTCGATGGTACTTTAAAAGAATTATGTATTAGTTTGGAGTGACGATTTATTTTACGTGTATATTTATCAGCTGAATGTAAATTTTTCTTTCGCAATGATCTCTAAATACTCGGTGATTTGGACCATTATTTATTTTATATAGTCTTTTATATGATCACGGGACTACCATTTTCACAATTTGTGATTTACCTCTGCATAATTTCACATTATATATTTTTGCAAAATTTAACGAATTAAAATCGTTCTGTACATCGTAATATTTGTTATTCTTTTCGTACGATATTTCGAATGTTGTAACCACACGAAATAAACTGATCTATTTTACTTCGCTTCGTACATTCAGCAGTTTCCGAGGGGAAAAAAAGCTATCATCAGAATCTGACAAAATGGACTCAGGCAGTTCGACGAAGAGTTCGTGAAACTCGCGAAATAGTACTCAGCTCACGACTTTTCCGTGAAATTTTGTCAATAAGGCAAACGTCCCTCCAAGGGTTAAGTAACTCGCGAAATTAGCGTCAACGGCATTGCAAGGACGCGAAAAAAGCGCGGCAGGGAAGGGGCTTGAAAAAGTTTTGCCCCCGGAGAGATTTGCGGTCGGCGACCCCCGGTTTACAGCATCAGTGCTTTAATCCCAGAGCTATGGATTCATTTAGTATATTTTTTTCTTTTACAGGATTCCATAGGATGCCCCACGGACAACGAATTTATTTAATTGTAGAGTATAAATTTTTCGATGAGATTTAGAAAATACGCAAGCTATTTTTTAAAAAATGTTTAAGAAACATTAATAGTAAAATGCATCTTTGTAAACACATTTTTGGTTTTTCTTTCGAGCACTTGATTTCGAAATGCACCGTAAATTAGAAAATTATTACCGCTCCTAATTCTGATTAATTGCAAATATCATCATAAGAAGCATTATTACTTAATTAATTGGTAAAGATGCTGAATACCACAGTATCGACAGATAATGGGGAAGAGAATTGCTTCTAACAATTGGACGCCGCGCGTTGGCCGTGGGCTGGGATTTTCTCAATGACGAAAAAACGCGTCCTTACACCGTACCCAATTTATTTCTAACCCTTTCGATTAAATGGCGCGTAAAACTCACGAAGGAATCCTTGAAGAACTGCCGGTCTCAATGGGCCATTGTGAAGTACCCCCTCGCTTTTAGAAACAAGCACGCCGGGACGCCGAGTTATTCTTTTTTTTCTTCCCAGGGATAGAATAACAACTACGCGGTGGATACCGGTTAACTTTTATCTTCCAACGTGGAGTTACATAGTGAGTTTCCTCCTTAGTTTTTTTTTCCGCGGTTCTTTCTCCCTCTCAGTCTTTTTGCATCCGCTTTTTGTAATCCAATACTCGCACGTTGACGCTACCGTCTTTTCAAAACTTTTGTTCGGAAGCACGGAAGCTCCGTAATAGCCACGGCATTGATTGCTTCGCAGTATCGATCCGCATTACTTTAACAATGCACGATAATTTTTTGAGCTTTTCTTTTCCCTTCTAACGTCTCGCTTTTAATAACGACCGTCCTTTCTTTTGTTTTTGACGTAAATGATGTACTTTGGGAATTCAACCGAGCCTTTTAGAAATTCTCCGTATATATATTTTCTACTTTCTGTGCTTGCCTTTACTAAATCGCTACCGAAGAATGCAAAGGATAGCGGCGCACGAAACGCCTCGTGGTTCCGTCGCCCATGTTGGGCAGACGGTGCCAGCCTTAAAAGTTAATTGCAACGGCGGTCAGGCAAAGCAGCGGCAGATGTCCCGGATGTGAAATTTTCCTTGCCGAGGTCGGTCGGAAAGGGCGCGGAACTTGTGCAGTTTCAGCAGGAATGATGGGAGTTGGGTGAAGTCCTAATGCCCGCCGGACTCTGTCCCGGTGGCGCGGCGGTGGCGGAGGCTGGAAGAAGGAAAAGGATAACGGCGGTATACCCTGAAAGGGCGAGCCGATAATCGTTTCGAAAGTGGGTTCGTAAATAACGACATGAACGAGCTTCCTTCCCGGAGCTCGGGAAGATGGAGAAGTGCGAGCTTGCTGTACATTTAAGATATTGATACACTTTGCGTCATTCGGCTTCGTCATTCGAGATAACGGAAAGAAATTTGTCAATTGAGAATTAGAATAATTTACGCGAGATAATTGCAGAATATCAAATAATAAAATTCTCTCACGGTATGAATTTAATATACGTTAATTTTTTATTCATATCTACAAAGTCATAACGATTCGAAAAATAGAAAATTATTTCTTAGCAAACGCTACGTAAGAGACTCTACTCGCTTTTGATTCAATAATGCTTGACATTTGTGGAAAACTTGTGAAATTTAAATATCTGAAATTCCTACACAGACATTTACAGATAAGAAACTTTTCCTACGTTTTTACAACGTCGATTTCTTTCACGGCGTCGTAAGAAATGTATTAATAAAATTTTGATTACACTCGTGAAATAAAAAGTATCACTTTGAAGAGAACAAGAGGATGCGCGGAAAACTTGTTCGGAGGAGGGGATCGCTTTCTTCGCGCCTTACGTGTGTACCTTCTTAAATTGTTACTTGAAACAGATTTCGGTGCAAATGCGTGCGAGAGAGTAAATCCTTCAGATACACAATGCTCCCTTTCTGCGAGAGCCTTCGATCCGTAAATTTCGTTGCTTACGTAAATACCGTGCGCCACGTATCCTTTACTTTGTGCTTAACTTCGTGAACCAGTTCGCCCTGTAATCCCTCGGGAGCGCATAGAGGCGGCGCAGGACAGGTCGAGTTTACTACGGCGAAGGAAATTCCCACGGCAGCTCGCGCGTAGAATACCGAGCGATAATTAGGTATCGATTTCCCACGTGCCACGAGGATGTCGGCGATAATCGACTTCGCCTATCTTAGCTGTTGACCCTCCCCGGGTCGTATGTGTGTGTATGTATCGTGCCAAGCTCGTAGTATTCTTCCGGGTACTCGTGAATTCCTAACCCAGTTCCATTGACGGGGCGAAGTATTCCGAGACGAGACGGGAACGCGTCGCTCGGCACGCATCTCGCACATGTATGACAAGTTGAAGACTCTTTCTCTCTCTCGCTTTCTCCCTCCCTCTTCTCGGATAAAAACAACTATTCAAAGTGAAGTTCTCAGAACGGCAAGAATGCGATCTTCTGCGTAATGGAACGTTCGCAATTTTTGCAAGAAAAAGCAACGTCTTCAAAGCGAGAAACATATTTCGGCGACCTAGTTAGCCGACAATTCAACTTTTAGTTTTACAACAAGCTCTTCTCAGATTTCTCTTTCCTCCGTTACGAAAAATTTGATTATTGAAAAGTTGCTGAGAGGTTTTGATACTCGATTGAGATCATCGGGTAAAGGTCTGTTTTTTTAGTACGAAAATTAAATTTATATCGCTCAGCTAATGAATAATAGAGAGAGAGAGCTGAATTACTTGAGCGTAACCATAAAAAAAAAACTTCACTGATAGTTAACATAAAAACTCTCCGTAAAAGTAATATTTCATTATTGCAGTAAAATAAAATTTTCTCAACGCAGTTTTCAACTTTTCTGTGTGTTGCTGCGTTTCTTTAAATTTCTTTCATATCTTCTTTTCAAGTAGATTTTCAAGCAGAAGTTTCTTATGCTAAGAATCAGTATCCAAAATGATAATACCCATAGTAACAACTAGTTTCTGAAATAAGTGATGTATTTTGAGAAATGCTATTGAAATGCAAAACTCTCTCTTGTCGATGCACTTCTTATTAATTTTGCACAGTTAATTTCGCAGAACTATGCGAAATATTGAATTCTAAAGTACGTAAAATTGGTTCAAGTAATTGCTATATTGAAATAACTGATTCTGAAATTTATTCGTTACTCGAGTGGGAATAATCCAAAAGATTAATATCTCGATGTGCGTATATATCCACGCGCGATTTATATGCACACGATTGCTATTGATTTCATTTAGAAAAGTAAGTTTTGATTAATGCGCGTATAAACGATTTAAAAAGTATCATCGAATTTGGCATGTAACTTACAATTCACATCAATTTTAATATTAAAATATATATATTACAATTTTAAAACTATTTATTATATTAGCAGCTTTTTATGTATATATATATATATATATATATATATATATATATATATATAATATATTTTACATATTAGCAGCTTTTTATGTATAACTCTTTTTTTGTATATCTCGTATCTTATGTATATCCATAATTACTTTCACATGATTTTATAACATTCAATTTGAATAAACAATTTTTGCACATAACTAGCGGAAGTATATTCGTATAAGTATATTTGTATGCGAATCTTAAAACATTGTAAATATTAAAGTTGTCAATATGTATAAATTTAATGTCAAAATATTTCTTTTGATTCTATTTAAATACATCATTATAAAACAGAAACACTTTTATTTTTCAACTGTATGTCAGAGAGTGATGGACTTTTCGCTTCTTTTTACTTCTCCCTTCTCACAGAGAATAGATCGGGTCTTAAAAATAATCCTGTCCATAACACATTCCGGAATTTCTGAGCATCGCTAAAATATTTTCTGTAGGGTGGACGATGTACACCGATGGATTATACATAGCGACGTCAACTTCGCAGAATGAAATGCTCTGTATCTGGCTTGGAGGGTGCTGTATGAACAGGACAGGCGTTCTAGATCAGACCTCGCAGTGCACGAGGAAGAAGCCATCCGTTAAAGTTTATATTCCACACTTTCGACGCTTCCTACGGCACCGGAACTGCGGTGTTCTTGACGATATACGTACGATCGCCATAAGTCACGTACCGTACGAGCACCGAAGTATTTTCCACCCCCGTGTATTTCAGAAACTCGCCCGCCCCTTTTTTCCGGATGAAGCGATAGAGATAAAGCGATTGAATAGAAAACGTTGACATTTACACAATTTTTACTGCAAAACGTCTCGCCATAATTTGAAATTTTCTTTCCCGCACGAGAGGCTAAAATTACAAAATATCTCTGCCATAATTTTGAAACTTCAATTAATCGATTAAAGTGAAAAAACATATGCGTAATATAATAATTGGGCAAGAGATATTTTAATTAAATGATTTCACTATTAATAATTTAAAAAATTTGTAACGAATTGGACGAGAGACGTTTTTTAACGAAATGTTGTATAAAAATATTTTGATTATAATCTCGGATTCTATGAATTCGCCTGGTTCATTCAATTATTCTAGATCTGGATTATTAATTATTCAAGCTGTAGGATAATACCAAGAGCAAACGTTATTAGTAATAATTGTACATCCTATTAATAGAAATTATATACTTATCAATAATAATTACATACTTGTCATTAATGAATATTACTAAGTTAATAAAAATAATTAAATAATTAAAATTAGACAATCAGATAATTGCAGTTATAATCCTACAAGACTTCTTATTTTTATGCCGTATCATTAATTTTTTAAATGAAAAAAAAAAAATATATATATATATATATTTGCATTTGTCAATTTTTCATTAGAAACGAAATTTAACTTTTTCGAGCGTTCTAATGAACCCACGGAGGACAATGAAACGTAAGCCTCCACTTTCTCGTCCAATCAAGCAAACGAGCTGCGATTATACAATATTTGGTCACGCATTCCCCGAAAGTCACAGATAGAGCCGAGAGAGAATGGAAGCGATTTAATTAAAATTGTTCTTTTACCGTGGAAAACGGAAGAATCGCGCGTTCGTGATTTCTTTTGCCATAACGGAAAAGTGCTGAACAAGGGGGATAGATAGCTGAACGTAGAAGGCAATTAGTGTCTGTTCGATCTCTTTGTGCATTTGACAGTATCCGTTATTCTGAAATGTGCAGATAATTCAAGTATCGACAAAGAAATCTTCCCGATACTCAGCCGAACGTTTCGTATAGAGGAATGCGAAATTTTCTTTATTATAATCAATCCGAAAAAGTCGGGCAGGAATAAAATTTCTTACAAGTGCCTCTGGAAATTATTCGCACGGGATATTCGAAAATCATTGTAGCAGAATTCGCGAGTACTTTGATCGAAAATTAAATTTCGAAAAAATCTATTACATGTAATAATATCATAATTTTACAAATTAAAGATCGTCGTATTTGAGCGAGACTTAGTAGAAGTAGAATTTAGTAGAACTCGTGAATATTTTTTTTGCTTTGTAACATGGTGTTCTACAGATCGGTGCGATCCTCGAAGAATTCAGCATGCTTGTTCCTGTAAGCACAATGTAAGCAACAACGAGTGTGCGCTAATGAAGAGAAGGATGATATAATTGTGCATTCGGTCGTGTGGCGAGTGCATAAATCTCGGCATGGCGCAAGCGGTCCGAAAGAGGAGTATCGTGAGAGAGCAAGAGAGAGAGAGAGCGAAAGAGAGAGAGAAAGGTTCGGAAGAGCGAGAGGACAGGATAGTTACCGTAAACCTCTTATCTGGAGCAAGGATACCCAGGAACAGACTCGAAATTATCCCGCATATAATATGTATGTACGTACGTGTATAACATATATATATATATACATATATATATATATATATATATATATATATATATATATATGTGTGTGTCCCTCATGTGCTTCTTATTCTCTCCCCATCTTTCCCGAGAATATTTCCAGTCATTTGATATTTTCATCGCGAACATTGTCTCACTGTACGTACGTGTCATTTTATCTAATTTTGATGGAATTGCGAGATTTAATAAGGATACTGATTTCGCTATTCAAGTTCTTTTTTATTCCTCTTTGTTCGATATTTAGACACAGAGACCCGTTTCTTTCACGGATATCTAATGAATGTAAGTAAATGATGTAGGAAAGATAATGATCCGCAATGAATATCTAACATTGAAAGCTAAAGAAAGGTTTCAATTTCGACGTCGTTCAAAATATAAGATAGAGTTTTATAATTAGTAAAAGAGATAATACATTAATATTAATCATAAAAAGTGTGTATTTTCTTTTCTTAATAAAATAAAATCTATATTATCTATATAATTTATATTAATAAAATGAAACGTGAATAAAGTTTAATATCACATTTTAGTAGCTTGATTAGTTGGCCCATTATTCATATTAAAATCTATATTTTTGTTGTGTACGATTTGTTACTCAAGTTACAACTCCATATCCTTCAACAAGTATAAAGAGCTTTGCATTTTCTCTAATTTTTTGTATCTATACATCGAGCAATTTAATGCAGATTTTGCTTTTTAGCAAGGATAATAACATGTCAATTGATATTTACATGATTTCGCGGATTCTTGATTCCACAGATCTCTAATTTCACAGATCCTTGCGTTTACGTTTTTATCACGTTACTTAAAAATTCCTGATTTACTATTCATGAATGTACGGTCCCTGTGGGCCCGTTTTAATGCCGCAAATTTCCCCCATAAATAACATGCCTCGCATTTATCGCGGTGACAAAATTTCGCGGCGGAAATACTGATTTTTATATCTTTTAGGTGCGCCAGGAGTGCGGCATAGTTAAGAGGAATATTTCCTATAACTCTGTGCGCGAGTTAAAAGGAATATTTCTATTCTCAGGGTGCTATTCGTTTCGCGCATGAGTTATGTGTCGTTTCGCGTTTCTCTCCAGACCTTTCGCTTTATCCGTTTTTGTCCCTTATACCGGGTGTTTCGACCGCAACCGCGCTTTCTCTTCATTATAGAGATTAAACGAGACTCTAAGACTCTAAAGAAGGATCGCGTTTTTATCCCGTAAGTCTTTATTATCTTTTAAATGGAATATTATTGAGATTAACGACACGTTAATTCTACGGAAACGGGATTATACCGAATGCGCAAAATGTATTGCAATCGATCAGATGTAATTTTTTACGTTTTCTCAAGGACCACCTGCCATCTTCTCCAGCGCCATTCCCTTTAATTGTTTCCGCGGTAACTCTCGTTGAAACGAAGCGCGGTTACGATGGGGAGCGCTGTACGCTAAGTATGTAATACATTTACACACGTATCACGTCCCAGCCCCGGCGGTGGAAGTAACGCTCGCGTTGCCAATTTACATGTCCCGTCTTGGTTGCCCGTGAGCGCACTTCGCTTACTTACGTACGTGATTCCACACCCATGCACTGTAAAGACTTACCTTCGTCACTTATATGAGCAAAGTGTCAAAGAAGCTTCGCGCTACCTCGTCACAAGTCAACTAGGGATCAAGATGTCTGAGCTATCACGAAAATGATCAAAGTCGCGACCGAGAATCAAATTTTCTCCCGGGAAAATTACCACCGCGAATAAGCGAGTTCCTTTTTCGTACATACTTTTGGTCGAGTTGATTAATTACATGTTAAATATCTCTCCTCGATATTTTTGATTTTCTGCGGAATTTTCATTAAGACCGTAAGGAAATACTGAACAGAATATTTCGTGAGAATCTCTCCAAAGATTTGTAAATTAATTAAAAGTGTCAAAACTGTAGATTGACGTTGATGTTTTACAAGAATTCAGTATGAGAAACTCCAGTTTTGATAGATAGACTTAATGTATAATTATGTATTATAAAATTCCTTCATAGTTAATTATAGATAGACTCACATAGACTCACAGTTCGTAATATAATTAAACAATTCAACAAGGTCTAAATCGGATTCTTTTTCTTTCTTTTGTATTTAGGAGTACAAACTTATTATAATATATGTATCGCCATTTTATTGATTGTTATTATGATTATTTCATAGAATATCGACTTTTTAATTCTTAACTTAATTTTACAAATTAATATTACAAGTCCGCGCTTATTTTTATTTATTTCATAAATCACTGATTTTTTTCGAATTTTTCTTTCCTTGATTTACGCATTTCTTTCACGGATTTTTAGTTCTTCCAGTAATTCATGCCGACGATTAAATTTGCAATTTCACAAGCTTTTCTATTAGTTTTTCTTTTATTAGTGATTCACCGGATGCTTCGTTTCGTAGAACATTGTCTCGGAGAATTACCGGATGTGCAAAACCTCGAGGAAAAACGAGAAGAAATATTACTGAGATCATTGGAACGGGGGCGAAGGTTCGGTCTCTCCCGATAGTCGCTATCCTTAACTAATCTTAACTTCGGAGGGAATTTCGTGACCAATCCCATAGGAACTGTCGAACCTTAGTCCGTCGTGCGCCGACACGGGAATCGTTTCAAACCGACACAGGACTTCTGGCTCAATCGGGTAATCTAACTACTCGGCAATACAATAATCCGCAAAGTGATAAAGTGAATAAAGTGAATCAATCACAAGCTCATCTTGATCGAGATTCGCTAGTTGCAATCAAAACTTGCAGAGATTCGAATCTCTCGGAAGAAGTTATTGTTTTTGACAAAATTATTAAGTAGGTAGTCCTAGCTTGGATGAGAATTACAGAATATCACGTACAGCGTATAAATTAGTCAACCAAATAATAAATAACTTAGCTGGTAAGAGAGAGATATTTTTCCGGCCCTCGTATGAAATTGGGATTACATAAAAAATTATGGATCTTTCTCTTTATACGTCCATAAACAACACGATCAAATAAGAGGGCTTTATACATCACTTACTTCCATAAATTTCCCTTACGTTCCTCCAAACGAGAAAAGCTGCTTATACCATTGCTCCAGCCAATGGGTTACATTTGCCTAACATTTTGCGCCCGCCATGACGTATCGACGTCATTTATCTACTTTCTATTTTAGTAATGCGATTCGCATCGTGAAATAATTTTCATGTTATATTATCGATCAGCAGCGTCGATTGTATGTAGACGCGAAATTCGCGAAATCCACCGCCAACGGTGGCTGAACCGACGAATGATCGATCGCGAAAACGCAAATGACATCGATGGACGATGTAATAAATTACATATCGCGAAACGAGCCGTCTGGATTACATATTTCGCAAATTGAACGGCAGCGTAACGAAATTTTTAGCGAATTAAGCGCATCACCGTAACGCGAAGCGACTCATTTTAATAATCGGCGGCGGAAAATAGCGTTTAAATGTGCATTTCATTTGAAATCTCGAAAAGGGATAGGGCAGATTTCCGGATCAAAGGATATTCATAAGCCGTAGGTGAAAACACGAGTCGAACGGAATGGCAGTGTAACGTTCGTTTTACACCGGTAATTAACGTTTTATTACCTACACTCATACGCGCGATACTTTAACGTGAGCGCGTTTAACACGCGAGATGCTCGAGTAATACTCGAATAACACACGCTTGTTGCACACGCCGCGGCCCGTAATAAAATTTATATCGTTCGGACGTTTCTCTAGCGTTTTTTTTTTAAATAGAAATAATTTCTCTGTACATAAAACGCGCGATTCGCAGAATCGCACGCGTTCATATGACGCGAATAAATAATATACTAACGCAACAAAAGAGTAGCAGTTATACATGCAATTGACACACACGAAAATAATATATTGAATTTAAGAATTCTGTTATCCTGATGTATCTGCAAATAACGTAGGTAAAAGGAGAATTTACATTTTTTATCTATATACTTTACGACGATGTATAAAGTACTCTTCGTTTTTGAATAAATATATTTTAATTTTTAATAAATTAACATGCCATTAAAAACCCTCTTCAGTTTTTAATAAGAAAAGAACGACTTCAATTTTTTCTCCGAAGAATTAATGGCAAAGATAAAATATGCTGCAGTAGAACAGCCTGTAATTATTTGTTATTATACATCGTACGCGAAGAAAGAAGAAGCAAATATGTAAGACGATTTATTATCTACGGTCTACAAGTTCAAGCTACACAACTTCGCGTTGCATAATAATATTTAATCATATTTAATCACGCACGCGCGGCGATCGCGCGACAATCTTCAATATAACGATCGTTGCGTGTATCGTCATGCGGAATTGTTTGCGGTTCAATCAAGCCGCGGCTTGTCGTTCTCCGCATTTTCATTTTCCTATCAAGCCGGGGATGACTCAAACGGGCTTTTAACGAAGACATTATTACCGCGTGCCTTTGAGACTGATTACTCTCCATCAATAGGAGGGCTCCAACGGCGCTTGCCAAAGACTATAAAAGACAAGCCGGTTGCGATCGATCGCCAGTGCACACCGCGGCTTTTTATTGTCGCGGAGTCTGCGAGCAAACGTGCAGAGTTCGCGTAGGGCAAAAACGTAGCGCCAGCTTGTCGCATCTGGTCTGCAGCAGTATTGTGGCAGCGGTAGCGATCGTGGGTAGCGACGCTTAAAGGGTGAGTTTCTTAGTTTTGCCAACGGCATTGCGCTGCGCCCTTAATGCTCCGCGTTATTGAAACAGGACACACAATATGGAATTGATGACTTCGTCAACAGCCATACACATAGACGCGCGTGCATACACGCGATAGGAATATTATTTCGCGAATATTTGTGATTTTCCAATTTTTCTCTCGCAACTGTTTATTATACCTGACTTGTATTTTAATGGAGCAGCGCGCATTGAAACAGTGAGTTCTCAATCCAGCAATATTATTCCATGAGTGATTCGTACCTTCTCGCCGGGTCTCGCCCTGTTGTACGCAATTTATATTATAATGGAGCGATATTGAAACGGCGAGATATTTAATTCGGGAATATTATTCTGCGATGTCTGACGCTCTTTAATCCTCGGGCGAGAGGAAATTTAGATTATAATTCTGATGATGGATCTTTATTCAAATGTAAAACGCTACGTCCGTATTTTACGTTAAAGTTTGAATTATCATGGGGCAAAACATTTAAAGCACGAATTGATAAATATAATGAAATTAACGTACAACAAATGTGAGTACAAATGGGATATTTAGATAAACATATCCATCAACAAATTATATCAACATGTATATAAATGGATAAATTAATAAACTCACTTAATAAAAATTAATTTTTGTAAATAAATGTAACTGTATCTATGTGGACAAGAGCACATAAAGAGATGCTAATTGTAATGAAATGAATATTTTTTCTAAATATGGAAATTAACAACGTCCCGTGCAACACAAATCTTTCCATCGAAATTGATAAAAAAAGAGGATGATAAAAATTGAAAAACGTATCGTCGATTTCGGTATATAACGGGGGGGAGGGTGAGGCAATGAATGGGTGAGCGAGCGCTATAGGAAAGCTCGGAAACGGCTTTAACGAGGTCCGGGAGGGGGGAAGGGGGAGGGCGCGACAAGGACACGTAAGAGTGCGAGGCACCGTGCGCAAAAACTTCCAATATGTACGCGTATAACAGTACGAAACTGTTCATGTAGCAGCTACCGAGCGTTACCGGGTAAAATCATGGTTCGGTAAAGACCGGGAAGAGTGTGCGGGAAAACCGTTTGATGCAGTTTCCAACAAAACTCCGATGAGGCGGACTGTCCCGGAGAAAACACGAGTGCCTCGTGGCTATCCTAATTAGCGTCAGCCACCGTTCGGCATTTAATTAACCTTACCGTAGTTTCACAAATTTCTTAACAGCACACGTGTGATTTCTTTTCCTGAATTTTATTATATTGAAATTTGTCCCGATAGAAAACTTATTTATTAACTCGTTTATTTATTTGCAACTCGTTAATATTAAGTAAGTATAAGCAATCGCGCGTTAATATTAAGTAAGTCTTGCAATCGCGCACGTGTATTATAATAAATGCTTAAGATTATCCGCTATTCATCATTTAACGATAATGTTTACGTGGTTTACAGTGGAAAAATCTGATCGAATCTCATTAATTATGCGCATGATTTACTAGCTGACTATCAGGAAATAAAAACATTCATAACCGGTAAGATCTTAATATTGTTCATTTATTAATAGATAAACTTATGAAAAACTCATTATGAATTCAAGATGATCATTAGTAACTTAATCAGACTTAATTTCGCTTTGATTATTGCAATTTCCATTGCGTCTATGCGAATAACTATTACATTGCGCAAACAACACGTAGTGCATTTACGATGCTTCCTGCTATTGAAGCGGAAATAACCGAGTGAAAAAAATTGTCTCCTTATACACGGCAATATAAACGGCACGGGACAATTTTTAATAAATTCGATGCTTCAGTTATTGTGCGCATGTAACAAACTGCCGAATTGCGAAACTTCATATTTTTCACGAGAATTATTTCGGCGATGCAATTCTCGAAATTTTTACCTTTGTATGGTTGAACAATCAGAATATGTAATTCACGTGCGCTACATCGATGACAAATTTAGATTTCAATAAAATTTCTATTTAAAATGTAAAATTTAGTTCTTATTTATTTTGTGATTCCACGTTGTTATTGTGAAAACTACGATATTGTCGAATAATAAAATAATTATATTAGATTACTCTGAGGTAATTGCCTTTCCTTTTTACAGTACATTTCCTGATGAACTCGAAGTCGATTTCTTTTTAACGAAAATTCTCTTTCGTTTATACTCTCTTGCTTCGAACTTTACTTACAGTCGTTTATTGCTGCTGTAATCTGTTATTTGCAATACATGGTAACTTCTTTCTAAAATAAGTATAAATGAAGTAAAACATGTTCGCATTGAAATATTAATTAATTATCAAGATATTTAATGTAAGAAAATATTTATATATAAAAATGTAAATTATCGTTGTCAAATAAAAATTCATTCTCAATTTGCTAATGAGTAGTTCATAGAAAAAGTAGCGCCGCAGCTGAGCACTAAGTTAAAAAACGGAATACTTAAATATTTGAACTTTTAATATCTCTTTGCATTTGAAACTAACAAAAAAATATACGGAATATAATTTGTATTTCTAATGAATACGTATAACGTACATAAGTATACATATGTATGCATTTTCTCTATCAAAGATAATTAATTTTAATATTATTAAAATTATCAAAGCTTTTTTAACGGAATTATATATTTCTCTATTCTTTGTGCTTCGTCTCGATATTCAAGATATCGTGGTACGACTATATAATATCATCTTGAATAAGTTTGAACTTTGAACTTTTCAGAATTCAGAAGTTTATAATCGAGCGAAGAAGTATAAAATCGTTTTATTAAATCTAATACGTTAGGAAGAAATACTTAGTAAGCATTTAAACAGCGTTCCTTCACATTTTTTTCATATTTTTCAAATCCAGAGATATTTAAATATCTTGCTCTCTTTCTCCTCTTTTGGTGACTGCGTAGTGCAGCCTTGTTTCCGCACTGACAATATTACACCTGTAAATCCTGTGTGCGACTTTTCAGACATTATGTACGTTCCGACGCGCGTTGCTCTATGCGCACGAAAAAACGTATTTAGCCGGTAATGAGCGGCTAGAAGTTTTTGTTATAATTAGGTTGCTAACTCGCTTCCGGTATTCCGGTGCGAGCTCTCTCGCGGAACTGAGATTTCTTTATCAAGCTTCTCTCTCTCTCTCTCTCTCTCTCGTTTGCGGCGCTCTAAAAAAATGTATTACACGCGTATACCGTGCACATTGTACACGGGAATAAAGATGCACAAGGCGCACGCTGGGTGATGCATATGCACGAGCGCGTTTTGCAGAGAGAGCGCGCGCGCGAGAGAGAGAGAGAGAGAGAGAGAGAGGGAAAGAGAGAATAGTTGATTAGCCTTTTTTTGACACGCGTCCTGGAAATGTTGCCTTTATTAACCAAGATGAAGAGGAAGCTCCGGTACTATGGCTCTTCCTTTGTCACAGCGACAACAAATTTAGCTTTTCGCTGCGTTGAGAATCCTCCCAGATCCTATTTATCATTTATTCATCCATCTATTTGGTACGTTTACTTATTCTCGGGATAGACTTGCGTCAAGAATTAATGCGCGACTTCTGGAGCGGCTGGTGCTGCATTATTTAAAGAAATTACAGATAAGCGCGGAGGGAAATCTTGTTTTCGGACTTTCGGCAACGTGAGCTCTCGGAGAAATTTACTAAGAGATACTACTGTCGCAGAATGTTACTGTTCCACAGGTCCACTCTGTAAGGGTAGGTAGGTATAGATTGCGCCCTGTGTATGCTTAAGAAAACTTCTCGTTTCCTCCCCTTTCGCCCTCCCACGCTTCCCGGATAAACAAACTTATCTGCCTGATCTGCTCAAGAGTGAAAGAACGTTCTCTCCAGCGGCGTTGGTTCTCTCCGAGCACGGCTCCGAGAGACACCGGGTATCGATCGATTCGGTAAATGCAGGACAAATGCGGGTTTATGCAGACGCATATCAGATCGGCGCGCCCTTAATGCACATCATAAACATTTTCCTTTCGGCTGTGCGCGGCCCGCGCGCTTGTCGCGTAAATAAAATCTGACAAGGACGTTAGTCGCAGTCGCAGGGACGTTGGACATCGATATTCATGAGCTATAAAACTACACCTGGTCTGGACTATAAAAGCTATAAATTGCGATCTAAATTTACGAATAAGACTGTGATCTGGTAGACTTTTCTTATTATTCAGGCACTGTGCTGGGACGCCTGCGTATTGTGCGCAGTGTTCTAAATTATAAATATTAATTACAGATTATTCAGTAATCTAAAGTTTATTTGTTCCCTTACTTCGCGCTTTAATCTTTCGAATTAGTCTGCAATTTGGAATTAACTAGGATTAATTTTAACCGTTTTTGAGAGCTTTTGCATTATTATCGTCTGTAGTAACTGCTTTTATAAGAAGTCTATATATAATGGTCATATCCGATGTGTTGACCGTCTCGAGATAGATAAAATAGCATAAAACGAACGAAGTCGCCAACGTTACTTTTATATTTTCATCCATCATAAAACAGTAGATGCTTTTCCGATTCGATTTCGTAGTTCAAGTCCTCGACGGAGATAAAATGTGTAAAAACATTGCACTATTTTATCAGTGACCGGACAGTTATTTTATTCGTTTTCTATATTTTCATAAATTATTAGTGAGTTATTTAAAATTTTTCAACCTATTTTAAATTTATCGAAGAAAAGCCACAATAAATTTTAAATATTTTAATATTGATTTTGTATCACGAAATATTAATGTTATATTTCGAACTTTTAACAAATTTTAAAATAGATATTTCTCGTCGTTATTTATACTAGTTATTGATCGAGATACGTCTAAAGCATCTTTATTTCAATTCGCACATCTCTGTTTTATAATTTATAACAAAATTTCTCCTCTCTCCTTCTGTCCCTTGTATTTTTAAATGAAGAAAAACGGACAAATGCTTCCTGTCCTATTACTGTTCCATAAATTTTTTAGTTTTCCTAAATAAATAAGTTTTCGAATGAGCAGCGATGTATTTGAGTCGGAAAATTTTATTAAAAAATTATGAGAGAGATATCAGCAGATTAATAAAAAAAAATACTACTCACATGATACGTAACAACGATCCGCACTTAAGCGATACTTCGTATGAAAAAATTACTTCCCGAAATAATCGGTGATACTGCAAATGAGCGCGGGGATCGTTTGAAGGTATCGCGTACGCGACATTAATAATTTAGCGGCGCATCGCTGTGCATTACTCGTGGGATTCTCCGGCTAATATCCGGCGCGCTACACCATCGCGCTGCGAGCGATATCGCGGAATCAGCGCACGAATTTTCGGTCATCGCTTTATCCGCCGTGCGGATCTCGTCTCGCGCGGCTCGCGGCGCGCGTGCCCCTTTCCGAATAATCGAGCTTCCTCTTTGTGCGAGCTTCCGCCGCGCGCGAGTTCCGCCGCTGCTCCGAACTGCTGGCTCCCCCTCCCCCCGGCTCCCCTCTCCGGCAAACCAAGAGCTTGCGCCAGTTAGCACGCAGAGAGCCGCGCGCCGCTGTACGGAACACTCCGGGACGGGTTCCCAACGCGGTATAGCGCGCCGCCGGCCGCAGTACCGTCGTATGCTTTGCGCAAGAACCATCCGCTCGTATCTCATCGGCTCATGACACTCGGGGCTCACCTGCTTACGTCGCACTGTCGTAAAGTCCGACATCCTTCCCCACGACTCGCGATCGATCTCGCGCCCCCGCGCCGAGTCCTGGACCAGCCGACGTCGGTCCTCCGCCGTTCGATCAAGATCCCTCGCGTCGGATCGGTCGGGCTCGAGCGTGAATGGTGATAAACGATTGATAGACCAGAACCCCCCCCCCCCCTTCCCCATTGATCGCCGGTGAACGATGTGATCGCGTGGTCCCCGAGGGTGGTCCCCGCGGCTCGGCGACGATTGAGAGGGGTCGCTCGAAACATGCCCCTCGATGATCCTTTAAAGGATGGGACACAAACGCGACGGCGCTCGATAGGGACCGGAGAGCTTTCAAAGCTGCAGGCTTCGTTTTTGGCTGATATCGTCCTCGAATACGTAGGCGGTTCTTAAAAACGTGGCGATTGAGAATCGATACTGCGCGTTGCGGCAGAATTATGTGACAATCGTGTCCGGTGCTTCGGCCTCCCCCCTCCCCCCAGTTCCCTTGGAATTTCGAACATCCCTCGACAAGTACGAGTCTCTTCTTACGCGAAGAATCTTGAAGAGACTGAACGGCTCCGATTGTTTCCGTGTTAATTATACGAGTTTCCGGGCGCGTTAATTATCGAGGATTGTCAATGCGCGAGCGGATTTGCTTTTAATCCGTTGATTTTTTAATTCGTTTAGCTCTTCTCAATTTAGCTTCTCTCCGCGTTCGGTGTTTTTGCATTGTTCAAATTAATAGTGCAAAATTTAAGAGACACTTAAACGAACGTGAATTTGCCTTCTTAGACATTTAAATTACATTTGTAGCCGCGATCGCATTTATTTCGATAATTGGTTCGATTCATTATCTCATATAATTAACCGATATATCAAGTTTATTTTCGCGTTAATTGTTCGACCTTTCGAATTGTTAAGCGACATTTATTATTGAAATTATTTTCTCATTAATTATTCAAACATCCCGTTGATATGTATAGACGATTTTATTCTGCAATTATTTCTATAATTATTTATTTATCGGTTTTATTTTCAAATTATTAATTTTTAGAAATCTTAGCAATCACCTGCGGGGATAACGATCGCGACTTTAAGATCTCGAAAAAAGACTGAGATATAGGTACAACTGACAATACACACGGAAGAGAGGACAGAAAGTTCAGCGATCACATAACTTTACTTCGTCGAATGTGCTTCTGCGAAGACAATCTCGTGAGTGCGAGGTATACGGTGGGACTCGAATGTGATTTATTTTTCGTCGCAAAGGTAAAAAGATCGACGGAAGGAACTATGTTGCGACGCGTCGCCTGGTGCTTCATTTGATACAAAATGTCAACAGCGATGGCAACGATATAGCCGAACACAGCTCTGGATAGGCAACGGTAAATAACGGGCAGTATTAATCAACGTGTTGAAGCGACAGCTGCATATAAATAATAAACAATACAAACTGTGATATATAAAGCTGAGATAGGTGGTCCCGCTGAATTAACCGCCGCCATCAGCTGTTAAATTAACTGTGGACAAGGGTTTGATCCCCCCCAGCGTATGTTGTGTGTCTGTGTGGGAGTGCGGTTCGCTTATATACGCGGGTGGAACGTTTGCAATGAGATCGGACGAGTCAACGGGATTAAGCATCGCTAATTATCTTAAAGCCGCCGTATAATTGCCGCTAATTAATCAGCGCGAGTCTTCAACGCTCCTCCTCGCCTCTGTCGGATTCGAGCTGCCAAGTTTCACGCTCTCCACCGTCGCGAGGTGAGTCGAGCTACGCAAATATTCTTCAGCGACGACCCCGATAGCTGTTTATACACATTTTCCACTTACCTGTACCTTACATAAGCGGCTCTTTAATCGCGCAAGATACTCGGCAAACACATTCAAAATCGTTTTCGCCGAGCTTGCAAACTAATAAACCGCTCGCGCGAAGACGAAGTGCCTCTGTTGATTGTAATCGAGGGCATGACAGCACCGTGTTCGATTTTCATAATTCCCCACCGATCGCCTTCCGACGGCAATTTGAAATGATAAAGGGAAAAAAATGACAAAGACCCGAATGCAACGGTGTAAATTTTTATATTAACCATCTTAAACTAGGGACGTGTTATATTAACATTAGTGAATTAGTTTTAGACATAAAAAATGAGAAGTAAAAAATTAATTGCTTTTCACTTTGTATATTTTTTGATGTATTAATTTTATTCCGGATCAGGTTTTATAGTTTTTTAGAAAAAAAATATAATTGAGTGAGAATTTTACATCTACGATATGAAAATTACAAAATAAATGACAGGAATCCCAGTAACCTCGTTTACAGTTAACGATTAAATCCGTGAATACTGATACTATTTCCGCACAATCAATTTTGAGACTTCTGCTTTTCTATAGCTTTTTGACTTTGCCCGAGCGTGCTCGAAAGAATTGCAACGTTTCTTTGGGTTAGCTGCGACTGTAACGCGCATCTGCCGCCGCATATCTCGCGGCTCGACCTCGCCAATTCTTTACATTCGCATTTACGTTTACGAGCGTGGAAGGCACGAAGATAAGTTGGAGTCGTTGCGGCAAGTTTCCGCGGTGGGTGCATTCGCGCGAAATTTACCGTTGCATTGTGCGTCTCTTATCGGCCGTAATAGTTTCGGACTCTGGCCTGTCCCTGGTCAATGAAGCGCGGACTCCGAGAAACTTTGCCTTTCAGGTAATTTCTCATTTGCGATTATTCACCGCGCGTCTAAAGCGCGAATTTATACCAGCTTTACATTTGGCAAAATGAAGAGAAAGAGAAAGAAAGAAAGAAAGAAAGAAAGAAAGAAAGAGGGGGAGAGAGAGAGAGAGAGAGAGAGAGAGAGAGAGAGAGACGTTTTACTAAAAATAATAATATAATAAAATATTAATAACAGTAGCGTCATGTTATTAATAACTTAAATATATTTTTATTCTAGTTATTTTCTCTCTTTCTCTTTGGAATAAACTACAAAGCAGCTTTTTTAAAATTCACGATTATAAAAAGATAAAAGATAAAATTCACGATCATAAAAAGATAAAAATTATGAAAATTATTTAATTAGAAATTTTAAAAGATATATACGCGTATCAACGAAAGAGGATTAAATCCCGCATATGGTTCTTGCAATGACCTCTCTTGCATATTCACCTTTTCCATCGTACCGGATGGATGAAACATCATTGATCGTAATGCATCAATTTTTACCTCGGTCATTTCAATATTACGAATACACTTTTAAAATATTTTAAAATATTTTTTCATATATTCGCAATTTTCACCCTTCACGAGGGTAAGCGCCGAGAAATAATATTTTCAAGAATCTCTGGAAAGCCTTTGAAATCCTCAAAATACCACGCGACTCGGAAAAGCAGGAACACATTTTCATCCCGCGATACGGCATAAAAACTGCCGATTCAGCAGGCTGGTGTTTTATTTGCCCGTTGTTCTCAGGAAAACGCGATAGCGTCGCAGTGGAAAAGTTTAAACGGGGCAGAATGCAATTTGTTTACCTATACGCGATAGAATAGAGGAAAATATTTCTGGTTTAGTAGCCATGTTTATTTGCCATTCTCCCCCCCCCCTCGTTTGTGTACTCCGTTTGCATAAAGATCGAGTGTTTGAATTAATAAATCCATTACTCGCATCTACATGTCACAGAAAAGCATCTCTTGAAAGCGTATACATATTCTTTCTCCATTTGTAAATACGAAACTTAATTATTTAAACGTTATTTGCGAATTGTTATTAAGAGAGACGATAATTTTATAATTTATACTGCGGTACATTATAACATATATATGTATATATATATATATATATATATATATGTATATATAATTAATTAACTTTGATATCCGATGTTGCATTGAAATAATTTTATTATGATCTATTAATATTATCATGCAATATTCAAAGAATCGATTAATAACAATAAAATAAATTAGTTTACTTATAAAGAGATATCTTAATATGTAATTTCGAGATTTTTTGTCAATATACATATAATGTATTGTAAATTATTAGAATTCATTTATTTATTGTATGTATAAACATGGTAATGTAAATTTCCAGAATACTTTATTAAGTATCTCGAATTTTAATAAACCAGCTATCTCGACGAAGTGATTAATATATGAAAATGCGGTAGGGGTTGTGTCGCCGAAATATGATAAATTAATGTTTGCTAAGCATTCGTTGCTAGGAAATGACGTCAATTTATAACAAGGAATTTGGCGAGCTCATGCAAAATTTTCAATTACATTCGCGTAAGCACCGTTATCCCGATTGTTATTTCGTTGTCATAAACGTATTCGCGCGTTGGCTGTTTTTGCATACGTAGAGAATTTCCCGTGGATTATTACGTTTATTTATTCGGTAAAGCTAGCCGGGTAACTTGCTACAAAGTAATATTTATTTTGCATTACATGCAATGCGGTTTTTAACAATTTTTTGAGTTTTTTTATGTATATAAATTTATTGTACATGAAAGATCTAAACACAGGAAAAACGTACATTATAATTACTCAATTATAGTAAAGTAAATTGGACATTGTAATTCTGAAATGTTAGAAATTCAAAAATATATCATAAATTCAAAAAGTAATTATATCGTCTACTTTATTGTGCTTATACGAGATTTTTTTAATCATTACATAACGTTACGTTTCATTAAACTTGTTAATGTTTAAAAATATTTATCAACGACTAAAGTAGATACATACAAGTAGTAGAAAAATGTCAACATTTTAACGCATTGTAATAATTAAGTACGACATTTGCTCCACAAAATTTCTCTCCAAGGGAAATTTTTTTCTGTCATTTTATACATGTATATCTAACGACTTAATAAAATATGAGTGTTTGAGAATTTAAGCTAAATATTCCAATTAACTTCGTATAAAAAAGATACACATGTAAAACTGCCTTCGCGGAGAGTTGTCGATTACTTTTTCGCGAACCGAGTTATTTCGCAAGTAGTTCATCACCGAAAGCAACTTGCATTTCAGCCGTGCAAACTGGAGTTCGCCTCCCGCTTTCCTCGTCGCGATATTGCGCGCTCGTCGGCTTGCGAAGCCTCGTTTTGCCGTGTGATATCCGGAATTTATTTTCGTGCCCTCTCATTCTGCCAAAATGAGGCACGCCGCGGAAATTAAACTCGAGAATAATGAGTTAATTTGAGCTCGCGATTAGTTAACTCCACTCTTACCCGATGTTTACGTCCGACTAGTTTCGCGCACGGAATTGCATCGAATTTTTCAACTGTAGTAAACGCCTGTGGCAGAAACGTAATAGTGCGATATAACGATACAGATTATAATTATTCTTCTTCTCGAACTTCCTTTCAACTATACTAATCTCATTCTGCTGCAAATAATTTATTCACTCGCACATATTAACGTCTTGAAAGCACAGAAAATAAAATATCTTATGCTTATAAATCTTTTTTCGTAAAAAATCAAATAATAAATACAAAATTATTAATATGAAAAAGGAAAAATGATTAAGAGACAATTTCCTTTTAAATTAGATTTGGTATAATATAATTTTTAAGAAATGTACGATATAAATTGAATGTAAACAAGAATTTAAAAATGTAGCGTTATATCCGAGTCAAGTAGCATTGGTAATATTTAATACAAGAATTATTGAGCTTCTATTTATATCGACATTTTGCAAGAATTTTAGGAAGTTGAATACTAAGACGAGGAAGTTGCCAAGCTGAACTCAACCCCACACGCGTAGAATATTTTGGCGCTACCTTCATTATTCTACGCCTGCTTACGTCAGTTACAAGAATGTGGAATCTTTGTCGAGGAAGCCGCGTGATTCGCGAAACTTGTCGACAAAGTACATTCCGAAAATTCCACCTCGTGAAATTTCGTTTCGCGTGGACCTCCTTTCGTGCTCGTTGCGATCAGAAGGAGTTGGGGAGAGATCGGAGGGTGGGAGCAACCACCGTTACGGTGCACGCAAGGAGTTAATTAGGTCCTGAAGTAATCCTTTGTTCCATTTTAGTTAATGGGACTACGGCTGTAACGGAGCCCGATAAACAAAGGCGTGCATTATATTAATGTGAAACTAATCGCGAAATATCGTGCTCTCGCTGAAATGAAATCGGTATTGTCGACCGTGTTATTCTTGTTGTAATTATTATTATATGTAGTGGTCTAAAATGCGATTCTCATTATAACTCATTAACGAATGAATTCTCGGTAACAGATATCTCGGTTAAAATATAGAATGCACTGTACCAAAAATATTTTAGGAAATATACATTTACAGTTATAATTATAATCAGATATATAACATATTATTAATTAAAAAATATTTTAAGAACAGATTCTTTGAAATTGACGAATTTGACTTTTTTGTGTTTATGATCATTATCTTTCTTGTAATTGCCGATACTAAATATTTTGTAAAAATATCCTAAATTGAACAAAAATAAATCTGAAATTATCTGAAATTATCCTGAATAATAAACAAAAGTGGTTTATTCACACTTTGCGATCAATAATTTGAGAACATTTATCTTTATTATGAAATATATTTGATATTTATAATAATTAAAGAATTGAAATTTTTGTAAAGAAAAAATTCTATTTTCTCAAATTTTTCTGAAATTTATCCGAAATTTAAATATATATTTTTATATATTTATATAAAAATATTTTTTAATAAACTAAAAGAAATATTCTAATGAGATCAAATCCATCGAGACTTATAAATCCATTGCATTTTAAGATTGTGTTAAACGTTTGTAGGATCTAAAAATCTCTAAATCTAATAAAGTTGAAGAATTAATTTCAAACTTTTGGGAGTTAAAAAACATGAAAGATTAATTAAGAGAATCGCGAGGGAACTATTAAAGGAACATAGACGGTAAAACTCTGCCACCAAACAAGGCTTTCAACGATCACTGCACTTTTGAATAAAATTTTATACAAAAAGATCATTTTATAGTAAAAAATATTTCTTGAGAGATAGTCATAAAAATATTTCTGATAATATGAGATGCACGTGTGCATATCTCATATCAAATTGCAGGTTAACATGAAGAAATTATGTAAATTTCGATGAAGCTATAACATTTATTCGCAATTTTCTCGTTGAAAAATACGATAAGTGCTACAAAATTATACATATAATCGCCCATTGAATTTTCTACAAAGAAACGCCTTGAAAAACGATTTAATATCGCATTTACGACTACATTATTAGCTTGGCCTTCGAGAAAATGATCCGTTCATTACGTAGGTACGCGTGCAGATTACTGCGAATCTTGTGTCATACTTGCAGCGTTCAATGCGGTACTTACGCGGTACTCGTAAAAAAACCGGGAAGCAATTTTTTGCCCAGCCCGCGGTAGCGATCTATACTCGTTAATCACCCTCTTCCTCGCGAGTCAAACAATTCGCGTAGCGGGGAAGGCCGATAATTAAAGCTGCGGTAGATAAATGTTAAGGGACCGTAAGAGCACTCACGATCCTTGAAATGTGGCTCTTCAGTTGGCCGTGTACACGCGCCTTTAATTAAAGCTATCCGCTTCGTTTCGTTAGAGCCGATAAATAATTGTTTGCAAAAGTAGTCGACGGCCGCGTGTTTCACTTACTTGCCTCCCTTTTAATTTGCGCTGTTCCATTACTCCTAATTCGTGTGCAACATCGAATTCGTCGACGACGACGGCAGATATATATCGCGGGAGGATGGGGACAGATGGGGCGTGCGCGCGGGGCCGGAGGAGAAGAAAATGAAAGAACTAATTCTACTTTTAATTTCTTGAGATTTCAACTCCGCCAAGGGGCGACGAGGCCGCGGAATCGATAGCACACTGTCATTTTTACTTCGTATATCGGGCTGGCCGTAATTAAAAGAGATTCCTGGCTTTACCCCCGATGTTTTTCTGAAATAAAATCGCAGCTGGTCCCGTACACCGGGCACATTTGTCCGTCTAACTTGTTCTTACGTGCAGGCGGTTCCGCAAGAAGTGCGCTTTCCCATTTATAACGGATTTAAACTTAGCAAATACTTTCTGATTTATGCCCATTTTAATCTTTACGCGCAAGCTTGCAGTTTAATTGAAATTTAATACAAACTTTCCGAAAAATTTATATCCGAGCATAATCTCCATGAGAAGTTTATGCAATTTATGCAATTTCAAGAGAACCGTCTACGAAAGAAAAAGGTTTATATCGAATTTAGTAATAAATAAATAATTGTAAATAGATTTTACAAGGCGTGAAAATAATGTATTGGTAACTAAATAATATCGTAAGGAAGTTATGTTTTCGTGAAAGAATAATTTCTCTCCAAAGAGAATTCATGTCAGACGAAATATTCTTTTCACATGTCGAATTTTAACTGTCGAATGATACGCTAACAGAATAACGAGTTAACAGTTAATCGAAGGAATTCGATACGCTCGGGCATATCCAATGAACAAATAAACACGTTTTATTATATAGAGCAATATTCCAGCCTGCCGCCTCCTCGGAGATTTAAGATTACACCGTGTAATACGTCTGCGGGAGCGTTTCTCCCTCCCGCGCCTTCCTAAAGTTAAAATACGAGAAATCCTAGTGTACTAGTATTTCTAGCGTGTACTAGTTGTTGCAAGTAATCTCGAGATTTGCATGAATCCTACGCTTTCGTGGCGTCGACACGTGTTACGGATATGCGACAAGAGCGCAAAGGATATTACATCCGCGCGAAACGCAGCGGGAATAGTTTCCGCAGCAGTTTGCGCAAGCGAATTGTTCTTACGCTTATCTTTCCGCGGGCTCACCGCTGAGAAATATCGCGCGTGACATTACGCTCGTGCATTAATTATATGAACTGTATAGTGGACATGATAACATGTTTTATGCAATCTCATTTCTGATTTTCCCGGTATAAATTTCATTTTCTTCCCAATGCCTCGTCGCAATTTGGAGGATAACGCACGTCTCTCAGAGCAATGCATACTTTTCTCCCATCACGCGGTTTATTCCCCCAAATTAGCCGATTTCGCAAATCTACTGGGACGCTAGGCACCGTTCGTCGCCTAGCTCGTAGCTTTCAGTATCTTCATATCTTGACGCTTGAGTCAAGTTCCCCGGAGAATCGACCGTTCATACATCCAAATGAACAAACAGATACAAATCCAAATCGATATGTCCCCGGCCTTTCGTTCGCGCTGCAAATTCTCCGCGCGCCTCACTACACGTGTTTTCCTGTTTGCATTTACGTAAGATTTTACGCCCGCGCGCGAAATGCCGTCTGAGGCTTAATTAGAAGCATTAATATGGATAAACTGAAAACCCTTCCATCGAAATCCCCTCCTCCCCCTCCCCCGGGCCATCCTGAAGGATTTGCATGTTGGCCGTCTGCCGACGAACGAAGGCTAGCTTCTTCTTCTTCTTCTTCTTCCTTTTCGCTGGATTTCCACCTGCTTTCTCTCCTTTTCGACAAGGCCCGGATTTAGTTTAAGACCTCCTTAAACTATACTGCCGAGACCCAGGCTCTTCGGATGTCCATATTGCGCCTGACGAAGGAGTTACGGGGACATGTTACGGTGTTATCGCGCAACGTTACAACGGCGATTACGGCGAAATGATCTATGCGTTCCTTAAATGTAATTTCGTGCAAGGATGTGGAGAAAAGTACGAGGTCGTCAAAGACTGTGGAAAATTCAGAGATTTAAAAGACTAGAATCTTTCTCCGCCGATTTGCACAGAGGCGATAAATCACGAAGTACGTTTCCTTAATGCTTCCGATGCATTTTCAGTCTGTCTGATTTAAAAAAAAAACGACGTAACACATCACAGGTTAATCCGGAATGCGCGTAAAACGCCTCTTAAACAAGCGGATCAATCCGTCAAAATGGCGAGGCGTGCGACGTCTAATTGATCTTCTGACGAACCGGCTTGTCGGCGCGCGAACGCATCTGCGCCACGTACAGCGCGTGGCCAATTAACTGAGTCAGAGTGCGAGGCGATCGTAAATACGCGCAAATGGACCGATGCGATTGTATACACGCATGTCAAACGTAAAATTGTCACGATTGTCACGATCCAGCCGCAGCGTTGCCCGCGTTAGGGCGATCCGCTACGTCGATACGGGATCGATGCTTTGCGAGAGAGCGACGAAACGCTTATCAGCCCCACTATCGTAATAATCGCCAGAGATATATTGTCCTCGCGGATGTAACTGCGGCAATATCTTCCGAGATTTATGATGTGCAGGTCGTTTATGATGCCTTGGGACTGATGGGAGTTCGGAGATAATTCATAGCTGAGCTAGAATGAACATTGGAGGCGTAATGAGACAATATACGTATGTGTGTTATCGAGCCATCTTTCCGCGATCAATTCTCCGACATTATCTCCATGACAGTCGGCTGTACAACAATTTCCTAATTGGGTATAAAGCTTTCTATAGATCAAATATAAAATAGCAAAATCTTTTTCCTTCTTCAATTTTAATTGGCCTTTAGCAGAATATTTTGTCAAGCTTTATTTACTAAACTGATAAATAATCACATGTCATATTTCCATGAGTCTAAATAATTAATACTAAAAATAGAATACCGCTAAAAAAATCTAATTATTACCAAAGAACGTTAAATTTTATCAATGTATAATTTTGATTTATTTTTAAAGATTCTTTTGCTTGGTATGCAGAGACATAAAAATTTATAGATGATTGCAGACAATCTTACGGATCTGGAATATCTGGAATAATATCCTTTTTATTATTTCCCGATTCTATTCGCGCGCAGCTCTCGAAAAAATAACATTGCAGTATTCTTGACCCACCCAGAGATACGAAAAGAAAAAAGGAAAGGAAAGTGGGAGGGAAAAGTGCGATGAGACCGTCACCTAAAATCACTCTCGATGTATCCAGTGATCCGCCCAGCGCAACGATAACGACGAATCGACGAGAATAGAGATAACAACAATCCGACGGGACTTCACGGATCCGCTTAATGATTGGCTGCACTTATCTGACCTGATTTCTCAAGCCGAGAGCACTCAAGCCAATTGTATTCTTCGATAGCGGGAGACGGCGCTCGAGCACTACTGCAATCGTGGCAATCAATCTGATTACTTCTTTTCCGTCTCAGGCCGGCGCGGCGTAATCGCAACGGATTCCGCAATTTTAAGATCCTGCTTATGAATTGCTTCTGCGTGAATAAACTGCTAATTGCATCCGCTCTTGCACATGTATACGATATCTAAATCTTTTTTTCGGATGCTCCTAAATCGGTAATGTACAAACGTGAATGTTTAATTCAATATTAGATTTGCATTACGTTTTACTTTTGTTATTATATATATTTATTTTGAAGTTAGAATATTAATTTTGAAGTCAATTTTGATACTTCGTACACTTGTAGATGGCAATCACGTGCAATAAAGATGAATTAAATTTCCAATATGTACTCAATACGAAATTTCTCTCTCTCTCTCTCTCTCTCTCTCTCTCTTCAGCTAATTATTAAATACATTTATCCTTCAAGAAGCACATCGCTGAAGTAATCTAATACTCAAGGAATTCACGATTTAGTTCTCGCGAAAACTATGTTTAACGTGCACGTGACCTGAATTATCGATTATTTGGTCATTTGAAACTCAAGAAATATCTTTTCCATTAACCGTAAATATTAGATTTTTCTCTACTTGAATGGACTACGTGATGAATATTCCGGTTACTAGAATAATTGAGCTGAGGTCTATAGCGTATCGATGATAAGACAGTTAACGAACTCACGACAACTCGCGGTCGTTAAGACTTTCCGCGAGAAGGCAAACACGGCGAGATAAGTC
Source organism: Tetramorium bicarinatum (assembly GCA_928718305.1). Lineage (NCBI taxonomy): Eukaryota > Metazoa > Arthropoda > Insecta > Hymenoptera > Formicidae > Tetramorium > Tetramorium bicarinatum. The sequence continues at coordinate 13,481,374 of OV788324.1, forward strand.
GTGTCGTGTGTATCGGAGGATGTTGCATTGTGTTTTCTGAAGTAAATCGGGGAAGAAAAATCCCCTGAGCTGCCACAATCGTGGCAATCAATCGCGCTCCCTTTTCGCCACCTCTTTGTGCAATCAGAGCGCGCTTCACGCCCGGTCGGCTCTCCCGGATGCCGTTCTTCCGCCAACGCGTCTCGCGGTTCCCGCGGCACTGCCGAAGAACCGGGGTCGGGATTTCCCAATCTGGATTGGATGGCTGGCTGGTTGGACCAGCGTCGCGATCGACGTGCCGAAACTGCCAATCGGTGGTCCTTCGATCCGGCTGAAAGACCGTCGCGATCGCCCGAAAGAGACGGAGAAGAGAGAGGGGTCGAGAGAGTGGAAAGTTTCATCCCGAGAGGAAGCGGTCATTCGATGAAAACTAATCTGTTCCTGCTTTCATGAGATGGCAAGTTACGGCAGGATTCTGCTTGTCAGAGAGAAGAATCGAGATACTTCCATCTAGGGGCATTTGCATGGGTTGGTTCATCTCCGAAAGAGAAGTTCCCAAACTTTTCGACTTCACCCTCTCTTACGACGCCTTAGAAACCTTCACGCCTCGTCGGTCTCTTTGATAAAAATTCAACGTAGACACTGTATTATGGGTTCGTGATATTTTTCGGTTAATTGCGAACAGACTTTATCTCAAAAGACTCTTCATTCGACACTTAATACATATATATGCATATAAAAGTACTAAAATTATATAAAATGTAGCGAGAAAAAAGATAAAGATTTTTGTTAAAGATCAATTCCGAGTTGAGGAATTGAGGACTTCAAGATAACAAATAATCGCTGCAGGTATCTACTTGATGCAGCCTGCATTCGCTTCCCCATTGTATTCTAATGCTTCTTCTTGGTTTGTGTTTACGTAGTCGGATAACCGCAAACGCCGGCGTTAATTTACCAAATTCAGGCTAGACAATGGGCAGCTCGTTTAGGATCATGCGGGAAGAACAATAGCACTTAGTCGACGATGAGGCTGGAAGCAGCTTGTCTGTTTAACCCTCCAGTTATACTGCATGTATTATATACGCATATATGTATAAGCTCTGGAACATGAGTACCCTCGCCTATGCCCTCGTAAAATGATTATGTGTATATTATTATCCATTAGATATTATTTGTTAATTAAATACGATTAAACGCGTCTTGTAAGCAATCAAAGAAGATTTAAATGTTACCAAAAACATATAATTTCTTCTCAATTATTTTCTTTTGCTTTTGAGATTTACATGTTTATATCGACAAGCTTTGAGTTACGCACAAAGAGTATTTGATTAAAATAAATTAAAAAATACGAATATAATTAAAAATAATAATAAACTTAATTTTATATTTTACTAATATCAGTATCGTTTGGAAAAATGTGCATCACATTCTAATATATGAAAAATTGTTCTTATAAGAAAAGCTACAATATCCTCGTTTAATAGGAGCACGCTTTATTTGCGTGTATATGTAGCGAGTGTTCAAAGAGGATAAAAGAGAGATTCCCGTAATCTTGGCTTCCATCGCGTTTTTCAAACGTTTAACTTTCCCGATTTTCTACGACAATAAAACTCGTGTTATCTCTCGCGTGAAAATCACCGCGCGACACCCCATCCCAGGCTATCTTTTATTATTCGTCCGAAGACTGTACGGGGGTTGTCTGATAAGTTTGTATAAATGCGACACTTTGAATATGTCGCGAGCCGCAAGGTTCCATTGTAATCTTATTGTCGGTTGCCGCGTCGCATTCAAAACTCCGGGCATTCCCGTTCGTGCTGAAATGCACTTTTGATAAGAGTTCAAAGCTCGTCCCATCTCACCGCTCCATTCTCGTGAAAGGTAGTCGTCGCCGATCCAAAGAAGTCCCGGTTCGCTCGTGCGAGCTGAATGGAAACCCGACTGGGTGCTATCATTCGCGACGATTGCGAGGTTCTTCGAAGTTCGATTTTTCACGTGTCCCGATTCTCCTAACGCAATTCATATCTCCTTCGCGAGTTACGCGCGTCGTAATCCGATAATTGAGAACACTATATCTGGCCAATCACGGTTAGCATAAAGAGAGAACGGAAGAGAAAAGGAACTTTTTACTTCAAGATTCGTCGAAAGATTCGTTAAAGAGGAAACCTCTTTTACATTTGAATAAATTTCCTAGATTTTCGTTTCCGGAATTTCTCTACGTACGTAATAAAAAACCCACAGAGGTATTGGTTTGTAGAAGTGAGAATTTGCGAAATCAGGGTACCGTGGAATTAAGAATTCCTGAAACATAGCATCCACGATGTTCTCAGGATTTATGAAAGCGAGGACTATAGAAAGCAAGGATCCGTAGAATGAAGGAACTGCGAAAGCAAAGATTTATAGTACCCCGCCTGTGTATTTTACGCAGCTACATTTTTCTCATTTTACGCGAATGTGATTTACTCGACGGTTTGCGAGAAGTCATTAGCCGTGCAACAAATGGCGAATCGCTTACGCAGAACGAAATAACGGTGGCAAGTGGACCCCGCGTTAGAAAAATGTGCATTCTGCCCCAGAAACTTTATAAACAGTGCGCGAGATTTAATTATTGCCGATCAAATTCCTGAGGGAAACAATTAATTCCGCAATCAGCGGCGCGTCGCTTCTATTTACGGGGGGGCTGCGTGATTTCCCTCTTAAGAAGCCGTAATTAGAGTTGTTCGTGTTGTCGTAGCGACAGTTTATTCTTGTCATCGTCTCGCGAAGCTACGCGCGTAAAAATAGAAGCAGTTACATTATAACAAAAAATAAACAATTCTGATAATTTTTTTTCCGAGAAATTTAAGTTGATTCAAAGAGAACTGCATTTCTCTGTAATGTGCTACGCAACTTTTATGATCTTGCTTATTTTCCATATTTTCAATAGATGTAGAGAGATAAGAATAAAACAAAAGATTCGATAAATACGTGCTTTATCAGCGAAAAGTTTATGTAAACGTACGTGCTAAATCGTATTTCTCTTCATCTACACCCTCCGGTCTAATCTTCACTTACAGTCTTGCTTTCTTATTTCCTCCGTCTCCTCCGGCGCTCTGCAGAAATGACGGAGATGTTATTAAAATTTTCTCACTATCGATGGAATTTCAATAACGACTGTCAAAGCAGCTGTCGCTGGGTGCATTAATTCCGTGACGACGGGAAAGTTGCGCGTACCGGATTGCAGTAATCCGTGAACGGTCGCGTCGCGAAAAATCACGTCGTCGTTCCGAAACGAAGCTGGAACGTGCCCGTAGTTCCCTCCAAGACGGCAGCTTTTCTAAACGCTATTGCAAATGGAAGATAGCGAACCGGTGAATACCGGAGGTAAAACCTGACAAGGCACGGCCGAGCGTTATTACACGAAGCTCGTTATCATGCAGATAATAATAGTGAACGTAGTTCGCAATACTTTATTTACATTTTACGTAATAGGTATTTGTACGTATTTTAAAATGTATCTCTACTTTAATGGTACAACATTTTAGAGGTAGAACGTAAGACCGAGCTGGATAATGATAATCGTTTCGCAAGAAACAAATAACTTCGCTCGTGGCGTGTTCGTCGCGGGTTAAAGAATAATGCAAAACGGCAGGGTGGACTGAGGGTGGACTGAGGGTGGACAAAGGGTGTAGCTTGTCGGACGGCGGCACGGCGGTGTGAATGCAAATTATCATTTCAATGCAAATGCTAGGCCGATATTATTATAATGAGCTTTCGAACGACGTCGGGCACCTTGCTCGCGCTCGAAAACTCGCCGAGCAAATAATAATGGAAATAAAGCACGCTCCGAGTGGTAATAACTTCCAGTCTCCGGGAGATACCTGAGAACGGAGTGCGCGTTAGGCGGCTAGCGCCGTCGGGAAAAATGGAAAATCCTGTTGGATTTAAAGTGAAATAATGGCCGGCGTACTCTCACGCGCTGCGAGAACGCTGCTTCGACGCGGGTGTTTCCGCGACTTTTCGTGCCGCCTCAGAGAAAAGGGAGAGAAAGAGGCATCGGGATAGAAATATCCTCTTAATGCCACGACGATTACGGCATGCACGCGGGCGGATAGTTTTAATTAACAAAAAAAGTATACGGAAGAATTGAGTTTACAGCGCGCAGTTGAGAAAGCAATTTCCGGATAAGCCACCGCTCGTCGACTTACGCCGCGAGAACTTACATGACGCTGCGCCTAATTGCGCGTTAATTAGGACAAATTAAAAACAGCGGAAAACCCATCGCGAGAAACGAAGTTGGGGAGTCTTTGGCGGCCCTTGTACCATCGCGTATCGTGTCTCTTTTTTTTTTTGGTTGGTCATTCTCGCGATGTCAGATATCGATCGCGCAGAATTCTTGCGTACGTACCCCGGTACAGTTTTATTTAATTACGAAAAAATGCTACCGCGCTGCGACGGCATGCAAATGAAGGAAATGAAGGAAAAGGAAATGGATAGTTTCACCCTTCATTCGCGGAATTATGAAACATTCCAAAACTCTCCATTTGTCGCGTCGAATTTTCTGTGGAGAATCTACAACTTTCTGTGTTATGTGCGAATTTCTAAATTCACCTTTGTGTATACCTTCAGTCGCGGATTTTTAGCGAAACTGGCGGAAAACAAACTCGATCGCGTACCATCATTTTCGACATGCTTGCAATTTTTTTCATACATCAACACAACAAAGATTTAAGTCAATAAAAAAATAAAAAAAAAACAGTTAACAGTTAAGTTCTGATTGTTGGTGTCAATTGTATTAAAATCGAGAACTTGGAATGTATAATAAAAATTGGTATATAAATCTTAAGTAAATGAAAAAAAATCTCCCTCAAGCTACATAAAATAGAGCAGAAATAAAACCCCTGTGCAGTGTACTGCAAAAATGGCTAACTCGTGTACACTGCAACAGTGCAGCTGTATAATATTGTTCCTTTGTGTCCATCCAAGCAACCCTTGGGCGTTACTGCCATTTTGCAAATAAATCAGAATTTACAGTCTAGCTAGATTTGTGATAAACAGGAACAAAAGCGATTGTTACTGATGCGTTTATCTCATAATATTTTCAATCTTAAAAATATCTGTTGATTTGTTATTATTGTACTATAGTAAGACTATTTTATCTGTTAATTTTATATTAAACAAAAGATAAGAACAGCTATTATATAAAAATATTGCAAACGAAACGAATATTGGAAATTTATGACTTTGCTAGTTTTTGATGTAGGAAAAAATAAAAAAGAAGATAAAAACAAACTTTTAAATATTACTCTAACTATTAAAAATATTAAACGCATATTTTTATGTGTCTTATCATTCTAGGTTGCTTTGTAATAAAACATTTTTACAAATTTACATGCATATAAAATGTGCATCATAGTAAAATACGTTTATATTATTTGCGCAAAACTATAAACGTGTTATATTACTAAAACTAGAAAGAAAGAGCTTTTCACAACTACAGCGTTATATAAAAGCAGATGAAAAATATGGATGTGATAAAAACAGATTGTAATTCAGCTCCATAAAACTTTTGTGAATGGCAAAGGTTTTTCCGGCTGTAGAGATCCGGACCTAAAGGAAGATTTTCTCGGTACAAGACCACCTATTCCAACATTCAATGCAAATGTGGCTAAAATACGTATCAGACTGCAGAAACTTTCGTTAGTCGTGTAAAATTCGCTAGATAACTTTCACTAGTGATAAAAACTCAAATCTGAAAAAACAGTTTTTGCCAAAATGAACTATTCAAATATTTAATGTAAATGTTTCGATTAAAATTCCAACTGAGCCGAAACTCTCTGTGTGTGAGGGCAAACTTATTAGGTAACTTGTATGCGTTATAAAAGATTCAATGTTAAAAAATGCGTAGTTTAAAGTAGATCAATATTTGATGTAAAAGCTATATTAAAATTCCAACCTGTCCGAAATAATTTTTTTCGCGTGATAAAAAAGTCACCAGGTGATCCTTTTTTTTAAAATTAAAAATAGTTCTAAGTTTTAATCGATAAAATGTTACGCGCGAAGCAAAACTCGCTAGTTAATCTTTGATATCATAGAAGATCAACATCATATAAAATTTAGATCACAAGGAAATATTGACTTCTCTATGTCCAACATCCTGCTGTTTAATCTAGACTGACCGAACCAAAATTTCAATCTATGGAAAAAAAACCCGCGATAATAAAATTCCCAAGTAATTACTTCTTGTTGGAAGAAATCATGAAAATGGATGTAAAAATTTGATGTCCCCGCGACGAGGGACGACGTACGTGAGGAGAAACTTGCCAAACAAATTTTGTGTCGTAGAAATTTCGAAATATATTTACGCTCGCAGACAAACCGTTCCGTCGTGTAATCTTGGCTCTGCGGTAAATTTGCGATTCGTATTACACGGGCCATAAATCACAATGGTGGCGCGGATGGAAGGTAGCGCTAACATTCGAAAACGCGGGATGCATTCGCGGGTGTTCCGGCTGGCGCAGTCTCTGTGCCAGCCCGTTTCGATCGGAGTAATACATCGCAATTTTAATCTCTTGGGTGCAATACGGGCACGCGCTACACACGGCCTGGCGCGATATTGACGAATAAATACCAGAATAAACGATGCTCGCGCCCGACGCTCGATTAAGGGACGAAATTGGAAAATTTGGCCCGCGGCCACCTCGTGAAGAAAACCGCGGGATACTGTTTCGCCGCACGCGATTCGTTTAGCCAGGATTTTTAAAAAAATTTATATCACACGTTACTCTATCGCGCATTTTATATCCCTTGCCATATTTATAACGTACGCGACGTTTCGCACGCTTTCTTTAATCAACAGATATTGACAATCATATTAATAGGTGTGCTGGTTGCATCAAAGTATTGACGTTAATTTAATGCACAATCAGCACTGTTCAATTTCTGTCACTTTTATTTGATTTCGTTTTAAGCGATTCTGAATGGCATTTACTCAATATAAGATTTAAAACGGTACAAGGAGACATTGAAGACAATCATTCAGACAGCTATATTTAGCGCCAGGATTCTCTCTTCCTCTTTCGATTGTGATCTCGTTAGAGGGAACGGAGACTTTCGATGTTTCCGGAAGTCGTCGAGCTAATTCGATGGCCTATCGATACTGTTGCGAGCGATCCCGATAAATCGCGGACGGACTTGAGTTTACGAAAACGATTCGAGGTGAATTTATCCGGCCGTTGCTGGTGACAGTATCGATTGCAAAAGTTCGGAAACTACTTAAAACTTTCTCCGCTATTTTTCCTTCTTCTACAAACTCTTCTTCTCCCCACACCCCCTCCTTTTGCTTGCTCGATTCGACTCATTTACAGTTACGAGGGCTGTTCTTTCCCCGATGAGATACCTATCGAAGCGACTTGCATTACACGCCCGAAACTTTATCTCCGGCGTTCTTATGTACACGACATTATTTTTTGAAGTGTTCCGCTATTAGTCTGTATATACATGCTTTTTTCGACAATTCCAAACGAATGAATGTTCCCTTCAGGATTTGGGATTAAGGTCAACTTATATAGAGTCTGCTCGGATAAAATTATTGAAAAAGAGCTACAGTGTATGGAGGCTTTTACGCGATGGATTCGCAGCACTTCGCCTGGAAATTGGAAATAAGAGACCGATCGATTCGATATGATATCAATCACCCGACCTTATATCCTTAGAAAAACACAATTATATTGGAAAAATATCCGATGACTGATAAAACCATCTTTGAATGCGATACTTCGCTGTTAAAAGTGTTAAAAGTGAGATGTTTTTCTTTCCTTCTTTTACAATTTTTGCATAAGTAACTATTGTGTTATACTCTATAAATATATTAAATTTCTACAAAATATAACACAAATTTGTAAAAGTTATTAAATTTTGTATTTATAATCATACAACTAAACATTTAAATCTTTTTCATCGTGTTTCATCTATGTTTTATTTATTGAAGTCATATCACTATTATAATATTAATGGTTGTTCCAGTGTAACTTGTTTTATATAAATCTTTATGTAAAACACGCTTATATTTTATATGATATATTTGAAAAGTAATTAATAATTAATTGATACGATACAGCATTTATTATTTCAATAATAAAAAAATTAAAAATCTTCACTAGTTTCATAGATCTGTTCTCTTTTCATACCAAGTGTTCTAATTATCTTCCCTGTCGTTCTAATCTTATGGAAAAAAATCTGTTCCCCTATCTAAGATCCTAGATTGCAAACTTAGGGATTCTGGGATCCTCCAGAATTTCGCTGAGGTTCAAGAAACTTTAGGATCTACATACAAAATGCAAAAATTTCCGAGTCCTTGATATCCATCTTAAACATTACCGAGTATATCCAAGAGGGCAGCGATCAGCATTTGGGCGAAAACCCCATTCCCACGCAAGCGCTCTCGAATTACCCAATTACGCGGACGGATTGTTGACTCCTTTCCACTCGTTCTACGATCCGTTCCCCGTTTAAGGGCGAGCAGGACGAGCACGAGGGTTTGCTTGCGAGAACGGCGAAGGGAAGGCGAGGAGGGGGGCGATAAAGCGTCGATACCGCGCATCTTCCGGATGTTGCCGGATCGCTGATGGAATTGCACACGTCGCCGATTCGGGGCTGCAGGTGCAGCCACACACGTACCCGGAACGAACTATTTGGCAAACACGAATTTCTAGGTTGAATGGCAAATTGTATCGGTACATGCTACAATGCGCGCGGCTGCGTTTTGCGAGGGTCGCTAGTTTCTTGTCGTGAAACGTGACTTCCCGTTCTTCGAGGAGCAAGAGAAGGAACTTATTGATACGTCAGCGGACAGGTGTTCGGTTCACACGTGATGTATCGGTGAGACCTTAAACGAGAGAATTTTGGCTTTATGTTTTAACGGGAGCGACGATAAGCGTATGTCGCTTATGTCGATCGCTGTATTACGGAATCGACGTTTCGCTGTAAATATAATTCCAGTCAGGAATTCCGCTAGAACATCTTGACATTGCGTACACGTTTCGCTCAACTCGGGTCTCTCCCTCTCGTCTCTCTCTCTCTTTCTTGATCACAGTTCAGGGGCAAGCGACGCCTCAGGCCATTTACCGCGCTGTTGCGGTGAACCTGGGGGATTGGAGATTGTATATGGGGCTTATGGGGTATCCGCACAACACCGATTCTGCGTGCACGGACAATGAAACACTGTTCAAGTGCCGGCATCGTCAGCTGTCGCGGATATTTCTCTCGCGTCTTCAACACGTTCGTGTTTGCGCTGCGCGTTGCTCCAAATTAATGTGTCGAATATATTACAAGCTTGCAGTTGATTTTAACGAAAAATAAATCGCGAGTATTATTTTTTTCACGTTTACGCTTTATCAACAATATGCTGCATTTCAACATCATTATATTTAACATCGACACTTTTTAGTTTGATGAGCAGTAATTTAAAATATGTTGTAATTTTATTATTTTTTCACCTCTAAAGATTAATTCATAAATAGATCCATTTCATCATACTTTTAACCATTTAGCAAGAATAACCAGCGCAAGAATTTTTTATATTTCAACATTTGACGTTGTTTAAAAAAGCTGCGTAAAAAAGATTATTTGTGGTGTTTTTAACGCCTTACTTCCCCGATATTTCCCTAAAAATCATAAGGATACTCGCAGCTGTGTACTTTCGCAGCTATAAAGAATAAGTACAGCGGATAGTTGCAATCACGAAGCAAATTGTCCTCCTTTCGCACGGCCACCGATCGTTCCGATTTCACCCTCCACTGAGGTGGCGAGAATTTTTCGCTGTAGAAAGGGTTGGCAGTCTACGAGCTGTCGAGCGACTGACAACGAAGGGTGGCGGCGTTAGAGGGAGCAACCGTTGATGGTCGCTCCTTTTTGTCGTCGTGGAAAAACGCCGCCGTTAAACTTTTTCCAATGCGCTAGGGCACGAGTAAAATATCGAGTAAATGCGCCCGCTGTAGCGAGTGCCCATTAATTCGACGGAGACGCGAGAGGATGGGAAAAGCTTAGCTCTGCGACCCCCTTTTACCTTAGCAAGTTCGCAGTACATATTTACTGACATCGGCGCGTCTTTATCTCCAGTTGGGAAAGCCGAGTTTTCATTTGCCTCGTGATTGCAAAAGCAGAAAATAAAAGCGGATGAGTGCTGCAAGTTTTTCTTCCCCCCACGATACAGATTTCATTATTTCTTAGCTTTTCATGGAGATATTCATTTTTGGAACATTCTTTTGCTCCATAATTTATTTTGGGTTATGACTGTGTTATTCTAAAAAGCAGAACATTCGGCGTGTTAAAAATTGAAAATATAAATATTTTAATAATACACGCTATTCTTCCCAGTTATCCAGTTCAAAATTACCGAGACTCAAGCAGATCGACGATATGCATTGCAAATGCGCGTTAGAATGCAAATACAAAGTCGTCAACCTTGAGCAACATGTGTGTCATCATAACGTGCCTGTTTACTTGCTTTTGGATGTTGAAGGACTGGCCATTACAATTTGGATAGTCAGTTGACATTGATATTGACAGTCAAACGAGCATCCAACCGCAATGCATATACATAAGCCGACCACTGGGAGATGTTCGCATAGCACTTCCGTCCGTATCCACTTTATGCGGTGGGAAAACGTCGCGCGCCTGAATGCAAAGGTACATTGTGTCGCATTGAGTTTGCGCAAAAATCATTGCCCGACGTATAAACTCGGCACGTATTCGCATCGCATTATGGGAAATGAAACGTTGCACATTTACATCCGTAAAAAAAGAAAAATTATTGTGCGCCATCATATTGCGGTACGTTTGAAATTCGTTTTGTTTTTATTTCTAATTTGGTTATTTCTAAAATGACGTAAATCCCATAATTTTATAAAAAATTGCGACAAAACGCTTTACGAAAATATAAACTTATCCAGTTCATTTGTAACAGTGCAATTTTAGTTTGCTCAAACTTTGGTTTTCCAATTTATGCTAACACCGCAATTCGTGATCCATTCGGGTTACATTGCATTCTGATTATAATATCAATATTTCAAAAGTTTAAAGATAGCTAAGAAACGAAATTTATAATTTGTAATGTTCACTATTAGTGTGACCGTTAAAAATTATGAATCTGTTCTGTTTCTATTTGACATTTGATGTTAATAGATTTAGTTTGCTTATACACAATCTATTTTGTTACGTCCAATTTCCATTATCTTGTAGTTTATTTTATCCATCTTCTTGGTCACGGACTATCCCGTGCGGCCAACGTTTTCGCGTCCGGAATTAGCCTCCATATTGGCTCGTGGTGTCTATTGGCAATCGATCGAGTGTTCAGCCAACCACCATGAATATGCACGAGAGAGTACTTCTAGAAAACGTTTCCAGCGAGCACTACCGTCGAATGTGCACCATCGGCTGTTTGATCATCGTGTTCCGCGACACAATGGAAATTTGCAATTTACTTCGTTGACTTCCAAGTCGGAAATCGTTGGAAAATATACGGGAATATAATTCCATATGAAATACCATATCCGGCAAAGCATGTGATCAATAGCAGAACTGTACTCGTGAATTTAGAATTGAATTTTTTCTAAGAAATAAACCGCAAACTTAATCGATAATATATAAATTTACATACTAAAGACTTTTTAATTTATAAATTAATGGAATTGTGTATTTATTATAGGATTGCAAATAAAAATTTTGCCGTTATATTGAAAGCATAATAGAATAAAATTCAATTATTCGTAAAAGAAATTCAATATCGTATATGTAGATATATTATGAAGATTGTAAAATTATTTATATTTTCTAAGCATTGTATTGTTAATGCTTTTATTCTAATTCCCATATAATATTTTCACGATGTTTCCCAAATTGGCAACACATTTAAAATAAACTGCTTTCATTCAAGCTTTTGGGGGAAAAAAAAATAATCCGCGAGATGAAAAATGGTTCTGCAATTTCGATATTCACTGTCGGAATAATATTTCAATATACGCCATACGATACTTCGTAATCGGAGGCTCTTTGTAGCTTTGCTACCTCAAATTGCAAGCGGTTTTGCGCACATGTTATTTCTATGTTTTTTTTATTAAAAAATATAATGTGCGTGCACCGCGAAATAACGGTCGATTTATGCCTTCGTTTGTTAGTAGCGATGTCGCGGCGGCAATGCGGTGACGATTCATTCGTAGTTTAATGCACAAAAGCCCGGGTGTACCCATTAGCGAGATACTTCGGGATTCAGTTGAATGCGAAAGCCGCGTTTAATGGAGGGAATGCGAAACTATCGATAAAGTTTCCCGTTTCCGACCACGACGGGGAGTCAAAGAGGTCGTCCGCGGCCTTGTAATTCGACTTTTGTGCCGTTGCAACGAGGGAAGCAAATGATATAATAGTATTATATCAACATTTAGATAATCTTCCATGAATACTAACGTTATGTGATAACGATATCATAGCTGATAATACTCTGTCATCTCGGCATAACTCATAAAAAGATAACTCATAAAAAGTGAAAAAAGATGATAACCGTTTATACGCAGCTCGACGAACTGCAGGCATAGTTATTTTAATAAATTTTTTTATCGTAATTTTTCTTATATACAAAATATTTTCATTTAAAAATTAATTTTTTCAAGAATACTTAAATGTATTTAGCTTCACGTTTTCAAAAGAATTAATTATTAATTAATAAATTTAAATGTTTATATTTGAAAATACGCGAAAATGGATTTACGTTAATTAATATGTAATAAATATGTAAATGCGAGTAATTAACATATCCTCATTGAGCCCGTGTCAAATTGTATTATTGTCAAATGTTTCTTATTTGCAGAATAAATGTCAAGAATGATCACGCTGCGCGATATAATAAATTATTGCACGGTCTTAAATCTGGAACCGTGTTGTCCCAAAACGAGAAGTTGGATCATCTCGGCTGGCTACTTTGAATTATGGTTTTAATTATAAACGGACATTACGGAGGGGCTTGACGGAGCCGCTGTTATCCGCGGGACGCACTCTTGATTTGCGAAATTAAGTGAAAATATTTATGAGCAATTTACACGCGGCCGATATTACACGCTGCATGTTTCACACAGTGGTAACACGCGCACGTCGTCGTCTCACGGTACTTCGTCGACCATGGACTTTGTCGCAAATTAAATGCGGTTGCCGTCGGGCTTATCCTCGGTCTGAAATTTCCTCTGAATTATTGACGAACTGCCGCTTTTGACTCTTGATGAAAGGAGCGTCGGTCCCTTTATTCTCCATACAAGGTGGAGTGTAATGAATCTCGCAACAACCAACTCATCCGAGAAAAGAATCATCCCTTGTGGCATTCAATCAGTCTCATTAATTTTCTATCATCGAGAATCGTACTCGAAAAAACGCAAAGAAATTAATTTTACCTCAGCGAAGCAACACTTTTAACACTTTAATATCTCGGCTTCTCTCATATTACGACGTCTGCATCTTATTATAATTTAAACTTAATGATAAATTTACACAAACTATGAGACAGATAATAAAAGAATAGAGAATAAAGAACACGGTGTATGAATAAATTAAGCTATAACGTACTTTAGTGAATTGCTTCAGTGAAAACGACGGTTGTAGTCAGGCATGGCTGACCTCACTTCGTTTCTACCACTAGCGCTGCGTTATAAAGGCGTACCACACACTCGCATTAGAATAAACTATATCCATCTACACTGTGATGCACATCAAACATGCAATAAATGTGAACCATGTGGTAGTACTACGATACCATCATATCCTTTTAACCCTCAGGAGCGAGCCGCCAGCACCGCATGTGTTCTTTGACAAAGGAGTAGGTTTATGCTGTCACGTACGATTTTGAAATAATGCCAAGACGCGAGCAAAAGCCTTAAATGTCGATGTTTCTAGTATTACAATATAATATAAAATTCAATCCCCTATTTATACAATAACATTGTTGACTTTTGCATAATATGGGAATTATGAAATTGGTGATAATTGCCAGCAAAAATTAGACTGATGATTTAATTATAAGCTCGTATATATGTACATGTTTGTACTTTTTACAACGCCTTCGGCTCACTTAGCTTTTACCTCGCACTTTCGCATGCAAAATATACTTGCAACCAAAGCATAAAAACGATAGTCGTAAAAAAGTTGCTTAATAAAAATTCTTCTTTTATACTACCTATTCAGAAAATATAGTCTCCGTAATAAGGTAAGGCAAAGATGCCTGAGATTCTTAACCGAGACTTGTTAAATCAAAAATAAAAAATAGGTATAAACGGGAGAATTTAAAAAAAACAGAAGGTAAAACTTGATGAAGCGGCGTTGCGAGCTAAAAAGCAATTATGATGAATATTATCATGGATGCTTGCAAAAAGATCGTTATTGAGAAATTTCTGAATCCGAGAAACTATCCGCTATCAGTTATTTTGTCGTTCCTCAAATATGCGCAACTGGCCAACGTAGCCAACAAAATTGCGAATAGTTATTACGACTCGGACATTCGCACCGTGTGTTTAGCATGTCGAAGCAAATAGCAACAGCCTGTACGAAGTTCCAAATGTTTGGTGAGCGCGCATTAGCGTTTCCTCCCCGGAGCCCCGGAGAAACCACAAATACTTTCCAAGGACTTCAGTTATTAATGCACTGGATGTCCGTAGAGTCCATCTTTATTCAATTAAATCCGATACACGCGGACCGTATATTTAAAAGATGTCGTTAGCTGCATTTTTATATACTGTATGTATAATAAATCTTTTGATATAATATTGATGAAATAATATAAATTGCAAATTAATATAATTTTACGTATTTTTAAAATCAAACAAAATTACAATTTATTAACTATTAAAAACAAATAAATTGTATAACATTATATACAATAAAATATAAAAATATTTAATTAAAGAAAATTTAGAAGCTTTCGTTATTAATTCTTCAAATCATCAAATTGAACGATGAGCGGATGCTTTACGTTTTTCTATGTCAATTTTAAGATTGAGTGATCAAAATCTAATCAGAGCGAGAAGCGTGCCAAGAGGCATCCATATGTATCATCTGTCTTAAACTATTTTGCATACGCTCCGTTTGCGAGAGAGAAAAGGGGGTTAAAAGGGGGAGAACTGGAATATCTTTTGTCCGGAAGACGGAGGATATTCTAAAAGAGAAAATGAAAAGTGGCGGACATAAGAATGTGCCTAGAACTAAGGAAACAAAATGTACCTTTGATGTCGTTCAGCTTGGTCGAATTTCTTTGCATTCCTTTGATACTTTGAAGTCCTCAAAGTCTTCGCATCAGATAGAACAGGGCGAAGAAGATGAGCTATGGTCTCATCATCTAAAGAGCCTCTCATGTATTAAAGAAAACATAATATTATTTGTATGGAAATACATTTCTAATTATAATTTTTACTTGCTCGATGCACATTTTAATACAGTGATATGTGCATTTAAAGATTCAAACCGGTAATTAGATGGATACTAATGTAAGTTCAGAAAAATTAAATTTCATTTTAATGGATAAAATAATCTCTGTATTAAATCCCCGATAATCCAAGAATCGATATTTATAAGAATTAAATTTATCAAATTTAAATGACATCAGTCATTCAGCTAAAGTAAGTTAATTGCAAAGAAAAAAAAACACAATGCAAGAATATGGATAGCTGTTATTTAATATTTTCTATCGATCTTTATTAATATATACCAAGTGATAAAAAATATTTAGTATTTCTGGGAATTCTAACTATTCATATTTTTTAAATGTAAAAATTTCTCTCTTCAACTCAAATTTCTAGCTTCAAAATTCTTTGATAAAATCAAAGGGAACTGGGAGGGAATTGGAAACACTATCGAGTCTCATTGAGAGTATTTCATTGTTGCCTAGTGAACCGATTTGAAAAAAAATCGCGGGATTTTGTTCGCTTGGCGTGGTATTGCGTGAACGCGAATAACGTTCAACGTAATCTGTCTTCGTACGTGCCATTTGCCTTTGACATTTACCACCGCGAAGGGCGCTGTGCTATTGATGATAGCGGCGGCGTTGTCAGGGTTGATAGCGGGGTTGATAACGCTACGCCTGTGGACACACAGTTTCGCGGGCGAGAAATAATGAAATTTGCCGTTGACGAGGCGAATGGTGATTAATGAGCCGCACACAGGTGCGAATGTCGTGTCGCTCCACTGAGGCTGCGCACATATGCATGCACGGCTGTGTTAGAAAAGTTCGACGGCCGAATGACTAACAAGAGCCGAGAGAAAAAGATTGATCGAAATACAATTGTACGGAGATAAAAACGCGAGAAACTCCGTTTGCGGTTTCTTTTACCGTTTCAAAGACCGATTTTCCTTCAGAAATGCATTAGATAGAATTCATTTTCTCGTATTTTTTTGTAATTTTCAACATTGATTATCTTGGGAATTAAGTGCTACATTAAAAGTGAAGTTGCTTAAGTAAAGTTGGCTAAGTAAAGTTAAAAACGAATATATAATAACAAACGAATTTATGGAAGAATTGCATAATATCAATTTCTCGTAATGCACGGAAAAAGATGTCTTACAGTTTTAATGAAACTTCCAGCACGTTTTTGAATATTCAATACGATTTTAAAATTTAGCATGTAATATATATTTCAATGCCTTGTACATATATTAACAAATCTTAGCAACGGGAATTCGGAATATAAACGACATTTCTCATGTTTCAGCTCATCACGGAAACAATGAAGTGGCTTTGGATAATTGTCTTATTGGCTCTGGCGCTGCCAGCTGCCGTACCGCGAAAAATCCACAGGAGCAAGCCCAGTAAGTAAACATCTTTTAAGTAGTTTTCATGAGCAGTTGTAGCAGGGAAATATTATTCCTGAAATAAATCGCTTTAAAAAAGTTTCCGTGAAGAGAATAACTCTTTCTTTTATTCTCTTATTAATTACAATTATCGCGAGCTTGTCGGCCGTTTCCGCGCATCCCGAATGCTCTATCTGAGAAACGAAAGTTTCGCGAGACGTATGTACACGAAGTAAGCTTTCGTATACAAGAACATCAAAGATACCATGTAACTATACGGAAAGATTCGATCAAAACGCTCGCGTTTTCACCGTTATCCTATCACGGACATTCCTGTATGATAGTTCCCGAAAGGATCGCGGAAAACTACTCGATATATCGCGAGCAGGCGGAAAGTTGATTTTGATCGGGACGGAGGCTGCGGAGAATCACTTCACGTCGTGATTGAAGAAAACCGCCGTCGTTTGCTTCTCCGCATAACGACAGTAAGCCGATTCCGAAAGCGAGTGATTGCTCAAAAATACACACAATATTGCTATCCGAAATTATTTTACGATAGATTTTCAATTCTTCTGACAATCTGGACGATAAAGGTAATATTCTGTTTTTAGCGAAAACACTAAAACATTTAGACTTTATCGAAACAGCATCTGAAACAATATCGTATCATGTTACGGCAGGAATAGCATCCGTTGGAAACATTTTCATTTTTCAATCGGATATTCGAGTAATTTTCGAAATTATCGGAAACCTCGCGGACACGTCACAAGTAAACGAGAAGTTGGAAAGCACGTCATGAAACAAATATGAGCTTCCGTCTTAGAGCTGTAAATGCACTCTTTTTTTTTTCTTCCTTACTTTTATATTTCTTTACGTAATTGATATATTTTGCCGGAGAGCAAAATGCACTCTGCTCTTTATTTTCGCAGTGAAATCTGGTCAAGATTTTCCCTTTGCTCGACGCAAAGAGGAAATGAATAGTCGTAGAGCTATCGGCCGGACTTCTGCCTTCGTCGGCGACAGATGTCGGTTATTGGAAGGGGATGTTTTCTTTTTGTTTTCAGCGCCACGACTATACGGTGACAGTGTCCCTGTCAATTTAATAAGGACCACCAGTAGCAAGGTACGGCAGAAGATCGTGGACACCCACAATTACTTTCGCACGCAGGTCAAGCCAACTGCTGCCAACATGCTCGTCATGGTAAGAATTCCATTCCTATTCCCGTCTAACAAGGGCGAAATCCTGTTTAGTATGGTTCAATGAACTTCCAGCAGCTTCGAGATATTGGATAGTGATTATCTATCAAATTTCTATTTCGAAAAATCGATTCCGTATTCGTCGAGGGTTATCATTAGAATTGTGATGTTGGATTATTCTATATCACGTATCTATGAAAATTTGATTTATTCAGAACATTCAATCGTGCAATAACATAGATAATTGTAAGATATATTTGTACATCTCTTTTCTTTTCCGATTTAAACAGAAGAGTTTCGTTTAAATCTCGGGTTTATCGTACATGAGTATATAAATATATTTATATACAGAGCGCACGAAAAAAGTCGTTTGTCAGAGGTAGAAGATGTTTGATTTGCTTTATAAATCGCTGCGGGATTGACCGATAAACAGTTTGTGGAAGGAGAACTTACACCGCGGGTGTCTTCTGCGGTGTTAGAAGTACAAATGCAAGTATTCCAGCGAGACACGGAATCGATATATCCCATTTCCGTTGATCGACGTCTGTCCGCGATCGGACTCAAACTTCAAAGTAAAATTGGTTTTGCCGGGCGGAAGTGGATGTTACGCGCTTCACCGAGACGTCTACGGGAACTTTCACCGGTCGCGATAACCGCCTTTCTATAAATTTCATCGGCAGTTCATCACGATATTTTACAAACGCTTTTTGTCAGTCGTCGTTTTCGCGCTACACTGCTCGCAACGCAATCGATAGTCGATACCGACAGCTTTGATATACTTGTCATTGTGCTGCATCTACTCGCGACGATATTTCACGAACGATGAAACACGGAAATTTGGGAATTTTATTAAGATGTGATACAAGATGATTTCGCAATTTTTTTTAGTGATAATCGCGTTACTTTAAGACAAATGTATAGACTTTACTATCAATCATCTCAAATGAGTCATCTAAAGTGAAAAAAAATGAATAATGCAAACACTATTTCTGCAGACATGGTCGTCTATTTTTGATTGGTGCAAAAAGATTGTCGCATCAAAAAAATTGTTGAAAGTTTCAGCAAAATCAAAGCCAAATACTTTGTATAAAACTATGGACTTTATGTCAATATACTTTGTTTTATTTAAAAAAAATTTTTTTCAAAGAAATCCTTTTTCAAAGAAAAGGTTTTAACTTTGTTTGATACAGAGCTTGATAGGAAAATGACAAATCTTTTACATCCACTTAAAACTATTTTGAGCAATCAATAAATAGAGTCATCTTCTTTTGTACATTTCGAATAATTATAAAAATTATAACATTAAATATTGCTAGGCATTGTCTAATAAATTTTCTATAAAAAGTTCTGATACGAATAAATGTATTAAATATAATTTTGTTATACTCAGATTATTACTAAACTTGAAGTTTCAGAGAGCTAAATTTTTGGATATCAGCTCCACTTGGATCTAGAATTCTTTCGCGCAGAATTCGTGAATAAGCGAACGAGCGGTTTCGTAGTCTGTTCGAATAATACCAGGGCTGCTCGCTTTGAAATTCTATCGATTTTCCCAGATTCTCATCTTTCGTTGTGCCTCCGACAATACATTGTCACTTTTCAAAATGGAATCTTCCCAAACTCTTTGGTTCGCGTATCTTTCTCTCTTTTCAGAAATAGAAATAGCCTTTCAATTGTACGAATCTCGTGAAATCGATATCGACAGATTATTTTGTTTGAATTGAATTAATTATTATACACTTTAATATATTGCGAATATTCTATATAATTTAGAATAATTTAATGCTAAATAAATTTATAGTTATATAAAATAATGCAGAATCTCTCTCTATACAATAAATTATCGTATGTTTATATTTGAAGAGTAAGAACTCTTATCGGATTGTCAAATATTTAAATTAAAAATATATTGTCATGTTTTATATAATAAAATATATTTTACGTTTTTATTATACATACATAATATATATATGTATGTAGCAAATATTTAATACTATTAACTTAGTTTTAATTTAAAAGATACTGGCAATTCAAATTTATTTCTATGAAAAAAATTTGTTGACAAACTTTAATTATATGATAATCATTCAAAGATCTGAATTTATGTGTAATAATATCATGTTATGAAATATTAACTAGAAATAAACAGATTTAACCGATTTATTTTTCGTAAAATTCGAATAACATTCGGAGAAATAATTACCGGTCACGAATGAGGAGGTACTCTTCTGGAAATGCAACAAAAGCGGTATAATAAATATAGTAGTAACGTAATTCAACTTTCTCGTGCACAATGTGCATTTAATTTGAGTTTTTGGCAACTTCGTAGTAGATAGCGCGCGTTGTTAATTGGACTGATTAAAATTAAGCGGCGAAAGCGCTCGTTATCCGCTCGTTTCGCGATTTTCCGTATTTCTCTGGAAAATTATCAGAATTGCTGAATGTAAATCCTATAACAATTATTATTTTCAACACGTGCCTTTCTTCTATTTGGATAATAAAGCATGATAATAAGATGCGTTCTGATGTTTTAGAAATAACGGATAATTAAACGATGGTAACAGGTTATTTAACTGTAAATTCAATTATGTAATTTCAATTACGGATGAAGTATATAAATTTATAACGCAAATAATTATGAAAGGGCAAAAATATAATTAATTATTCTGTGAACAATTATCTTGTACTTAATTATACAATTATACTTTTATATGCTACATAATGGTTTATCTAATAAATGTAATTGTAAATTTAATCTCACGGATGTTTCTACTGTTCAATGAAGATATTAAGATGTTAAATGCGCCGTGCATATAAAATAGCGGATTTTATCAGAGATTTACCTTACGAAGCGGTTTACTTGATCAGAAAACTGAATTTTCGAGGTTCGCCGTCGAGTACGGTGCAAGATTTCAATTTCCGCCTGCATCGACGTTATTATCCGATCTATATATAAACATGTATGTTGTACTATATATCACTCACTTCCCGTTGTTTCTCACGGCGATATAACGTAAGAGATATTTCAGAAGGAAAGACGATATCCACCGCGGTTAGTAGTTTAATCCAAACAAATCGAAATGTAGATTAATTCAATCGCCTTTTGTTAAAATAAAATGAAGCAAGAATAAAAGCGTAAGAAATATATGTAGAAAAGAAAATCGGAAATTCGCACGACTGCTATTGCAGTTTTCTGATTTTTAGTAATTTATGTTAGTAACAACAATATATATATATAACTATAATTACAATGTTAATAAATTAATTTATTTTATGATAATTTCTTTCTTATAATTCTACAAGTTTTCAAGTATTTGAAGTTAGTTTTTACACCTGGTAAAATATCTTCCCGGAAAATCTGGTATATTTGTGGATGCGGCCAGGTGTCTACGTGGTCAGACCATCTCTGGGTCTCCTCGCGTTTACTCGTTGTTTTCTTCGCGCCGCCAATCTCAAGCTTGGTTATAAGTTACACGACTTCCCACTTAAATTCTTTTCCCACGGAAACTACTAGCGACGTCACCGTAAAAGCTACTTTCGGCGGGAGTTACGCCGTAGATGCGACTGTTATCTGAGGTTTCTCGGCAACACTCGAGGCGCGATGCAGTTTCTCGAAGAGAGAATGACCGGTATCGAGAATCCTTCTATCGATTCAATAGAGACGTGTCGAAACTAGGTAATATCGCAAATAGGGCCAAATATTACGTCTTTTCAACGGAGATTATCATTATTTACAATAATATCGCTACAATTTATTAAACAAAATCATGATTTATTAATTTTTATATATTTATGAATTTTATTCAATATGAATTTGGGAATAACATGAATATAATATTACATACTAGTGGGGTGACATGAAAATTAGGTATTTGCTAATTTTTTGCTTTTAAAAATAATTTTTTTGCTTCACTTTTTTAAAGCGAAGCGCGCGTGCACTACTAGTAAATTATAAATTTTATAATGTCTACGAATAAATAATTTCCTATTCCAAGTATTTATATTCATAAATTTTGTATCACATCGTATTTTATTATGTATATAAATTATAAAAAAAGAGAGAAAGAAAAAATGGTAAATAGGAAAAGAAAGAAAGAGCTGTCATAATAATAAATACATAATAATAAATACATGTTGATCTATGTTTAACGATAATATATATTGAGATATTCTATATGATCTTCTATAAGGCAAACAATAATTAAAAATGCAATTTCAAAGCATATTGTGCGCTACAGAATATTGCACCTGATACTTAGAATTCAGAGTCAACTTTATATAAACAAGAAAGCAGTCGCCTCGAGATGCATAAATCAAGAAGCGCCTCTGATTAAGGAACCCTGCTCTAGGATTTAGGTTCTGACTTTCTTAAGCTTAATGTAGGCGCGTAGAATGCAATATCGGAACATCGTGGGTAACTTTTGACCTTTTTTTTACATCAAGCTACAGTTAGTTGCAGTTATTGCGACTACAAAAGGCGGTTCATTATGGAGAATTAACGCTCATATAATTTGAAATCGAGCTCGTGAAATGTGAGGCAATAGAGGAAAATATAAGAAATAGCGAAAAAAAGAAATAGAAAGCGCAGCATCTTCTTTCGAGAAACTTCTAAGAACGCGGGGCTCGCCCGGGCTCGGAGCGAACATTATGGCTTTGAAAGCATGATATTTGCATATAACGAGCAATTAAGAAGCCACAGGAAAGTCAAGAAACTTTTGCCGCGAGTTTACGTATGCACGCAAACGCAAGGAAACTTTTTGCACTCGTAAACGTGGTTGTATTATACGTATTTAATTAAACTTTAAGCTTTTTCTAAATATAACGTACAGACCCTTTCAATTACGGGTCCCTTGATCAATTTGTAGTCATCCTCTTTTTAATCAAGAATAAATTATGCGCACATTTTTCCGCTATTTTGTTAACATGTAGCTTTAAGTTTCTTTGTAACTAATTACTAATTTGTAACTAATTGTAAGAATTATCTATTTGATTCCTTAAAGCTTACAATTAGTTCGCAAAAGAAATGAAATTTGTGATAATTTATAATTTGAAACCTAACATTTCAACATAAAAATATTTGTCCCTTTCAGTTTGTAATTAGCGACGGTATTTCCAAGATATCTCGTCTATCGTAAAGCGTCAGACATGTTTAATAATTCCGGATCTCTTTGTTTTAGAAATGGCATTCGGGTTTAGCGAAGGCAGCACAGAGATGGGCCGATCGTTGCCTCGGTTTAGTGCATGACAATGCGACTGGCCTGTACCTGGATGGCTTTGGACAGAGTGGACAAAATATATTCATCAGTACGGGTCGTACACTCTGGTGAGATATTATCAAATCTTGTTTACTTCTAGTTAGCGAGTTCGCGTTGCAGTATATTTGTACAGATGCATTCCATGCACGCGCGTCAGACTTTATCCCGTGAAAATATGTAGCGGTCCATCTGCCATGGATGCACCATGGTTAATTAGCTTACCGCCGGCTTTATTATTTACATATCAAAGATAACTTCTCGAGAAGGTATCACCCAGGAGAATTATTAATCTTGATGGATGCGAAGAGATCTCGATGCGAATTTTATGTTTTAAGTGCGAAATTTCGTTACGCAGAAATGATTTTAGAAGAGCTGCTCACGTTCCGAGTCGTCGAAAAATTCAGCGTCACGCTGTTGAGAAAAGATATCGCTAATCGTAATCAATTCTTCAGTCAACAAAGCTAGAATTGGATTACGCGGACAAACAGTTCGCGGTAGCGTAAATTTCGTCATGCAGATCCAGGGGCTTCACAAACATTACCGGACGCGAATGCTTTACGGTGCACGCATACAATTCGCCACGACCGCAAATCGAAATCGCTCCCGCCGAATCATTCGTCGGAATGTTGCAGGAACTTCCCCATCAGAATGTGGTACATGGAGTACAAGGACTTCAAGTACGGGCCCAATACGACGAATGAGCTTCTCGAGATCGGTCATTACACGCAGGTGGTATGGGCGACGACGCATCTGGTCGGTTGCGGCGTGAGCCATTGCACCGGAAGCAAGGGTCCGCTCGGCAAGGATTTCTATATGTACGTCTGCAACTACGCTCCGAGGTAGGTATAATGTTCGTTGAACAATCGAAGAACTATCTCAATAGCGAGTTCAGTTAAGCGGATTGAGTTTCATCATCTTGCGTCTCATGTGAAAGAACTTTTGTACGTTTGTAGCAAACGCATTCTTCAACTGAAAAAAGAAAACGCATTTCCGGATACGTATTCCGGATAGGTTTTCCTTTTTTTTCAACTTGAGAGAGATTTAAAATTTATGTCTTTCATATGAATTTACTATTCATGTATCAAGCGGCATATATTTCAATTTGATAAAAATGTTTGCCGTATCGGAGATTATGATTCTCGCGTGTTATTTTGTTTAAATGTCGAAACGCGAGAGATTTTTATAAAATTTTTTGGGCAAATTAGCGTAACAGAATGCACGTGCAACAACGTTACACGAATACGAATTATATTGATAGGGTAGTAACGCGGTGTAATTATTTTCGTAGGGGTTGCACGCCGTTTGCCGTGACTGTTATGATACACGACTGTTTCTGCAACAGCAATTGCAATTGGGCCACGGCTAGAACTTAGTTCATTAGCATGGAATTGACGCAATAATTTGCTGGAGGGAAATGCGGATTGAAACGGTTAACCGTAAACTTAGCGAAAGTAGCGTGCGCAGCATCATCAAAGCGGATCTTAGTTAAATCGACATTTGCACGTTGAATGGGAGAAGGTCAAAGCAAATTGTTAAATCATTAATACGAGGAGAGTAAGTAAGAGGAAACGAGAAAAGGACTAACGAAAAAACAAAAAAATTCGATTAAATTTCGCAAATAATTCCCTCTTTGCGTTAGCAGCGATAATCACATTTAAATCAAAATTTTAGTCTTGTATCATACATAAATCTATTAGAAATTTTCCTCTCTCAAGAAATTAACTTTTATATCAAATTTATGAAAATTATGAAAATTTACGAGGTAATATTTTAAAATATTGATAGAGAATGAAAGAAGAATATATTATTAAGAATCAATATATAGTAATAGAATTGATAAAACATATTTGTGGAGCGAAAGATATTTGTTATTTCGATATTGGAAAATTCTTTTCTTTAGCTTATTTCTAGTCAGCTATAGATACCGTGTATAAGCAGCTAAGAAGAATATTGCTTGAGAAAACATGTTGTCAGTGCTTCCTGAATTGAAAATGATGTTAACCACTCAAGATGCAGTGACCTTAGTATCTTTCAAGTATTATAAATTTTCGCGATACGCTGCTTTAGAATTCAATAATTCGAATTTATATATTTTTGTCACATGTTTGCTAAAGATATAATTTTTTTCTTAGGCCCTTCGTACACGGACTTGATTATAGCTTAATCTTTCTCACCCTAAAATAGCCGATGTTGTATTCAAGCTCGCGTGAGACTGGCACGTAAGCTTTCCCTAGACGCGCTGAAATATGTAAATCCTATATTTATACACTGTATGTAAGCGACATAACCCGCTCGCGGGAGAACAGGAGGAACGAGGTAAGCAAGGAAAACAAGGAAAATGGTGACACCGGTGCGGAATATATGCAACGTCAGCGCAAGTTATAGCTCGTTCGTCTTTGTCATGCCCATTGTGGCACTTAGACGGCTCTCTTTGTCACCAGTATGGCATACTTTCTCAGTATACTTATGGTTTTCGTTGTACGCGACTACTGGATGAAATATACATTATATATATATATATATATATATATATATATATATATATACATATTATATACATATTGTAAATACATATATGTATGTGTATATACAGGATGCTCAATGCAAAACATACGATGTACGATATATGAATAAGAATTTTTTTTAAGTTCTTTCATAAAAAACGATTACTTGGTTTCTCTGGATTTAATATTTGACGAGAAATACAAGTGAAAGAGAAATATGAGTGAGAGTTAATTGAAAAGAAAAATATCATTAAACATTTTCATTTTAATTTAAAAAAAAATCTCTATAATACTGAACGTTAAATTAAAAAGTACTAATAAATTTGTAAAAACCGCAATAACTTTAAACATATAAAATCAATTAAAAATAAAAGTCAATTTTAGTCTCTCAAAAGTACAAAAATAATTATATTAATATAGAATTAAAAATTCTTTTTTATTTTTCTCATTTTTACTCTTTAAATATTAACGCTATTCATGAAGATATATCTAAAATAATTTAATTTAATACAATTCTATATAATATTCTAGAAAAGCTAAATAATACACATTTTGTGCGACAGTGGTTCTAAAGAATTGATTGTGCATTAGAAAGAGAATCACGCTGCTGCTTTTGCATTCCTAGATGAACTGTCCAAGTGAGTGACAATAAATAAATGATTTTCTCAGCGACATTTCACGCGCGAGCGACTCACGCAATTAGAATTCGTTTCGGTTTTCGGTCTTGCAATTTATCGCTGCTGCAATCCGTACAAAAATGCCGGTGACCCAATTCTGAACTAAGGATTCCTACAAATCGCGACGCTATATATTCCTCATATCGATCCCCCACAATACGCAGACCCGATAAATTTTCCGCGAGATCCGCTCTAATGCGATAGGCGACAAGTTCACCGCAGCTTCATATATTCATGTTACAAGACGAGATACTAACAGGCAAACGCCTACCATACACGGTCATCGCATTAGCCTCTCTGCGGCAGAGAAAATAATTCGGCACCAATAAAACTAAATTTAGATCCGTATTTTCGAAACAAGTATCAAGTATTTTACATTGTACATTTTTAAAACTATGGAATATACCTCATACGTCGAGTATACTTTGTAATAAGCTTCAAAATTAGCTGAAATTGGTGTATGTTAATTCATCGCAAAATTCAAAGTCAGTTTCCATTAGAAGAAACTCTCTAGCATTTCAGATAAAACGGAATTCCATGGCTTTTAAGATCATTTCATATGCCGTTTTATATGCCGATCTATGCTTCTTGTTAAGCAGCGCACATTCTCCAGTGTATTTGACGCCTGACCTATTTTGCACGCCGAAGCGAAGCCGGCGCGGTTGCATGGCCGCCATCAGTGGCCCGAGTCCTGAATAAATAAACCGTGTCACGTGGTGGTGGACCACCTTATCCTTCCTTTTATCTTGCCGTTCTTCCACACTGGCTCTATCTCGTAATTAATTTCGTGGATATATACAGTAACCCGGACTAGCGGCCTTTAGAGACGCTAATTCTCGCGCGATCGTTTAAGACGCGCGATACGTACCGAAAAATAGTTTGAATGTAAATTCGATGGCCCATTTGCAAATTGCTCGACGGTCCTTCCACGGCTTTTCGTTAATGCGCGAGGCTAATGGATTTGGATTGGGATACTCCTAAAGCATTTATTTTACTTTTATGCAGAGAAATCGGGTATTTATTTTATGTTACAAATACTGAGAGCTATTTTAAGAGGAATGGAGATAATATCAATGTCGAGGCATCTCAAATTTTTAATTATTAACAATTGCTATTTTTTCGATATCGATATTTTCGCAGTGAATAAAATTCTCCTTAAAGTGCAATCAATTAACTACGTATTCTCCATTTAATTGGATATAAAATGCGTGATTGCAGCAATATAAAGTTTCATTTTCAGTTTATCTTGAAACATAATTATCAAGAAGATACTTGTTGCTACGAATTAAGAAATTTAATCCGAGAAATTTAACGCTAAAGCAAACTTGATTCAAACTCTGTATATAATTACTGTTTTGATCTTTACAAGGCAAACGCGCGTGTGTTAAAATCTTCTCACCCTAAGGATTCACTCTTCTCCAATTTGTCGAGTTCGGGCTTAATAGGAGCTTTAGACACACCCCGAACGACACCTTTTGATGTGATCTTTACCTTCCCTCTTCGTATAATTCAAATAACATGTACTTATGATAATATAGTGGATCTTGCATTCGAGCGCGATGTATATTTATAAACCGAATGAAATATTAGCATAAAACTGCATAAGTTCGAAACAGAGAGCGATGAAAATAATATCTTGTGAAAATCCAACGGACTATATTATTGAAGCAAAGGGAAAGAAACAAATTTTTTCTCGCATTACAAGTGTCGAAGTGAATGCTAAGTTATTCAACATTAAATTTATATTCTTGTCATGCGATGAAATTTAAATTTTTCTTTCTTTTATGTTAAAGCAGAATTGGAATGCTGAACATTCCTCTAACGATATTTAAATGTTTGAAATGTTTGGGTCTATTTTTCATACTTTTTGTAGCTTTGGATTGCAATCGTCTCTAAAATCGACATTTAATAGTGACATTATCTAACAGTCGGTACGTTTTTGCCTCGCAGTGGAAACTACAAAGGCAGTCTGGGCCTGCCCTACGTGGCCGGCAAGCCGTGCAGCATGTGCAAGAATCACTGCGTACGGGACGCGCTCTGCACGAACGCCTGCTACCATACCGATCTGTGGTCGAACTGCGCCGAGCTGGTCAGAACGTTCGGCTCGTGGGTCTGCGAGACGAACACCAACGAGGGCCGTGAACGCCGGAAGTTCTGCGGTGCCACGTGCAACTGCAAGGACAAGATCTACTACCATCATCAAGGGTAGGAAGGCTCCTTGGCTTCCGCGTTTGGATCTACCGTGTTGCATGAATAATTTAATCGCCCTGCAAAACTAAACTCAAACCTGGTGGGTGTGACGACGGCTAAACGGCTGCAGATCGTTTAACGGGGGGATCGTGTTGTTTTATTGATGAGCTCGTTTGTTTAGTGATGAGAGTTGGAGGAACGCTCGCGACGTTTCGAGCTGGGGTATCGAGAAAGAGAGGGGGGGGGAAGAGCGAATAGCAAGTAAACGAGATAATATGGAAATATGGTAGAGGAAGTGATTGTGGAATTCGTGTGCTAAATCTCTGGGGCCTAGATTTCGCGGATTCTAGGGATATTGGCCAAAGTCTAATAGATCAATAGATTCTATACCGCAACGATCTAATGACTGCACATAATCTTTCGATTTCAGATCCCAGAGATTCCAAAATATGATTCTTGTTGTAATATAATCCTTGAATTTTAGGACTCTAAATTTTATAATTCTCCAATGTTCAGAATATCTTTTGAAACTTCACGGAATAATCGGTGTAAAATTCGCATCTTTTATGATTTGAGCAAAAAACCTTTCTTACGAACCAATAATTCATTTATAAAAGATATAAATCGTGTACAATTTTAATACGCTAAATCATTATTTAATTTACTGTTTAACTTGTTTGTATGCTCGCTTCTTCCAATAATATAAAAATAGAAACAAGCTTAAATAGAAATGGATTAATTTTTCACAAGTAAATTTCGCGTATTGTCTTTAACCATGAACTAAAACGTAGTCACACCTCGCGTCTATACATTTTATGTGTTTAAAAATGGATATAATTTCGTAATTAATATACACGCGCATGTTCACAGGAGAGCAAAGTTCCACTAGGTTTGAAAAGATTCTGACATACACAAATTTTTTTGTCAGCAACTCTTTAATCTGCTTACTCTTTATAAAGATAAAATTTTTGGTTATATACAAGATAATTCAGAGCGGCCTTTCCTTTATAGCTTTTGTACATCTACAAGCAAATAATTTCTAAAAATTATTATTGCTCTTGTGTTTTATAGCATATAGAGTACAGTTCGGTTATCTGTATGTATTCAAAAGTAGAGAGAGAATAGGGATTAACTTTATATTCGCTTGTAATTATTTTTATATTTTTTGGTATTCTTATAAATTTGCACAAAATAAAATTTAAGCTAACGGATTTTAACGTGGTTGCCCACAAATTATATTTTTGGCTTTAAATATTTACTACACTATAAAAGATACTGCATTAAATTAATTAAATGGGTAATCGAGAAACTCATTTAAGAACATAAGAAGTTAATTTGAATTTATTTGTTGTTGTAAATCTAATCGTGAAATCTTGTTATATAGTTCTCGTATTTTTTTGCTTAGACCGATAACTTTTAAATATCATAAAAATTGTAAATAAATCCGGTGGGTAACATATCGAAACTGACAATTATTAGACGATAGCCGTACTTTTAATTTTGGTTAATTGTTAAGAGGAACAATGTAAAAATTAAATTAAGCTTTGAGGAAACGGTGTGTCGATGTTTTTTGTCGTGATGTAACGATGGAACTTATCTTCAATAATTAACAATAACGATAATAGTTATTTTTATCTGTAGCTTTAACAACAGCGTGTTCACGCACAGTGCGATATCGAAAGCAAATCGGAATTGTAAAGTTAACTCTTTACCGCATAATTTCTCTCATCATTAAGAATATATTTTGGATGAGTAATACGGTGTGTTTAAGTATCTAGAGATTTAATTCTCTTTTTTCGCGAAAGGATTTGTAAAGACACATATCGCGCGATGTCAAAAGCGCACTATCAATGTTATCTTCATAACAATATAATACATTTATCATGAAAACTAAAAATTTTCAGCTAAATTATGAGTAAATAAATTTCTAGCAACAAAAACGCAAAAAAATTTTATCGAGTAAAAAAAGGTGCATTTTTCTAACAATGAACTATTGCAAATATTTATATAAATAATATCTATTTGATTTTTGTAAAAAAATGATATGTTCAATACAGCGCATTATACGAATTAATGAAACTTTAATGAAAAATCGTTATTTTTATAGAAGCTGAAAAATTGACATTGCAAAATATATACCGCAATAATGCGGTAAAGAGTTAAGATAAATCGTAAATCATAAGACACATAATCAATAATACGCGTCGAGAAACAACACGTGTGATGAGTGGCGAGCGTGATTGATGATAATGTTAAGCACTTGATTGTCGGTAATTAAGGAGTTCGTTAAAGAGATATAACAGTGAATGTAACGGTACAGCTCCAAATAAAATGTTTAAACTGTAATACTTTTTGTCCACTTACAAAATAAATATACTGTAAATATTACATTTTTCTGCATTCATTATTTACTTAACCATATTTGAGTAAGTCATAATCTCTCGATATTTGTTTCGTGAGTATTTGAATAATTCATAGCTGTAATATTGAAATAATAAAATTTATCAATATATAATAAACGCATGAGCAATCCTTGATAGTGGGTGCGTATATCAAGAGAGTTTAAGCGCCTCTTTAATGCCTCATAAATTAATGTAATTAAATTTTGACAAAACATAATAGTATTCTCGATCAGCAGAACGCATGTTGGTCGTTTACGGTGCGTTTAATCGCATCGTAATATTTATTTATTAGGAAATCGAAGGAAAGATTAAGCGGAATTATGTAGCGAATAAATCGATAAGAGTTTTAAGTGGGTGGAGAGGGAACAGAATCATCCTCTAGGTCAAGAGGAACGTACAATCGGTGAATTCGAGTTAGCGGCAAACCGAGTGCGGAGTCTTTTTGCTTCAAAGGGCTTAGGAATGCTTTTCAAATTGTGTCCGGAAAACGACAAAATGGCGCGACTGCGAACTTCGTCAGACTTTCAAATGAAGTGCACTACGTTAAGATTTTACGTTAAATCGAAAAGATACACGGTACAATTATCGAGTTTGATTCATTAATCTTCTTGTTGCTAACCGTAAATACTAAATCGGAAAATAATTATTGTGTCTGTTTCGTTTGGTAATTTACCTCTCGTATTTTTAATTACACACTTCTGACTTTTGCATCCAAGTTTAAAGAGAGAAGAAATCTAAGTACCAAGATTAACAAAAATCACAGTTACATGACAAGAGCTGAATTCTAATTTAGATACTCTATCAGTGAAGGGATTAAAAATTCAAATAAATAGGTTTTTCAATAAAAATATATAACATTGGATCAAATAATGCATTATTTTCAAAATTTTTGACATTTTTCTTTGTCAAGTGGCAAAATCGGCTGCTTAGAACGACACTATCAATTTCCGGCGTGGTATCAAAGGGCGCGAGCGAAAATCGATTTGGCCGTGGCGGGCCCCTCCAAGTGGAATAATACCCGTTCGTCGCGGAATTGGGCCGATTCGTTCGTGGACTAACGACTTCAGCAAAGCCGAAAGGCCCGTCGACACGGATTCCTTTGAACGAGCCCGTCGAAAAGTCGGCGGGACCGAATAACAGCGCCATTTCGTCGCCGATAATGCCGCCACGCGCTTTCGTCAAAGATCGGCGATCGTATTGTCGTGAACAAGCAATTTCCTTCTGTCCGTCTTTTAGGAGGCAGGTTTTAAGGAGAGAAGGACGATTGAAATCGGCCAGTCGAAGCGGAGAAGATTCGTTCGCTAAATTTAATCCTTTTTGTAGTTCTTTGAATTCTAAGTGTAAGGGAGCAACGAAGTGTACCGCGGATATAATGTAGGAAGGTCTGAGAGCGCGCGAAAGAAGCTAACAAGTTTTATTTTACGAATTGGCTGCGTTCAAGGCCGCGAAATAATTTACCCATCAAGTATCTTGCATAATTATTGTTTTGATACGTTATATGTATAAGAATATCAAACATCAAATGTTTCTCTAATAAACGCTACAAGAGAAGTTAATATAAGATAAAAGAAAGTTACTTTGATGTTGAGACGTTGATAGAAGTTACTTTACTCAAAAACTATATTATAGTAAATTAAAAGATTCATAACGTAAACAGATAAATCTTGTTTTTCGATTAATATTAAGCAGAGTTGCGCTTTAGCAGAAACTTTTCAGATTTCATTATTAAGATATTTTGAAAACATTTAAAGCTTTATTGAGTAAAATTTTTTCCTGAACAAATTGCGGATAGAAAAAAAAAAGATTTTAGGTGTGTAAATATTGTCAAACTCGCAATAAAAGAATTCTGCAATTATTCCGAATCTTGGCA
The DNA here is from genome assembly GCA_928718305.1 of Tetramorium bicarinatum. NCBI lineage: Eukaryota > Metazoa > Arthropoda > Insecta > Hymenoptera > Formicidae > Tetramorium > Tetramorium bicarinatum. The sequence goes on from OV788324.1 coordinate 13,514,242, forward strand.
ATGCATTAAATGCAATAGGCTTGTGACATACGTGATTCAGTGTACGTAATTTGCAATGGCTTCGCTAAAGCAGGTGTAGGAGAGTTGATTTATGAACACATTAACTATACCCGGGGCGCTATCATTAGTTGATTGATAGCCAGTAATTATACCGTAAAGTAGCCATGGGTTCAGTCCTAATTACTTAGAAATCTAACGGAATTCCCACGCTAACAGTGATACGTTAAATATTTTTGAAATTCCATATTGGAACGTTGATTTATGAGCAGAATTAAATCATAATTTTGCTATTTATCGAAATTATTGAAGAATTTTCACGACAATTTATTACTAATAATAGATCAATTTTAATACGGTATAATAAATGATACGTCAAATTATTCTGGCATTACATCAATCGTCATATAATAAAATTAACAAAAAATGTTTAATTTCTTATTACATCAAATTGATTTTTTTTCCTCAACAATAAAATTATAGTTAAAATATCAATTAAAATAAAGATATTTTAACCAAAGATAAAAGTTATACTTTGTGATTTCTACCTATTACAACAGAACTAATAACAAAGTTGTATTTTGTCGGATTTCATATTAATAACAAGAGAACAATCCACGCTTCATTAACAAATGAAGATAATACTTTTCACAGTACTGTGTTTCTATGGTTCCGTATTGCATAATATAGTTCAATTAGTCAATATCCAAATATTATACATACCATGTTTTCTTTACAATGCGCGTTCTCGATGTTTACATATGCAAATGTTTACATCGTCGTAAATAATTAATCGGAGTGGAGAGCACGCAATTATTTGAAATTTCACGCAATTACGCTTGGCGTGTCCCGATTTGTTATGTTAATTGAATTCCTTGAGAGAAACTGGGACATTAAATTTTATCGAATATCCGAGTATCTCGAGCATCAGATCGATAGCCCGCACAAGCAATTTTGTTCTTATTTCTGACTGCTGTGGAAGTGCATTTATCAGGAGCCCGTTTATTGGAAGAATAAAGTGAAATTTCGAAAGAGATCCTCCAGTTTGATACATTTATGATCCTAGAATTCATTCGTTACAAGTCTCTAGATCTCTTACATATGTACAGTCACAGAAGTGGTTGCACGCTACCCCCCTCAATCTCGTTTGAAGCAATTTTATACGCGAACAAGTATTATTGCGAGTATTTTTTGAAACATACCGTTTGTATTGTACAATAGAGACTAAATAAATGAAATAACGGTAAATACATGTGAACGTATCAACATGTTTCCTTTTTATTCATATTATCGAAGCAAACGAGGTGCAGGCATTCTTTTGATCCGTTACCTACTATTTTCGCTTTTGTTATCAGAAATTTATTTAAAAAATGTCAACTTTGCTGATCTTTGGATTCACATCGTTTTAAATCACTAACAAATAAATTATAAATCATTAACAAAGACTTCTATAAAATCTTGTTTTTATATATGTAGAAAATATATCTCTGCATAAAACTGCAGATTTTTGTGTACACGAGAGAGAGTTTTGTATAATTTATCGAGTGTTGCATGCAATGATTACATATTTTGAAAAATAGTAATATCGGGGAGAGATAACCTAACTAGCCGTAATAGTAGCGCGAATATTAAGGATCGAAATTGCCACTATCCACGATTGGACGGACGGTGACGAAGGTTTTTCGCCGAGAGGAACGGGGGCAGTGGGAGCAGGCATTCGATATTTTTGACATTTTGCCGACGTAATATCTTGCGCGCCGGCAAGCGGAACCGGAAACTAACCGGTAGAACGAAGCTGACGCAAGCTTCCAAGTCAGTGCGCCTGGACCATACCGAGCCGCTCTACTCACCGTGGATGCGCGGCACAAGGTAAGTTTCTCGGAAGCGGCGGAAACGCGCAGTCAGCGTGAATCTGCCCGGGGGCGTAAATCAGCGTTTCATCGACGAGTTCGAAAGCGAAAGCCGCATATCGACGTCCGCGCGTAAATTATCCGAGCCATTTCGCCCGCCCGAGCGGAAAGTTGCAGCTTTCGACGAGGTGCAAGCGGATCATACATACATATATACGTCGTAAAAGAGTCTGCCTATGCTCGTAACTTCTACAATTACGGTTCTCAGTATTTCGAGTTAGAAGAGGGAACGTATGTCTAAAGAAAAAAATCTGATTTTTCAAAAGAGCCATATAAGCCCGAATTATGAATGCGCGCTTATAAATAAATTGGATAAGTGTGAAATTCAATGATGCATGAAGTTTCTATGTAAAATAATAGAAATCTTCGTTTTATGCATTAAAAGACCAGAAAGATAATATATTTTTTTATATTATTGGAAGACGTGGAATCTTTTCATTTTGACGTGCTCTGTATTATTAAATCTTCAGATTCTAGGATGCGGCAAGTTTCGCGATTTACATTTTGCTGTCTCAAACGCTACACGAAAAATTGTTTATGACGTGCAAAGGCTACAGTAGAGCCGAGCACGAATTCCCACGAACATATTGATGCCCAGGGAATGAGGAGAATTTGAATCTTTTGAATATAGCAGAGGTGGGTAGGTTGTTGCGCGATAGCCAACTTGGGAGCGGCGAACTCGTTTCCGGATACGGCAAATTCCTCCACGGCGAAAAGGAGCGATAAAAATGCTAAGCGCAGCGGAAAGATGAGATGTAGTCTTCCTCATCCCTCTTTTTTTCCACCCGTTGCGTTATACGGGGTGTGCGGTAAAGGAGTGTTATAAATTTGAGGATGTAGGTAGCCGGATCTGCAAAACGTAGAAAAGTTTCTTTGATCCTACGGCCGAAAAAATCGAGATCCTTTCAGACTGTTGGATGCCAACTGGAGAGTAGCTAGATTCTTAACTTTAAATCCTTGCGTGTTAGATTCTTAAAACTTGCAGCCATTCGGATTCCAGAATGTTTGGCACCTAAGCTAGCTGTTCCATCTTGTTCTCTCTCTTGTACCTCTTCAGGTATACACGTATTTTATAGGTCTTAAGACATTCTTTAGTTCCTAAATAATTCTAACATTCTATATCTTCTAAATCTTCATGTCTTATGATTTTTCATCTAGTTTTCATCTTTTGAATCTGAGCTTTCTGCAACTCTTGCATCTATGAATAGTGCCTGTCATAGCGAGTTAAGGACGCGCGTGACCGCCAATATGTCTGCGCATCGCGGCAATATTTCACAACGATGAAAACTGCCATACAACGACAGTCGACAGTGACGAGCGGCATTGACTGATGTTGCTGGAAAGTCGACGCGACGTCTTTGAGTAAAAAGCTCGAAGCTGCTTCGTTTACGGAGAAGCGCGAGGTCGACTTCATATCGCGAAAGTTCTCCGGGACTCGCGTGACGCAGCAAATTACAAATTGTCAGAATTGGCCAAAATTAGGTCGGTACTGACGTTAAGTCGTGAGAAATTTTCTTGACACCTGCGGCTACTTTTTAAATTAGTTCTATATTTAGGGGAACGCGAATAATAAAGAATATCTTGTAGTTATAATTGAAGGAAATGTTTTTATCAAATTGTTCTATTTATAATTGAACTCTTTTATGCAATACGTCATTACATAAATACTTTATTTTAAATGAAAAAAATTTATATCCGTGAAATGTAATATTCGAGAATTTTTTAATTAATATATTCGAACAATTTCTTTAATAAATAAATATAATTTTTTATATAAAACATAAAAATGTATGATTTTTGTTTAAAAACTAAAAATATAATCAAACATTTTAATATTTCATATAGAATGTGCTTCTAATTTTTGAGAGAATTATAAAATTTTCATATCACGGCAATAACTGAAAAGCAACACGTTTTCTTATAATAATGCTAATTAATTCGCATGTCATTCGTTATTATAAACATTTTCTCGAGCTAAGTAAAAGCCCCATTGCGCGCTTCTTTTTCGTTGAACGTTTCTTTCTTTTATTCATTAAGTGCCGCTTCGCGTAAATTATCAGAGCTTTCGCGGAGCTTTAACGCTTCCGCTCGATTTACCCTCTCGTGGTACTTTTTCGAGAGGGCGAATCGTGTTCAGCAATAGCTATTTTACAATTTGTATCGCGCAAAAACATTGTTTAATCAAGAAAGGGTGCAGTATCTTTTGCAGTAGAAAAATTGCATGCGAAAAAAGTTATTGTGTATTTTAGAACCATAAAATCGAATTACGGCGAAAAATTACGGCCACATCTTTATATTTCTATTAATAAATAAATTTGTTAATTCACTCCGATACCTAAAATATTTTAAAAAATATATAAATAATACAAATACATTTTCTAAAGAATTTAAAAAAATCAACTTTTTCTAAATATTAATTTAAAATGAGATTAAAATTTATTTAATGTTGAAAAAGCTGAAAAAATTGCGAATTAAATATTAAAATCAAACTTTTGTTTATCAAACATTTTTTCCACGACTATATTTTCATCGTTACACGATTTTGTGGCTTTATTTGTACCCCTTTTTTGTATTTCCCTTTAACAAATTTATTACGAAAATAAAGGAGAAAAGATATCTCTCATTTACTTTTGATGAGCTACATTAGATAATTATGAAATTAATTAATTAATTTTGTAATTCTGCTTTTCTTTGTATTTATTTTTAATTAACAGTCACTGTCATAAGATATATAAAAAATGTTTTTATAATATTAAATAATGTAATGAAATATTAATAAATTATAACGAGCTTTACTATAAGCTTTATAGGCAGTATTAAATCCTGTAGAAACTAGATGCGAAATATTACAAGTCTGCTTTTATTATACAAAGATTAAAGAAATATATGATATGAGAATAGAGTATTAATAAATTTCATAATAGTATAAAGTTGCATCTAATATTATTCTCTATAATAAGTGTCATGAACTTTAATTAATTATATCATTCATTTAATTTTATCTGATCCAAGCACACGCTGTTAAAGTAGCCATTAAAAATAATGCCACAATTTTTTACTCATTTTTGACATAATAATTCCGGCATAATAAAATTATTTATTTAAATTTTTTTATTTTTAAATGACAGCATATTGAAATAACAAATTTCTTTTATTACACAAGAATACTTGGCATTTCATACAAAAATTATGGTAATATTGTTGTTTTGCTTGTATTTTCATATCTCAAAAAGTAATTATCTATTCAATGATATTAATAAAAAATTAATTCATGAAATTAATTCCAACTTTCTTTAATATATTAAATTTATAAAGTTTAAAATTTATTAAATTTAAAAAATATAAGATTTAATTACCAAGCATGATATTTTTTAATATTACCCTCTTATTTTGTCGGGATTTAATAGACAACTTAAAATGTCATTAGGGATTTTTTGGGCACACGGTCACAAAATTTTACGGTCCACGTTTAATTACCGCGATTATCAGGAAAATGTGTTGTCACGCGATTATACAGGTTATATAATCCCTAGAGTAACGAACCGTCGGTGTTTTATTGCAACTGATGTCATTTTATCGAATTTTGAAACTAAATTAATAATTCACGCTAATTAGCGGGAGAAACAGTAGCATCGTTCTCATCAATTTCGGATATGTTTACTAATATGTTTACTGCTTTATAGACACTCTCATTTTCGGCGATCGCCATTTGAATAATAGATTAATTTAATATTGTTGTTGCTTATCAAAACACTATTTTAATTAGTATCAGATAATAATAACTAACATAATCATATAGAATCTATATTCTTTCTGTTAATCTTATCAACAACATATATTTTGAATAATTTATTTCACTACGTAAGCAAATATAATAAAAACCTCTGATTGAGAAAAAGAAACTTTTCACTGTGCAATGGTTAAAATTGCGACGTATCGATTGCCAATAATATTATTTTTAATGTGGAAACAATTAAAAAATAATTTTACATATCCATCCCTTCCTCTCCGAGAGAGGTAGAATGTCCATTATGAAAAAAGGAAAAGAAAGAAAATGCGCGAAAGCGTGTACGACCGGTTTTCCGGGCGCTCTTCTAATCTTTTTTTCGCTCGCGAATAAGTGAATTTCTTTTTTTCTATCCCGTCGTTAATTTCTCCCTGATAAAACTGTTGAAAACTCTAAATGGATCTGAGAGCGATTAATAATGTTTCTTTTATGTTTTTAGTATAATATATCTCGACTTTTAATATGGCATTTGAAATTAGTAGTACCGTTTTTAATAAAGGGACGTTTTTTTTTGTTACATTAACTTATCTCAAATTATGTGACAATTGCAAGAGTTGAAATTTTCTATCTAAAATATGAAACTAGATAAAGAGTGTTAAAATAAATTTCTCTCATAAATTGGAATTTTACGTTAATTACTGAAAAATATTATAAATACTATACGATGTACGTTATACAAAAAAATACTGTCTAAAAGATTTATCTATTGAATTTAGCCATAAATCAAGGAAATGTAGACAGATAGTTAGTTTACTCGTTTTATTTATATTTCTACTTTCAGCCGAGTAATTCTTTAGTCCGAAAGTCCGAAATAAACGACGGTCAATAGTATTCAATGCGACTGGTAGGTATGCGTCGTTGCGAGTCGGACCAGGATGTAGGGCATAGCAGCTTTCGAGATTCTTGCACGTTTTACAGAAAGCGTAACGGTAAGGAAATGGAAGAACGAGAGCTCTGGCATACAAGCTTGTTTGTTTCGCGTGCGGCAGTTTCTTTCGTTTTATCAACTGCAACTCTCCTTAGTCTGAGAAAGCAGCTGAAACTGACAGCCGGATAACATTCACATTTATATGCACCTACATACGTAGTACGCCTTACGTAATATCAGATAAATAATGCGAGTTTCAGATCTTTGTTTGGGGCAAGGATGTCTTTATTATTGTATGAGTGTGGATCTTATTTATGATGCGTCGCGGTTTTTAAATCGGCATCTCGTTCCGTGAATGCATTCAGGGCAATCCAAATGCACGGAGTGCACCATTAAAAACGCAGAGAAATAATAGATTCAATTTCACAGTTTTCTTTCAAAAGAATATAAAATTTTTCGTTATATTAATAAATATAGAGGTCCAAAGAAATTTGGACAATTAAAAAAAATTTGAAATAAATATTATATTATTATGAAGGATGGAAATGACAAGAATAGAAATTATTTCAAGATTTTCTTGAATTTGGAATAAGAATCTCGGAGAAAGAGCTTTTAATGAAATAAGATATCGAAGGAAAAATAGCCTAAGTAGATTAAAACTATGCAGCTAATCGATTTTTCTTGTCTTCGCTCGTATAAACTGGTAGTAACCATTCTTTAAAGAGATAAGAACGTTGGCTTGGTATTTTTAATCTCGAAGACGTTGCGAGGGCAACAACGCCGGGGTGGGCCATCATGCTCGCTAGGATTTGTACAACATCCTGCTCGGCGAGGATGTTAGGCGAGATTCGCGGATGGTAGTTACACTATGCCGTAAAGGGTGGCTTTACAACGGTACGCAAGGGAGAGATGCGGTTCAAGCAATTTGCGGTGGTGGCTAATTACAAAGGTCGTTACGAAGGTGTGGAATAATTCCGCGCGCGCGGATTTTCGTCGAACATTTCGGTCATATTAAATTATTCTTTCGTCGCGTTGTTGATTCCCGCGCGATAAAGTGAACAGAGCACGACTGTAATTTAAGAGCGCGCGTTAAAAGTTTCATCCTTCCTCCCTTCGTTCCCTTGTGAACGCTGAAATTGTTCTCATTGCAGAATTTTGGAATTAATAGCATGTAAAACAGCTTTCATTGGCGTCATCATTTATACGTAATTTTACACTGCCTTTTTATTTTTTTATTTTTATATGCATCAGGTTTATATCATCTAGATTTCTGAAACTTTTAATAAAATTAATAAAAATTCAAAATTCTGTGAATCCTTGTCCCTGTTAATTCTTGTTGCTCTATTTTATATAAATGATAAATATATTATCAAGTTTGTTAAATTTGTGTTATTTGCACTTTTTACATTTAGAATCTTCATCTTCTCTCTCTTCCAAATCCAATATATATTTATCTTGTGTTCTAAATGCAGGAATTTTTAGGAATTTCAAGCAATATGAATCTATTAATATTTAGATAATATATAATAATGTCAATGAATCAAACTCGAGAGTTTATTTTTTATAGGAACACCGAATATTGCAGAATGTTTGTGACATTGTACATAGTATTTACAACGTCTCTAAAAATAACAGCGTTCAGCTTTTTTCCGAAAACTACGTAAATATATCTTTCTTCGAAAAACTGACAGTCCGCAGCAGAAGAACGTTCAAGATGTTTCACCGTTTATCAGCCAGTTGCTAGCTGGAAAATGCGTTCAAGGCGATGCAGTTCGCGAGACGAGGCTGTACAAGATCAACGAGCGGAATCGACGAGCATTCACGTCGTAAATTTACGGACTAACACGACTCGACAGCTCGTTAACGGCTAACGCACATTGGTAAAGCTCGGTTTACACGCAGCCAATAAAGAGGGCAAATCGACTACGCGGATTATAATCGACTTTTTTTTTTTACAAAAGAAGAACCGTGTAACAATTACCTAACATCGTCCAAATATTCACGAACAGCAAGTAATTATGAAAAGATCTACTTACATTAGCTGAGTGAAACTTTGCATGAAAGCAAGAGTTTCAGCTTCGCTTGTTCAGCATGTAAGGAAATAAGCGAATAAGTAACGGAGAGAACCGCCTCAGGCATTCAAGCTGTAATATACGTCCGCGACTATACGTATAGAACCAATCTGAAAGACAGCTGGGTAACGCGATTTAGTTAATATTTTCTCGAGAATTTTTGTTGCAGAAAAGAAAGTAAAATTAATTCACTATTTCTGTGACTCATTATCTTGTATAAGCTCGATGTAATTTACTTAAGTGAGATATTCTTAAGTGATTTTTCTCTTAAAACTTTTCTTCATGGCTCGAAGTTTCTCCGTAATTTTATTTTGCAATCGCCATGCAACTATTTGTCCAATCTTCGAACGCAATCTTCTCACATTGTTAGCATTCAATTACTGCACTGCATCGTGTAGCTAAATCAAGTGGATCATAAATCTTGAGGAATGCGATACAGATCAAGATAACGATAATCTCTGCACTCGGGACTGTATAAACGAGAAGAGAATCCGCGAACATATTTAAAGTACAAGCGTTTCAAGAAAACTCGGATGAATTGGTCCGATTATTGCGGATGATCCCGACGATTGTTCCAACAGTTGGAACGCATCGCGCCGTTTTGGCGCGCGAACGAAGACAAACGGCGCTTCCTCGCATCATATAATAATTTCCAATTACCGCGAATTAACGGTGGCCCATACATTTTACGCTGTCGCGTCGGCTCGGCGATGCGCTCGCAAACGCGCGCCTGTTTGCGCGAACTATGTTTCTAGGATGCGCCGAAATATATCATCCTTGAGTTACAAATAACGGTAATTATATACGGGCCGCTTGGAAGGTCTCTTTATCATTATGATGAAATTGATACAATTCACAAAATTCACAAAATATACAATATCGATACGATAATGCGCGGATTTGACAGTTGCAGCTGGATGGAAACACGTAAAACAATGACTAGTATCACTGATATTTTTTAAGAAAAAGGGGGATTATTTTAAAAAAGAGTTGGAAAAAATATTTGTTTCATGAAGCGAAATATTTCGATTTTTTTCTCTCTTTGAATATATATATATATATATATATATATAGATAGATTTAAAGCTAAAAGTTTTTTTATCTTTAAATGCTTTATCTTTTGAATTGTTGCAGATTTTCCGATTAAAGATAACTTCATCCATTAACGTACAATCCTTGAATTGTTGGTATAAAAAGTGCAAATCGTGTGAAACAATCCGTTAAAACGCGAACAATCTCGTCGCCCGGTTTGATAAAACTGGTACGTCCGCTTTCAATCGGTCTAGCTTTTTTTAGGCAAATAAATTACAATCGTCGCTCTCAATCTGTTTCAATCGTGCGAAATTGACGAGCAGTGTACATTTCGATCTGTCATATTCCAGACATACGATCGATTATTCCGGTAAACTACGTCAAGCTGGCACCTGTGTCGAATAATTCATTGATGCATTACGATGGAGCGTTAAAAATGCAGTGTGTCATGTAATATAAATATCCAACAACGATGTACTATATTAGTAAGCGTTTATCGATTTTTTATGCGATGGGAGCGTGGTATAAAGTGCGTGTTAGCGATAACAGTGTAATCATTAAATAATGCTTGTAATGAACTAGTTTATGTGCAATTTCATAACATTAGCGTTGATCAGAACAATAAATTATATGTTCGAGTAGCCTTTAGTGATAACATAATCAACGACGATTTATTCGTTTGAATTCGTTACTTTACGTGCGCCCATATATTCGACATATAACGGGTGAACAGCATATAAAACCTGCAATCGCATAGTGCAATTCCCGTCACGTCGCGGCTCGCAAATAGTTAATTAACTTAAGGTTAACGATTTATCCGTTCCACCCGTATAACAACCATGGCAAAGACACGTGCTAGAAATACACGGAGAGAAAAGATACAGTTGTGCTTTTTTATTTGAAGAAATGAAATTTTATGCATCATAAATCTTTTTGGACAGTATTCGAAAAAAAACTCGCGAATTCACGAATTTCGAAGTTCAAGAATCTTAAAATCACGAGACTTTAGGGTAAATTCTCAAATATTTATAATATCGAGATACTCAAGAATCGAGAAATTCAAAATCTCGAAAAACAGACAACGTATCAGAATGCGTGCATTTTTTCTCGATAAAACTTGCACGATTTCGTTCGTTTAATAATACATAATTTCACATTATTTTAGTAATAATGTATAAATTTTAGCAAAATATAATATAAGTATAAATAATTTTATTTACTAATTACGTAATAATTAAAGAATAATCATACCTTGAGAAGTAACGTGATGATATGATGGAGTGATACAGCTTACTGGAGTGTAATGTGCAAATGACAGCGCGACGGCTTTACATACACATGCCAATTCTGCATACTTCGTACTAAAACAAACATCAAGGCTATATGTCAACTGTTGTCATTTCAAAATGTTTTTAATGTTTTATAATCTAACTCTGTTTTATTATATGTATTATATGTAAATATATAATATGATTTCTAGTATTTCAAATTATTATCAAAGTAAGAAACAGTGAAAATTATAATTTTTTGCTCTTAAAAACAATTGTTTTGTCTTAGTTTTTAAAAAATTATGAGAGGCTTAAATTATGATAGCTTAAAAACTAAAGCAAAAAAATTATTTTTAAAAGCAAAACATTAGCAAATAATTCTCATGTCTTACTGATTACATTCTGATAATTTGGCTTAGATAGCTTAATATTTATCTGTATATTAAACTATGTCTCGCTTGCCTTGCGTTTTTTTTAGCGCTCGTCTACATCACCTAGTAATAATAAAATATTCATTAAATTTTAATATCTTTTACTTAAAATTGTTTTTAGTTTTTTAAAATACATGTATTACTATTACAGATACATGATTCTTTTACACTATGTGTCTATATCCTGCATCTGGCAGTCTATTTTCGCCTTTTTCGAAGAGATACAGAGATTAAAAATACAGAGACCTACAAATGAAGTGTCCAAGCATTCAATTCAACAACCTCATTATCGCACTATAAACAGCTCCGTACAACTGAGTATTTTTTGTGATATTCCACTTTATATCTCTAAAAATCTTTTCAGCGGTTGACAGTGACGAGTAACGCCTGTTTAATGAACAACGGCGCGCTGTATATTGTCGCGCGATAAACCGGGATTAATCGCGAGCTCCAGTAATATCCGACTTGATGGACTTACTTCGGGCCGCGGAATAGAGTCTCGCCGCGGATTTTAGCGCTCTCCCCCTTAATTCGTTAAAACATGACCAGTGCCGAGCAGCCAGCTGACGAAGTAGTCGTAAACCAGGAATAATGCGCGTTCAACGACTGAATTTAAAACGAGAATCCCGTACCGCCTTGTTTAATGTTGCAATTTCAAAAGCCTCCTCGCCTTCTTGTCTTTCCTTTTCTCTTGTATCTTGCTGCGAAATATAACTCCGAATTTTCTTTTGTTATAATGTGCAAGAAAACGTCCCTACTTGATTAGAACTCTATCGATCATTTGCGCAAGCTTTAACCAATTTAATATCGCTCCAGAAGCGAACTTATGTAAGAAATACCTATAGGACATCGAATTCGAGTGTTACTTAAATTTTTTTCTTTTTCTGATACCAAAATATAAGAAATGCACTTTTAACTTATTATTTTGTGTGTATAATATTTGGATTATGAGATTAATATTGAATTAGAGTTTTTTTCAGGAAGAAATATTTGCACTCACTTATATGTGTATCGTATGTTATTTATATTAATTATATCTAATTTCTTAATTGTCTTACTATTAATCGTGTGAACTTTTCATCGTCTCATGTCGATGATGTCATTTCAACGATTGTTATTTGCTCGAATCTCAAAGAATCTCAAGGAATCTGTCTCAAATTCGACTATTTTCCTATTTCTTTCCTTTCCTTTTCGCTTTTTCAAGTACCCTCTTCTTTCTCACTCTCGTCTCAGCTATCTCTCACAATTTTATTAAGACTCGCGCCATTCTCCTATGAAAGTGCCGCCGTTATCAGATTAATTGTTCAGGCCCGGCACGTCGGTGCGATTTGTTCAGCTCATTTCCGCCTCACATGTCAACAAGCGAAGGGGATTATTGTCGCAGGAATCCATTTGAATAATAAGAGGAATACGGTTTAAGAAAAGGAGACTGATCGAAAATCAACCAATCTAACTTTATCCTTGTCTTGATATGATAATTATTGCGGTTATCTGAATAGTTATTTTTAATGACAAATCGCGTATATTGCGTGAAAAATGTGCCACTATGCATAAAATTTGTCGTAAATGGATTTATAATTATACCTGGCGAATCTAACAATAACTTTTCAATAAAGATCACTTCGAGTTTTCAAGGCGCGAAAATTGCTTCCACAGCAATCCAAAGTGAAACGAATGTTCGCTATTCACGAGTGAAGAGTACGAATACGAGTACGAATTCAAGGTACAATGAGAAGCAGGAGTCGCTTCTTTCGAGCCGACAACTGAAACGCAGTCACGAGTATGAAGAACGTAAGAATGGAAAAAGGTTTTTGGAGGTCGAACATTCAGTTGTCTTTAGGAGAGGTAACACTTTTCGCCGGAATGTCTAGCCACTACTCGCGCGAAAGAAAGTCGGATGTAATCATGCGAGAAGAAACCAACTATGTAAATTGGAGCAAAATTCACTCTTGCTCATATATTAAGTAAGTATAAAAGAATATTCACCGTGCTACTTCTTTTTTCTTTCACAGTATTTCTTAACAACCTTTTTAATTAAAAATTTATAAAGTATATAATTAAATTTAAAAAATTCCAATATCAGAATGACAGTATATTGACGCTAGTTTTTCGATATTATCAAATATGTATTATTATTTATATTTTTCTTATTATGTAATTTTATTATATAGTTTCTTTAACAGAAACTGAAATAAAATGTTTATTTTATAAGAATCAAGAGCTATTCAGATAATTCATTCGTTCTATTTATTTTTAAATGTACAGGGGTTGCGAGTTCGATAACAAGTGGCTTAATCAGATAATCTAAAAAATTACATTGTAATAATCTAGAAAATTGGAAACGATATGGCACGTTTATGATTGTTACATTTAATTTACTCGCCGTCATAATTGCGAAAACACGAGCGAAAAGCAGAGGTGTACATAACGCGTGCTCTTAAAACGAGAGAATTTAATTTTGCCTCGCGTTGGACAATGTAGCGAGAGAAATTAGTTTCGGGATTTTTTTCCTCTTTTCTTCACGGGAAAAACACGCACACACATATATTAATAACAACATGCGCGTGTGGTAGGCTCAACATAATTATTTCTTCCTCGTATTACAGCTATCTGCAAAACGATTTTACGCTCGTATGCAGAATAATCTCTTTCGCCGTTGCATAATGTTGTCGTACCACTGATATTATTGCGCACACATGACACTACTACAGGAATGGAAGCTGGTATACAAACATGTACAATATTCCACTCATGAAATCTTTTCTTGCTCCTTTTGATATAGAACATAATAACGAAATTATTATAATGAGATATTAACTTAAAAAAATATTGTTTTTATGATTAAATTATTTCCGCTTAAATAATTAAATATGCCCATTAAAATATCATTTTATTATTGTTTATAATGCATATTGTCATATGATTGACACTATTGCTCGGAAAACATGAAATATGAAATAACAGCTAGTACGTATATTTATTCGTAGCATTTCTATGCAATTTAGAAATTTTATATGTTGAATGTAAATCTCTTTTAAAGTACCGCAACCATTTCAACCATTTACAAATGGCCTTTAATGGACGACACTTTTATGTTTTCCTTCACTCGTTGCAATATTTTTTACTAGCAGAATACAAATTTTATTTTGCTCTGTTTTTGTAAAGTAAACATCGACATTTTTAATGTCCGTATTTTAACATGATTTGTAATCGGATGTAGTAACAGTTGATTGCGCTTTGTAAACTCGTGCCTGAGATTCCCACGAGGGAAACCTTGATTCATAAACACCAACTTTTGTCATTACTCTCACCTCAATATGTATTTCTGTTTCTTGGGACAGACTGTTGATGTCATTTATCAAAATTATAAAAAAATATTGCACAAATCGTTATGAAATTAATAAACATTTAAAGACATACGTGGCAATATATATATATATATATATATATATATATATATATAAATAAATATTTCGTAAAAAAAAGAAAAGAATAGAAATTCAACAATTTTAAAATATAATAAATGTTCTGAAATTGAAATATCTGTTAAAAATCAAAACGTCTAAAAACTAAATTTTAAAAGATCCTATTCAAAGATTCAAATATTCAATTAAAATCTCGATTTTATCCAAAAGTATAAAACTTAATAGCACTAATAAAACAGTTTTCATGTGACAATACTGGTCTCAAAAGTAAAACAAAGTCGGGAATAAGAGATAAAAAGATTTAAAACAGAGGTATGCGGTGGAGATAAAAAGTGTAGTAAAAATCTATTCGTAAAGTCAATTTCTCAAATAAAAGTCGACAGCTAATCTAATGGAAAGAAAACACAAATAAATGATAAGCGGGTAAAAAAAAAATTGAAATCGCGAAACGCACGATGGAAGTAAAGCTAGGATAAGATTTGCCATATAGTAGAAAACAGATGGTCGTCCTTTTTAAAAGATACTCGCGAAGGATGTAGCGTGAGTGCGGAAATACAAGGAGAAAACTGCAGGAACTAAGACACCGCATTTTCGAAGCTGAGCTTTGCCTCGTAAATTCAAGTAAGAGCTTCAAACAAGTTCCGCAATAACGGCCACAAGATTGAAAGGTTACGTTCTCTTCCTTTCTCTTTTGTTTTTCTCCGTTTTCTCTTGATACAAATTATTTAAATTATGACATTATGCTGCTGCACGTTATATTGCTGTACATATACATGTGAGAGCATTCTATTTCTGTAATATTTGTTTTTTTTTTTTTATTAAGCAAACGCTTAATCTCGAATTTATTGCTATAACAAAAATGACTTGCAATTCATTTCTGTCTTAAACTTTTGCTTTTTCAAATACGAGCTTGTTATTTACTTAAAACTATCATTAAAATCATCGCTTCTACGTTTCTTTCACCCTCATTATTAATTTATCATATTTTTTTATAGAAATTATAATCTATCGCAATGCTCGACTCTTTTCACTTTTCGCAAAACGTGCGAAATTATTTTGCCGGTTGCGTTGCAACGTTTGTATGTGACGTATTTCTTAACTAGATTTTTTCCGCGAAATTGCGTTTCATCGTTTAGCCTAAGAACTCATAATAAAATCGCGCGCTGCTTTTTTACAGTCGACCGTCAATCCGCCCATAACCTTCCGATTCTCTGCGTTGCACGTACTTTTGCCCTACGGCTTCCTTCGCGTCACCCTTGGCTTCCCGTCTCTTACTGCCAGCACACTCAAGCAGCGTAAATGCCACCACTGACAGCCCATAATGCGGCGGTGCAGCGGGCGAATAAAGGAAGATACTGACGTATATCACAGATACGTTGCACAGAATCAGTAGTAGATCTGAGATTGTATTGAAAGTCTGTAAAGTTATGCTTTGTACATACGTAAAAACTAATAAATTATTTATGATGAAACATTAGTACTTGATTTATATTAATTTATATATAACATAACATAAATTTATTGGAATTTTAATAAAATTACGTTAATAAAATGCTGGATTGAATGAACAGATATATATACATATAATATTGTACATATTATGATGTACAATTCAATCATTTTAAATATAATTGATTTAAAAAGAAGGAAATTAAAATGTATAAAAACGTCAAACTTTGACTTCTATCCATAATTTGTCATTTCACTTTGAAAACTTTATTCCGGTATAATAGTTATTCATGACATTTGGTCTTATTTTGATATTTTCAGAAATATGATTCCTCGACCTCTCTTGAAAAAATTCTACTTTTCCACATTTCCATCTGTTATTCCATATTTTTATTTTCCTTTACATTATTCCTATTTTATGTTACCTTTGAAACGATATTTCGTTATAAAATCATGAAAATTTTCTCCCGCACAAAGATAAACCTAGAAGTAACATAATATAAAACTCGAGACTATCTCTATAATAAGAAACGAAAAAAATTGCAATAAATTTTTCTATTGTTAAGTTAATATTCGTGGATCACAATTCTGCATTCTAGAATCTCTCATCAATAGCCATTAGCTCGCATGTTTGCCAATGTTTTATAGTAATTGCGGGTCAATATAAGGTGCCTCGACTACGCAAGTGGCGAGTATAGTGTTCAGGTCGAAGTCGAAGTTCTCTCGCATTAATACGTCTTGGTCAGGCTTTAGGAACTCTCGCGGGATCTACGAAGCTTCATTACCAGCACTAAGTTTCCGGGCGTCTTCGAAATCCGAAATGGCGTTAGCCAACTTGCCATTACTGCATCAAATCTCCTCGAAATATTGCACAGATTCGAAAGCAGACTGCGCTCGATATAGATTGCATTTGAATAAAGTGCATCTGACTGTTTTAACGAATAAATTTAATAATAAAATTAATATCTTTATAATTTCTTATTTTAAAAAAATTTTTTAAAGTTTCTTTTTTATTACGTTTTCATTAGATATTTGAAAAATAATTATTAAATATTTAATTTTTTTTAAATTATATGATATTTTAATATGACAGTTTAAGAAATTGATTAGTAAAAATATTTCACAAAGTCTAAACAAATAGTTGAAGCAAATTTTAAAGATTAATTTCTAATTTCTGTAATACTATAATAAAAATAAAATTTTAACAGTATTGCATCTGATATATAATTCTTAAAAACTCAAGCATTATTTCTAAAAATTTTAGGATCAAAAATTCGAAGTGAATACGCTGAAGAAAATGTCACATCTAGAAATGTCACGTACATGTAGTCGTTAAAAACTGAATTGTCAGATAGATGGTAGGAAAATTAAATCGGATGCTCACGACATAGCAGCCAACGAGATTAACAGAGAATATGGCAACAACAGCCCGATAAGTGAATCTGAGTCGTGTTTTCCCCGTGGCTTTCGGAATCCGGTTTTTTCCGATGATTTTATGGCGTGCATGATGGCGAATGTTCAACGACAGTTTCCCTCGCACACACGTATGTACGAGCAAGCTCGTCGTAATGCTGCAGACACGCTCGAGTTTTACCGACGCACATGACAGTCCCTTTCGAGCGGTAAATAAGATCGCGAATTTAAGTACGTCAATACGCCTCGCTACGACGAAACGAAATTATACCGAGTGTGTACTGACGGTTCGCGTCATTTACGTTTTAACAATAAACGACCGAGATCTATCTAGCAGCAGCAACGGTAGCAGCTGCGTTAAAAATATTCCAATGCGCCACGTTCGAGCACATGCGGCCGGTTAGCATTGCGTCGACGAACTTCGTTTCATGCAAACTTTTCATGCTAAAGTTTACAATGAGTGGATTTTTTTATAGTACGTCCCTGAACGTCCGGCACCGGTTGCGGTTAAATTTACATGGCTGCAGAAATGAATGTTGACGAATACGCTCCATTTTTCACCATGAAAGATTCGTGGAAAAATTAAAAAAGAAGGATTGTTGAATATCCGCATATCTTTTTAGAAAAGAAAAATTATCGCAATACAGTGTCGAGTGTCATTTGAAAAAGAAATTAGTCCTAGATACTTTATGCAATGAAATCATCGTATAAAATTATATTTATGTCAATTATGTCATACATATTCTTTGGATCATATATTAAAAAATGAATGTGGAGAAAATAATAAAGCTTTTTTAATAAGGTATGTAAGTTAATTAAATTATAAAAGGTTGAGAATTCATTAAAAGTTAATTAAATTATTTCTAAATATCTCTAATTAATTTAATATTTTAAAAAATATGTTCATTGTTATGAATATACATATTAAAAATGGTATATTTTAAATAATCTAAGAGAGAATGTTACATAAGGCATTATACAAAAAATAATTTAACTTTTATGAAAAAAGTTTTTTCTGAAATTGTTATTTTTGGATTCTATATTGAATTCATAAATATCTATGAATGCTTTGTCTTTTATAATGAAAAAAATTCTTGTAAATTGTTTTTCAAAAATTATTTAAAAATTCTACTTGATTTAATTAGTGAAATAGGATTTAATATTCGAGTGTCTCATATAAGGGATTTTCTATTTTTCGATAAAAAAGTCAGTACTTTATTACAAGCGGCATTACTTGCATAATTCTCTCCAATTCTTATATACGTATCGTATCCTCGAAATCCTTCACAACGAAATCCGTGTCCACTGAATCGAACAGTTGATAGTCTGAAGAACTTGCAAGGTAGTCGAATGTATGTCGTCGAGTGCAATCCGAAAACGGAACGCGTGCCGAATACGAAAGAGAAGTGAGGAAAGTGCAGGGATAAAGCTGGAGGACGAGCCATGAGGTGAAGATAAATGCTGTAATCTAAGTTTTTCCATCTTGCGGCGCTCCGAGAGAAAATAGGGGCTCTTTTAGTTCTTTTCGCCGTGTACGCACCAGAGAGATCGACTTCGAGTCGTTTAACCCTTTCAGTCTCGTCCCTGTCACTATTGTAATAAGTTCGACTTCTTTAATAAAAGAAGTATCTATTTTATTGCTATCATTGAGCATTATCATTTGAATTTTTATTAAAATATTAGATCATAACAAATCTTAATTTCTGAAAACAAACTGTATTAAATTTTCGAAATATAACATTTTTTAATTCTCGAATTCTTATATATATTTTTTTCTATTTTTAAATTATTATATTTTTAGATCTTAACATACTTAATATTATCTATAAAATTTTTAAAATGTCAAAATCTAAAATCTTGAATTACTTTTTACTTTTTTTACTTTCTACCGTGTCCAAAAATTGTTAGATCCTTGTATGTAAATATTCTTACAATTCTTAATATTTATATTGTTCAACAAAATATTTATATTGTTCAACAAAAATGAAATTCATTATCTCACAACATATTATACGACTATTATGCGCATAATTTTATTTTCCACGATTGAAAGTATGTTAACCGTTAAATATGCATTCCATTTTCAAACTTCTCCATCGCGTGATACTCGTCTTCATAGAGTTTCACCCCGTCGCAATTTTCCTCGCATTGCACCGTCCAAAGGGCTGCCGAGTATGGAAAACTTTCGAGAGGCGCCGCGGACTTCATTCCGACATTTTCCTCTTTCCTCCCCAAGCGCGGCGGGATTTTTTCTCTTCCCCTCCATACCTACCACACAGATTTACGAGCAACGCGAGCACGTACTTCACGAGTGGTAATTTGGAAAAAAAGTTCGCTCTCGCGGTCGGTGGGTTGCGGTTTACAAAGACGGCAAAAAATGGATTATACCACACTTAAGTTTCGCTACCTCACTCTCGAATTTTTATCCATTCGATTTCCTGCGAAGTACTGGTTGAATGTAATGCAAGTATCGATAGTTCCCCGATATTATCGCACACCATTCTGCATGGTGCAATCGTTTTCCGGTTTGTAAATCGTTTAACGTGTAGTACCTCGACGTGTACAATCGGCAGCACCGAAATATTTCTAAAAGTACAATCTTTTAAATTCAATTTTAATCATATTTTTTTAAATCTATTTAGTATCAAGAAAAATGATAAAATTATCCTAATAATATATTCAAATTTATTTAAATTTTAATCTAAAGTAAATGAATTCTTCATGCTAAACAATTACATAGAACAAAATTAAAAATTGAAATACTATTTTGGATCAAAGCCCCATAAAAATGAAAAGGTAAAGGTAAATAAGCCAAAAATTTAGCAATTCAAGAATAAAAAAATCGCTAATAAATTTTAATTAATTCGGATAATGAAGTGATCGTGATCAACAATTAAGCACACAGATAAATGAAATTGAAGAAAAACAAAACGACATTGTTTCATTAAACGGTAGCTCGATATCCTTGTTCTCTACTCAGAACAGCTATATCCTTCAAGATTGATTCTATCGAAGGATCGATGCGTTCGAACGAAGGAAGAGAATTGGCTGATATTTCAATCACAGGATAAGTGTCTACTGTTTTATTAGCTCTTCAATACAAGCTACATTCGTTCTAATAAGAACTACCTTACGCCCGATCGAAAATAAATTTAAAAGCTTATCTGTTTCATTCTCCCAATATTTTCAACAAATTTATGTAGTCATATCACCGAAAAGTTTCACGTTACACACAATATAGCCCGTAAAATATATGAAACACTACTCCTTTGTTAACAAAATATTAAAACTGCTGAAATTATCACGTTCAGAAATTTGATAGTATTAAACTTGAATAATACCTATTAACGAATATTATCATCGATATTATAAAATCTTATGAAATATATCTCAATATTTGCAAATATCGTTAAAAATTATTAAAAAAATAGAATTAAAATTTATTTTATAAATAAAATCCAAATTAACATAATATCGATAATTCTTTAGTTTTTAAAAATTAATATTATCGTATGCCACACATACACATTTATTCAATAAAAAAATATATGTAAATACTGAGAGCTTCTTTTATTTTTATGAATAAATATTTCATAAATTCTGGATTATAGAAAGAAATTTAAAAAGACTCGTTATCTCCCTAGATCATTATTAACAAGTCCGCATCTAAAATTCCGTCAGCGTTCTCCAAGGAGAATGCCGTTTTCTCATCTCTGCTATACAAACATCGCTGACCCTTCTCAATCTTCCGAAAACAACGTTGACCCACGGTCGAGCACAATGAAACACCCTCACGTATGCCCTTATATTCTCCTGCGTTTCGGCGCCCAAGGCTAGTCAAACTAAAGTATCTAAGAGTCCGAGGCAGTTTTGTTTCAACCTTAAAATATTTTTAAATATTTAGTAAACCGTTTGTGGGAAAACTTCCTTAAATATATCATTTGAAGTATTTATAGTATTAATTGTGCCAAACGTACAATTATATCGTAAATGGAAGGGTTGAGAACTATAGATATAGATTTCCGAAGATCAATAAGCCAAGAATGTAATTCCGAGAATATACAAGGAACCAACAATACTCTGACGTAACATTTGACTCAAAATTATGAATATCATAATCCGCGAAGATCTTCAAGGAGTTAATCACTTAAGGCGTAATCAGAGTAGACTGAGATTTCGGCAAACTATATTTATTTCTATCACTAATTTATATCACTAATTGGTTAATTTAGTAACACATAATCAATAATAAGAAAAATATTCTAAATATAACAAATGTGTTTTTAATGTTTTAACGAAACTCATTACGTTTAAAAATTTTTCGAAATAAATACATTCCTGATAACATTGTAACTTCTTATACTTCTTGTGCGAATTTTACTTGAAATTTGAGAAAAACGACACTATTAAATATCTTAAAATTGTCTGATAAAGTAAGATGGCCATTGCACGACATTATCTTAAAATGGGGCAAACTGACCCTTTCAACTACTTCTCAATAACGTGAATGTGCAGTCATCAACAGCTTCTTTCGTACTGATATCTCAAATGTCCTAAGAATGTCGGCCTGATATCTGTTTCGCATCCAACGCGAAAATAGCACGAGAAATGAAAGATCATGCGATATCATTTCTTTCTCTAATATTTTCTCTTGCTCTTAATAAATTAAAATTTTCATATTTAAGGAGATATTAAATTGTTATATATTTTTTTCATGCCAAGAGATATGCCAAAAAAATGATTATATTATTTATTCACGTGGATTAATAACTTTGGGAAAACCGAGAAATGCATATTAATTCTCATATATATTTTCTTTATTTTTTCCCCTGTCCTTTATTATTAATTCATTAACATCTTCTATCATGAAATATTTTGTCTCGTAATACTTGATTCGATTCTAAGTTATTTCAATCACTTGTCCAAAAAGAATTTTATTCTCGATTATCACAAGAAACTGTCACTCATTTTCTCTCTCTTTTCTCACATTTTTCTCTCTTTGCTTTCTCAGAATAATAAAAGCTCGCAGATGCTGCTGAATTTTGAAATTTTGCGAACCGAGCGCTCGTCAGCTGCTTTAATGGCAAAACGGAGAAGACTTCGCGTCGTCGCATATCCATAGGTACATTTTACGATAGTCTGATCCATGCCATATTTCTACAGACTTTTCTCTCGATTCTTCACGCAGGTTATCCTTTTTACAACTACGGCTTGATGTTCTCCATATCACACCGCATCGTAAAATAGGTAGTTAAAGAAAGATCATTTCTGGAGTCTGATCTTTTCTTCGAAGACTAGCAAATAGCCCTCAAATATTTCATTTTAATGTTTTAACATGAATCAGCTTTTTCTTTCAGATTTAAAGATTTCTATTTTAAAATTGCAATTTTTAAATACATTTAATGGTCCTGGAACGTCGTGTTTATTCATAAAAATCTATCGGATTAAATTATTCGCTATATGTATATGCTAACAATTATTATCGATAAAATGCAATAATTGTCAATTGTAATTTAATTCATGCTAAATGCAAGGTTTAAATACATATGCAGATTTTTTTAAATATGCATAACGAGTCAGAGTCATTAGATATATTTTTATTCATAATCTCAAAATAAAAGTCATTGCAAATATGACCAAATTTGAATATATGTATACATTGTATACATATATAGTAAATATATAAACAGTATAATATATAAACAAACTCTCTCTCTTCAAAAATTTTATTCAATTATAGACAGAAAAGTAAAGCTTTTCAAAAAATCTATTTTCTTATTTTCTATTCAAGTACTAGAGCATCGCATTGCTTATGCCAATCCCGAAATAAAATGGGCTACGTGGAATTGAAGAGGGTTTTGCGGCTTTTGCTACTTCCAGGCGGATTACATCCCAAGATTTTTACGTCTTCTGCACGCCACGGAATGGACACTTAAGCGAGGATCATCGCTATGGATATGTCCGCGCGTTGGAATGTAGATAAGCGAAAAGCTCCACTCGATCCGCTTTGCAATATGTTGGAAAGTTCGGAAACTCGTATCGCTCGCTCTGAGAACTTTTTCGCAAACAATCTAGAACGGCACTCTAACGACCGATTGTTTTCCTAGCAATTAGCGACATACGTGTGTATACATAAGCCTGAAATTTGTCTACTAAACTACTCTTGTTATCGAACTGCAGAATTTCGAAGTTGTAACTTTTGTGTATTTTCCTGGCCTAAACAACTAGTTTATTTCGCACTAGTTGCAGTCGCATATCAATCGGAAAAATATAGAGAAGAAAGCACAAAGTGAGTATCGAAATGTAGCAACAAATGAACTAACAATATCACAACTAATCGTTTTCTCTATATCGCTTTATAAATGAAATGGATTTCAACCATAATCTATCTTTACTTTCTTAATTAATTCTTCTAATAATTAGAATACTTCATAAAAAGTCCGCACAGACTTGAGAAAAATGCGATCGTCCATTACACGCGCAAGACCTTTCAGCTTTTTGTCCGATTTCTTTCTTTTCATTCACCCTCCTTTTTTCTTTCTAAGACGTTTGAGAGTGAATGGTGAGGTCAATGACGTAATTACGAGATTGAAAAGGCTACAAGATCCCTCATCAACGGCGTTTCACGGTTCTTACGTCTGATTTGTAGTATCCGTAACTACTGTCGGATCGAAAAGGATGAACATGTAAATCACATACGCAATCTTAATTAATGCCATTCAATCTGACAATAAATAGACAAGAAGAATTTTTAGAAAATATTAAATATTTTAATAATATCTACGTGTAAAATCAGAAATTTTGCACGTAACCGTTCCGAACCAAACAACCGCTCGATTTTTCGCACGAAAACTTATTGAAACGTGGTCACGGCAGAAATCGTTCGTCCGGAAGGTCCACCGAACTCGATTCCATGGCGATGATCTTCTTAACCGGCCGTTCCACAACGTGGGAAAATCGCAGAATTGGCTACTGGCCAGAGAGATAGCCACGAAAATACGATTGGACGATCATGCCGAGTTCTCAGACGAGTCGCTCGAAAATGCACGTTTCCGTCCTTTCTTTCGACGCTATTGGACGTGCAGGAGTGGTAGTCGTCACGAAATTGAGAAGGGTTGACGGTTAAAGGAGGCCCTTGAACGAAAGACAGAGAAATAGACGGGAAAAGGAAATCTTGCTTACAAAAGGAATGATAGTTCTTTCGCAAGGATATTCTTCGCACAGCAACTGTACTATTTTGAACGCAGGTGCGCGAAAAGCAGATAGAATCATGCGTAGAACGCGAGATGTTGAAACGAATATATCACCCATACGATTACAAAGTAAAATTTCATGTACTGCAGCTTCTTTTTTATATAACCTCTTTATGTATACATTGATGACGAGTCATACATAATTTTACAATGAAATTGATATACTGAAAAAAAATTCTGGTTAAAAACGGACAAATCAGAAAAATCTTGTAGGATTGATCAAATATTCTGGTTATTATAATAAGAATTGCTTATTGTAAGTTGTAAAGTATTGAGTTCTATTATAATAACCAGAATATTTGATCAATCCTACAAGACTTTCTAATTCGTCCGTTTTTAACCAGAATTTTTTTTCAGTGTATAAAGTATAAAGCTGTATATAAAAAGACGAAAACGTTTCATTAGATAGATAGAAAATTTTTTTCTTCCTGTATTAAATGAAAATCGGATTTTGGGATTATAAAGCATTAACATAGATAACGTGCACTCAACATGTGAAGCGAGAGTCGATCTAGGCTAATCGATGACCGTGCTTTGTCGTGTAACTGCAGTTACTTACGGAGGTACTAATTTCCTAGATTAATTCAGACGACCATCCGCGGGAGATTAATCGTGACGGAAACTCACAAGCCATTCTCCGCAGAGCGGAAACGAGCAGATCGGGCCGCGCGGTCGGATCGCGCTAAATCATGCACGCGCCGGGCGGACCGGCCGGGATTGTTGCGATAAAATACGTTAGTAAGATCGTTACACCGGTCAAGTTTATTATACTCGCGTGACATCGGGTTGCGTCACGTCGCAATAACGGATCGCAAGCAAAATTCCGCACGCGGCAATGTAATTCCCGCGAAATTACGAGCTGCGAGGGCTTTCAGTGCTTTTTGCACGAGTAACACGCTTGTATCTATGTACGTTGCCTTTAAACATTCCGACCGCATATTCCTTTAAATCCTACATGAATAACCATGTCTAAAACAAAGGCGAAACTAATAATTTCTACATGTAAATGAGAAACAATAGAGATCTAATGCTCATATTGTATTGTTGCTAGTAGAGATGCATTGCGATTATGTTCACATTATTATTATATAATTATTAGTTTAATTAATCCGATTATGCAACAATATTAGCAATAATATGCACTTGCACAACAATTAGTAATAATGTACGATTTTAATTACAATAATTTAAGAGAGATTAATATAATTAAAATAGTAAAAATAATTAACTAATTAAAGAATCTTGATATTAAATTAATTTATACGAAAAGTTTGAGATTTTTTAATTTATATGTCATTGCGTCGCTAAGGAGTTTGAAGTACAGCCGAAACATATGATTTATAATTTTGTTATAGAATTAATTGAATATTAATTAGCTTAACTAACTCATGCACTACGAATTGCGTTTGACTCTCGGAGGCGATTTTCTTGTTACTTGTGTAAATTTCAAGATAGTTTTCATAGATAGAAAGTGAAAAAGAAAATTGAGAATTTTGCAGTAACGAAAGTAAGTTTCTAGCTAAATTATCGCACGTATGATTTCTAAAAAATAGTTATGAGCATCGTTAAATTTCGCGATTTCTGCTTTGAACGTTGACGTAAACGAGAAAAGTTCGATGGTCGTGCGTTACGATATATTTCATAAAACACTTATTGTAAAAAAGTTCGCGCATACGTCATACATGTAACTGCATACGTTACATATGCGCTTCTAATATAATACAACTGCAATGATATAGTATCATTTTATATTTCGATATCTTGTTCCGATATAACCAATCAGCATCGCCGGAAGAGGCAACAATACTTCGAGACTTTCGAGTATCGATTTAAGATGCCTTTTTTAAGTGAGTTCCACTTTCTTTCAAGATAACGCTTTCTTTTTTGTTTTCATAAGCGACATCAAGAATACAGAAGTGCTACTAATGAAGGTAGAAACGTGAACATATTTTAAATTAGAAAATGTGGTGACATATATATCTATATATGACACTTCTTTCTCTGATTTCAACTAGCAAAATAGGTCGTACCGAAATACTTTTGGTCGCTATTAAAATTTTAAGTCTCCAAGATCCGAAATAATCTCTAAAGAACATTATTTCTTTGTGTAAAAGAAATATAATATTAAAATTTTTAATCCAAATAATTATATACAAAGAAGAATATTATAGATATTTATCTCTTTTTATTCCGCTTTTTTCATATTTATTAGTCAAAATTTATTTAAATTTGTAAATGCTTATTTTCAATAATTTATTTTTACATTTAGCGAAATTGGCTTAGCAATATCTTTTCTTATTCATAAAAGTTCCATTGACTTGATGTTGCAGCTACGAAATTATAAAATAGTAATAATATTAAAAAAGTTATTTCATATCAGAGAAATTATTTCATATCAACAATATAGTCCATTAAAAATTTTATGAAATTTCTCGTATTAACATAAGGAGAGAATTTACGATAAAGTATGATCATGTCATATACCGCGCAATCCATTTTACTTTCCAACAAATCACATACGGTATCATTGATACTGAAAGGGTTGATTGATTATACATCGCAATTATTTTAGACTTCTCTTGCTATTCTCTTCGCACCAATATGTATAATTATATTAAAAGTAAAAGATTTTTGGTTTTTATTATAATCTTATTATTATTAGTGTTAATTACGATTCGCTATGTTATGTAAAATTATTTATGTATGTACAATATGTACAACGGAATTAATTTTTTTAGAAAAAGAAAAGAAAATAAGAGAAAGAGACAGAATTAATATGCGCATAAAATAATTTTTAACAAAACAACAAAAATATTATATAAAATTAATTTTTTTACTTTACCCAAAGTTCAACTGAGATTAATAATCATTAGCCACTTTTCTATTTATATGTAAACGGGCCGTTAAATTGCTACTACGGAGAATTATAAGCGAGCATAGCTCATTGCATTAAGGTTATACGTAAGAACAAAATCTTCTTGTAACGTTATTTTTTGCCGTTAATACGCCGTTAATGAGAAACGAAAAAGCCAGAAAGTCTTGTTTCTGTACAGCCCAGAGGGAAAACCCAGAAATGCAACAAATCCCAGATGATATTTATGACATTCGTTACTCCTATCCAATCTTGTATTTACAGTTGTAAGGGTAAATTTATTTGCCCTATAATTCGCAGTCGTGGACGTAATCTCCAAAATACGTTAAAGTATTACACAGCGGTTGCAGTGAAGACATCCTATATAATTAATATATTTGGCATTACAAGTACAGGTGAGTCTTTAAAGCTGACAATTAAAAGTTAATCTGAAATTTTAGCTTTACCGAACTTTTTCATTTAATTTCAAGAATAATAATTTCAAGAATTTTGATAATCTCAGAGAAGCCATTCGTTGAGAAAAGCTCTCCCAACTTCGCTACAGAATTAGTTCCGCTCTACAAGCATAAACCTTTCTCGGGAAATCCTGTGTACTATAATTTCGTTACCGAAGGTGGTCGAAATATCGAAAGAAACATTGCGCGGCGCAGTACTTAAAGCTTTTTCGACGCGAAGAGTTATGGCGGTGTATGAGGCGAAAGAGCGAAAGCTGTTCTTTCGAAGAAAGTACGTGAGGCCAATGCGAATATTGGTCTCTTCACGGTCGGCGCTGATTTCTTCTTTAAGAAATCCTTCCTTATCTCAAAACCGCAGGTAATACGATACAGAATACGCGGGTTCCAAGAGTGTTATCGGATTACGGTAGATTGCGCGTTCGAGTCTGCGAGAGTCTAACGCTCGAGTGCTGCTATCGTTACATCTTGTAACTTGACCGAGGCCAACATTAAAACGTTCACCAGCTGTATCCGAGAGAGTCACAGAAACGCTCGAATGCGTTATGAAAATTCATCTATTTCTGAAGATATTTTTTCAAAATTAAAAATTTTTTACTTATATTAGTGTAGGCATAAATATGAATATAGATTCAAGAAAATTGCAAATTTTTTTTCGCTAATCTGACATTTTTTGAAACTTCTAAATAGCTTCTAAAAAAAAGTCTGACAATTAATATATGATAAAAACAAAAATAGAAGTTTCGATGATTTTTTAACATGTTATCACAGATATGATTGTAAGAAAAGTTCATTAGAATAGTTTAAATAGAGTGGATTAAGAAAGATTTTAAATACTTATCATTCGAATATTTCCTTATATCCTTATTAATGGCTTAATATCTTTTTTTTAATGCTGATTAAAATCTCTATTGCAAAAGATTTTAATATATTATTATACATTTTTTTTATTAATTGGAATCTCTTCGTATAACAAAAATTTTTATAGTATCTTTAGTTCATTAATTTTTATTTTACATTTAACCTCATCACATTTTGTTTACTGACATCCTTAATAGGTTATTAAGTTTTTAAATGTAATTCTAGGAGTTTATTACATTCTCAATGGCAAGCGCTTTGTAGAGATCATTCCAATGTACTGCATGAAACGATGGGTATGTTATATAGATACGTTAAATGTATTACAACATATCCTGGTGGTTTTGTCAGTATGTTCCGTTAAAGTTACCTCCCGTTGAAACTCTATAAGCTAGTCCTTTGAGTCGCTTCGTAGCTGAAGGTAAGGTTCCATCAGAATATTCATGGAATGCATAAATCAATGAATACAATCGGTGTATTAAAATTAAATTGTATTATTTAATATAATTATTAAACTCTAATCGCGTAATATTAAGTTTTATAAGTAAATCAGTTTTATTTTGTACATAAGTTTTAACATTATTAATTAGTATTGTATCATAGCGTTTTACCTTGAATCTTTGTTGCAAATATATCTTTAAGGTTCTACAAGAATAAATAAATAATATAATTTATATAATATAATATACCGATTATAATTATACCGATTATAAAGCGAAGCTAAAAACTTAAATGAGCATTGAATAGTTTAGATCAAGTATATGAATTAATTGAACCAGAGCCATTCAAATCAGTACAATGTTAAATGAAAGTTAGTGAAAATAAAGTAAGACAAAAATGAAATGACTTCTACTTCTCCACTTATTGAAACTTATTGAAACATTATTGTATGTATTTTGTCATGAATTTAAAGCAATTATCTAAATGTTGTTGTGTTATATTGATACGCTTAATACGTAGAAATATTTAAAATTTTAACATAAATTATTTTGAGAACGTAAAATAAGAATAAAATAAAATATAGTGTAATAAATTCACGACAATAAAAATCTTTTTAACCAAAATATATTAGTGTCAAATAATGTCTTTGTTTATACATATTTATTGCTGTTATAAATAATAATCATTTACAGGTTAAGAGAAATAGATCTCAAAAAAATTATTAGATTATACATATGTAATTAAGATATTGTGTGTAACGCTTCAGATATTCTTTAACAGATAATTAGTTACATGATATTATTAGATTTGCTTTATTTTCATCATCGTTCGTACTTCATCACTTAATAGCATCGTATCACGCAACTGACGAATAATTAATATCGCTCGCAATGTTCATTAATCATTGTCATCCCTAATACATAAAAGCGCGAAAGGAACGTTTGAAGCATTATCTCATTATTTCTTAAGTGTTTCTCTTAATGTAATTGCAAAACAGTGTTCTAAAGAGAAAACAATGAATAAATTCAAAATCCTCACTATTTATTTAATTACTAAAAATATAAATATTATAAAAGACATTATTAACTCAAATCAATTTTGATTAAAGTAGAAAAGTTATTGTTAATTTTTATAAAGTAAATGTAAAATTGGCCATATTGTCAAATTTCTATTTTTATATTTAATCGGCAAAATTCTTTTTGAGAACAATATCGGAAACTTTAGAATTTATTGAGAAAATTTTATCAATTAGATCAAAATTCTAAAAATGAAGTATTAATATAGAAAAAGATAAAATATATAGGACGCTTAAAAATGAAATAATTATGTTATTCTTCAAAGATATAATCTTAATCTGTAAAATTTTTAGAAGTAAAATATACAGAAACGAAATATCGATCTTAATAACAAACAGAATAGGATAGGACAAGATAAATTTTGCAACAAAGAAAGAAGCAATAAAGATAGAAATAAAATAAACTCCGAATCGTAAAAATATTTTTTGAATATCTTCTAATGAAGGTGGGAAAACGAGAAAGATTCGCAAGAGAGAGAGAGAGAGAGGGGGGGGGGGGAAAGAGAGAGATATAACATTTTTCTCGTTTCGCCGGTCGAAAAAATCAGTGGACAACGAGCGTCGAAGGATGAGAGATAAAAAACTAAAAAAGGCTCGTTAACAGCGACGAAAGTATCGGCAGTTTGCCACAGTCGCGCTAATCTCGCGCTAATCGCATTTCGT
This sequence comes from Tetramorium bicarinatum, assembly GCA_928718305.1. NCBI lineage: Eukaryota > Metazoa > Arthropoda > Insecta > Hymenoptera > Formicidae > Tetramorium > Tetramorium bicarinatum. Next base: position 13,545,508 of record OV788324.1, read on the forward strand.
AATTAGCAGCTGATTCTCGTTCGTTTTTGCCCAACCGCGAACTGGTTAATGAATCATACGACCATCGTATACACGACCGTGTATTACACAACGATATCTTTACACAATTCGTTAAGCTCGATTAATTAGTTCTACTTTTAAGTTTCAAATTCTTAAATTTTGTACAACTAATTTTTTTTATTAGTTTTGATCAAAAAAAGAAACTTTTAATTTGTCGAGAAACACGATTAATAAAAATCGTAAATTCTCATTTAAATGCAAATACAATCAGTTTTTTAATCAATGAAAAGTGAGATCGATAAAGACTCAATATTAAAATAATTAAATCGTCGAGATCTTTTTTTAAACACCATTATATATATGTATAATATATGTAAAAATGTAAACTTACAACAAAGTTTTGTGAATCGATAGAAACAGACAGTTGCACATAAATTTACGAGTGCACGAATGTACAGTTTTATTCTAAAACTGTCGTGAAATCGTTAGAGTTGAAGAACGTCACGAACTGTCAAAGAGGTGATCTTAAAATGGGGTTAGTGCGCAGGGACGGAATACTTTACTGAGATAGCTTTAAAAGACTTTCGCAGTTTCTGCCAATCTCCATCAAGCATAATAATGTTGGCAGAAAGGTGCAAAGAGATTAATATGGTATCATCGTCAATCAGTGATAAAATATTGGCTGAAGAAGATCTTTGTTGTGTTATTAGTACCACAATCTTCATTTAATTATGAGATGTCAATATTATTATTATATGTATGTACGTGTAAATACATATAAATACAAAACAATGTACAATATAATACATATATGTATAATTGTGTGCTACATAGTAGCACATGTAATAATAATTTTTTTTAAATTAGTTTTGTAACATAATCCGAAATATAATATAACACAATTGCTCACATAAAATAAATTTAAAAGATTTATAACATTTTCGCAAAATATAACGAAACTTTTATATTCTATTTTCTTTCCTCTAAAACTTTAAAGACACAATAAATCAGAAAAGACGATGAAATCGAGACGATGAAAATTTTTCGCTCAGACTTGCCTGCCGCGAAACGCGAAACTCGCAGGATTATTCTCTCTGATTGCGCATAAAAAAAGAAAATCACTCACGAATTTTCGTCGTCGTCCAATCGACAATGTCAAACCCATTCTATACTTTTTATTTTTTTCACCGTCGATGTTCGGCCATCGAACGCGGATAACAAACGCAGCCCGATGTGACGCGCGCGCGTGATTTTTCGATGGAAAAAGGCGACGGGCGCGAAAAGCGTGTTACACGCGAGCAGCATTCGTCAAAGTTACACAAAAGAGCTCCCAAGTTATACAAGTTCGACAGTTCCAGGAACTTCGAGAACTCGTTCCGCTATTTTTGCAGCGCATCGCGTGTTGCACCGAATAAATTCCCTTCTCTTTCGCGCTTCTCTACTTTAGATAGATCGCTTTAATGCTTTGAGCGCTGATCTTCATTTATCAGGAAAATTCTTGCAAAGAACTAGTCAAGAGTTTCGAGTAAGCGATTACAAGTTTCTTGTCGATCTATGAATATAATTATAACGTCGGATGAAATCTAATACATATGCGATAACGCGATACAAGAATTTCTCGTTTTTCAGCGTTAATCATCAGCGAAAATTACACACATTCGCGAGAAACCCACAGATTTGCAGAATCGTAAGTAAAACTTTTCCAAAAGCATTGCGTTCACAAAATTATGGCTCCGCCGATTTTGGCGAACCGGAAATTCACCTCTTACTGGTCAACAAAGCGGATTACCTATCCTAAGAAGATTTTCACAGAAAAGAGAGTCGATGGTTAGAACACGAATGAGACGGGAAATAAAATGAATCCCAACGGTAACTGTAATCCAGAAAACGCGACTCGGAAAAGCACCAACCCTTTGAGCTCCTCTCCCCTCTCTTGAATTGATCTTCTCGCGAAAACTCATTTCTTACGCTCATTTCTTCTCGTGAAAACAATGAAACAATTCAAGAACGCAAAATATTTAGTTTCCCCGATTGAAAATAAACCATTGAAAATATGTCAACTATATGTTTTTCTGGCAAGAGTTCACTTTGAAGTATTAATAATAAATTTTTTATATAAAAAAAAATAGAAATTGAAAATAATACTGTGAGCAATACTTTTATCTAAATAAATTTATATGTATTTTCTAGAAAAAGATTGAAATGAGTATATAAAAAATAAATTATATAAAATATATAAAAAAAGATTACATTAAATATGTAAATATTTTAAAATTCGATCATAATTAAAAATAAAATTAATCAAACCTAGTTTTAACTAAATTTAAGCTAAAATTGTATTGCATTATTTTCGGACTACTTACGTATTTCTTGTTTAATTCACAATAAATTTAAAATACTATTTCGCATCAGTCAACTTAGCTGTTACATATCGAAAAAACAAACTTAAATAATAAATAGGCAAGAAATATTCTCGCGTTTCTTATTCACATAAACTTTATTTTCGACCTCATTTTTATTTTTTGTATTTATAAAGAAAGCGACTTTTATTGGCAAAAGTGGAACGCGCCACATATCGGCGAGTTCTGTCGCGTATAAATTTCGCGCGATCTTTCTGATAATATTCCGTGTGACATTATGCATAACGTTCAAGATAAATTCTACACGAGTTAGCGAGCAAACATTTCACGGTAATTGGCGCTGAACTTTTTTTTTTTTAATACTACGACGCTTTCGCGTGGCGAATTCGGTATTCGCGCATACACGCGAATTGCGAACCAGGTCGGCTTTAGATCGCGCCACGTCAGCGTCCCCGTGTAACATTCGCGAACACGCTGCGATACTTACTGTATCGCGTAGCGCATCTCGTTATCGTGCGCACGCTTCCCCATTTTGCACTTACATCCCGCTCGAATGCTGGCGATGACGAATGCCTTCCCGTACGCGGTGCGCGCCGTGCCTGTATTCTTGATGCAAATGCCGCTTTTCGCGCCGACGATGCCTAATGCATTTACCACGACGGTCGTGGATGCGCTGGGAAACGATCGCACCTGCAGTCTGCATCTTTCGTCGGAGCATTAGCGCGGTATATACGGTGGCGCGAAATACGGGATTTATAAGCGGTGCGATTGCGCGGACGAACGCGGCATTTATTTATTCGAGCAGAGAGTTAGCCCGGGATTAAATGTTTGCAGCAAATTGAATGAAGCGTCACGAATGGTGAGGCAAGAAGGAAAAGGTTCGTCATGACACGACGGCGATACATATGTATATTATGCGCACACGTATGTTTGCCACGGATCAGAGAGAATTGCGCCCAATTAATCGCGCCAAATTGCACATACAAGCATATAGCTTCATCCATGTAATAATATTACTTTTCAACAAGTCTCATATTATGTATTATTAAAATGGCCCACGGAGGAATTACAATGGTGATGAAAACATGGAATGTCGATAAAATTCAATATAGGCCAATTATCAACTTGTCGCGCAACGTATTACTCTCGGTTAATTGAATTGTAAAAGTGCCTCGTACTTTCCCATACTTGGACTATCGTCGAATGATGACTTTCACGTAATTCACAAGTTCGTAATACGGCCGATATGTATAATTACGTAAGTTATGACCATCGAACAAAAAGTTAGAGAAACTCAGCGGCAGCTAGCCCGAAGAGATTTTTAGAGAAACCCTTGTTTATCATTCCGAATATAATACCACGGTTCTCCTTCACGGGTAAATAATGCAAGAATAATGTTCGCGTTCACGATGAAACGTAGCGTAATTGATAACGCAAAAATAATGGCTATTATTCTAATTTAAGTCATGAAGAAGTACTATTTTAAATTAAGGTCTGGAAAAGGAACTTTGATTATTTTAGTTCATGTTGAATCGCAACAGCATAATCTGAAATTTGCACATTTCTCTTTTTAAATAGTAGAATATTTTTACATCAATAGTTTTATTGTCAATGGTATTATAAAAAGAAATCCGTATTGTTTTATGCATTTTTTCGAGTCACACCGTGTATTGCGGTTAATGGTTTAGAACGCGGCATTGCTGCCGCTGTTCCGGCATAACGATTTTTCTTCTGACTTATGTGCACCAGTAACCTTGATACGACTTCCGTTCAAAAAGCAAAACGATAATTTCTTATATCGACATGGTGATGCTATATGACTATTGCTCGTGGTAAAGGCAATGTAAATGCTGTTATTAATATTAAATTGAAGTACACACATTTTGAATTTTCTATCTTTTTCAATAATTTTTAAATAATTTCGAGAGGATTTAATTATACAATTAGAATAATTTGGCCATATTTATATCTTCTTTCACATTAATTATTTATCTCATAGGAAGAACCTTTTGAGAATTTTGTAATTGAATTTCGAGAAAATGTATATTGGTTTTGAATTAATCAATATTTATATAAATATTATTCAATTATAAAATTGCTAAAGTTATTAAAAATTAATAATATTATAGATATGATTTCATAGCTATAAATGTGTCCTTTCGATTTTTCCTTTTCTTACAAATACCCAATTGACTATTGAAACGTTCGACTTATCGTTGACCCCCGAATTTCGACTCCATTCATCATCACCTGATAAACTTTTTATACGTCTTATTCCTTTACTTTGTCTACTTGGTTAAACGTGAAATTTCCTCAAGGATCTCGCCTGTTCGTGCTATCGGTCATGGTCACTCCTCACCATCCATCTACTTCTCACCTTGTTTTATTTCTATCTTGCAGAATATGTTAGGACCGATGAAACAGTATTTCTCAAGGTACTACATGAGCCAAAAGTCAGGTTTTATTATATTTTGCTATTTCTTATTTTTCTTATAAGCTAGTGATATATTAGGAATGCATACACGAGCCATTTATTGTATAATATTAACAAGAATGCGTCGTACGCTCGGAATTTTTCTTCGTAAATAAATATTTTTAAAAGTATATTAAATTTTTATTTACATGCTTTGTATTAAATTTTTATTTATATTGTACACACAGTAACAATTAAATCTGAAAAATGATTATTTTGAAATATTTCCACTCTTAAAAAAGGCGCGTTAAATCATTAACTCGAAAGTTGTTACCTCTTTTCCGCGATGCTGATTGATTTTCTCTCTTGGCTCACTTTGTATTGAGAGAATAATGAATAAAACATGAAAATTATGAGCTAATTTTTTGCTATTTTTTGGTTTTAAAAATAATTTTTTGCTTTACTTTTTAAAAAGTATATAAGTACGAGATATATAAAAATAGCGTATATATAAATATACAATATCGTGTACATAAGTCATATCCTTCCTTCCTCCTCTCTTGCTTTAGGATGTAATATGTAATGTAAGTAGAATTTTTCGAAGTCCAAAGTTTTCAAATTATCCAGTGTAATATTCTAGCGATAAGCCAAGTTTCAAATAATACAACTCGATAAACCGGAATGAACGGAAATTTAATTTTGTTACGTTTAGATTAGAATGTTCAAAATAACAACTTAATAAGAATCTACGTGATCGTTATTAAGTGAATACAACTACATTAGCGCGGTCTAAATGTGCAACGTACTGATAAATCGAGAGATAAAGATAACAATAGCGCGTTCATGATATAAATAAAATTTTAAAAAAGACTACTTTCGTCACATAATATCCGTTCTGCGATGAAAATGTTATTATTCTCCCATCACCGACACAATGTTCACGTGGTGACCCGACAGACTTCGTTTTATTATAAACGTCACTGAGTTATTATAGTCGAAAGAGATTATATTGGCTATGTTGACCTGCGGTACGTCGAGTTTAATCTATCAGCAAGAAGATCGAGCACCTGCATACATTAACCCCTTAATGTATATTTTTCGTTTCTTACTGTATACATGAAATATATATCATATACTATGTATGTTGAAACTGTATAACGGTTTCAACTTAATAAACAATAAACTTTAGATATTATATTATTAATATATCATAAATTATTACTCACTCAATAAAAGAATAGACGACAATTAAAGTATTTTTGTAAGTATATACAGATTAGTTTTTGTTGAGTTGATCGAAAAATTTATTTATTTTTAATGGAAAAAACGATTTTGTCAAAATATAGAAATTGGATCAGATATCGATCTGAAAATAATTATGTAGAATACAAGCACCATGATAATGCTTCAAAAAGTTTTTGTATTTTAGCAATCAGCTTGAACATTTAACCAATTCAATAATTATTAATACATAATTATCATTCATAATAATTCATAATTATTTTAAACTTTATATCTTAATTTTTATATACTTAAAAAAATCGTTCTTTTCATATATTAATTATTTAATTAGATTTTAATTTGTTATAAATCGCAATTAAGACTACTTAATTACGACTGAATATAAGTAAATCGATTTTATTCTTCAGACTCAGTTTGATTACGCACTCTCGCGAACTCATGGTATATTAAATATTGTCACAGGGTTAGTACTATGATATCGACAGTTCTCGATTTTATTGGAAGGCCGCAATTGCTCGTGCTGAAAACGCTCAGTATTTTATACCGCGCAGTAGTTACCAGAGAAACCATGAGTGAAAAAGAGAGAGAGAAAGAGAAGGGAAAGAGACAGAAAGAGAAAGAGAACAGGAATGAATGCAGATGGTCCTGTGGCATTCCGGTGACATAGCGAAACGTGATATCGCATATCGATTCCGGAATCCCTCGTGTTTCCTCCGGCGTAGTCTCGATTAATCCCGCATCCAGAGCAGTGGTTCCCGAGAAAGTTTTTTCAATATCCAAAACGAAAGTTATAAAAGCAACGATATATTACACATCAAGAACATTAATGAAAGTTTTATAAATTTATTGCTAAAATTAATATAAACGGTCAAATTTAATATTTTTTTTTATTACTTTAAGAAAGAACTTTAAGAACCATATTAATGCTAGGCAATACTTATTCAAGAAAAAGAAAACATAATTAAGTTTGTGGCAGGATAACATTTGGTCATTTTTGAAAATGCTATTGATATTTTGCAATATAAAAAAATGTATAAATATAAATATGTGAAAAATAGATATATTACACATTTTACAAATAAAAACTGCTATATAGAAAATACAACAGACAAATCTGTAAATTGAATAACAGATCTGCTCTGCATTTATATGTACTTTTTTCTTTTTCAAGCTTTTAATATTTCCAAAAAATTACTACCAAATATTACTTCAAAAAGTTTGCTAATAAAATAAAAATAAGAACAATAAACATTCTCCTTCCCTTTCTCCCTCTTCTAACCCCCCAACCTCTCTCTCTCTCTCTCTCTCTCTCTCTCTCTCTCTCTCTCTCTCTCTCTCTGTCCAATGTATTTACAGTAAGTTTTGTAAAATATTAATATTTTACAATTTTTTTTACGTATTTTTATAAATAATAACGTGCGTAAAATAAAACAAAAATCAATATACGTGGATTCGCGCAATCCATCACTAAGTTTCAGACATGTACCATCTACTAGAATACATCGTTCGTGTAAACGTATCCTACGGCACATCTCAAGGAAGACCAAGAAAGAGACACGGTACACGTGGGAGCCATTCTATCTCAAAGATATTCGAATTTCAGAAAGTTCATATGCGTCCCGTATGCATAATATCTACGCATTGGTAGGTAGGTCCTTAAGAATATCCTTAAGGATTCTTTCATTCATTTTCTTTTCTTTTTTTAATTGAAAAGCTCTAGTTCTTATAATAATAGTAGCTCGTATAAAAGTACGTATAATCATTTTAATTGATATTTATAATGAATAAAAATATCATCATACTTCCCCTTTCAGGTAAATATTTAGATAAATTTTTTAAATTCCCAATTTTTTTTAACCAAATGAAATATTACATTATTTTCAAATAAAATAATAATTTTGTGAATAACAAGAAGATTTCTATTTACAAACGATATGTATAGTATCATATAAAGGATCTACGAGCGAGCTAATAATGACTTTCATGTACATAATACTATTCGAGACAAACAATGCGATGTAATATATGCATGATATTCGGGACTCAGTCTCTAGAAATCATAGCAACAGTAATGAGTATAGGATCGTATCTCTTAATCTCCAGGAATGAAAGAGGTCATCGCGCGTTTAATAATTAATCGGCTTTGCCACGAAGAACTATATAGCGCAGGCAAAATAAGCTTTATTCGCGTTTCGAGTGAGTTGCGCGCATACACAAAGCCGAGGGGGTAGCTCTCGGTTAGGTTGAATTCACGATGAACAGCTAGCTTTGACCATGTCCCACATCGAAGTAATGAGAATACTGTAGCGCGATTGTCATTAGAGGAAACATCAGGATTTCATTCAACCAACAAGAGCCCGGCATAATACCGCCTGTAATCTTTGGGATAGCATAGGCCGATAGAATGAATTCATGATTGTAAATCTTGCTTTGTGATGTCGTTGCTTTCGTATCAAACAAGAAAGATCAAAAGAAAATACGTAATTTGTTTGCTATTTTTCAAAATATTTAATAAAAATATTCAACTATTTCAATTAATAAAATACATAAGATTCACGTCATCGAAACAAATATAAAAATACATATACATATATCTGAATGAGCTGGAAATAAAAATCTATCTTATTTTGAAAAAAATATATATGTATATATCAAACCTTTCGTATTTTATTGAAAACTTCACAGAACAGAATTTTTCCGAAACCGTTTGTGATGACGAGGATAACACGTGCCTGAATTTATATACCGGACGTGTCGCAAAATACTTAAATCCCGAATGCAAGAGCAACCACTTACTGGAACACGTAATTCGCGTATTTACATGCATTGAATTGCAAATATTCCGACCACGAGCTAGATTCTGTCGTTCACGTTTTGTGTAAGAGTACCCATGTTAATAATTACAAAGTTATGGCTCGTTCCTGAACTTATATTAAACCTGATCCTCTTAAAACGTAATTCATCTAAAAATTCAGATTCATAATAGTCATTCTTAAAATATTTTTTTCTGAAATAAAATTTTTGCAACTAATTAACTGTTAATTTATAATTATAATAAACTGTTAATCTAGCTATCTCAATTCCGTCAATAATTTTGCCGTATCATCTAGATTTTATTCACCAATTTTCCTAAGAGCTCGTTTTCTTTCATCGATCCGCCAGAATGATCGCAATTACCATCAAAATCGAAGTATGCCCCATTAAAGTCGCTCGCAAACAGCCGTTCGTATAACGAGAATGCGGTTAAGAAGTGATAATTAAAAGGAATATTAGCGGCACATTCGCTCGAAAGTTCGCACCGAAGATTCCAACCTACGGTTAGTTTAATCGCTTTTATAATAGAAAGGAATTCCTTAACATTCCGTGAAAAGAGGCGTAACAGTTTCCCAGGCTATTTTAATAATAATATTACTAGTTTTTATTCTTCCTATCTGCAAAGGAAAGATTTGCAATTCGCTCGTCTGCAGCGAATACTACTAAAGAATTCCAAAATTAATGATATAAATTAGAAAAGTGTGCGATGTCTTAAATATTCATTTTATAACTTCCAAGAGAATCTAGAGTCATCGACTTTGTCGACAACTCAAGTTTCGTGATAATTATTACACTGCACAACTTAAAACTTGAATGTTTGCAAATATTAATATTTAGTTGTATTTCAATATTGATATTTAACTATAAGTAGGTTTATCAAATTAATTATAATGTAAAAGAAAATAATATTTTAATAATGTTCCTTTTTCACAGAAATAGTTCTTACAATGAATTAATTGTAAGTCCTCTCAGTTACTTAATCTCTAATCAAAGGTGATAAGTAAACTGTCTACGTTTCAAGATATAAAATATTTTTTTATTTCTCTTCTGATACTTTTTTTCATATGAGATTTATATAACGATTTAAATAACAAATATCAATCTTGAAAAATCAAATAATAATGAATTTTAAAATAAATAAAATCTAGATATTTACATATTGTATATAGCTAAAAGTCAAACCTAAGAATGTGGAGAGAGAATACGAAAGAGATGTTTATATTTGTATTGTGGATACTTGTACTAATTTCATTTCTCTTGGCAATACCGTGCCGGCTGACAAGTTTCTCTTTGCCCCGCATATAAAGTTCAAGCGTAGGAAGTTAGGCGATAAATTCCACACAAAGAGATACCACGGGACTCCCGCGATTCTTAAACTCTAACGATATTGTCGACGTCGCGTTAAAATTTATGAGCTGGAATCCGTACCAAAAACTACAACGATTAATTTAGGCAACGGAACGGTCCCTACCGCGTTGCATTCTAACAAAAAGACTACTTTTTACGGCCGTAAAAGATAATAATTATCACCCGAACTGTAAATACGGAACATTTCTAAATTAAAAAAAATAATAAATTTGATAATATTTCCTGTTACAGCGAATATTTAGATATTCATATTTACCTATATTTTAATTATTAGTGCATTAAAAAGAAATTAATTTTATTATGAAACATGAAGAATGTCCGAGCGTTATTGTCTATGATAGTGTTCTATTATGTTCAAATTTTGAAAATTCAACATTTTGCAATGTGGCATATTAAAATATAATAAGATAAGCAAAATTTTCCCACATTATGTGCATCGTTATACCGCTAAAACGGGAATATGTGAAATACATGCAAAACGCAGAATGCCCGCTAGGATAGTAATGTATCCCTTTTGTACATTTGTTCCATTTACATCCATCGCGCGTTTCATGAACGGAAAATGCAACGATGACGCAACTCGCAACCAAGCGTTTATATGCGACCGGAGGACACATTCATGTGTAAAAAAGCCATAGTAAAGCACGTGTGGCATAGAATACGCTTTATACGCGAGAGTGATTATAATAACACTATAAATATGGCATTAAAGTTACATTTTGTTAGTTATTTTGCTAGTTTTGCTAGATGTATTTTATAACAGAGAAAAAGAGGAAAAAATAAATTAAATAAATACATATATATACAAAAGTTACTCTTGTATATAAAGTTTATCCCATTTGTTTTCGTGTCTTTATATTTCGTTATTTTAACTTGTGCAGTTTTTTAAATTTCATTTATGCATAAAATAACTCTTCCTCTTTTATTATTATTTGACAATTACAAAGAGACAAAGAATATTTTGTTAAAAAAGTTTTACAAACACTGTTTATGAGTACCTACATTGAGTTTTACTGCGAAAGGATTAAATCAAATATCAGAAATTTTTAGTGTAGAATTAATTTCTTACTATCGTATTACTGTATAGCACTATCGTACTACAGTATCTGCCATATCACATTTTCTCATTATATTGTCTTATTTTGCGTGACGCGCGTAATATTGTTCTCGACAAACTGGTTACTAAGGACACCTGTAATTTACATGTACATTTAATAATTAAGTAATGTGTGCTTGCACCGCGTTCGCGCTTTTGCGTATTTTACGAAAGGACGCGCGGCTTTACATGGTATATATAAACGCGTAACCTCGCGCGATGCACCGTCATAGAATGAACAAGCTTCGAACGGAGTTCGGGAATCGATATTCGAGCTAAGCTTCCGCTTACAAACGCGTCGATTCTTGTTTCCACAAAGCTGACTGTAGCCATTGGGGAAGAAATATTTTTGGTACGTTCTCTCCTTCTACATCTGAGTTTGTAAAAAAAGCGGCGTTTCTCCAAAAATAAAAGTTATACATAAAACAGAAAAATAACGCATGTCATATATTATTCTTTTTCGTTCTACGTAATTTTATATCTTTACTATCTGTTAGAATACATTTTCATGGTGACATAGATGTGTCATTATTTATATTTCACTTTTTTTACTCTTTTTATCATTTTAAACAAAATATATAGATTTAGATAATAGGAATACTTGAACACAAAATTTAGTTCGAGTTAATGTGTGAATGTGTAGTAATGTATAATTCAATAGTTCTCGCGATTGCACTAGAGATCGAATTGAAAGGGTGAAATAGCTACAAGCCACAAATTTTAGAGAGACGCATGTCAATCAGTAATTAACTCGTATTCTCCATTAGTTGAGTCTAATGCTAAATGCATACTGGTTATTCCATCATTAATAGCTGGCAGCAGCTACAAAATGGAATTAATTAATACAATTGGACTAAAATTATAAATCGCATATACGCATATTTAATTTTTATTCTTTAAATTGACATTATTTTTTTCACATCGTAATACATTTTGCGATACCTTGCGTTTTACCTCCTTGGATAAAATAATTTACTTACAAAGAACGTGGAAGAACTTCACACTTTTACTAATTCACATATTTTAAAAGCCTAACGAAGAAAAATGGCAATTGCTTCAAACTACGAACAAACGCTAACTTTCGTGATAAACATTCAAAATTAACAGAGTTTCACGAAGTTATACTTTAAAGATGTTAATAGGAAATAAAGTATTATTTGCCAACGGTTTTCAAATGGATTTCGTGATCGTAACGCAAAGCCGTGTCGAATTACCAAGTTAAAATTATCAATGAAAATTTTATTAACATATATAAATTCATTGAGATTTCGCGTATTTTATCATCACGAATTTTCAGCTAAAATTTTCACTCGATATAAGTATTATTTTGTATATGCTGTTTTTGTTATATTCTGTCTTTGTTACATATTTAATTAGTTAGCCAGTTGATTTTATAAAAGAATAATTAAACCAAATGTCCTTCGGGGGAAAGATTTTACTTTTAAATCGTATCGAATTAATAAGAGTTTATTTAATAATACAGAGAGGTAGAAATCGATAAATTCATATTGTAAATGATATGTCGATCAATTTCGACGAAATTATACATTTTCAATAACATCGTTCATAAAATCTTTATCGGCAATTTCAAAAAGATTCAAACTAAAACGTTTCAACTTAAAAATTTTAATAAATGACCTTCAATCAAATTTTATTAAAGAAAACTCAATATTAAATTATTCACAGACTCGTTAGCTTATTTAAAAAAAAAAAAGAAAGAATGAACTGTGCTAAATACTTTTGCACATATTCCGCTCATAAACATAGATAATTAATAATAGCAATATGATAACGGGTTCAGCAGTTAAAAGTTCGCGAGATTGCTTTATGATATAATCCTTTGCAGAATGCCAACTTAGTTGGCTTTAAGAGAATTTTGACATTTTATTTCATGTACATATATCAATTCAATTGCAGAAATAATAAAATTATATGAAAAAATGTATTATGTGTTACTTCTTTCTTAATATACATATAAATAAGTATGAAATATGCAATGTACACTATACCCTGGTGAAAATAAGGATCGGAGCGTAGGTTGAGCGTAAAAGGAAAATAACAGGGATATGAATAAAGCTTCTAGGAAGTGTAAATTGAAACAACGGAATATAAAAGAAGCATTCATTTTTTAAAACGTGAATTTTACATTCTGCTATTTCAACTTACGTTTCCTAAAAGATTCGTTTATGCTTTTATCACTTCCCTTATCGAACTCCGATTTATGTTTCGATTCTTATTTTCGCCAGGGTGAAACTGATACTCCAGCGAGTTCTGTAAGCAAGCTGCACGAAAATTTGCGAAACGCAAAGGGTTAAAACAAATGTAGAACATAACAGAGCTAATGTATATTTCAATTCCCTTATATTTTATCAACATTTTGACGCGTGTATTTATCAAGCCTTTCGCTTCACGCGCGAGTGAAGAAGTGAGATATCTTATACAGTAATACTGCGTTACGACATTGCATGCGAATACAAGTGAAAATGTACTCACGGTAGCGGAGTATTTGCCTGCATCCCCAGCTGCTCCTTCCGTGCGTGGTTCCTTCCAGCCCGTAGCTCGTCTCAATCTCGCCGAGGGCACTCATACTCGTTCGCGAATCGATCGGAAGAACGCGGTTAATCACACGCCCGTCACAAATCGGCATAAATCACTAACGCGGTCGCGCGCGCGACACCGGCGCCGATTGTCGCGTATATCAACATGGCGGTGGCGAGACGCGAAAATGCGCGGGATGCGGTGACTCGCGCGCGCGTGACGTAATGAATGCGGTGGCTCGCGCGCGACTTCACACTTCGCCGGCTCGATCTCGCTCGCGACGCGAGGGGCGAACGACAACAACGGTAACCTCGAACTTGTCGCGACCTCGAGCGCGACTCAAAAGCCCACTGAAACTCTTCTCTCTGTAACAAAAAGCAATGCTAAATGTAATATACACTGTGTAATATATATATATATATATATATACTTTCTTTTTCGAAGAGACGTTTTCTTATAAATATTCCTTTGATCGACGAAATTCGATGCAAGAAAATATGTGCCCGTAAATACCTAATCGTCACGATATTTAACATAAAATTCAATTAAGCTTGTTAAAAGTTAAGAAGCAATACGAGAGAATGTTAGAAGAAATATTCACGTATTCGTCCGATTGTATCATCGCCGACGAATCTCGGGATCGCTGTACGAAGGTATATTACGCGACGCCTTCACGCGCTACACTTACCTCACTTTGACACACCGCGATTATTGTCCAAACGGTCATTCACGCCCGTCACGGTCGCCACAAGTTGCTAACGCGATCGCGCGCGACGTCGCGTCGACATTGTCGGGGTATATTAATATGGCGGGCGCGCGATCCGCGCGCGACTTCACACTTCGCCGGCTCGATCTCGCCCGTGAACAACAGCGGCAGCCTCGAACTTGTCGCGACCTTGGACGCGATAAAAAGCCTCTCGACGCTCTGTTGCGCTTTAAATATATATACAGTTAACGCGAGTGTCCTGGGTAGAAGAAAAATTATAATGACATCACATTAACATCAAAATAACGCTAAAGCAGTGATAAATTGACATAATAATGACATTTTGTGATTCCTTATTCTATCTTGAGTCGCGGAACGTGATTTATAAGTTTCAAAGAAACGCGATACACGCTAGTGCGCGAATCGACGCGAATATTCGCGACGAGTGCGTTCGACCAATCGCGACCAATCCTCGGCGGCCAATCTTCGTTTGGCAGGCTCGGTTTACCGCCGACGCGCACGGCGGCCAACTTCACACGGTTCTCGCGGGTAGTGCGCGTCGTACAGATTTTTAACTCCGACCGCTGACGCCCGGGGCGAAGTTCGCGTGATCTCACAATGTCGTGTTCGCAATTTGGACGAGGAGGTGTTTCGAGGAGCAATGAGACAGCCGCTCGGTCATCGTCGACTACGTGCTGCAACGATTCAGGTAAGACGCGTTTACGTGTTTTCTGTCGCAGCGTCAGATCCGCAGTGTCCCCCTCGAATTCGCAATGGAATGTCCCCTCGGCGACAAAAGTCTAATCAGTGTTTGATTCTTGTGTGTGTATTTCTGCAATCACGGCTTTACGCACCTTATCGCGCTGAATCTAAGCGAGTGGAGTGTCGACTAACGTACGCGGCATATAGGTGTGTTTTTGTGTGTATGTGTTTAGATCGTGCGTTCTGAATTCGCAAGAAATTCTAATTACAGTCACGTAGCTTGTATATTAATATTACATCCGTAATATACGCGATACCTACGTTAGACGTGCGAAGCATTTAGGATATTCAAATCGCAGCCGATAGACGCGAGCGCGTTTGACTCGCTCGTTCGCATCGCTTCGGCGTGAAATGCGTCGCGTTATCCGCGCCAATTGTTTTGTCGAAAAGCGCGTCACGCGCGTAATCGAGCGTCAGAGAATCAGCGAGCCCTTCGCGATCATTACAAACCGCGTTAATGTATTTAATTGCGATATTAATGAGCCGTTTGTTTGCAATGTAATTAAATTAAATCGCTGCTTACATAGAATTACCAGTAATTGCTTCTAATCGAGATCGGAATGCGATTGTCACGTAGGAAACAATGCTTTAAAAGAGGTTAACCTTCATTCAGTTGCTTTTTTTTGTCTTTGATGGCGTAAAGTAGAAAATAAAAGAAATATTCATATTATTGCGGATTTGTAAATATATCCTATATTTTGTTGCTTTACATTATTGTAATTTAATATAAATCGCAAATGAAAATAATTCATATAATTACTGATTTCAGAAATAATCATGTTGATCAAGAATTCGAGCCGGCAATCTCCACGATCTCCAAATGGTGAGTCAAATTTTATTTAATTGTAATAATCATCGAAACTGCAACAAATTGAGTTTGTTTGATATTTTGAACGCGATATTGAATTTATTTCGTCGACAAACGCAAGCAATTTTAGAAAAATATGAAAACTCATAACCTATATAATTTAAAAGAATTAATTACATATAAATTAATGAATTATCTCTTTATTAGTAATATCTACTAAGAAATTAATTTATTAAAAAGAAAATACGCGTATATTGCATTGCTTTTACACATATTACGTACGTAAATTATGTTAATGAGAAATATCTACTTTGGAGATTAACATAGATTTTAATATCAAAACAAATACTAATTGTAATATGGAGAATGTTACAAAAGTTCTTTATCAATAATTTTATTGATCACAGTTCAAACTTCTACAGTTATAATTATAATAACATTTATAACATTCATAAATGTTATACAAGAGATATGCAGAACTGTAAAATACAATATACTATTATTTTTTTAAAATAAAAAGCATTTAATATTTTTTTATAAAAAAGAAAGAACAAACATTTTACTCTTAAAAAATATAAGATATTTTTAAGAAAAATTTAAAGAGATAATAAAAATGTTATCTACGTATATATGCCTACTCTGTTAATTTATGCAATTTTTATTTCTATTTGAGCCTTTTTTGATAAAATCAATATTTATAAAGTTATGCGACTAACTCAAATATTTGGATCACATTGTATGTGAACAATTTAGATCCAATAAATTTTGTGTTTACACAACATATTAATACATCAATTTATTATTATTGGTAAACTACTCGTTGTCATTAATGAGATGCGATACCATGATTGCCGTTTATTAATCAGCTTATTATTACATCCGATTTATTATTAATTATTTTCTTGTTAAATTCGACCTAAATTTTCATTCATCCAAACGCAAAGAATTTATTACTTATCTCATTCTAAATGTAGAAGCTTAACATATTTTTCATTTAAGAGATTGATAATAATCTCTCTTTACACAAAATCGTTGTCTCAATGTAAATGCATTTTTATTAGCGGTAATAAACGCAATTAGGATCTCACGAACGCTATTGGATTTCACGGATTTCATCCCGATTCGCATAAAATTAAAACGTACCATGCAGCCAGCAGCGAGTATGCGAGGACATTCGTTCCAATTAATTTCTAACGAGCTCTTGATTGGTAACGAAACCCTCATTTCTGCACTTCCGTTCCAGTGAGATGCAAATTCACGCTGGTTGCCATAAAAACGGCTCTTATTGATCTTTAAGGACGATAGCAGCTGGTGAAAATCGAGATTGACGATCGTTCTCTTTCTTTTTTTTTTTATTCGAAGCTTCGATTTATTTTGCAAGATGGTACATACATAGCAAATGTTTTGTTAAATGTTCTTGATATTGAAATTTGCGCGAATATTATGTAAAAAAAATATCTCTAACGAATAATATAAATTACATGTGCCAAAAAACGTGCCATATTTAATTCTATTAAAACAAAAATAATTTTATAAATGTTGTAGATTATTATCTCAATTTCTCTCTATTAGTTAGAGAGAAATTTTTTAATTAGAATAGATTTGAAAATGGATTAAATAGAGAGTTTGAAAATAGTGTATTTGCAAAGTGAAAATCTAATCCAGGCTTTATAATATCATGAATTCACAATGTCATAAACCTGCTTTATTCCGAGGATTAAAATTCTATACGATTTTGAATTTATTATTAATTACGGATCTATAAAATCAGATATTCAGAATAGTATTTGTGTCAACATTATGATCAATAACATGAAATATTCGTGAATTTAAAGATTAAAGCTTAAATCCATTTTATCAAATTGTTTAAAAATTACAATCTCTCTCTCTCTCTCTCTCTCTTCCTTTATGTATTATAATAAAACTGAAGTATCAGACAAATTAATTTATTGATATAATATAACAAATCGCATTCAATGCAGCAAATTATATGTGTACGAAATAGATCTCATTCTGTTTGCGAAATAATTTCTTCCAATCGTTTTGATTGTTTGTCACGATATAATTTAATTTACCACGATATTAATTTATAATAATAATCTCGTTACCGATAATTTATTTTTTCAGTAAGTTGTTAGTTTGTTGACAGATGTAGCACAGAGAAAGATATTCGAATACTGAGCTTGTTCTTATCTGTCTTGATAATTATTTAAATATGTGAAAAATTATCATAATATATTAAGAATATCGACATCAAAAATAGACATACATAAAGCTGCGTTGCACAAAACATTGAAAATTTTTATAACAGTATTTTCTTACAAAATTCAAGATTGTGTATCTTCAAAATTAAATTAATTTATAACACATTAAGACATGTATTCAGATAATATAATAAACATATATTATCAAGTGAGAATCAAAGAATCAAGAAATCATTACATTCAATGTATCTAAAGAAAAACATCATATGTATAGAGAAAGTTTCGAAAATCTTTTTTATTGTTAGCTAATTTAGAACATTTCGGAAATACTTCTGTTATACTCCTCACAACGCTAAATGGATAATCGCTCCTCTTAGATGATAGTTGTTCAGCTAAAGCGATAGTGAGAGTGATGTGGGTCAAGCCGGTTAAGCTCCGCGCTGATGCGCCTGTACATATGAATTCATAGAATCGGGCACTACTCGATTCCGTCTCTTCACAGGCAGAAATCGCATCTTCGGCAACGTGGTGTGTTTGCGCGGGGTTAGATCCGGATTACGTTCGACTCGCCGCCGTGTAAACCAAGTAGGATCGGATTAGAACAAGGCTACCCCCGACAGGCATTGGACGTAACCGGCATTATACTAACGATGGGTGGATGGTTGATCTCCGCGACAGGGCATAAACGTCGATAACTCCGACGCGAAATTACCTTCTCATTAAATCGAGATTAGCGGGATTACGAGGCGCGACGTTAAACCTGACATTAAACGAGATTTACTTGGTAAAATTCAAACAGAAAGGAACGGGCACGTTAAATCCATTATATGGGCTTCACGTGTGTCATGTGTAATGGGATTTTATTCGTCTAATAATTCTACCCGCTTGCATAGTGCGAAAATTTAATACGAGGCTTCATTACCAAGCTGATTAACTCTTTTAAACATAATCAATGTATGTATTACGTGACGGTAATATTCCGCCTGGAGTAATATTCCACGCGGTAACACGAATATCTGTGCCGCTACGAGAATATTCTCTGAAATTAATAAGTCATCGTGAATAAAAAAAAAATGCAAATATCGATTTATACTTCTGCTCATGAGAGCTAATTGGAATAATGCACGATATTGAACACGGTATTGACATGACACCCCGTTTACGATAGCGGAAAGGATTGATCGGCGGGGCTTTCCGCGTCGTTTGACTCCGCTTGACATTTCTTTCGGATCCGTACGATAGCTCGCTCATAGGTATTCTTAAACCGGTGGCATCAGCGCTCTTACTATGCGCACGACGTTGTGCGTGACGGACTACGAAAGGCAATATCCTTAGAACGTCGTCGGAATCCCTAAACTCGCGAGCACCAACGCCGAGAGTGAAACGAATTGCCGGCGTTGGGTACTTTTGAACGGGACGGACCATATCTATGACAGGCGACAGGTGTTGCGTACTTCTTTTTACTTCACGTGACTATTAAAAGGCGCGATCGACAGCTTACACGTAAAAGAACGTTAAAATTGATTTTTCTTATGCAAAGGAGACATGCAATTGCAATTTTTATCGCTATTTTCTCGCGTTAAACGTCTTAAAACGTCTCTTATTAAGAGCAATCATTTTTGTTCTGTTGTTAATAATTATCATTAAATATCTAGAATCAGAATAATGTCATGTAGTAAAACTTGAAAATGCTGTAAAATGTCAGATAAACATTATTTGATAAATTATTTTATTGTAAATTGCTGACCAATGTGTCCACTCTTTCTCTCTCTCTCTCTTTCTCTCTCTCTCTCTTTCTTTCTTTCTCTCTCCGAATGAAGTTAAAATGATGTATAACGCAGTATCGAAAACAATGTCAACCTGTCTTGCATATACATGAATCGTGTTTTTGCAGAGGATTTGCGGACATTACTGTCATCATGGATGAAAGCCTCGCGCCGACATATCCGACATGTCCACGGATTTGTCGGCGTTTGAGTCATCCACACGATGATTGGATTTCGAATCAAGATTATTTACTATCGTGTTATAAATCGAATTGATTTGCTTCAATAGTGAACTTGTCTCAGACTCATAATTACGCAGTTTTGATCAAACTTCGTGTCGTGTTATACAAGAGCGTTAATAATAGTTGATAAAAGTTCGTCGAAGTAAAACGAGTTTGATAAACTACGTTGAAGAAGCTAACGAAGTTTTAAAAAGGAGAGATTGTCCTTCGGTTTAATTTAGTAATTAAATTCAATAATTCGTAAATCTTATTTCTTTCCTTTTTTTCTTGGAGTGATTTACACCGTTCATTAAAGCCAAGGCAAATTACATTACGCATTAAAACCTTTTGCACGCAGGAGAATACGTTGTCATCGGTGAACTACCAGTTCTCGATTTACGTCTCATAATTTTCCGTTTTAATTATCATAGCGCCGACCGCCATTCTTCCATTTATCCCTTTCCTTATTCCCCCCTTTCGTTCCGGTCTAGAAAAGCTCGAGTTTCACTTCCGCAGGGATTCTTAATAAAATCGGAATTGTTAAGTGAGTCGTTATAATTTGAAAAGGAATTCTGAGACCGCTTTGGCTGAAATTTGACATCGAAAGATGTGAGAAACTGCATTTCTCTTTTACGGAATCGCTAATTCTTGCTTTTTGATCTTATATCGCAATTGTCTGTATGTATATAAATTATATTATAATTGATACATTTGATTTATATTATTATTTATTTGTAGTATAAAGGTATTATAATAAATATTTATATTTATCTTTTTCCGGTCGTCAATACTTTGACAAAGCAGGAATTTTTCTCTAAATCAAATTTAGAATTTTAAGACTTACGATATTTTTTAATCGACATTCTTAACTGTCAGCAGTCACAAATTATTATAATCTTGAACTAAGAAATTCTACATTCATCGAAATTCGCGAATAAAAGGAGGATGATTTCTAAACGTCGATAAGTCGTCGTCATAAATATTGCGGTGGATTGAGGTCGACAAGTGACCGTCGCGAGATTCTCATTAATCGAGCGAAGCGGAGCGGCCAAAAAGGGACCGATAAATCATGAGTTCGTTAATCTAGCTGCGGAGTTTGCCAATATTTCACGAACGGTAATAGGTAAATCGGACCGAGTCGCGAAATCGAGAGATCGAGCACGGGCGTCGGGGGAGCCGCGATCGATTAAATATCGGCCACTGTTGGTTCTCGCGCACTCGAACGGATTACGAGGGTGGTCGAAAGAAGGTCAAGTGGGATCATGGAGGGAAATCCAAGGGGCGATTAGGCGATGTCAGGACTGGATTATACGGACCGACAGCTTTCGATTCGCGGCGATCTGAACGTCGCGACGATTGAAATCGTGTCCGTTTAACTTTGAACTAAATGCACTAAGCTCCATCGGAAAGATGACGTTTTCTCAATTTTGTTTCTTCGTTCGTTGAACGTCGTTAGTAGACGTAAAACGGGATAAAGGTAAGATTTGTGGGACGTAATCTTGTTTACCGCACGTACACAGTGCAAAGAAATTCTGCAATGCGGGCATTTCTGAGTGCCAAACGTGCCAAATATTTTATTTCGTGGTTTTCTACCATATCTGTAGAAATAAAGTTTAAAACTAATGAGAGGATATAAATAAAACTTTGACAATATAATTAACTATATCTTCACAAATCGCTATTTCAATGACATTACTATTTTATAATTTGATCTACCGATCCTTATTCAATAAAGCATTGAGAAGTGCGAATAATTCTCGCGATGACAGGATGATGGTCAACGCTATTGTATCGCGAACAGCTTTAGAAATACAGTCAAACCTCAACGCTATTTAGGCTTATCAGCTTTAATTGGCTTCGTTTGTAATTACGGTAATGAGAGGAGTCCGCGATAGGGCTGGTACAACCGAAGACAATGAAGAAGGAGACCGGAAGGAAAGGATGGAATAACCCGAATAGCCCGCGTTGATGGGGGCTGCGTTCTGGAGAGATCGGGGAAGTAAGTTTAGAACCGCCATTGTTAGCTCCTCCAGACGAGGAAGACTCGATACAGATTCTCGTCGCAAACAAAAAACTTCTTTCTTTATTCGCCAACATCGTTGCGGATACTCGATAATGTAACTCTAGAACATCCGAGACATCAACCGCATTAAATTTTAGGATATTTATTTGTACGCGAGCAATCTAATCGCAGGCATCTGATATTTTATCAATATAACAAAAACGGGGGAATTATTTTAAATAATATTTAGAAGGTACATGTGATCTTCGCGCGCGAAGAAGATCAAGGAGACTCTTAGCCCTTCGGTGAACGTGAACTAATTTTGTTAATACCACGGGGACTTGCTCGCGTAAATTCTTCATTTCATAAATCCCACGTACGGCAGAGCTTTGTTTTAATAAATCTTCCTTGACTAGATCCTCGACTGTTGCTGCGTACCGTAGATTATAAAGGCAATAATTCTCAAACGTGTAACTGCAAGTTTACAGTTTCTGTTACCTCGCGCAACAGCGGTGGCTCTTGAAACTGCGACTCCAGAGCGTATTGCGGAGTCACTTGTATGTTATCGCGTACAAACGTGTCGAATCGTTTGACTGAAACGGACACATTTTTCGGTGACCGCGCACAAACACGCGAGGCGCGCCCATATGACCGCTTCCTGGCTTGAGCAGGGTGGGCACGCTGCTTCGTTCGAGAAAGGGAGATGGGAGAGACGCGTGGGAATGGTTTCCTTCATACCGAGTTACGGTTACGACCTAACGCTCTTAAACAGCTTTCAGAAACAATACACATAGCTTGTGAAACATTCCGCAAACCGCGTTTACACGATAAATTGTACTGCGTTTATGACGGCGACAATTATCTAAACTTGTTCATTAATAGATTATCACATGTGATTATTTTAAAAAAGAAACAACTATTGCTTTTAATAGAATCATTATATTGTTACGTTACATCCCATTTATATAGAGTCTTAATTACTCATACTTGATCGCATATTCTAACGAGATAGTCATTAACCGTCGATTTTATTAAGGTTTCTCTCAATTAACTTTTCTCATAATTCACCTGATCTCTTTCCACTTCTAATCCTACAATTGAGATAAAGAGTCGGTTGAAGTTAACCGGTATTGATAAAACCAATCATAAATCTCTGAATAATCCTTCTCGAGGGAATTCGGGGACCCACCGTCTTCAGGATCTATGAATAGTCGCAACTTCGAAATTTCATATTCGAGAATCGACTGGCGAACATCTCGTCATCGAGATCTCCCGATGGTACCTTTACCACCTTCGAACGCCAGCCTTTCCCAGACATTCCCCGAAATTCAATCATCCTTTCGAACTATTCGCCAAGAGCGGAAGTACATCATTCCGCTACCATTGGTTCCCCCGACGAGGGTCGCCAGTTGGGAGGACGCCGCATCACACCGTCCTTCTCTTTCTCTACAAGCTACAACACGTGACGCGAACACGTGGGAAGGAGAGACCTCCGGCAAAGAGACCTTTCTCTCTCTCTCTTCCTTCTACCTAGAGCACTGTCTCTCTCCTTTCTCTCTCTCTCTCTTTCTCTTCCGTTTCCATCCTTTGGCAACCAACAGGTAGAAAGAGAGACAGGTGGCTTGGCGATGTATGCATGATGCCGGGTGCGATACGACAATCCTGAACTCTGGCCAGTGTCCGTGATGACTACCTCGTGAATCGACGTGTCTGTTCAATAAATATGATATCGCGTCGGTCTTTTATGAAATAATCAAAGTCTTCATTAATATATAAGGTTCTAATTATGCGAAAATAATTGGTTATCAGTGATATTTTGTTACAAGTGCACAGTGTTTGAAAATGTAAATCTTTTAAACACTTGATTTATTGTCACAGAATTTAAATAGAATCACTGAATAATAAATAAATAAGGTGAACTGAATCGTAGTGTTTAATGGTGTAAATTAAAATACAAAAATAAAATTCAATGATTTGCATCGTGACTGATTTAGTAGCTTTCATGGTTTTGTGCAAATATAAAAAGTCACTTTTTTTAATCAAAATAAATATTAATCCAAGCAATTTTTTAATTTAACTTTTGTTAAAATTTAGCAATTACCTTAATGATTAAACAATTTCAGAAAAATGTAGTACCTGTAAAATTTTTAATCAAAATATTCTCTCTCAATAATATATAAATCCTCGGTTCTACAAAAAGCTATCGTATTTTATTATCCACTCGTTTATATATTTTTGTCTCAATTACTCTTGATAACCAAGATAAAATTCATTTTAAAAGCTATTTTAAAATAATTATGAATCAGTTTTATTGAAAGATATTATATTCTTGTGTATAAAGAATTTATAAGATATTTAAAAATAATTGATATTTTAACTTAGAATAGAATAAGGAAATACTTGTTATATTTTCATTATACCTGGTTACAATGATAAAGAATAACTGTTTCATTTAATTTTGCTATTTCAAAGTAAAATTATATGTTATGTGTGACTCATATAGTCATGTCATTGAAAATAATTTATGCGTATTTACCAAGTTTGTAACAAATCTCGAGGAAAACATTACTGCGTCCTCGTGATCCGTCAGTTCCGGTCTCTCCTTTCGATAGATAATGGATATCGATCGTGATGTTCTACCAAATTCTGTTAGCCGGAAATATTTGTTCGATAATATTGGCAGGCGACTTGATAGAAATCATCGCGGCTACTGTTCTATTGACAAATGGCTACCATTGGAATTGTTGTTAATGATTATTCTCGCTAGTTAATATTTGTTTTCGTTAACAAGATTGGACTGTCGTGGGTTTCACGACTTCAATCCGTACCGGCTAATTTCCAGTCAATACAGCAAATTAATATTAAATTTGAGGGTAAATGATGTGGTTAATGTCACTTAAATAATAATTAAATTATAAATACATATAAAGAAAAATATTTATATGTAATAAAAAATGGAGTATAATATAATATTACCTTTATGATATTTATTCGCTTTACAATTTAATTACATATATACGGGATAAAAATTAACGATTATGCTGTCACGCCTTTTAACGCTATTGCGCACTAAAACGTTACACATATATAAGTTTGTGCGACAGTGTAAAAAAAATCACGCTGCAGAGGAAGCTACCTCATTTCCATTTCTTTTCACCCCATATCTATTATCTAGCTTGCGCACATGAATTTGTCCGTTGATCGACGTACCGAGTGTCCTCCACGCCTTTGTCGTTCAAATTTATACCAAGCATAACGCCACGACACGCCCCGGAAACTCGCATTTCGTGAGAAAGGAAGTTCGCCACCTTCTCTCCTGTCCTTTCCCCTTTCCTTCGCATAAATTTTCTCGGCGAACGCGACGATAAACTTAAGATGTATTCCTTTTCGGCCGCGGGACGATAGATAAATAGAAAGCACGGCTACGTGATTCGAAGCCGCAAGTGCAACACGTATTCGCATCTTCATCTTCCTCTTTGCCTTCCTGACCGTTCCCCGCGGATTACTTTCACACATTTCACGGTTATGTATTTCATCTCGGTGATGTCTGAAGGGTAATTCTCCGCTGGGATCAAATTCTCTGATCACTCACAACGTGCGCGCGACAATCAGCGACAATGCGACGACGCGACGTCGCGAGATCGGTTAAACGTCACGTTTCGATGAGACAGATTTATTGTATGAGCTCTTTCTTTTGATACGGGACATGAATAACTCATCATATTCATACATACATTTCTCACAGGAGACAGGGATCTGATTTAGAAACTAGGAAAACTAAACTAAAATACTTGTGACATTTTTAAATCTAACTCTCAAAATCGACATCACAATTGAATTAGTCTATCAAATCTAATTAGTACAAAGCATTCAAAAAGAAGATAAAAGAAATTTGTTTAGTTTGCAAAATAGAAACGAAAATATCTGTATATTTATGACAATAAATATTAGATAGATTTTAACAATCTTTTTATTAAATCCATACATATTCATACATGTAATAATTATATAAATATCAT
Source organism: Tetramorium bicarinatum (assembly GCA_928718305.1). Lineage (NCBI taxonomy): Eukaryota > Metazoa > Arthropoda > Insecta > Hymenoptera > Formicidae > Tetramorium > Tetramorium bicarinatum. The sequence goes on from OV788324.1 coordinate 13,571,827, forward strand.
TTAACAGATCTAATCTCCCTAACATTTGTTTATTAGTAATTTTATTTGTTATGTATATATAGATACTTTAACCGACTGCATTACTATGTACGTACCATGAATGTCAGCGCTGCTGAAATGAGCATCCAGGCATGACGTTTTATACGGCTTCCCCTACACATACAAACACAAAAACGACGGCGATATATTCACCATGGTATCAGCATAGTCATTTACCGACAATCTGTCGCGATCCTACTTCCGTCATGTGGAAATTTTGCTATTCCACAACGCATAATCGTTACCGCGCTTTCGCAAATTCCACGACGTTGCTGTCATTCAATCATGCCAATTATTTCACATTTTGTATTGTACGTATCAAAATATAAAAAGATCCTTCTTTTATTTATTTTTATTTTATAGAATAGAATTTGTTCATATCCTTTTATTTGCTTTGCTAATTAACGAAATAATAGTATGTATAAAGAATCGTTGAATAGAATATAAAGAATCGTTGAAAATATTCTATGTAACAAATCACATATAAAATATGATATTCTTTGTCAGAATATCATATTTTGTATATTATTTTATATATTTAATAAAATATAAGATTTGAAAATAAAATCTATAAAATTGTTTATATCTCGTAACATTACAAAATTTTATCTCTTTTCATAAAAAGTAGCAAATTATTTTTAAAATGACGAGCGTGTTATTTGATTATATGGTATAAAGTGAAAAAAATTTAATAAGATGAAATTCTTAAACCAACGATTTATAAATCATTGAAGAAGTCAGATAAAAATTTTATATAATAAATAATTAAAATAATTACTTAACTTTAAATTATATTTTTAATATAAAATATTTGTTAATAACAGTTTGACCAAGTTATTAATTATTTGAATACTGGATTACTAAATTTTGGACACTCGTTATTTATAGAGTGATTATAAAAGATCCATTAAAATGCTAATCGCCAGTGCATCTAACAATCAAACAATCAACCCTACGTCATCCGTAAAGCTACGAAGATCCCGCCGATTATCATCCACCAGAGGATTAAAGCAACGAATCACCACAAATATCTCGAAGGATTCTCTTCCTTGCCAAAATTTCCATCAGAAACTCAGTCTTTGTCCCGCTGCTAGCAACAGTGTCGACAAGGACAACGCCAGAAGTGGACTGATAAACTGGGAGATGAACGAGAGGATCAGCTTGAGCAGCGGCTCTAGTATCGGATTGGCGATTCGTCCTGACAGCAGGAAAGGTATCGAATTCGGTGAGAATCGCAGAAGGGAAATTGAAAGTAGATCGAAAATCGGCGAATGTTCGAAACGTAACTGCGAAGCCAAATCATCGTCATTGTCATCAATCAAACCGACATTGGAGTTGATGAATGTATCCGGTTTCCTCTCAAATGTCGATCGAAAGCACCGTGGAAGTTCCCACTCGATCGAAATCAATACGATGGACGAGAATATTCTCAAGAGTGACTCGAAATACGAAATCGGTATTCCTAGTCGTAGCTCTGCGACAAGAAAACAGAGGCAACAGGACACGCTCAGGAAGGACAACGTCGACGCGACGAGAAGATGGACTAAAAACAAGTCCGGTGACTCCATCTCGAAACGGCTAGAATTGATCCATGAACTCAATCAAAAGATTTTAGCTAACTATGAAAGGTTTCAGCAGAGATCAAAGCGTGCCAAGGATACAAAAGAACAGACTATCAAAAACCGTGACAAAGACAGACTTGATCCGGAGGAACACATTTACACAGAGATCAAAAGGAAAAATAAAACAGCCTGTAGAACGAGCGATCGAAGAAACCAGGGCATTCTTAAGCAGGATATCTCTAATCAAGAAACTTATAAAAAAGATTCCTCCAAACGGAATACCTGTAGACAAGCGGATACTAATAAATCAATCTTATCTAAAAGTTACTACGAAAGTATCAAAGGTCGGACGGGGAAGAAAGACGTCTCAAGAGCTACGAATAAGCCTGATTGCAGGATCGTTTGTGAGAATACGAACTTCAGCATGGCGGCTAAGGAAAATTTCCTCTGTCAAATTGACGAGAAAACGGAGCTATCGAAATATGTGAAATTGAAAAAGAAAGGACAATTGTCAGAAGAAAGTTCGGTCTTTTATGCAAACGAGGATGTCCCTCCAAAGGAGATCGAATCAATTGAGACTCAAGATTGCTTGGAGAATTCCAGATTGTACCCCGAAAGTTGCAATCTATATAATAACGAGTCGGAAGATGATAGCTTGAAGAAAAATACAAAAGATATTTCGAAGATCGAGCGATCCGATCCGCGAGGAGACGTTGAATCGCGGGCGGCGAGCGAAGATGCTGTGATAGACGAAAAGATTTTGGAGAACGAGATCCTGGAGAACCTCGACGAGACAATCGATAGATTCGATAGCGAAAGGACGCAGCTGACGTCGGGGGATAGCAATGAGGAGAAGGACAGCTTCAGCACGGATTCTATACAGAGTGGAAGCCCTTCGAGCGTGAAAGACTCGAAGGACGCCGTTAACCTCTTGGATACCTTCAATTCCTCCTGGGACTCGGGAGTCGGGGTGGACGTCGGCAACGGGAGTGGGTGGGTGAGGATACACACGGGAATTGAGAGCAGCCTCGTATATCTTACTCTGGACACCACAGCTAAGGACGTCTGCAGGGACATGCTGCTGGGAGACGACTTGTCTCTGTTTGTTCAGGTAAACGCCAGTCTCTGCCGCTGATTGTCCCTTCAACTTACGTGCCAACATCACGTTCAGTTTGTTTCGCAAGAAAATTAAATATAAAGTATAAACGAAATTCCCGTGGATTCCCGAGGGACGTATAATTTCGATTTAATCTTTCACACTCTATATAAAAATGTCTTACAACTGCTATCTTATTCTTACCATCATAAATAATATATATATGTAGACATCATTTTCGCATCTCTGCGCTTTTTTTGAGCTCTTAACTCTTTTATTTAAGTTCTTAACTTTTTATTACTGCTTTGAAATTCGAAATCATCAAAATTAGAACGGTTTTAAAATGGGCGCTACTTTCTCTTTTAAGAATTTTTATTTCTAACTATCTAAAGGAAACTTATAAGCTCAAAGAAAGTTAAGGTAGTCCGCGTGTTGTGCGTCACTGTCGGCAGACAAGCGCAGCGCAGTCCGGTTTCTCAAAGATAACGACGTACGCGCGAGTAATCAAAGGAGTCTAAGACTTAAATAGCCGGCCGAGTCGGTGAAAGAAGTTTCGGCTCAATGAGACTACTAAAGCCACCGAGCTGAATACCGAGTTAATGCTTTTGCAAGAAGGACGAGCTCATTCTATTCTACGTACCTTTGGTAGCGAAGACGTTTAGGTACTTCATTATCTCGTAATTGTTAATTGGCCGCAAACAGTTAATTAATAATTACATTCAGCTTTATACGAAACTAAGCAATATCAAATATCCAATTGAGCTTCTATGGTTTTATCAAAAATTGCACTTATTCACAATAAAAACATTCTAATTTTTTTAAAATAATAGTAGTAATATTTCTATTAAAATTTTATTTATTAGTACAGAGTTATATAAATGAAAATATCTATTAAGCTATGATTAAAAAGTATATTTACAGTTTATATCGTAAATATATTAAAATTGATACAAGTTTTATTTACAATAATATCATTAATTAAATTAAATAAATTAAATTATATATCTTTTCGAACGAACATATATAGGAACATATATAGGAAAATAAGTTGTCTGTTGAATTAATTTTACTACCTCGTAATATATAATTTAATTATCTCTTATGTATCTGATGCAAAAACATTCGCATCAAAATTTATAATTAATATTTTCACGAGAAAAAGAAAGAGAAAGAGAGAGAAAGAGGGAAAGGGGGAAGAAAACGAAAAAAAGAGAGACGTAGCAAATTAAATATTCTTAAAGAAAAAATTATTAACGAATAACATTATACATGCTGATATAAGCTACCTATATTAATATTATTGCATTAAGCTCCTCGAAAACTTTGAAATCAATAAAAGATTAAATTTATAATTTAAAATACGCTATATATATTAAAATATAAATATTTGTATTAAAGTTTATATTTATATTAATTTATGAAAATAATTTATGACATTCTAAAAATTACAATGTATGCAATATTTACATCCTTTCACTCCCATTTAATTACATAACAATATTCTGTAATTATTAATTAATTTAATTATTACTAAAGTATATAGAAATAATATTGAATTTTATTCGTAATATACAAATATGTTATTGACACGTTTTGAGTTACGATTAAAAGTTTCCCAAATTAGATTCTCCAAATATCTGAATATTATTTTATATAAATTTTCTTTATACATGTACACAACATCAAAATTTGCTGCTTAATACGCAATAATTCGTTTTATTTCAAC